>CM062812.1:176896816-177571710 GCA_031772625.1 Pinus tabuliformis | reverse complement strand
GATTTGCTAAAGGATTTGAAACCTTAGGTGAAATCATCAAAGTCCAACGCTCTCCTCTTATAAAGACAGGTCTTAGATACAATGAAGAAACAACAAAGACTGTAAATTCTTCTACAGAAATAGGAAGCTATCTCAAAGCAGTAAAAGGAAGTAGTCAACAAAAGTCTAGCCTACAAGAAAAGCATAAAGGACCAAATACTTCCTAGGTAAATTATGCTCGGTTCAATCAAAGGAAAGCAACACTAGAAGGTACTATCCTCCCATAAACTTCTACTTTAATGGAAAATGTTTCACTTGTCACAATTTTGGTCATAAGGTTGCTCAATGTGTTGCTTACAAAACTATCATGACTAGAGAAGCAAGAAAACAAAATAATGACATTGGGGTAAAGAAATACTCTTACAATTCCTTCTCTCCTTTTCAATATGAAACTAAATGCCTTTTCTGCAATAAATTTGGGTATAAAGAATTTGAATGTAGGAGAAAAGGATGATCAACACCTTAGAATGAGAAAATGGAAACAACATCTAAGGTATGGAAGAAGAAAACCATCAAATCTGAGAACTATGGTTTATCTTTATATGTAGGAGATTAAGAAAACCTATGGTACATTGAAAATGGATTCTCAAAACACATGACATGTAATAAATATAATTTTATGTCTTTTAGTGAAATAAAGAAAGAAAAGAACGTAACCTTTGTAAATAATTCACCTGCTACTATCAAAGGAAAAGGAACTGTGTTACTAAAAGAAAACGTTAAAGCTGGAAATGTTTTGTTTATTGATGGGTTGAAGCATAACTTGTTAATTTTTAGCAAGATGTGTGACCAAGGGAATGACTTTGTTTTCAGATCAAAGAATTGTGTGGTTCAAAATATTGATACAAGAAAAATCGTAATAAAAGGAATAAGAAATCTAGTTAATGTCTATGTCTTGGAAGGTAGTCTAGAACAATGTTACTTAAGAAAAGCAAAAGAAAAATGGTTGTGGAAAAAAATATCAGGACATATAATCTTTACTCAAATACATAAGGCAAGTAAGCTAGGATCAGTTCGCCATTTTCCCAACATAAGAAAATCATGTCAGTTCGGTAAGCAAACTAGGGTACAATTAAATGCCGAAGAAGGTTCCAAAAGTAAGCCAATTGACCTTATTCATACTGATTTGTGTGAGCCAATGAGGAAAAATCCACCAAGAGGTGAACAATATTTCATCTTATTTATTGATGACTTTACTAGAATGTGTTGGATTGGTTTATTAAAACACAAAGATGAAGCATTTGATAAATTTAAGGTCTTCAAATCTTTAGTAGAGAATGACTTAGAATTAAAAATAAACTCTTGGATCTAACACAAGAGGACAATTCATATCAGATGAACTTTTCGACTTTTGTTAACAACATGGCATCAAAAGGTAGTTCTCTATAGCAAGGAATCCTCAAAAAAATGGCGTAGTAGGAATAATTAACAAAACAATTTAACAAATGGCATGTGCCATGCTTGATGAGTTGGGGACACCTCATACCTTCTGGGGTGAAGAAACACATACAACGGTAACTATTCTCAACAAAGCTCATATTCGTGTAAACAATGATAAAACGCCTTATGAAATTTGGTTTGGTAAGCCTCCAAATGTCAAAAATTTTAGAGTCTTTGGAAGTAAATTTTACATAAAGAATAATAATGATAAGATTAGCGAGTTTGAAGCTAAAGTAGATGAAAGAATTCCACTTGGATACTCCTCCATAAGAAAAGGATATAAATGTTAGAATAAAAGACTTCAAAATATTGTTGAATGCATTGATGTTGTGATTGATGAAGCATCCACAGGTACCAAAAAAGGAATCACCAACAGATGACAAACATGCTCCTACAACAAGCTAAAATAGTGTTGAAGAAAGAATCAATGAAGCATCAGAAGAAGGAAGTGACAAGTTGAGAAATCTAGGGCGTTAGAATTATGTTATTTATTTCAATTAGTGACCTCTTATGAGTGACTTTTTCTTCATTATATTAGGATCTTCTAGTTGCTTAAGTTATTAGTGTTCTTCTTCATCAAACATTTACGAATTCATGAACATAAATAGACAAGAGACACAAAATGTAGCCTATCAACCAGGGGAAAAACCTCTCACTATTTGAGAGGAAAACCCACACAAATTCTTCTTATAAAGATTTCGATTGACGAATACCAAGACCAAGACCCTTGACCTATTATCCACTCTAAGATAAAGACACAAGTCCTTTTCCTTTTGCTCCTTTATTCTTCTTGACTTCTCTTCCTCTTCAACCTTTTAAAACTGAGGTCATCTCCTCAACGAACTTTAGATGCACTAGAGATGTCACCGAAAGATGACACTAAAATGTGACCATGTAGCAGCGCTGAAACACTGTGGTCTATCACTGAACTGTAGTTCCTTTATAGTGCCGAACTATAGTATTATTATTGCATCAAATTGTGGTCTCTTCATAACATTGATCTTGGAGTACTGAAGTACTAATAACTTCTCTCAGAAATCCAAACTGTCGTTTTTGTTATTAGCCATAAACAAAACTTCGTTATCCTTTCATCTCTTCCTTGCTATCCCTTCCATCTCTTCCTCACTTTCCCTTCCATCTGAACATGTTTTTGTACTATATATTTGTACTTATTTCTATTCTACCTGTCTGAAAATATTATAGAAATATATCTGAAAATCTATCTCTATGGAATAGGCCGGGGTGCCTATTTATAGTGGTCTCCCATGAATATAAGATGACCTATATTTATGAAGGGTTGTGTCTCAAAAAGGTGAGCTGACATGAGTTTGTTACTCCTTCTTGAAGCCAACATGAAGAGGAGGACTTGTGCTGATCGTTGGAGGACTATTTGACAATGTTATTGACTCATATATATCATTCATACATGAAATTGACTCTATGTGACTTTTATGACAAATCCTAAAGGCTCTCAATGGGAGCCATCTAGAAAAAAACCTCTTGCTCATGAAACCCATGAAGCAAGGCATACTAATAATTTTATTTTCTTCTTTTCATCATTTACAAAAGTCATAATGACATGTCATTATGAATATGGAACCTAGTTACACTTTTCAACACTCCCTCTTAATAGGGAGGTATTCATAATGGTACTTAGTCATTCTCAATATGAAGAATTTCTCATAAGAAGAGTTTGATTGGTAACGCATCTGTATAACATCATATCAACCAACATTGTCACAAAGCAAGGCCTTGACTAACAACTCTATCCACATGATGAGAGCACAATGCTGGTGAGACCAATGATTCATAGACATAATAATCATTATCTCTCAAGGTACATACTCCACCTAGGTGTCCACAAAGTATGACCTACTTTGGAATATTCTTATCTTTGGTAGCCAATCCTCAAATAATATCAGTCCTCTATGACTACTCTTAGCCCTATCGCATCCTCAAAGAGCATCAGCTGCCAGATGTTTACCCAATCCCCCATTCTGTCTTTTGAGGTGAATACTAGAATGATGTGTCTATCTCAATTAGGGAGGGCATATCAATTCCAATAACGGAATGTACTCATTCCTACAGAAGGAATGTACTTAACTTCCTCTTGGCTTAGGAATTTTCAAATATCTTCCAAGTAAGAAACTTTTTTTCAAGCTCCTTATTAATTAGGGACCTACATCATCTCCTCAATCAGCTTCTTGAAGATCGTCTCCCTTCGATGTCATGAATTTCTTTGTCAAGGAGTTTTCATCTTTTGGGGCTTCTTCATAGGGAACATTCCATCCATCACTTTCATCCATGAGTCATTCATGTCATTATTCCTTTCATCAGAAAGTGATCCTGCATAAACCCATCCAGATATTTGTTCAAAAATAAGAAATGAACAATTAAATCAAAATTACATTTGTGATGGTATTTCATCATGACATATTCTAGTTTGCATCATCATCTTGCATACATGTTGAAATATCTCCCAAAGATATCCATTGTCAAGGGTATCCATATTTTGCAGACTTCCATCAGAGTCTTTATATCTTTCTAAGATATTTCCTAGTCAAATCTTGTTGGTATTATGGATGTTGATTGCCTTTATGATGGTGCATATCTCATGATCTGTTCCTTCCTTTCTTCACACATTTCATCCCCAGGAGCTTTCAATCAGAGTCCCTCAATTATAGTCAACGACCTCATACTTCATATGAGGACATATTATGTTGATTTCATCTAGTGTGACTCATGCCTTATAACATCATTTCATAGGAGGAGATTCCTTTCCTTTAATCATGCTTCTCAGGATAGAGCTGTTACCTGCAACCATACAACATGACTTTATAATATTAAATACAAGCATAGATACCTCATTTACCTTTAGCAGCTTCATTGATTGAAAAAATATTCAACCCCTTGATCTGCTTCATCTCTTCAGTCATCATACCATCATCCCAACACATTCTTCCTCTCTAGATTAGTGAACCTTCTGATGAAGATTCCTTCAAATAATCTTGAGGATCTTGCATATCCCTATCCAGTAGATGCTAACCTTTTGACTAATGAATGATGAGCTTTGTCCTGGATGACTTCTTCCTTTTTCCCTTAAGTTTTTACTTGCACTTTCAATGAGGTTCCCATGAGCTATATTCTTCATAGTTGGCTGCTATATACTTTGTTCCAAATATCCTTCATGTTCCATATGATCATGTCATGAGCTGTTACTTCTAATCCTTTTCCTCTTTTAGCTTCCTCCACCTCTTCGGTTAAATGGGCTTCTTCTTTATCTTCCTTGTTATTTCCCATTTTGAACTTGGGAAAATCTTTCCTGTTGTGCTCATAGCATTGAATCTTAGCTATGTTCTTCTTTCCTTTCAACAAATTTATGAATATTTTTGTCCTTAACCTATCTTCTTGTATATTGCATAGAAATTACTTTCTTATGCTCATAGACATTTTTTACTTTGTTCATCAGTTAATGTATTTAGAACAATGAAGATTATTTCACCCCAGATCTTCCAATTTAGATCTTATGAAGATAACCTTTTATCCTTTGATACCTTCAATAACCTTATTTATCACATTTTCAAAGAACAATTCCTATCATATGTCTCTTTGATGTCTCCAATCCTACTATATAGGGATGGGGGGACCTTTAACTGATTTCACAAGAATCCCTTGACCCCTTTGATCCATTTCCATGTATTCAGATAATGCTTGAACTTTAGATGGTTTGGATACTTTTCCATTGAAATACATTAACTTTCTTTGAGGACTATGTTTATCCTCCTTTTCCATGCAAGGAAGTTCGATGACCCAACCAACTTATAGATATCCATGAAAAACGAAGTCTTTTTACTATATTAGATTATAGAATGAAAGAAACTTACTTGATGAGTGAATATGAAATCTTCAACTTGATCACTTTGATGGTGGTTGAAGAAGATGTATTAGTGCCCCTTTTGGATGATCTTATTTCAAATGAAAATCCCTTCTTCAATAAAAGGAGATTGCTCCATTTTTATGACAACGCCTTTAGATCTAGTTGCCTTTATTGATGGTGATTGATGAGAATGTTTTGATGCTTCCTCCTCAAGGATAAGGAGGGGATCCTTGCTTCAGTGAGAGGGATCTTGCCTTATAGCCTTCTTTGGATAACTAACCTTTAAGATACTTTGACCTTTTCGGTGGTGAATGAGTGTAGATCAGAAATGCTTCTCTTGGATGTCTACTCTTTGTCCTACTTTTCATTCTAGATCTCTTCAAGTTGATGAGGGTCTTTATGGTCTTTTGGTGATGACTAGAGGATCCAACACTTTTACTAGTGTATACTTCTAGTTGCCTTGATTTGTAGATCTATTCAACTTGAGTAGAAATAAGGCTTTGGCCTTGACTATTTGATTGATTATCCCAAGAATTCTTTTGAAGTAAACTTTCTTTGATCTAGGGTTTGATTCTTAAATGTAGATCTTTGAACTTTCATTTTGATATCATTTGACTTGATTTGATGCCATTCCTTGAAATATGATCCTTGAGTGTCTCTTTGATTAGATTCCCTTCCTTAACTGCCACCTTACGTCTGATACCATGTTGAGAAATCTAGGGCATTAACATTAGGTGATTTATTTCAATTAGTAACTGCTTGTGAGTGAATTTTTCTTCATTAGATTATGATCTTCTAGTTGCTTAAGTTATTAGTGTTCTTCTTCATCAAACAATTACCAATGCATGAACATAAGTACACAAGAGACACAGAATGTAGGCTATCATCCAGGGCCAAAACCTCTCACTCTTTGAGAGGGAAACCCACACAAATTATTCTTATTGAGATTCCCATTGACGAATACCAAGACCAAGACTCTTAACCTATTAGCCACTCCAAGATCAAGACACAAGTCCTTTTACTTATATTCCTTTCTTATTCTTGACTTCTCTTCCTCTTAGACCTTTTAACACTAAGATAATCTCCTCAACGAACTGTAAATGCACTATAGATGTCACCGAAAGATGACACCAAAATGTGACCACTGTAGAAACACTAAAACGTTCTGATCTATCACTAAACTGTAGTTCCTTTATAGCACCAAAGTACAATCTTATTATTGCACTGAACTGTGGTCTCTTCATAGCATTGATATATATATACCATTGACTGAATATTGTTTCTCTTCTGAAGTACAAAGACCTTCTCCCAGAAATACGAACTGTCATTTATGTGATTAGCCCTGTTAGGGTCCTATAACTTTTATAGGATCATTTGATTATTACTGATCATTATTATGTTTGAAATGTTGTAAATAATATTCCATGTTGTAAATTATTTCCAAAAGAAAGGTAAAAAATTTAAGAAAAATAAAAAAATATGCTTGCAAGTCAAAATGCAACATTATAGGATAGTTAAGTATGTTTAGATTAAATTAATCACATCATTTCAATGTGATTAAATAAATTGTAATAAGGCCTTGGTACTATAGCTTTAATTTCAGTGTAGAGTTGAAACCAACAAATGGATATTTTTCGTATGTGGTTAAAAGGTGCACATGTTCATGCACAGTGCCTTTTTCATCAGACAACTCCAACATCTTTTCAGACCCCCCCGCCCGCTATGATTCTCTTTAACAAAGAGGTGTTTGGGGGGGGGGGGTGGGGGGTTATGAAAAGAAGTTTCCCCACCGCTACGTGTCTTCCCCTCATGATTTTACCCCCCCCCCCCCTCTAATACCACAAACAAATCCGACCCCCCTTTGAAAGTTGTTTCCATCTTAACCCACCTTCCCACCAACATCTGACCTCACTGCCACTCCCACACCACTCGCTGCCTGCCACTTTGACGAATTTCCCCACTCACATCCACATCTTTTCTCCAAATAACCCTTGTAGACCCCACTTCCTTTCCACCAACCATGTGCCTCCACATCATCACCCACCTCCATGTCACCTCCCGCCTCCATGTCATATGTCTGCTTCATGGTCAGTTAAACTATGTTTTTTTCTATACAACATAGTAATTTACAACATGATTCACAAACATATGAAAATGAATTTTTACAAATGGAAAGTGGTTTTTGCTAATAACATCCTCGTGTACAAAAAACTCTCTCCGTTTTCTAACATCTATTATGTTTTGGCGATTCAGATGAAGATTTGCAGACATATTTTCCCGAATTTTCCTGTTTTTAGTCAGTATTTTCAAATGCAGTTTCCGATCACGTGGAAATTAATTTTCAAATCTGGAAAGAGTTTTTGTTTTCAAGGTCATCAGGTACAAAAACCACTCTAAATTTTCTAACCTATATTATGGTTTGGGATATACAAAGGGATTACAAGATCCTATTTTTCAGAATTTTGGGAGGAAAAAGCTCAAAGACAGTTAGTGACTTGGATGCCACCTCATCAAATACGAGTTGCTATCAAAGTCGAATTGCTCTTCTTTATCACAAGAAATCCACAAAGATAGTGCCAAGTAGATTCATCAGTTTTGAATGTCCTATATTTCAATTTTGTTTGTGTAATACAGTTTGAGATATTTGTAACAAACCTTGATATTTTTTCAAGATATTTTAGTTTAGAATTTTTATAAATATTTCATCATTTGAAGTAAGAGAGGTTGGTTTTTGTACGAAGAACATTATTGTATATTGTTGAAGCATCCACATATTTTCCAAGTAATACAGAAACTCTTTCACATGATTCATGTGTCAAGTTGTTGGTGAAGTGCATCTATCGTCTTATGAGTTTACATTTCTCTGTTTATAGCACATATTTATTTTCCAAATCTGAATTATTCAATAGATAAATAAAGGGAAGAATTTGTTTAAATATACACTCTACACCCGGCTACGAATAATTTCTATGTTTTCTTTTGATCTTTAAATATAGAATTTAGGTAAAAATGCTCTATATTTGAAGTGAACCTTAAATCTATTCTTCTTCTCCATTTCACAGACCTTAAAGAATCCATCCAGTTTCGCTACACTACCCTGTGAGACCTATCTGTAGACACTGCAGTCAATCTTTATTTTATGTAATAGAATCCATAGCCCAATTGTAATTTAGTTATCAACCAACCATTCAAATACGAATCAAACCCCAAACTTCATAACTAGCCTAATATTCAATCCAACAAAGTTAAACCTTACAGAGAGAGCCCTCTTTGAAGTTGGCAGGGCTAGTTCCCAGCTTCTAAAGTTGATTTGTAGTTACCAGGGAAAATTTTAGGGGTTGATATTCACTAGTGGGATAATTTTCCATTCTTTTTCCAAAAAAAGGATTCATTAATTTCCATTTTTACTAAAAACATTTCGCCCAAATTTTATAGTATAAAATTATTTTATCTTAAAAATCGCTAAAATTTTATATAGATACTATATAAAATTATTATAAATTTGTATATTTTTACCAAAATACCAACAAACATTTTATCGATGGCATATCATGGACTCGTGACATTCACCGAGGTTTCTAAATGTTAAGATAAATTTCCATCCTTAAAATTTTCCCTAGTGGTTACCTTGGTGACTTTCTTCTGCAGCCTCAAAAAATTATTGAGTGCTAACAAGCCTTACAAAAAACTTCATTCTCTTCATATCTTCCTCACTATCCGTTCTATCTCTTCTTCATTGTCCCTTCCATCAGAACTTGTTTTTGTACTAGATATCCAAACTTCTTTCTATTCTACCCATCTGAAAATATTAGAGATACATATCCGAAAATTTGTCTCTCTGGAATAGGTTGAGGTGCCTATTTATAGTGGTCTCCCATGAATATAAGCTGACCTATCTTTATGAAGGGTTGTGTCTCAAAAAGGTGAGTTGACCGAGTTTTTTACTCCTTGAAGCCAACATGAAGAGGAGGACTTGTGCTTGTCGTTGGAGGGCTATTTGACAATGCTATTGACTCATATATATTATTCATACATTGCATTGAATCTATGTGAATTTTATGACAAATCCTAAAATCTCTTAATGGGAGCCATCTAAAATAAAGCCTCTTGTTTATGAAACCCATGAAGCAATGCATAATAATAATTTTGTTTTCTTCTTTTCATCATTTACAAAAATCAAAATTACATGTCATTATGAAGACCAAACCTAGTTACACTTTTCAACATGACAATACAAAAGCATCAAAAAATACTCCATCAAGGTATGTTCATAAAAATTATCTAGAATCTCAAATTCTAGGTGATAAGGAAACTGGAGTACAAACTAGAAGAACTCTTATTGGAACTTCTAGTTATCTAGCCTTACTATCCACAATTGAACCACAAAATGTAAATCAAGCTAGCAAATATGAATGTTGGGTTAAGGCTATGAATGAAGAACTTGACCAAATAGAAAAGAATCATACATGGGAATTAGTACCTAGACCTCATGATAAGAATGTTATTGGGACAAAATGGGTATTCAAAAATAAATTAAATGAGAATGGAGAAGTAATTAGAAATAAAACAAGACTCATTTGTAAAGGTTATGCTCAAGAAGAAGGAATAGATTTTGAAGAAACATTTGCACCTGTAGCCAGACTAGAAGCCATAAGGATGTTTCTTACCTTTTCAAGCTTTCATTATTTCGAAGTCTTTCAAATGGATGTTAAATCTACATTTTAAAATGGGGATCTAGAAGAAGAAGTCTATATTGAACAACCCGAAGGGTTCATTATAGGAAATGATGAAAAAGTTGTTTGCAAACTCAAGAAGGAATTATATGGGCTAAAACAAGCCCCTCGTACATGGTATTATCGCCTTGATAGGTATCTTCAACAACAAGGCTTCATTAAGGGGTTTGCAGATAAAAACCTATATATAAACATGGATGATTGTAAACTTTTAATTGTTGTTGTTTACGTGGATGACATCATATTTGCTAGCAATGAAGAATTCATGAATAAAAGGTTTGCCTCTGTCATGCAACAAGAATTTGAAATGTCCTTACTTGGTGAACTAACGTACTTTCTTGGCTTACAAGTACAACAAGAAAGGAATGACATTTTTCTCCCACCAACAAAGTACCTCAAGCAGATTCTGAAGAAATATGGAATGGAAGATTGCAAACTGGTATGCACACCAATGGCGATAGGATGAAGTCTTAGTTCGCATGATGATTCTCTCGCAATCAACCAACCAGAATACGTATCCATGATCGAAATTCTAATTTATCTTACAGGAACGAGACCAGATATCATGCATGCAGTTGGGATTATTGGATGATTCCAAGCTAATACAAAATAGACTCATCTTCAGGCAGTCAAAAGAAATATCAAATATCTATAAGGTACTCAAGACTTTAGTTTATGGTATTGCAAAGATGAATATCTTACTCTTCATGTTTATACAGATGTAGATTGGGCAGGAAATGTTGGTGATAGAAAAAACACTAGTGGAGGAGAATTCTATATGGGGCCCTGCTTGGTATCATGGTTCAGCGTAAAACAAATCTCAATTGTTTTATCTACTGCAAAATCATAATATGTTGTTGCTACATCTTTCTGAATACAACTTCTCTGGATGATGCAAACATTACAGGATATTCAAATCAATTGTTCTCCACCCATTTCCATTCTATGTGATAATACAATTGCCTTACTATTTTGAAAAAAACTGTTATGCACTCCATGACCAAGCATATTCCAATTAAATATCATTTCCTAAGAGAAATAATGCTTTAACAAAAGGTCAAACTGGAATATGTTCCCTCAAAAGAACAAGTTGTTGATATATTTACAAAACCTCTTCTACATGATGCATTTGAATATCTTAGATAGAAATTAGGAATGAACCCTGTTTCATCACTTTGTTAATATTTCAAGATCTGGGGGAGAAATGTATATGTTGTCTTGGTGATGATTCTCATGGTTGCTTTTGATATCCATATTTTTATTACTAACAGTGCATTTGGTATAGTCATAGTGAATAGGATCAAATATTACAAGCTCAAGGGAAGCCATAATTTTGAAGATTCAGTGCTTTAATTTCTGTACGCGGATCCTATGAATAATAGTCGCATATAACCACGAACTGTGACTTACACAGTCAAGTTTGTTTTTCTATGATGAAGAAGCAAGATCCAATTTTGCTTCTTGGTTCAGAAACTGGCTGAGTACAGACTGATGATATTGCTTGTAGTTTAGGGGGAGCTTTTTCTATGCTTCTAGTAATGCATTGTTGGCATTATGTTTGCTTTATAATTCCTTGGTACATAATTATGCTTATCAATGGTGATATTTCTTATGTTTCTTAAGTTACTCATATAGTTGTTGCTATTGCTACCTCACTCTTTGAGGTCTCTTTGGTATTGGTTATAAATGTCATGTAACCTATGTTGTATTAGTTGTAGTATTAATTCATGTTTGAACTACTGGAGTCAAATATATTATCAATGTAATCCCGTTTTGGGTGTTTGATGTAATAATGAGTTCAAATATGTAACCCCACTTTGATTGGGTGATTGATGTAAGTTTGTGTCCATGGTGATAGGAAATGTCATATTCAGTTCAGGCATAGGGTCATGTACTTCATTAAGAAGTTTCGACATGTGCTCAAGGGGAGCATGGTCAATATATAGTGCATATCAACAATGCTCATGCCTCTACAAGGAAAGAGAAGCCTTCATTCAACATTGGTTAGCCCTTTTCCCTTGATGTTAAGGGGGGAGAGAAGCTTAACGTTCGGAGAATGCTTGGTATATCTATAGATGGGCTTATAGGTACCTATAGGTGGTGGTGACCAAACACCAAAGTGGTTTCCATAAAGTCCAAAGGGGAAGATTGTTGTCCTTGATGGAAACCTACTTAGTAAACATGTCAAAATGATGGTAACACGATGAGTATTCATGCCAGTATAGATGTGATAGAAAGATTAGACAAAGGAATATCAGTTCAGAAACAGAGGAATGATAAAGATGTAGTTTGAACAAGTATATGTTAGTTATATGAAACAAATCCATGTACATACGCAGGTATGAAGAATAAAAGGCATGTACAGTTTCTACACCATGGTATTGACCCATAGTATTGAGCCCAACAATGGATGCTTGATCCCGTCAAACAATACCATCGACATTAGTGTGGTTTTGACCTGTGGTATTGGATAAGGGCTAATCTATATAAGGAGATGAAGATCGAAGTACTTGGTGTGTGAAAGTGATGAATATTTAATGAATAGTTAGATTTGAAGCGAGTGTGCATGTAGTGGGATATTAATGAATAGTTTGATAGGAAACTATGTATGTACCTAGGAATTTTATGATGGATAAGATCCAATAGATTTGAAATGACTATATTGATAATGTATTGATTTGATCTGTAATATTTATGTTTGACGCATGTTTTATTATGTATGTCGAGAGATGGGTTTGTTCTGAAGGTCTGATGTGCAAAAAAGCTATAAATCAATACTTGCAGATCTGTACGCAGGTTTGATAACTTGAAAGGAATGTACATATGTAGGTTTAATGTTGGTAAGTCACGTATCGATTCAAACATGTACGCGAGTTTGATTCCTGAAAAGTGCGTATACATGCATAAGTATTTTATGGAAATCGCGTATGTAAGATAGGGTTTTGCTTAATAAGATGTCTGATTAGTCTAATTCGTCTTGCTGTGATTTTTCTTTCGGTTAATGAAATATTACTTGATGATCTGGGTTTAACAATGATGATTGAAGTTGAATTGATTGATTAAAGAGTGATGATGTTTCTATTTTTATGTGATTGAAGATTTATGATTTTTTTGTGATTATTTCAGAGTAATTTTGTGGTTCAGGGTGTAACTCAGTTTTTGTTTCAGAATGATAGTGATTCAGTTTTAGAGTTCACTGTTTTGATATCTATACAAAGATATGCTTCAAGGAAGGCGCATATACACACAGATTTGCTAAAGTAAAGTAGAGCATATATTTCAACATTTTATTGATCGGGGTTTTCAGTTGGTTCTGTGAGTTGATGCAGTGTTTTGGTTCAGTATTGGAATTCTGATTACAATGATCTAATTGTTTTGGTTGTTTGAGAATAAGTTGGTTGATTTGGGTCTCAGTTGGTTCAGTGATTGGTTGATTTAGTTAGTTTGATGATTGAGTGATTTGTTGCAGTGATCAGTTTCGGTTTTGATATTTGGTATTGGGCTTAAATGATGGTAGTGGGTCCCACCTGAAAATTTGATGAAACATGGCCTACATATTTGAGGTTTTGTATCTGGTGGATCCAGTGTGAAAATTTATGAAACGAGGTCCATGGTAATGTGGGGGCTTAGATCTCCCTTCTAGTGGGTGCTGGAGAATGAGAGAACATTGTAGCCTTTTGCAGGTGGGTGCCTAGGTACTGGTATGAGCCTGCACAAATATAAGACTGTAAGGATTATTTCATCATAATAAAAAGAAGACAAAGAAAACAACAACGTGGTTTTTTCCCACATTGGGTTTCCACCTAAAAATCATGGTGTTAATATGTGTGATGCTTTATTCTGTTCTTACTACACATGGTTACTGTATGTCTAATGTTGGTGAAGTACTAATATACTGGTTTAAGATAAAATTGACTGAGAAACTAAGTTGAATGGATATACACTATTTTTCTGCACTAAAGTCGTGTATAGAAATCAAAATAAGAAAATTAAATCAATTTTTGTTAAAATACTGATTCACCTCCCCTATCAATATTTTTCCTAATAGTATTTTGCCCTACCACTTTGTTTGTGGAGTCTTATTGTTAATGGTTTTCATGGTTTGCTTCTTGTTTATTTATTGTTCTTACCTTTTATGTTTTGGGGTCTTGGGAATTGGTTGGGAAAAGAGGAATGTTAGTGGAGCTCGGGGAGAGCTATATGAAATCCAGTAGGCAATGTAAGACTCAAATGAATCTCAGTGCATGTATAAGGGAAACTGAAGGCAAGAGTATGACAATTGGTTGAGTTGGTTGGGTCCATTGGGATAAATGAATGATGGTAGAACAATCATGAGAAAGGTAATAGGAAAGGTAAAGTAAATGGACTTGAGGTGTCATATGCCTTGGCTATGTTGGGAATCATTGTTCTCAATGTTGTGCATGTTGTGAACAGATAAAGGGAGTTATCTTAACCTTGACCTTATGATATTTGGTAATTATGTTGTTATGATGATTATGCTGACGTATGTCATTTCTGACAGGGTCATCATTGATCATGATTATTTTTTTGCTAACTTTTATATGTATATATGTATGTATGTCATTGTCTCACAAGATCATGATTGTTGAACGCTAATATATACATGTATGTATGTATGTATATATATATATCTCTATATATATAGATATATCTATATATATATATATATATATATATATATATATATATAGATATATATATATATATATATATATATGTATGTATGTATGTATGTATGTATGTATGTATGTATGTATGTATGTATGTATGTATGTATGTATGTATGTTGATATCTGACAAGGTCGTTATGAATCATTATTGTTGAGGAATGATTGCTTACACAAGTGAATGACATGAAGAGATTCTTGGGTTATGAGGAATCAAGTGGGAAGAGTAGTCTTGACAAATCTACGAGGTCAGTATCATGTGGTTATGAGTTGATATTATGTGATTATATTATGTCTATGTTATGGACATGCTATACTGAGAGATACATCAACGGAATGAAAGCAGTATGATTTGCGACATGCTAGGATAAGCATGGATGGAGGAGAGACACTGGAAGCAAGGTTGTTTGGTAGAGACAATGTGGTTTTGGATGTGCAATGCTATTGTCATGTATGTGTTGTGCATATTATATATTTAGTGATTGTACCTATGGTGTTGAGTGTCTGTTGTATATATGGTTTTGTTTGCATATTGCATATGCAGTGCTAGGTATAGATGGTACTATGTACATGTTGGATATGTGGTGTTGTGTACATAATGTATTGTGTGCATGATGGATATGTAGTGTTTTGCACATATGGTGTTATGTACATGTTGTATATGCAGTGCTAGGTGTTGTGTGCATGTTGTACATGTGGTGCTATGTACATATGATGTTGTGTGTATGATTGTACATGTGGTATTCTGTGCATTTGTTGTCGTGTAAATGTGGTGTTGTTTGCATGTGGTGTTGTGTACATGACGTGCGTGTGGATATGTGTACATGTGGTGTCATATATATGTCGTGAAGGTGGTGTTGTGTACATGTGGTATTATGTACACATTGTACAGGTAGTGTGATGTACATGTGGTATTATGTACACGCTGTACAGGTAGTGTGATGTACATGTGGCGTTGTGTACACGTTGTGCATGTGGTGCCATGTACATGTGATGTTCTGTACACATTGTGTAGGTGGTGTTGTTTATAAGTAGTACTACGTACATGTTGTACATGTGGTACTAGTGTACATGTGGTATTGTTTACATGTCATACATGTTGTGTTGCAGACATGCGATATTATGTATGTGAATTGTTGATCCAGGTGGATATTGGTGACCACCCACCTATTCCACATGGACCCCCACCATTTTTTCTTTCAGTTTTTCAGTTTCCTTATTTGTAGCACAATATACTATTTTTGGTAGTTTTTCGGGTCCTGAACTTCTGGAGTCGTTTTGAGGCCCTAAACGATGTTTTTTTGGGAAAATTGGGAGCAACATGGGTCATACACCAATGCTTCTCACTCAAAAGTTGTAGTCCTCAGATAGATCTTTCTAATGAGGTATTGTGCATATCAAATAGAGGTCGTATGCCAAAGTTACGACCTCGGGAAGTTGATGTACTAATTTACCCAAACGGGGCCCATAATTTGGTGCTTCATCTCCTAGGGTTAGGTTTTTCGATGTTTAGGATTTTCCATTGTTTCTCAACAATAAATACGCCTTTGAGCCTCATTGTAACATAGTTCAGAGGCATGTAGCCGCCACATCTCTTCTCAGAGATAAGCTACCATCGCCCGAGCTAGTCTTATTTCCATTATGTTTGTAAGCATATTTCAGTATTTGATATTAATGAAATGAAGTGTTATTTATACTGCATATTTGTATTTATGATTATATCTATAATTTGTTGCATTCTTGTTTAAATTTGGATCAGTGGTATCAGAGCATTCTGCTCTTTCTCTGTTTTTCTTTGCATGTCCCTAATAAGGTCGGGATATAAGGATTTAGGGCTTGAACTAGTTGAACCTTTGTAAGACTAGCCTCGCAAATATCAATGGCCTCCCATGGCGGATGAAAAGAAATATGAGGGGGTAGGAGATCCTATCAAAATCTTGATCAAAGAAGCCATAGAGTGGCAAAGGAACGTGATGATGGACAACATTGCCCAGATCCTTCAGCAGCTACCCAAGGTCAGCGCATCTACTTCCGGCAGCTACTCTGGAAGCGCCACACCCTTTAAGGTACAAGTTAACTTTGACATTCCCATATTTGAGGGTCAGATAGATGCAGACGCGATAGATAAATGGTTAGATCTACTAGAAGGATATTGTTTTGTTCATGAATTTTCCAGCCAGGAAAATATCCCTTTTGCACTTCTCAAAACAGCCCCCCACGTCAAGGAATGGTGGGAAACCTATTGTGAGCATAAGGATGAAAGTACAAGCTCATTGTTTTCAATTACACCCACTTGGAACTCATTCTGGGATGCCATCAAGGAGCAGTACTACCCTGTCAAGAGCTATGAGGATAAATACATAAAGTGGACAACGTTGCGATAGGGAAGGGACCAAGATGTGCTGAAGTTTACCAATGTTTTTCATACCCTTCGCATGAAGTTAGGTATCAAGGATTCTGAGAAGCATTTGGTTCTCAAGTACCACGGCTACCTACATAGGTACATCTAGGATGAGATGGAATTCCTAGACATCTCCTCGCTCGGCACGACATACCGATATGCCGTCAAGATCGAGCAAAAGTTTAAACAGAAGAAGTGAGACTTTGGATCTGTGAATCCGAAGCAAGGGAAAGGTGATCCCAAACCACAAAACAAAGACAAAGCCAAGGTGAGGTGGCCAAGGACAAACCACCAAAGCCACAAGCAAAGAAAAATGCTTTGAAGCTGAAGAAAGACACGGGAAAGTGGTGTGAGTTCCATAAGAGCTCCACTCACAACACAAGTGAGTGTCGGGCCAAGCAGTCATTAGTGTCGAGCTAAAGGCTTTGGAATTAGATGCATGTTGCAACTCTGAGTTATAACCTGACAAGGGGAATGACAAATGGAAGCATATTATCGATGCAGAGCCCAATGCCACCATTTCCACCACAAAGATCCAAAAGGAGGAACCCGAAGATCTAGAGGAGGAGGAGCACCTCTTCCACTCCCAGACGTGGGTAAAGGGTTCCCTGCTATAGTTCATTGTCGACAATGGGAGCCAAAAGAACCTCATTTCGGCAGAGGCCGTGAAGCGACTAGGCTTATCAACCACATCACATCCACAACCATACATAATCGGGTGGCTTCACCAAGGATGGGATCTTCGCATGAGACAACAGTGTCGCCTTCCATATAACATCAAGCCCTTCACAGATGAGGTATTTTGTGACGTTGCTCTCCTTGATGTTTGTGATGTATTATTAGGCCAACGATACTTATGGAAGCAACATGCTATGAATGAGTCAAGGCCTCGTGCTATTATTGTTACTTTGGGAAATAATATGTACAGGATACTGAAGGTAGCACCACCTATCGTCGTCTCTTTGTTTACTGCAAAACAATGCAGTAAGCTCATTTCCAAAACTGGGAAATTTGTTTTCCTGATGATACGCCCTAGGGGAAAGAAGAAGACGATGGCCATCAGCTCCAAATAGGTCCCCTCCACACGAAAACAACAGATGGACAAGATGATGGAGGAGTATGAGGAAATCTTCACCTCCCCCACATGGGTGCCTCTACACTGTCAGGTTAAGCACTCCATTAATCTGACCCCAGGTGCACCACTGCCTATTGGACCAATCTATCAATGATCTATTCTGGAGAACAACGAAATCAAGAGGCAGATTCAGGAGCTATTGCAGAAAGGTCACATATGTTAGAGTTCATCGCCCTGTGGGAGCTCAATCATGTTGGTACAGAAGAAGGATGGGACTTGGAGACTCTGTATTGACTACTGGGTGCTGAACAAGATAGTTGTCTAGAATAAATACTCGATCCCATGGATTGATGACCTTCTAGACCAACTGAAAGGGGGGAAATATTTCAGCAAGATCGACTTGAATTCCGGCTATCACCAAGTACCAATCGAACCCTCTGATGTGTGGAAGACTGCCTTCAAAGCCAACGAGGGAATTTTCGAATGGTTGGTTATACCTTTTGGGTTGACGAATGCTCCTACAACCTTCATGAGGCTAATGGATGACATCTTGTGGCCATTCACCAACTCATTTGTAGTGGTATACTTAGATGACATCCTGATCTTCAACCAGAGTTGGGAGGAGCACCTCCACCACATCCGACAGGTTCTCCAAACACTGTAGCACCACAAGATGTGTGCCAATTTGGAGAAATTCACTTTTGGCATGACCTAGGTTCAGAATCTGGGATACAATATTGATGAACGAGGGGTGCATGCGGATCCAACCAAGATCCAAGCCATTTGGGATTGGCCAACCCCAACCTCTCTAACAAAGCTCCGTAGCTTTCTAGGTCTTTCCAATTTCTACCACAATTTCGTGATGGGATTCTCTCATATCACTTGGCCCTTGAGTCAAGTCACCAATGGAGGAGCGAAAGAAAAATTCTTTTGGTCTAAATCTCAAAAGAAGGCATTTGTAAAGTTGAAATATCACCTCTACTTTGCACTAGTGCTCACTTTACCAGAATTGCAACGACCATTTGATGTTGAGACAGATGCCTCTAGCTATGCTATTGGGGTAGTCCTTACTCAAAAGGGGCATCCAGTGGCATATCACAGTGGGACACTTTCAGACACAGTCTAGAAGTATCCCACTTATGAAAAAGAGATGTATTCCATTATGCAGGCCTGCCGACAATGGAAGCATTAAATTTTGGGGAAGGAAACGGTCACCCACATAGACCACCAGCCCCTACAGTTCATACAGACACAAGGGAAGTTGCAAAATGATTGCCATCAAAAGTGGTCTGCATACCTGTAGCAGTTCCATTTGAATATCAAGTATAAGAAGGGTACCACCAATAATCTTTCAAACTACCTCAGACGACCACCGATCATGGCATTAACCACTATGCTCAACTCTTATGGGCATGAGATTTCCGATTGGCCACTTCTCTACAAAAGTGACCCAGAGTTTAGCCACACATACTAGATGCTCCTGGAGGGTCAGCAAGTTCCATATTTTCACCTCCAAGATGCCCTTCTATGCCACCTGGGACACCTTTGTGTTCCTTCAAGCGAGCGAGCCAAGATGATTTGGGAAGCACACTATAGTCGGGCCGTTGGGAATTTCAGGGTTGAGAAAACAGTTATAGTACTACAAAATATTTTTACTACTCGAATCTTCGACAGGATGTAGGGAAGTACATCAAATCCTGCACTTCCTACACCATTGCCAAACTGACCATCAAGAATAAAGGCCTCTATACTCCGCTGCCTACCCCTAGTTGACCTTGGGAATCCATCTCCATGGATTATATGTCAGGCCTTCCTTCTACTAAGCATGGAAATGACTATGTTTTTGTGCTCATCGACAGATTCTTGAAGATGGCCATTCTGGCAGCCTGCAAGAAAAATATCACAGTAGAAGCCACTATTAAACTCTTTTTTGAACGAGTGTGGGTACACTTTGGGATCCCACAATCTATCATCTCAGATTGGGACAACAAGTTCCTCAGTAAATTTTGGTCTAGTCTCTGGTCGGTGCTGGACACCAAGCTCACTAAGTCCATAGCTTTCCATCCCCAAACTAATGGCCAGAAAAAGGTCATGAATTGGATGATCGTAGATCGTACACATTCTGTGCATGTACAAATCAAAGAATCCATGCACATGGGATGAGAGCCTTCCCTATGTCGAGCACAGTTATAACTGAGCTCTCCATAGCTCGACTGGGCATAACCCTTTTCAGGTGGGCTTGGGATTCCAACCACTATGTCCCATTGATGTGGCCATACCATTTGTAGCTACTCAGGCAGATTTGACTCATGTCCAGTCAGAAGCCGATAAATCAAACGGCTTCATTGAGCACATCCAACATATCCACCAGTAGGTCCATGACATTTTGGAGAAATCAAATTCCAGGTACAAGCAGCGACATGATCAACATTGAATGCCACACAAGTTTCACTTGGGCAACAAATTCTGGTTGCATTTGCAAAAGGAATGCCTTACCGAAGCCTATCGTAAACTCAGATCACTCTGATATGGTCCTTACACCATTACCAAGGTTGTGGGCAACAATGTATTTGAGCTGAGCATTCCCCCATTCCTTGGCCTACACCCAGTATTCAATGTGGACTGCCTTCAACCATACTTACGACCATTGCTGGACACATTAGACATTGCAGAACAACTCACACCTACATAGTTAAATCCAGATTGCATGGAGCAAGCCAGAAATGATCAATTCATGGACACGTAGATCAAGAACACCCAACAACAAAGGATCCAATTATATCGTGTTGTCAAAGTAGGCTAACTCCTTCACTAGGGCAAGTGGCTCACCACGGACCAAGTTTAGCAGAAGTTTCTCATCTCATGGATGAACTCAACGCAATGGGGACCATTGCTTCCTAAGAGGGGAGGAATGATACATGTGGATATTGGTGGCCACCCACCTATTCCACTTGGACCCCCACCATTGTTTCTTTTAGTTTTTTCAGTTTCCTTATTTGTAGCACAATTTACTATTTCTATAATTTTTTCGGGTCCTAAACTTCCGAAGCCATTTTGAGGCCCTAAATGATGTTTTTTGAAATACTTGGGAGCAAACTAGGTCGTGGACTTATGTTTCTCACTCAAAAGTTGTAGTCGTCAGATAGATATTTCTAACGAGGTATTGTGCATGTCAAACAAAGATCGTATGCCAAAGTTATGACCCCGGGAAGTTGATGTACCAATTTACCCAAATGGGGTCCATAGTTTGGCACTTCTTCTCCTAGGGTTAGGTTTTTCGATGTTTAGGGTTTTCCATTGTTTCTCAACAACAAATAGGCATTAGAGCGTCATTATAACACAGTTCAGAGGCATGTAGGCACCACATCTCTTCTCAGAGATAAGCTACCATCATCGAAGCTAGTCTTATTTCCATTATGTTTGTAAGCATATTTCAGTATTTGATATTAATGAAATGAAGTGTTATTTCTACTGCATATTTGTATTTATGGTTATATTTGTAATTTGTTGCATTCCTATTTAAATCTAGATCAATTGTGTAGTCGTGGTATTGTGACATGTGTATTCGTTGTATTGTACTCTATGTACGTATATGTATTATGTTGTACATCAAATGTAGGAGTATGTATTGTGTTGTGTTGTACACTGGGTGTACGTGTATGTGTTTTATGTCAGGTGTAGGTGCATCTATTGTAGTACATTGTATGTCATGTGTGGTTATATGTGTGTGATTTACACTATGTGTATGTGTATATGGTTGAAGAGAAGGACAATGTTTGATGGGTGTGGAAACCGATCCGGTGTATGGAATAAAGACAAAGGTAGAAGCTAAGGATTGATTAAAGGATAAGTATCAATATTTTATTTCAGTTTTATCATGCATGTGATTTTACGATTCTAGTCTATGATGATTACATGTGATCTATGATTTTGGTTTATGATGGTTACATGTGATTTATGATTTTGATCTATGATTTTTGTGTTTTGAGTTAACCTAATGTGATATGTTTATACATAATGATTTGATCAAAGATTCTAGTTTGACTTGTTGTGAAAGGAAGGAAATAGGACTGCAAGTGTACTTATTGACGAGCTACCAATGAGGTTTGATGTTAATTTATTTAAATTTATTTTAAATATAATGGTAGTTATGTGCTTGGTATAGGAAAGCATGGGAAATTCGTGGGTTGGGTGTTTGAAATCGACCGCAAGAATTAGTAGTAGTAGTGAGATAAATTGGAACAGGTAGCAGTATGTTGGTAAAGCAATGTCCATTGATTTCCATGAGCATGCTATGACCGATATGATGGCTTTTAGGTAGGTATATCCCCTGGTTGTTTGAACTTCTGATGTAAGGAATCCTTGCTAAGGGATTGATCTGTAGAAATTTTGAATAATAAACACTTATTCAACAAAGATTATCTTGATCATTCACTATTGCCAAATACAGCACAATACATAAGCTCCTCTACGTTGATCATCAATTTAGCAGCATTAAAAACAATGAAACATCAATAGCATGCACACATTAACACAATATGTAACCCGGGGACAGCTTACATCTAAAAACCCCAGACTATCTGTATATTAATGATTGAGAACATGTAACAATGCATAGTACAATACTCCTCACAAGTATCTAGCACTATCTCCACCTATTACACACAATACAACTCAGATCTGATCTCCAAATCTCCCCCGCTGCTTTGCTTGCCTCCACTGCACAATCCTGCAAGAGAATGAATGAATCGAAACTCGTTCCAAGTTCTATTTACCTTGGAGAATCACTCACACTGGAAATCATGTGAGCACAGGCTATATTACTGGGCATTCTCATGGGCATACTCAATCCCTTGATTGTGCAAGATCTCATGCACAACTATAGTCACAACTGATAGCAATCTCAACCTCTAACACCTGTCTCCATTGAACTGTACATGCACTAAGTTAACTGATGTATTCTTCAATTGCATTATGAGTTAATAATTAGTGAATTAATTAATAACTGATTCACACAACTCATCACTTAGTCTATTGGCCAGTTAGACTAAATACAACTAGTTCAACTAAGTCAAACTGAACACAACTCCATTAATTGGTCATCTAACTCCACAGAACTCAACCACATGAGTTCTAACTGATGTCCTACATGCAATAGCTCAACTGACCCACAAAGAAAGCGTATTTCCTTCTGACAGCTGCATGTGCCACATCTGTAGCTCAAACTGAAGTGCTCTAAGAGGATAAGATAAAGTTTATAGTCTAAATATTATTATGAGACAATAATATTTGACTTTTCTATTTTTGACTAGTAGTCTAAAAATAGACTCTGATCACTCCTGCTATGATCCAAAAATAGAAGTCCATCTATTTTTCCCAACATGACCAATCATCCATAAACAGCAACCTGCAACTCATAGACCATGATCCATATTGCTAAAAATAGACATAGTCTAAAAATAGACTTTGCGCCATAATTTGCCTGTGGGCCCACTTAGTGAAGGCGACTCCTTTCCACTAAGCTCCATCATCTTGTTGCATTCTCAACAAGCATTTCTTGTTGCACACTTTTCAACACTCCCTCTCAACAATAAAGGCTTCCTCTCAAACCTGATCCTGTAACTCTGGAATGTTCTGCATGCAACACATCTGCCCGGTCCACTTTGCTCCAACAACACTTCGAACAAAAACACTCCCAACTGACCACTCTGTTGGGCTACGAACATACTCTGATGTTGAAGCTCTACCTGCTGCTGACAAGTGCTCCCTCTCTGACATTTACACTACTGCAACATCTTCATGCATCTCGCACCATTGCACACCTCTCTGTGCCACCTAGCACTGTGCAAAACACTTGTGCCTCTCGCATTGCTACAGCCTGCATGCTATGTGCTATCCTAGGATTCCCTGCACTGTCGCTCTCTCTACTGCTCCATCCACATCTGTCTCTACCCAATCAATCAGTTCCTGCTACTACACATCGGGGCTCCCGTAGCAAGGTCTCGTCCAAGAGGTTGGGTACCTCAAGGGTCCTGCCCCTCCTCCTTGGGATGATCACTCTATATTGCCCCACCTCCTACCTAGAGGTATGGCTGCATGCAATCCCTCAACCCACTTGGCTCAAAGTTTCCCCCTACTCGAGGTCTCTGCATGAGTAGATGTCTCTACTCGATCTCCACTCAGCTTTCCTTGTTGTGGCTGCTCCACAACCTCCTAAAGCTGCTGCACCAATTGTGGCTCCTCCACAATTGTCTGAGACTTCTTCTGGCTCTGCATGTTGAGAGGTAATATACGCTCCCTCTCAACCACCAAGTCTCCATTAGTTGCCTCGCTTCTCAAGGCTTTGCATGCATCTTGAACCTCAAGAGCATACAGGTTCTTGACCCATGAACCAATCTGCCTCACCTGTCTAGTGATGATGTGTCTAAGGAAAACCTTTCCCTTACTGAAGACAACATCATATCCCTTGTCTTCTAGCATCGTGATCAACACCAAGTTTCTCTCCAGTCCTGGTACATACTTGACATCAGTCAAGGTAAGGCGAGCTCCATGCTCCCTCTAAAAAATAACCGTGCCTACACCTGAGACACTATACTTCTCATCATTACCCATTGCTATGAGCATCTGGATATCTTTCTCCTCCAAAGTACTGAACAAACTTTTGTCACCGGTCATGTGGAAAGAAGCTCCACTGTCAAGAAACCAACCACTTCCCACCATGGATGAAACCATGCATGCGAAGATTGTGAAATCCAACTCAAATTGTGAAGCAAGTGCCTCACCTTCAGATCCTTCCCCGGATCCCTTCTTGGACTTCTTCTTTGGGCCATTAGTAGCATAATGGCCCAACTCATGACAACGAAAGCATCTCTCCTTTGACTTCTCAACCTTCTTCCCAACATTAGAAGAATTGGATTCGGAAAGAGAAACCTTCCCCTTCCCCTTCTTCGCCTTACTCGCTAAGGCACAGTTCACCTCATCATGCATAGATGAAGAAATGTCTCTAGTGCACCGTCTAATCTCCTCTTGCACAAGATCCGACCAAAGTATCTCCCATCCTGGCAATTTCTCCCTTCCATTCACTAAGTCCTGGTAGCTATGCCAACTCTTAGGAAGGCCAAGGAGTGCTAGACTCACCATATCCTCATCCTCAACAGTTACCCCCACACTTCCCAGCTCATCCCGACATTGGGTGAACTTTGTGAGATACTGGGGCATACTGTCTCCATTCTCACACCTAATGTTTCTGAGTTTATCCTTGAGCGGCAACTTCCTCTGGTCGCTCTTGCTTTGGAATATTTCTGTCAACGTTTTCCACTTCAAATATGGAGAAGCCTTTCAATGGAGGCTGAACACAATGTGATCCCTCATGCCCTCCAACAGAATCCTTCGACACTTTGCTGTCTTCTTTTGCCAATCCCCGACTTGAGCAGCATCAATAGGTTTTGGGACATCCGCATCTATGAACTCCTTCAACCCATTATCATTTAACACTGCCTCCATCCTGTCCTTCCATGCAATATAGTTCGAGTTGTGCTCAAGGGCATACTCCAATCGCAATCCGTTGAAAGACATTTCAACTTTGACACCAAGGAAACACTGCTGAAAATTCGAATTCCACCAGCTCAACAACTCAACCGCCTCGGATCTATGATTCATGAGAACAAAGTATTTCTCGTAGAGAGATTGACTGTATGGGCTTTTATTGGATATCTCACCTTCCAAAGGAAGGATGAATCCAAAGGCTACCTGGCCCGATTACAAACTCTGCATGAAGAAATAGAATGTAAACACTTCCTGAATAGTAGATCTGATGATCAACAGCTCTGATACCATGTAGAAATTTTTTCTACAAATCATCTAGCTCTGATACCATGTAGAAATTTTGAATAATAAACACTTATTCAACAGAGATTATCCTGATCATGCACTATTTCGGAATACATGCACAACACATAATCTCCTCTACATTGATCATCAATTTAGCAGCATTAAAAACAATGAAACATCAATAGCATGCACACATTAACACAGTATGTAACCCGGGGAAAGCTTACAGCTGAAAACCCCACACTATCTGTATATTAATGATTGAGAACATGTAACAATGCATAGTACAATACTCCTCACAAGTATCTAGCACTATCTCCACCTGTTACACACAATACAACTCAGATCTGATCTCCAAATCTCCCCCGCTGTTTTGCCTGCCTCCACTGCACAATCCTGCAAGAGAATGAATGAATCCAAACTTGTTCCAAGTTCTATTTACCTTGGAGAATCACTCACACTAGAAATCACATGCGCACAGGCTATATTACTGGGCATTCTCATGGGCATACTCAATCCCTTGATTGTGCAAGATCTCATGCACAACTATGGTCACAATTGATAGCAATCTCAACCTCTAACACCTGTCTCCATTGAATTGTACATGCATTTAGTTAACTGATGTATTCTTCAGTTGCATTATGAGTTAATAATTAGTGAATTAATTAATAACTAATTCACACAACTCATCACTTAGTCTATTGGCCAGTTAGACTAAATACGACTAGTTCAACTAAGTCAAACTGAACACAACTCCATTAACTGCTCATCTAACTCCACAAAACTCAACCACATGAGTTCTAATTGATGTCCTGCAAGCAATAGCTCAACTGATCCACAAAGAAAGCGTATTTCCTTCTGACATCTACATGTGCCACATCTGTAGCTCAAACTAAAGTGCTCCAAGAGGATAAGATAAAGTTTATAGTCTAAATATTATTATGAGACAATAATATTTGACTTTTCTATTTTTTACTAGCAGTCTAAAAATAGACTCTGATCACTCCTGCTATGATCCAAAAATAGAAGTCCATCTATTTTTCCCAACATGACCAATCATCCATAAACAACAACCTGCAACTCATAGAGCATGATACATATGTCTAAAGATAGACATAGTCTAAAAATAGAATTTGCGCCATAATTTGCCTGCGGGCCCACTTAGTGAAGGCGACTCCTTTCCACTAAGCTCCATCATATTGTTTCATTCTCAACAAGCATTTCTTGTTGGACACTTTTCAACATGATCGCCTGGGACATGGGATGCTAGGGAACTTGGAAGGTGAGTGGCTGCACAAAAGGGGTGACCAGATTGCCCAAAAGACTATGTAGAAGAGAAGAGAATGTTAGGGATGTATTTATTTTGGTCATTAGCGTTGCTAGATGGAATTAGATGTACACTGGGAGTGTGTCCTGGAAAAATGAGCCGGTAACTGTTCACTAAGAGGAAAAGTGGCACAAGATTGTAGTGTTGGACATTGGATGTAACTTTGACTTTGGTAGTGGATTCTGGACTTCCCGAGAAGGAAGCGAATCTTGGCATTACCTTTTATGGTGGAGGTGTAAGCCTTTAGATTCCCTTGTTGCTGATGGAGGCATCATTTCCTTTTATTTGATGGTTTAGAAAATGTGCATATGTGTATATGTGGTTATTGTAAATACCATAATGAGTTATGTTATAAAGCTCCATTAAATGATATGTTTGTCATGTTTCAACAATGGTCATTGTAAATATGGCAATGAGATATTTTATAAAGTTCTATGGGAAGTATGTTTGGTTACAAGGTACTAGTTGCTTGTAAGTGTCATTGAACATCGAGGATGGTGTTTCCCCAAGGTGGAGGGTTCTGTAACATCCTTGGTGCAAAATTCCATGTAATAAAAGTTAATAGAGGAAAAATAATAACCACGGTTGATGGGACACTTATTCCAAGCTAAATGTTTGGAAAAACATCTTCATGGGTGTTCATTTGGGTTATTATTGCTAAAGGAATTTGGAAAAGGCAATGGCAAAGTGGCATTTTTGGCACATTTATTTATGAAAATAATGGAAATTAGGAGAAAAGGAAGGTGAAATGTCATAGGTTGCATGTGAGGAGGAAAATGAAGGAAAATAATGGAAATTGAAGAAAATATAGGCTTCATTGATAAAAAGGCTTCTGAGGATCAGTGGGAAGGCTTGGTCAGTGTAACATTTTTTCAGTTTAGTTTCAGAGCTCTCTCATTATTCTCTCTCTCTCACACACTCTTGGACACCTAGATTTTTCTTGGAGAACTTTGGAATTAGATCAAGATATGAAAATAAGGCAAGAGGAAGGAAGGCGAAAGCAAGGAAGAGCAGCATCAAGCAGCTACAACAGGATTCTTCGTAGGTATCGATTTACATGTGTGATTTCCTTGCTAGATTTGGCATGTATGGTATTGCGTGTGGTTCTTTTTTGTCATCGCATGGGTTTCTCCAGGTGTGACATGTTTTCAACCTAGCCTTTCCATTTTCGGATAACCATGGTGTGATGGAGTTCTCATGTTTTGGTTGAGCTGGATTTCCGGATGGATTCAAAGATGAGTGAGGTGGATCTATGAAAGAAAGAAAAGATGGACTAGTGATGTTTGAAATAGAATGTGGATTGTTGTAAACCCACTAGCCTAGTGACCCCTGAACCAGACTAT
The DNA here is from genome assembly GCA_031772625.1 of Pinus tabuliformis. Taxonomy (NCBI): domain Eukaryota; kingdom Viridiplantae; phylum Streptophyta; class Pinopsida; order Pinales; family Pinaceae; genus Pinus; species Pinus tabuliformis. The sequence goes on along the minus strand of CM062812.1, from coordinate 177,542,957 downwards.
GGGTTGTGGTAAATCCAGGTATTTTGTGCCTTAGAATCCTTGACTAGTTAATGGCGCCATATATGGTAAATCCTAGGCCTAGGAATCCTTACTGGTGAATGTTGGGATATATGGTAAAGCCTAAAGGGTGGAATCCCAGTTAGGGCATAGTGATTTGATTTTCATTGTGGTAAAGCCTAGAGACTAGGAGATAGGGAAATTCCTCACGATGTAGGTGGAGAAATTTAGTGGCATCCATGCTTGTTTTATGGCCTAGTGATCCGGATGGATTGGGTAAAGCCTGGTTCTATGGATGGGGGTGAGGTGGTGTAGCCTTGGGAATCCCTTCTTGATTTTGGTTTTATGTCCCACATTCATGCTTGGAATATGGCACGAGTGTAATTAGCTTGATTTGGTTCAGCCAATATATGGTCAGGTGGTTTGTGGAAGTCCGAAACCTGGTTGGCTGTTGCATTCATTAATATGAGGTTATTTATCCTTGTTATTTCATGAGTATTATATTGGTTCATATGTGGATTATATGGTTGTTGCTTCCTTGGTATTTATGTTGTTATTATGCTGGCTATGAATATCTATTATGATAGTGGTGACATATGGCTCCCATCCTTTTTTTACTTGTAAATGAATGAAAAATGTATCTATGGCCTAATAGATGATAATGTAGCTAATGTAATAAGTAAACAATGGCTTATGGTGAACCTTAGATAAGTATGATACCCCTATTCTCAGTTCTGCTCTTAAAGCCTGTAGCTTTCATGTTTATGACTTGTTTGATGAGATGCATATCATGGCTAGTAGGGTTCTAGCCTAGTACTTGTTGATTTTTTTGCAAATGTATCTTTTTTCCACTATGAAATTTCATTTTTGAACCTATCATTAAGTTTTGGGCAGTGACCTGGGCTCTGGGCCTGAGAAAGTGGCACAAATCCTAGAGTCACAACAACAACATTGGGGAAAAAAGTCCCTGGAATCTACCTTTCCCTTGCCATGGGACCTTCTGGATCCTCCGAGATGCTCCCTTGTCCATATCAAGGGAGCATCTAGGGGTTTGATGCACTAAAACTTCATTTGGTCCCAGAGGTTGGTTACCTGAGTGGTTGGGATGCCTCCTAGGAGTTTTGCACTGACGTGGAAGGTCCATGTGGTGTGTTTCCATCGATTCCACTTCCTTAACATGACTTAGGAGGTTGAATCTGATTATAGTGGCCTCTCATCACATATTTACCCCAGTCGGCCAGTTACTTGGGTAGATGTGGGATGAGGGTGTTACAATTATAAAGAAATATAATTTGCATGAATAGTTATGGCTTATTTGTAAAGATATATAAGTTGGGTATTCACATTCACAAGAAAAATATTATAATATTTTAAAATAAATTAGAAGACCCTAAGAATAAAAAACAATAAAGATTCAAAACCCTAACCATAGAAAAGGAGGTAGAAAAAAGAATGTGGACCCTAAAGAAAATAATTGATTTGTCAACTTCCTAGGACCGCAACTTTGATATACAAAGTCCATTTAGGGATTCTCTTGCATTGTTAGAAATATTAATCCATGTTTGTGTGCTTCCTATGTGGTCCCATAATTATAATTTTCATTGTTAATGCATAAACTACCAAAAACAAATGAAAATTTCCTAAAATGTACATCAAATGTTCAAGACCCACAAAAATTGTAGTAGATCTACCAAGATGTATAACTTCTAGATGTTACTGTGTGAGGCAAATGGCTATATGTATCACTTTGGTATCAATTATATGGGAAAAATTATATTGAATCTAAATCCTTGTGAGCCATTTTCCTTAGTGGAGTTACATGTTTGACAACCCAATAGAGTTGTATTATTTTGTTGATAGTAATTTTCATCTTGGTTCCCATTATCCAATGGATTATATCCTAATGAATGTAGTGAGGGTTATGCTTAATACGACCTAAGAACTTGACCACCTCTAATATGTCTATGAGATATGGAGAATATGGTTGAAGGAATACTACACTAAATATAATGTGTAAGCCAAAGAAATGTGGAATATTCAAATCAAAAGCACTCTCACCCATACAATTAGTGATGATCTAAGGTGAAAATTAGAGTGTTCTAAGCTTCTAGTGGGGACCTATGAGCTGCTATTTTTTCAAGTGCAACTACACCTTATCATATAATTGAAACTTATGTGGAACTTAATCTTGATCATCTTGTTGCTCGAAATTGGCACTAGGTTTCTGCAAAATATCATGAACTTGTTACTAGATGTGTTAATTATATTCAACATTTAGTTGCTCTATTTATGTTAGTTTGAGCATGGAATGGATCCCTTTTTTTACATGTAATGGGAAGATATTTTTATTGGGGAAAATGGTTGGAACACTAAGAACACCTAAAAATGGTTTATTAAATAGAGATGTGAAGGGCTCTATTATATTGATGTTAAACATAAGGGAGGCTCTCATCTCATGTACATGGTTTATTGGACTTATGCATTATTAGCATATGAACAAACATCCTATTAACTACATCATTTTATCCATTGGTTTAGTGGTGGAAGGAAATGGATTCCGTCCTTTTGATTTCCACTACCAATGAGAGGATAGACAAAAAATACTCAAAAACCTATTATTCCTATATGAAATAATCATTTGCCGCAATTGAAAATGAACTTAAACATGCTCACATATGTTCTTGATGATGTTATTATAAGTTTCCAATATGGCCATTTTATAGCACTAATTGATGATCACAAATACAACAAAATCACCATGCTTGGTTGAGGGAAAACCTAACATGTACTTCATATAAGCTATTTTCCACAACATATCTAGGGTAGGTAAAGGACTCTGCAAATTTTGATTCTTGATGGAATTTTGGTGTAGGCATAAGTAGTGCATGAAATAATATACCTACTAATGTGCCACTGGAGTTTTAGCTAGTAGGATTACTTCTACAAAACTACGATTATCTTCTCCATACCAAATTGTCATGCCAACAAACAATAATATACCCATATTAGCTTCTAAAAATTACTTGAAGGAACATAAATATGGTTAAGGTGGTATCAATGTGCACTTTAGAGGTCAAATTTTGAAACTTTCTTACCTGTGCACATTTTCCAGTAGGTAGCAACAAAGTTAGGAGCATTGTCATACAATTAGGGTCATGAAGATGTCTCATTCCCACAAGAGTTAAGAATTATGGTTATCATGATGATTGAAGATTGATTTAGGTAATATAAAACTTGGTTTTTGCTTCTCTTATTGTACATATATTTCAAGTGAAATTGTTTTAGATACATAGACCACTTCTAATGGTTATTGTTTGTAATCTTCTTTCCATTTTGATCAATTATAGGGGATTTCAATTATTTTGGATGACCATTTCATTCAATTACTATATTTATTTCCATTGTTGGCATGCCTACACATTAGAGTAGATTTTCTTGTCATATGTGGGGTACCTGTGAACCACTTCAAAGAGTGTCTTACTAGGATAATTCATTAGATGTCCATGTCAAGTGAGGATTGTCCAATTCATTGGGGAAAGTGTTGTCATTAATTTCAAAGGAGTAGCCATGGATGTCAAGTACTGTCAAGTGTATGGGGAGCTTGTTTGATATTTTCATGACTATCATTTATGTCAAGTAATGTGTCTTTGGTGTTTGTAGAGTCTTTTGGTGGTTATAGGGGTATAATGAAGGATCTAATGGCCTATCTTTGAAGGTAATTTGTCTTTAGGCGACTTGATCAATTTTTTCTACGAAGTGCATAGTTTGGTAGTCCTCTCATAGATGTTTCTAATGGTATATGGTACTTTGGAAAACTCCTAATGGATAAGGTATTATTCAAGTTTGAATTTATGTAAGGTTCCAAACCTACAAGATTCCAAAGCTACAAGGTTCCATAGGATGACAAAAGGCATAGGGTAGGCATTTTCCAGTTATCTAACTATTAATTTGATGTCGCACAATGAATATTTTGGTTAGAAAAGTCACAAAGGCATGGGAAAAGAGACACAATTAACATATTTTGCAGACAATATTTTTTCCTAGGATACGATGCATAATTTTTTGTTCATGCGAAAAAAGGTTTTGGCATGTATAGATGGGTGTCGTGGTTAACAGACTCTACGAGACAAAGAATTGTTGGTGCACTAGCACATAATGTAAATTATAACTTTGAGCCATTTAAATTTAATGAAGAAAACATTGAAAAAACATGATCTCAGGACTTTCTTTTATACCAAGATGAGGTGGCAGCAATGATAAATGGCAATCAATGATTGGCTAGTATGGATGATGTGGCAGCTAGGTTGTAGTGAAATCAACATGATGGTGACATGGAATGAAATGGAAAGGACACATGACATTCATATTTGGCATTTTTAGGTGTCCAAGTGGCCCTTTTTTGGGTGACATTTGGCACCACTCATCCAGTGACACATGCCATGGGTTGGAAACTAGAGGACACGTCAACATGGCACGCCCAGTTCAAGTTGAAGAGGTTATAGAGTCAAGCGCATTGTTTCATTAGCATAGTAGATATAATCTAAGAGATGGGAAGGTACCTAATGGAAATCTTGTTATCAGTTAACAAATAGTGTGCTACAAAGGTTTAGGTTCAAAGTTTGTCATGCTTAACAGGCTCCAAGAGATTGAAAAAGTTCCATTAATTGACTTAAGGTTTGATGTCGCACCATGGAATTTATAGGGTTGATAAGTGATAGAAGATGTTGTTGTGGCATGGTAAAAAAAAGTGGCTACACAAAAATACCCTCATAATTGCAAATAATCTAAAATTTTATCCCCCAGGCTTCTTCAAATAACAAAGACATATGTTGCAAAACATGGAATTCAGGACCTCATTTTGTACATCTACATGTGGGAGATAGCTAGCAGTGACGTGACATATATCCAACATGGGCCAATAAGAAAGTGATAGGTGAAAATTACATAGAAAGCATTATGATGTCGGTCCTCGAGAGCATGACATGCAGTAAGTGTTTTTTAGAATTTTTGGTTGACCAAGTGGGTTGAATTTGAGTGACATGTGCCACCACTTTTATATTTCCATGTGGAAAATGATTACATCAACAAATGATGTGGCAGAACAATGGGGTTCACATCAAGGAGTCATATTTGTGGGCCTTTTCTTGTGTTAATGAGCTTTTGGATTTAAGGCACTTTGGGTGCTAAAGTATGCTTTTAGCCCTTGTGCATATAAACACTAGGCACTAAATTTTGAAGGCACGACACAGTCCAAATTTGAGACTCTGAGTACCAAAATATGTTGAACATACAATTAAGTTAAGAATAGCTAAAAATGCCAAAATAAAATGTTGAGGAAGTCTGAATTGGGTAAGATGATAACATCAATGGGTATTTTACTAGGGCTAAAACCAAGGATTTAATTGTGCATGGAAATTAAAGTTCAACAACCTATAAAAGGTAGATCATTCAATTGAAATGCCTGATAATTCAATTATAATCAAGACGATGAGACTAAGCACAAATCTATGTAAATGCAATTAAAGGAAGGCATGTAACTAGTTAAATATGCCATATGAATTGGACATAGAATGTGTAGATAAATTGAACATTAATGAAGTTGAAGCTATTATGCTATGTCTGAATGATAATTTGATTAAAGAAAGGAGGTTGTTGAAGAATTGTGAAAATATACTTAAATAATTCAAAATTAAAGACATTATTAGAGATCTTAGTTTGAAAATGTATGAAATATTGATCTTAATGGCTACAAGTTGGTGTCTAAAACCAATATGAGGTTGGTGCCTCTAACAAGTTGGTGCTTATTGATATGAGGAATTTATGGTCTCATGTGAGTTAATGCTCACAAATATTGATGCAATTAGAAGTAGTGGTTTAATATTTACATAATAAGAAAACATGATTTTATGGTTTTCTCCGAGAAGGGTTTCCACATTAAATCACTATGTACAAATGTCATGTGTATGCTGCTTTGATGAGCTATTTAATACATTTTATTGAGAAATTTTTTAAACAAGTGAAATATTTGTATAATATTGGTCCTCCCCCCCCCTAGTATTCATTGATTCCCAATAATTGGTATCATATAAGGTTCCTTCAAAAATAGATTAACCACTGGAAGGTAGATCTTTAGGGAATCATGACAGGTTAGGATCCATTTTCAAGAAAACCACTAGTCTTTGATGGAACAAATTATTTGTTATGGAAATTCATAATGGATGCTTATCTGATGTCTCTTCGATTTGATATATGGGCCACTGTAGGATTTGGTTAAAATATTCCAACAACTATTCCATCAGATCCAGATCAAAGAAAGATGTACTTAAATAATGGAAAGGCATTGAATGCAATTCTATCTAGTCTTATCCAATCGAAGTTGGTGAAGGCGATCCACTTCAAATCTACACATGAGGTTTGGGACAAGCTTAACAATACCTATGAAAGAGATGGATAGGTAAATAAAGCAAAACTTTATACCTATATAATGAAATTTGAAATCTTTTAGATGAATGGGGGTGAAAAAATTGTTGAACACTTCCTAGGGTTGACCCGAGTTGCAAATATGATTAGAGGAATTAATAAAGAACTTAAATATGAATTAGTTGTGTAGAAAGTGTTAAAGTGTCTTCCAACGATATTCAATGAAAATATCTCTACCATAGAAGAGATGCAAGATCTGAACAATCTCACTATGGAACAACTCTATAGAATTCTTACTACTTATGAGATGATAATTGGATAGGAAAGGGAAAAACTCAAGCAGGTTGCCTTCAATGCGTCAAAGTATTCTAAAGAACCTAAAGAACATTGATACTTCTCCAACTATGAAGCATATTAGGAGATGGCCCAATTTGTAAGAAAAAAAAAGGGAGGCTTAGGAAAATATAAAGGTAAGATACCCTTTGAATTTTTTTGACTATGGTAGAGTATGTCATTTTGCCTCAAAGTGTTTGTATACTAAAGAAAATAAGAAGGAGAAAGTGAAAAAGAAAAGGAACAAAGATAAATCTCACAAATATTAAAAAAGAAAGACTTAGAGGAAGAAGAGCTTCTACTCTAAAGAAGATAGACACTCTTTTGAAGCTAGCAGTGAAGAATCCTTTGAAGATGAGCATGTGAAAGCTTGATTATGACTCTAGAATTTGAATTAAAATTTAAGGACAATTAAAAATATGAAGAATAAGTTAAGGGAGTTGTGGATCTTGATAGAGAACTTATCCATGCCCTAAATGAGCTAAATAAGACCAAAAGGAAGAATAGAAAACTGAGGGAACAAATATTGAGAGATGAAGAAGGTACGTGCTAGTCCAATAATGAAAAATTTAACATTCCAAAAGTATAATTAGAAGAAGAAATTAGAATTAGAGACTTTCTAGTACAAGAATTAAAATATTAAAAAAAAGAGCAGTAACAAATTAGAAGATGCAAATGAGCTCTTGAAGCAAGAATTGTCAAAGAAATAAGAAAAAAATACATATTGATAGGACATTGGAATTTTGGAGGTTGAGGATTTTATAAGGGTTCTTAGAATTTCTATGGTTTTCATTGGCAAGAAATTTCCTACCACTTCCATCGAGCTTTAGCTCATCCATGATGCATGCAACATTCTCAGTTCACGTGATATGGATTTTTTCCAAGTGAATGGTCTAGATTGTGATTGATCAAAAGTGATTCTCAATAGGGTATGTTCACTTACCTACAATGTAGTGGTCTACATATTTTTCGTCATGTAGGAAGGGATGAGCGATATTTTTGGGTAACAAGGGCATGGAGTGTTGAAATTGTAGCAAGGAAATCTAGTTTTGACTTTTCCAGGGTCAAACTAGATTAAAATTTGAATTTCAATTTTAGTAAAATACTTGGAGGTAGTTAATTGAGGTGATATGGCACTTATCACTCATTTAAATCAATTAATTTGAGTTTGAGACACTTGATTTATGTTTAGTAATATTGATTGCTAATTTCTAGAAATTTGTTTAAGTTAATTTGAGTTATTATGAGTTTAACTAGTTCGAACTAATTATGAACTAGTGGAAGGTCTCGTAGTAGGGTGTGTTCACTTGTGATCAACCAGTTAACTCATTAATTAGCCCAGAATAAGTTATGCATGTAGATAAATCATGTTACCCAATTGAGATTGGAGTTCAAGGGTAGTGTACTGTCAGTTATAGACTATTCTAAGTTGTATAGGTGGTGCATGTAGTCAGAGAAGGGCCTACAGGAATTGCACAATTCCTAATGAGCAATTTCCCTAATTAATAGGGTCTATTTCCTTATTGAAAAATGCAAGGAAATAAGGACTTGGGTAGACAAATATTTGGTTAAGTATTGACCAAAGGAAACTTGTGAAGCATGAGATAGATCATACTAGTGCGGAGGTTTCTTAGGCTTGAGAAAGCATTGCATTTCTTCTCTATTTTCTAACTAATGTAATATATAGATAGGAAGGGGTTTTTAGAAGTTTCTTTCCCCTAGATAAATCTTTGATCATATGTGATTTGATCTTGTCTCATGTTTATGTTGTGATTTCTCGGTCGATTAATTGCTTTCTGTTGATGAGTAGCGTAGATTCAAGTATTTTGTTTTAGCAAATTATATAAGAAGTTTTGAGTCTACAAGGAATTTATACATGATATCGAAGCAAGAATCACAATAGAAAAGAAAATTTGAGGTTGTCTTTGTAGGTGAACTAAATTTGCAGGATCGTTCTTAAGATCTAGCAAGATGTATTTCTATGGACTAAGACTCAAGTTTTCCCTTGAAGGTAGCTTGAATTATATTTATTGGAAGGACAAGATGGAGGTAGTGTTGTAAGTTAATGTCCTGAAGGAATTCATAGATAATGATATCCTGAATGTGTTGGAAATAATATTGAGAGGGGGGGGTGAATCAATATTATCAAGTCAAATATTTTCTTTTTCAAACCCAGATCATATACGCTACTTCAGTTAGATAAAACTGCGTACATACGCAACTACAGAGAAGGAAACCTGCATATGCAATGCAAACTTATAATTTAGTTTATCTTATTGATGTTGATCATTAATCTGTGTATTAGGATCAAATAAACAGTAACCAGAAATAGTAAAACAGATCTGAAGATAATCACACACATAAGAACACAAGATATAAGGTGGAAACCCAATGTGGGTGAAAACCACCTACTGCAATTCATCTCTCTCTTCTTTTAATTAGAAACTTCTTTTTACAATGTACTGGTGAAGTCCTTTACGAGTATGCAGGCTGCAACCTGCAGAGAGCTACAACCCTTTCTTTTTCTCCAGCTTCTCCTAGAAGGGAGCTACAACCCCCTTAGCTCTTGCACTAGCCAAGATACTAGTACGTAGGTGCTGGCATACAGAAGACTACAACCTTCTCTTTCTTCCAGGGACCATGTTTCATAAATTTTTAGACTGGATCCACATCAATCAAACATCAAGAATTTCTGCATCAATCAATCACCTTTTCACCAATCAAAACTGAATCAAAATAAACACTTCTCTGACAGCTGTACCCAGAACACAGTAACTATAACCACACACCAATTCTGAACCCAGAACACTGCAGCAATAAATAGAAGCAGCTAGATCACAACTCAAAACATATACGCTACTTCAATAACCTGAAACCTGCATGCATACGCTTCTGCGTTTGGAGAAACCTGCGTATACGCTGTTTTCATTCACTGAACCAGCATGTATATGCACCTTCACTTCACTGAACCTGTGTACAGATCTATAAAAGATAATTCACTCTTTCAAATATTTAGACACTGATTAACCCAGATTATCAGATTTATAGATCAAGCATGCGCCACATATAATAGATCAAAATCATGTAAACATGTTATCATTCAAGCCAAAAGATTGTGACCCATCAATAGAACTTATCCTTCTTTGCGCTAAGGTTCCACCTTCATTCAGATCCAGATTTGCACCATAACCCCAATCACCAATATTTCAGATCTCGCACTTATTAGATATTCAATTAATTTAGATGATTCTTTTCCAAATGATCTCCTTCCTCTTTTATAGTCGTAGGCCTTTCACAATACCACGGTCCAAAACCATAATAAAACAATACCTTGGACCCAATGCTTGGGGTCAACACTTTTGACGAGATACCATGGTCCAAAACCATAGGTTCAAATACCAAGGACTAACTACCACGGACCAAAAGTAAGTTCTCCAACATATACACGCTTTTCCTTGCATGAAAGTGCGTGTATACACATACACGCCTTTGTAACGTCTAACCCGCATGTATACGCGCCTTTGTCTAGGTGAACCTGCATATATATCTTTTTCTTTATTCTGAAATCCTGAACTGAGATCTGGAAAAGCTTAGATGCCCCAACCTCCGGTGCCATAACCAATGTTCATCATTCTTGCTCAAATAGCATTGTTGTTTTCCTTCTTCAAATATGTATAGATTATTTGGAGTTCTAGTGCCTTTGATCACCGTTTTTCCTGTATCAAGATCACGAACACTACATCCATTTGATCGAAATATTACCTCAGTTCCTTGATCGCACATCTGACTGACACTTAGTAGATTATGCTTCAAGCCATCAACATACAAAACATTTCTATCCTTGACTTTTTCTTTCAGCTGAACAGTGCCTTTTCCTTTTATGACTGCAGGGGTATCATTTCCAAAAGAAACTTTCTTTCCCTTTTCTAAAGCACTATATGATTGAAGTTTTTCTTTATCACCTGTCATATGCTTCGAACATCCACTGTCGATGTACCATTGATTTTCCTGTCCTTCTGCATATAAAGCTATCCCACATCTTTCTGGATGTGGTTCCTTCATTATCCATGTTCTGGCATTTGAGTTTTGTTCCTTCTGAGTTGTCTTCTGAAACCTGCTCCTGCATTCAGAATCTTCATGACCGAAGTTATTACAAATAGAACATTCAATTTCACTTTCAAGGGTTGAAAAGTTGTTATAGGTCCTTTTCGTGATTCCAGTCATACTTCTTTGCTTTTGAGCTTCTCTAGTCATGTGTCTTATAGGCAACACATTGAGTTGCTTTGTGACCAAATTTATGGCAAGAGAAACATTGGCCATTGGAGAAACTCCTGCGATTATCAAATCTATCGACCAACCGATTCTAGTTTCTGCTGACATCCATTCTTGAGGTAAATTGGGAAGATTTTACCTGTGGCTGGTTGTGGCTTCTGTTTGTCCTTAAGGTAGATTTCCCCCAATTTTCTTGATAGTCTTTGTTCATTCTTGAGGTAAATTGTCCCTGATTTACTTGATGATTTCTATTAGGCCTTTGCTCGCTCCTCCTTGCTGCATCAAGATAACTTTTGGAGGTGGATGCTTGAGATGCTTCTCCATTATATCCCAGACCTGTCTTGATTAGTGGAGAACACTGCACATTGATAATCTCATCTAGAGTTTCAGATCCTTTAACAAATTTAAGATTAAGAGCTTTTGTTTTCTCAATCTCTTTTCTAAGACCAACAATTTCACATTCCAATTTTTCATGATGTTTTTCCCTTTCAGCCAGTTGACATTGCAGAGAATCAATAATCACTTTTTTCTCTTCTAAACAAATTTTGAGATTAGAAATCTCTTCATAAAGACCTTCTTTGTCTATAGCATCCATGTAATCGTCATCTTCAAAAGCCATTAAAAGTTTATAATTATTACCTCGTTCATCTTCGTCACTATTTGAAAGTCCATCACTGTCTTCATGAGTGTAATAGCTTTTCTTATTTGCATTCTGTTTCTTGTTCCATCTAACAGGTTCCTTCCCCTTGTCAATCTTATCCTTATGAGGACATTTGGTAGCATAGTGACCGACTCTTCCACAAGCAAAGCATTTGAAAGGTAACTTACCTCGAAATCGTCCAGCACCCCGTTGAAGGTTTTTGACAAAATTTGATTCTTCTTCTTCTTCTAAGATGTGTCCAGACTCATAGTAATCTCCTTTGCCTGAAGCCTTGAAGGCAACTTCTCTCCTGTCTGATGGTCCTCCTTTCCTCATTTCATAAGCAGTCAGAATTCCGTGTAGCTGTGACATGGTAAGGTTTCGCAGATTCTCTTTTTCTTCTATTGCAAAAACTTTAGATTCAAACCTAGGGGACAAAGATCTTAGAACCTTTTCAACCACAACAACCTCTTTTATTTCTTCACCCAAATTTTTCATACAATTAACAATCTCATCTACACGAAGGAAATAGTTAGCCACACTTTCATCATTATGCATTCTGAGATTTTCATACTGAATTCTGAGGGTTTGAAGTTTTGCTCGTTTTACCTGTTCATCTCCTTCATAGCTCAGAACAATCTTGTCCCATATTTCTTTTGTGGATTTATACTGCATAACCTTAACGAATTCTGATTGGGATAGACATCCTAATAGAGTATTGACAACCTTTGCATTTGTTTCATATTTCTTCTTCTCAGCTGGATCTGTAGGAGTTGCTGATGGAAAAGTGTACCCTGTATCTATGATATCCCAGACTTCTATACCAAGAGATTGAAGATAGGTAGTAACTCTTACCTTCAAATATACGAAGTTTGTCCCATCAAAAATTGGTGGCCTGATAGATGCTTCTCTCTCGTAGTTGCTCATGATGATGGATCTTCCTTTAAGCGATCAAGCTTCTTCAGAAGGACCTGCTCTGATACCAATTGTTGGAAATAATACTGAGAGGGGGGGTGGATCAGTATTATCAAGTCAAATATTTTCTTTTTCAAACCCATATCATATACGCTACTTCAGTTAGATAAAACTGCGTATATACACAACTACATAGAAGGAAACCCGCGTATGCAATGCAAACTTATAATTTAGTTTATCTTACTGACGTTGATCATTAATCTGTGTATTAGGATCAAATAAACAGTAACCAGAAACAGTAAAATAGATATGAAGACAATCACATGCACAAGAACACAATATATAAGGTGGAAACCCAATGTGGGTGAAACCCACCTGCTGCAATTCGTCTCTCTCTTCTTTTAATTAGAAATTTCTTTTTACAATGTACTGGTGTAGTCCTTTACCAGTATGCAGGCTGCAACCTGCAGAGAGCTACAACCCTCTCTCGTTCTCCAGCTTCTTCTGGAAGGGAGCTACAATCCCCTTAGCTCTTGCACTAGCCAAGATACTAGTACGTAGGTGCTGGCCTACATAAGGCTACAACCTTCTCTTTCTTCCAGGGACCACGTTTCATAAATTTTCAGACTGGATCCACATCAATCAAACATCAAGAATTTCTGCATCAATCAATCACCTTTTCACCAATCAAAACTGAATCAAAATAAACACTTCTCTGATAGTTGTACCCAGAACACAGTAACTGTAACCACACACCAATTCTGAACCCAGAACACTGCAGCAATAAACAGAAGCAGCTAGATCACAACTCAAAACATATATGCTACTTCAATAACTTGAAACCTGTGTGCATACGCTTCTGTGTTTGGAGAAACCTACGTATACATTGTTTTCATTCACTGAACCAGCGTGTATACGCACCTTCGCTTCACTGAACCTACATACAGATCTATAAAAGATAATTCACTCTTTCAAATATTCAGACACCGATTAACCAAGATTATCAGATTTATAGATCAAGCATGCGCCACATATAATAGATCAAAATCATGCCAAGATATTATCATTCAAGCCAAAAGATTATGACCCATAAATAGAACTTATCCTTCTTTGCGCCAAGGTTCCACCTTCATTCAGATCCAGATCTGCACCATAACCCCAATCACCAATATTTCAGATCTCGCACTTATTAGATATTCAATTAATTCAGATGATTCTTTTCCAAATGATCTCATTCCTCTTTTATAGTCTTAGGACTTTTAGAATACCATGGTCCAAAACCATAATAAAACAATACCTTGGACCCAATACTTGGGGTCAACACTTTTGACGAGATACCATGGTCCAAAACCATAGGTTCAAATACCAAGGACTAACTACCACGAACCAAAAGTAAGTTCTCCAACATATACGCGCTTTTCCTTGCATGAAAGTGCATGTATATGCATACGCGCCTTTGTAACATCTAACCCGCGTGTATACGTGCCTTTGTCTAGGTGAACCTACGTATATATCTTTTTCTTTATTCTGAAAGCCTGAACTCAGATCTGGACCTGAGATCTGTCACCAAAGAGAGTTGCCATCAAGGACAACACCTGTGCCATAGCTCCAAACTTGTGCCATAATGCCAATAGAATGCTCCAACATCTGATACTAAAGATCTAACAGAATGGAAGAAGTGTGTAGCGAAAGTGAGGAGGATCATATTGGAGGGAGTTCGAGATCTTATTGTCTAATATATCCACAGGAAACAGACTCCATAAGCAATGTGGAAAGCCTTGATGGACTTGTTCCAGAAAAACAGTTACCACAGGAAGCTGGCACTGAAGGACAAGCTTTAGAAGATCAAGATGGCAAAGGGCGACACAATACCACAGTACCTAAGTAGGTTCACCCAATGTCAGGATGAATTTGGGAGTGTTGGTATTACTATTGTGGAATATGATCAGGTAAGCCTAACACTTTTAGGACTTCCCAAGAGCTGGCACAACTACCAAGATTCGGTAAATGGGAGGGAAAAGATACCAAATTGGGAGAAATTATGGTATGACTTAGTGAAAGAAGTAATAAGGCAGAACACTAGAGACAGTACCTCATCCAAGTGTGATGAAAGTGAGAGTTGTGCCTTGGATGGAAAGGAAAAGAAAGGGAAAGGGAAGAAATACCAATCCAAAGCAGGATATGGTCAGGTGGGAAAGAAGAAAGACTTGTTAGAAATTAAGTTCTTTCACTGTCATCAATTGGGACACTATGCCACGTAGTGTCCACACACGAAGACAGGTAAGAAGCCCTCAAGATGAGTGGAAAGTGAAGCTTTGGGTTCACAATTCGAGTTGGAATTCACCTTGATTTCTTTGATGGAAAGCACAGTGATGGATAATATGTGGTATATGGATAGTGGTGCCTCATTCCATATGATGGGAAACAAATAATTTTTTAGTGACTTCGAGGAGAACGATCTTTAGATGCACATTGATATGCGAGATGATGGAAGGTATAGTGTAATCAATATTGGTACAATTACTTTTCAGAGGGAGTTTGGCTCCCCTCTTAGGCTCAAGGATTTGATGTTTGTACTGGGCCTAAAGAAGAATCTAGTTTTTGTAGTGGTGTTGTAAGACCGTGGCTATGATGTGATATTCAACGAAGGGAAGGCTTTCCTAAGACATATCGCCACAAGAGAAGTCAAGCAGATTGGGGTTCGAGTGAAGAAGCTCTAAAAATTAGATATAGAATATTGTGTAGCATTGAGCACAAAAGAAAAGAAGGTGCAGAGCTGAGACATCAATGAATTATGGCATAGAATACTTGGTCATTTGCACCATGGCACTTTGAAGATCATGAAACAAATTTCTACAGGCCTTCCCAAAGGTGCACTAGAGCAACATGATACATGAAAAGGGTGTACATTGGGAAAGTACACAAAATCCACCTTGAATGATCAGGACAATAAATCTTAAGTAGTCCTTGAAAAGGTTCACTTGGATGTGTGTTGAATTTTCTCGATAACTTCTATCTCCAAGCACAGGTATTATATTATATTTGAAAATGATTTCTCAGGGAAGTGCTAGATTTTCTTCATGCAAAAGAAAGACCATACATTCTCCAAGTTTGTTGAAATTAAATCACTTGTTGAGAAAGAGACATACATGAATGTGAAGGCTCTAAGTAGCAATAATGATGGAGAATATGTGTTGAATGAGTTTAAGAACTTCTATGAGAAATAAGGCATTCGACAGGAGTTGACGACACCCCATAACCCACAACAGAATGGGGTGGCTGAAAGGAAGAAAAAAAGTATTTTGGGAGCTACACATGCCATGTTGCATGACCAGAACCTATTATTGCACTTGTTGGATGAAGCACAAAACACAATTGTTTATTTGAAGAACATGAGTCCTCATATGATTGTTCGCATGAGTACACTAGAGGAAGCTTTTTCAGGGAAGAAACTAGATGTGTCACACTTCAGGATCTTTCAATCATTAGTTTATTGTTATGTTTCTAAGGATGAAAGGAAAAAGCTAGAGCCTACAAATGAGTTGGGCATATTTTTTGGGTACATTGATACACCTCACAACTATCGTGTGTAATTTCCATCTCTCAAGATAACAGTTATTAGGACAGATGTGAATATTTTTTGGGTACATTGATACACCTCACAACTATCGTGTGTAATTTCCATCTCTCAAGGTAATAGTTATTATGACAGATGTGAAGTTCTATGAGGAGAAGCCAATGAGATGTTCTCTTGATAGGAAGATTTAGTTGCATTCAAATCAGGAGATTTTGGTGCCAAAGGAAGAACCTCAGGAAGTTGTGGAGCAACCACAAATAGAGGAATAGAGAGTGGAGACATCCACTCAAGTAGAGACATCTAGAGATGGAGGGAAGGGCACCAGGGAAGTTGAAATAATATTGGATGATGCTAGAGATAATGTGGGAGCACCCACATCATAGCGTAGGTAGAGGAGGTCACCGGGTCAGTACATTGGCTACATGGATCTGAAGAGTGAGCTTGTAGAGACTGAACCATCCTCATTTGAGGAACAAGTGCACCATCCAGTATGGGTTGATTCCATGGTAGAGGAATATGATTCCATTATCAGAAATAGTGTTTGGGAAGTGGTGCTAATACTAGAGGACAAGTCAGTGGTAGGTTCTAGATGGATCTACAAGGTGAAGCAAGTAGTAGATGGAAGCATCGAGAAACACAAGGCCAAATTTATGGCCAAGGGGTTTCTCTTAGGTGGAGGGAATTCATTATGAGGATACCTTTTATCCAGTAGAAAGGTACCCTTCAATCAGATCAATTCTAGCATGTAGTGCAGATGAGATGGAAGATCCATAAGATGGATGTGAAGAAAAAATTCCTTAATGGAGTGATTGAGGAGGATGTGTACATTGAGCAACCAAAAGGATTTAAGACCTTCGACAAAGAGTTTTATGTGTGTAGACTCAAGTGCGCATTATATGGATTGAATAAATCACCTCGTGCTTGCTACACCAGGATTGAAAACTATCTCACCGGGTTGGGCTTCACCAAAATTGAAGTAGATGAAAACCTTTACCATATTGTTGTTGAAGGTAAATTATTGAATATAGTATTATATGTTAATGATTTAATTTTAACTGGTGATGAGAAGTTGATAAATTCTTGCAAAGAGAATCAAGTTGTTGTGAACTATCCCACATATGACAAGGAGTTATATGCCTTAGTCCAAAGCGTAAAAAAGTGGAAGCACTATTTGATTAGAAAGAAAACCATCATTCATACATATCATCAGCCCTTGCAGCACCTCTAGTCACAAACCAAGCTTAAATAGGCACCTCATTACATATGGATGGGGTTCCTTCAGCATTTTCATCTAGTATTAAAGTACAAGAAGGGCACTAGTAACAAAGTGGCAAATATACTCTTTCTCCATCCTATTTCTGCATATTTTGCAAAATGTTTCTTTATTTTTTGAAATTTATGTTGAATAATATGTTGATGATTAATATTTTAACGAGATTAATGCAAGGCTGACTCATGGATCATAGGTAGACAATTACCATTTGCAGGGAAAATTGTTGTACCACCTCGAAAAACTTTGAATCTCACCAATGAAAGAATACACATAATTAGAGAGGCACATACCTCTCTTGTGTCGGGTCATTTTGGTGTAGGGAAAACTTTGTGTCATTTGCAGAGGTTTTGTTATTGGCCTCACATGAAAAATATTGTAACAAGATATGTAAAGGGATGTGTATTTTGTGTAGTTTGCAAGCCCACTAACAGAAAATTGGGGCTCTACACACCACTCCCTATTCCAAGTTGTCCATGGGAAAGTGTGTCAATGGATTTTGTTGTCGATTTTCCTTTGTCTAGGAGAGGTCATGACTATTTGTACACTAGTACAAAATGACTAATTAGTTACTAAAAAAAGACTAAAATTTTCATATAAATGACCAATTTTTAGTCATTGACCAATAGTAGCTAATTTACAGTATCCTATAACGCAACCAAATTTTAGTCATTTTTAGCTTAATCATTAATTGGTTGTCTGAATTTCATAAATTTTGTCATTGATTTAGTCATTAATTGTCACAACTAATGACCAAATACACAAAAAAATATACTACTATATGATCACACGAGAAAACTAATTAATGACCAAAGAAATATGACCAAAATGTTGGTCACATTATAAGAGACTGTAAATTAGCTACTAATACTCATATATATGCAAATTTTAGTCATCATTTGAAGCCAATTAATGACCAAGTAAATATGACTAAATTTTGGTGGTGTTATAAGATACTATAATTTATTTACTAATAGTTGTATATATGCAAAATTTAGTCATCATTTGTAATCACAAATTTATCATTTACAACAATCATTTATCTTTTTTGGTAGTTTCATATTAATTATATAAACCACTGATTTAGTAATTTATATTCATTTCATTTACTTTCATTAATAATCATTATAAACGACTAATTTAGTCATATATTCATTTTATTTTTGTTCATCATTAATCAATATAAACTACTAATTTAGTTGTTCTAAATTGATTTTATGTGTTCATTATTAATCAAAATAAATTAATTAATATGATTTTGTGACTAAATTAAAAAAATGCCATACAAAGTGCATGCTTATCTAATATGAAAACACAAAGTTACATATGTTAATTACAATACTAAATAATATCAAGTACAATTATAAATAATTTCAACCACATAAATTATATTATATGAAATGTAAAGTATTACAATATGAGTTTCCAACTTAATATCGGTTGGACAACAATTTACACATGAAATATTGTTTCATCACTTCAAAACATTATCATTGTGTTGTCAAGGCATTGTAAGTGAATTCACCAACTCTGAATACTTGACCATCAGTCACTATTTGTGTGTCTCGTGCGAGATATTGGCTTTACGGGTATCACTAGACCAGTTCTCTTCTCTCTCTTTTCCTCTTTTTAAAACAAAAGAAGATACAATGCAAAGTATATGACATGAAAGATTATGAGCATTGGAATATAAATTAAAGTAGACTACAAATGATTTATATGACATATACCTCAACATCAACAATGTCAATGCCATTTTTCCCTAAAAATGCAAGAAATTTGAACAAGTTTTCTTCAGTGGGTGATATTGGGCACTATGTGGCCACATGACTTGTATAAACAAAGAAAATAAAATGTCATCATAGAAAATAACACCTTATTAACTTAGTATTCAACCTTTAGGGAAAGCTTAGGCACAATCATGCCAACTAAGTTACATGCTAAAAAGCTTAGGTTGTAGATAACTTGTGAAACAAATAATTTGAGGTGTGATGTCTAATCCTTGTCATTTTATTCGCAACAACATTTCATTCTCTAACGCATGAACTTGGTCAAGTATATAAACAATTACATGTGCTCAAATATCAACATGAAAGTAAACTTTTCTAATAGTCAAGAAAATATTTTAACACAAAACAACCAAAAGGATTTCAATCAGTATTGTGTAATACTAATTTCATCTTCAAGCTTTGTTTGGCATGGAATCCCCCCAAGGCATGTTTTGGGGCTTAAAGCCCAAGTTTTGACCAAGTCTTTTGTAAAAGCTCCGCGAATTATGGGAACGGAGTGTGAAGTCATAATAGAGTCACAAGGTTGTCTACCCTCATTTTTGTAAAGTAATTTTGGCTTAATAGACCTAACCATGGTCGGCGGACCATGGGATTGTATAAATAGAGCGAGGCTCTAAGCGTAGAAGATAGCAATAAAATAACTAATAGAATGGAAGAATGATAAGTCTAAGAGATTGATTCGAAGTGAAAAGTGTGTCTTTGGGTCGTAGAGTAGGAGAAGGCTCCGCAGCTGAGTGCGTAGAGGCCTAGTAGTCTGCAGCTGAATGCGCGAACCCCTGCAGCTTGTTAGTGCCTAGATTTACCTCAGGCTAAAAAGGTAGGATCCAGGGCCAACATCAAACCATGCTCAGCTTGGTAGCTAGCCCTACCAAGTTAGGAGAGGGCTCTCTCCGGGTCAATCTCAGCAAATAATTATCGATGAGGGCTTGAGATGAATGAAATATCTTATGATCTTAGGCTAGGTATATGTGCAAGGGAGTTTGATTTGATAAAATAGTATTTGTTGGCTCAGAGGGAAAGGTACATTTTAGGGTGTGGGGATTGAGGCTCAGTTCTGCAGAGATCTTAATGGGGAAAGGTAGGCGATTATTTTGGCACTTAAATTTGAGTGAGATGGAAGGATTAGATAGGTGAGGTGTTGAAGAGGGCAAGATCAATCATGAATCCTCTCCAAACAGCTGAAAACATCAAATAACTAAAGCAAACTTCAAGTAGAGCACTGTACTTTCAATCGATTATACTTACACTCTTGTTTGTTTAGTTCAGAAGAAATATGATAGATAATGGCATGAAATCACATAAACAAATTCAAAATTACAAAGAGAAGCACTGTACCAAGACAAATTGCCACATGAATCCCAAAGAGTGTTGCAAATCCTGGTCTCAAATCCTTAGCCAAAATGAAAATAGGAGTGTACAATGAAGCTCAATGCTTTCTCAAAAGTCCAACCATGCTAATGACTGAAAAAAAACATAATATAGACAAACATAGCTCATCCTTGCCTCTAGGGGTCGAGCTCACAAGGTTAGGAGCTAATCCAACTGATTCTAAACTAAGAACTAGAAACTAGGCAACATAACAACATGCCTATAGAAACAAGGGAACCAATTCATTCAGTTTCAAACAACCTTTAAACTGATGAATCTACCTCTACAAGTGAAAATCCAACATATTTACATCATAATCCATCAATTTTCATCAAATTACATCATAAATTTTCCATTAGGAAAGTAAAGAAGTCAAACTAGGCAAAACTGGGCGAAAAATAGAGAAAAACTTAGTCAAACTGGCAATTTTTCCTCTATGCACCGTGCCTGATTCTCTATGCGTCGCGCCTCTTTAGACCCACTTTTGGAGGCCTTCTGGGTGCATGTCCCTCTGTGGGTGAGTCACTTTGGGTCTCCTCTTCATAATCATATGAAGGATCAGATGCCATTGCTGCTGGTAGATAAACTGTCCTGAAGAAATAGGTGTTGATATGTCAAACTGTCTTGGATTGTTTCTAGCAATGTGCTTGACCTATGCCACCAAGGGAAAACAATGAAATGAGGGACTGTAAGGGGAAGGAAAAATAGTGGGAATTTAGGGACTGTTGGGATAGATTTAGTTAGGGAAATATGGGATGTTTTGGGGGTTTTTGTATAGGATTAGGGTTTGGGATTTTACATTTGGAAATTTGGGAAAGGGAACTTGGAATAGGGGATTAGTGAATTTAGGGGGTAGGGGAACTTAGGAAATAAGGGAATCAATGGAAAATGGAATAAGGGAGTGAACTTGGTGGCAAAACATTCATCAAAACCCTAGGCAACAACTTTGTTTGAGGAATTTCAAATGGTAGGGTTTGATTGCTTTTTAAACACTCACCATGTAACACACACCATAACATAAACACCAAACTCAGATAATCAATATAGGTGGAGCTCTACCTACTTGGAACAAGGTAAATTCGTGTGTTTTTGGCGATTGGAGGACGTTCTCGCAATTTTCGATCCCTCTGGCTGTATGCGCCACGCATCCAGCCCAATGCGCCACGTCCCACGTATGCGTCGCGCCCTTGTAAAATAACATAGGATCCTGAGGCCCAGTGCACTACGCCTGGTGAGTGCGCCACGCCTCCTGCCCAGTGCGCCACGCCGACAACTTACAGCAATTTGCACCCAAAATTTACACTCACTCACCAAAATCGTTTTGCCTTACTTCTCTTTGCTCTTGGAGTACAAATGAACTTCAAACATTTAGAGAAATGCTTTATACATGAGCTTTTCAAATTTAATTTTTCCAAACCCACTTTCATAATGTTTTGCAAATGACTTTATTTCAAACTCTGTTTTTGTTTTGGACTTTTTCACTTCTTTTAAGTTTTGTGATGAACTAAATGACCTGAGCTTTGCTTGTTTTGCAGGTGTTGGAGCTTGTGGGGCTAAGGAAAGAAACCAGGGTGAAGATGAAGGAATTTGCAATTAGGAAAACAAAATTGTCATGATTTTTGTACAATAAAAGCTAAATACTCTGTTTTTTCCTCAAAACAGAGTTTTGAGGAAAAACACATTTTCGAACACTTGGTGACGAAATTTATTGATGTTGAAACCTCCTCATGGCCTGTTGGTAATTATTGAACACTTTGACACATTTTTTGATGAAACCCTAATGAAACCCTAGACCTAATTGAGCATAAAACCCTAAAGAAAACCTTTGCAATTTTCAAGATAAAAAGAAGACAGTATATGCTTTTTTTTTTAATGAACAAACATGAGCCAGCAGGTAGATAACATGAGGGAAACTGTAGGAATGCGACTATCATCAAATGATCTATGTGCCTAATGGAATGAAAATGACTGGGTGGGACACCTAATATGAAATGCAACAAGAGGATTTGATCTCTGACGGAGGGATGAAAATACCGACTCTAACACAGCTGAGTGCACAGGGCAAGTCGAGTCTGTAACTGTTGGAAGAATTAACAAAGAGAAGTTTACCATATTTCTGTGTATCTTTTCTTGTTTTAATGTATGATTGGGTATAAATTGCAATTTTACTATTTATTTGTTGCACAAACTCATATGAATGTGTTGTGTAAATAAATATAACTTAAGACATCCATTTACACGAACATAATTGACTGGCATAGGAGGATAAGTAAGATCTCAGGTGTAACTTAAGGGAATAGCACAGAACTCCGCTCCAGCAGCACGGAAGCCCCACAACCCCTGGTTAGGGTTGCGCGAAGACAAGTGTATCAGGGTGCGAAGGCCTGGGAAGTGCGCGAAGCGACCTGCGCAAAGAGAATAATAGTTGAACCGGTTCAACCTCTCAGACATCTCAAGGGTGCGGAAACCTAGTTCCAACACCCCCCCATACTATGTCAGGTGAGACCTCAGTATGCGCTCCATGGACTGTTGCTGAAAGAGCCAGTAGTACAGGGATTTGTTTGGCTAATTGATTCTGAACCTAGGTCAGGCCCCAACAAGCCAACAAATGGTTCTGTTGCAAGGATCGGGATCCGCATAGAGATGTCCGATGTCGTATCATTGGAATCTGACAAAGGAAGGAATTGAATATTGGTTGGACAGAAAGATTCAAGAGTTTGCAACATAGGAAAATAGGAATCCATGACTATCAAAGGAAGAGTGGTTAGACTGCTACTTATATACAGAGATCCCCGAAATTTTCTTTGCATCTTTCCCTACTGAGCTATACAAGTGGATTGCGAAGATAGCAAACAACCAAGGAAGGTGTAAGCTCGATAGACCTATCATGTAGACTCCAGAATTAGTGAGCAGATTGGAAGCAATGGAGGATAAGATCGTGCAAGTTGTTGATCATTGGCTCGATCGAATCATAGGAGGATTCATCACCGAATTCATGATAGATACTTTAATCAGCTATAGAGAGGTAGAACGACGCTTCCTCAAAGGGCCACGAGGTAAGTACGTTAAATCTTTGAACACTTGGATTAAAATGCTACAATGTAAAAAAAGGGTTATGTGAATAAATTGATGTTTAGGGCTACGCAAAGTGGGAGAATCTACAAAAACGAAGGTAGTATAGAACTAGAAACCAGCCCCTTGATTTTACCTCCATAAGGCAGTGAAGAAGAGCTCGTGAAGGTCTCACCAAGAAGTACGATCAATTTAATAAGGCAGAGAATTCTACGCATACCACCCCCACCCACACCACCGCCAATTTCACCGTCTTCACCCCCATCTTCACCCATACCACCTCTGCCACCACCGTGAAGCATTATGGCGAGCGCGATAAAGTTGCCAGTGTTCAAGGGAGTAGGGAATGAGGATTTGAACCAATTTTGGTTCGTGATAAAAGTTGTATGGGAAGCACAAGGAGTCACAGATGACAATATAACGAAGGCAAAGTTGGTCAATGCTCTGCAGGATCGCGTGCTGACCTGGTACATTAATCATTCCATTGACAATCCGAATGCAGGGATCGTAGATATCCAAGTTGTGCTAAACAAAGAATTTAGTAGGCCAAAGTTAGAGGCGCAGTCAATCATTGGGTTTAAGGAAATCACAATGCTGCCAGGTGAGACCCCTTGGGAGTTGGATCAGAGACTGAAGTGCACAATTCGCGAAGCTAACATGACGTTGACAGATGGACAACACCGCGAATGGTTTGTAGCATCATTAACACCGCATCTAAGGAATGTGTTGTCACAACAGAGGCTAACAACTCAAGCCGAGGCCTTAGAGGTTAGGATGAGATTGCACGAGACTTCGATACAAAACCCTAACCTGGGAGTTCATCAGATTCACGCGCAGTTGAAAAACTTGTGCCTTGAGATGCAAAGTTTGAAACAGTACAGGACATCTTGCCCAGAAGTGTGCGATGAGGTATGGTGTGTAAAGTGCAAGGGCCATGGGCACGACAAGGACCATTGCCTGGTGTTCGCAAATTACCTTGTGGAAGGAGGACCAATGCCATTAACACCGGAGGCATAAGAAGGACCAATCGTGGTGCCTACATTATGGTGCGCGATTTGTTATATAGGAGGAAGGCATGCTATGGATAACTGCCATTTATTGTAGAAGTATACGCAGAATTCACAACAGTTGTTCTGTAATTTCTATAGATCAATAGGCCATGATGAACACACCTGTAGAAGTTATGAGTTGATGACGGATTAGACTCCTACCTACAAAGTTCAGGCCAAAACGTGGCCCCTTGACCAGAATGCAGGGATGGCATGAACCGGATTTCAGGGGTGCAGATGAGGCTGAGGTGGAGGAGGACTAGGAAGAGGTCGCAGACAACTGATCTGTTACAATTGTGGAGGGCCAAGGCATTATGCCCGCGATTTTACGAATCCAATGTGACCATCATGCTTGTATTGTACGTTGTTTGATCATGAGATGGAGGATTGTCCCACACTGATAGCGAGGTTGCGCGATAAAGGAGCACTCTAATCGCCCCCACCTCAAACCTGCAAATGATGAGGTCTGAGCTATGCAAGGGAGACCATAATGTGAATATTGTAGTCCAAAGTGGAATTACAATAGGGGATGACAAAGGCAAGCAACCTGAAGAAAGTACTTGGCTTTGCAAGGCTCCAAGGAAGGAACCATATTTTGATTTGGAGCACGCTAAGGAAACCTTTATGGAAGCCAAGAAGAGCTTCGTTGATGCCTCCACTTCAGGAAGTAAAGACAAACTGGAGCCATAAATGGACCCATTAATGCTCACCACATTCCTGGAAACATGCATGAAGCTACTGCGTGATAGCAAGGCTGTAAAGGGGTTGCAAGAACTCATAAATATATGCGTTAGGACCGTGCAAGGAGAACCACGTGTAGTTCAAAAGCTCGGAAAGTACACAATGCGAACAGGAAGGGAGATGAGACTGACCACGCAGATTGGGGAATACGAGATGGACCAAGTGATTATGGATCTAGGATTGGATGCAAACGTCCTACGAAAGTAGACATGGGAGCGCATGGGAAGGTCTACACTGCAGTGGTCTCCTATCCAACTGCGAATGGCGAACTAGCAAAAGATCCTACCTATGGGGAGATTGTAGGGAATCACAGTAGATATTGAAGGAGCAAGTGTGCTAGCATGTTTCAAAGTGATAAATATTTTTGATGATAGTAATCCCTACCCCGTGCTATTAGGAATAGATTGGGCCACTGACATGAATGGGGTGATAAATCTAAAGAAGCGCAAGATGATTTTTGAGAAAACGTATCTGCGCGTGGTTGTACCTTTAGACCCTGTCGAATGATCGCACTATACGGAGCTGGTGCACGACTATGACAACGATGATGACATGGACTGCATCTACAAGATAACCATGTGAGAGCAAGACTGGGTGAATCTGACCGCGGATGGACGAATCTCATGGGAGCATGAAAGCTCCTGCACATCGGATTCGAACAAAGAAATAGAACGATCGCAACACCGGTTACACAAGGTAACCACACTAAACTGTAACATGATGACAAGATCGTTGCACTGCATATCCACGGAGGTGAGGGATATGCCTATGTTTGACGGGTTAAGTGAGGTGGATGACTTCCTGAGCAAATTTGAAACAGAAGTTTCGAAACAACAATGTTTCAAAGCTTTGAAGTGGGTACTGCGCGCTATGCCCGTGAGGTGGTGGGGTACACACTAAAGAAGCTTTGAGGACTAGCATGAATGCAGAAGGATGATGCACATGTGGTTTGGGAAGCCTCAGACATGGTTAAAATACAAGTATGATGAATGGGATGATTAGTGCACACACCTCGCAAAATGGACAAAGGTCTATGGGGAAGAGCCACAACCTGAGTGGGTGCAACTGTTTTGTCACACCCTAGATATTAAACCCATGAATTGGTATATAGAGATGAAGCTCTGGCATGGCATGAATGAATGGGATATATTGTGTGAAGGATTCCTGTTAACTTTCACATTTGAGGATCGTTGGTGGGATATTGTTAATGATGTGCTACAAGCAGTAAAAGCATCTATCTTTAAAATACCCCAGGAGCCAATGGAAGTGCTTCAACCTGAATGGGTGACCCAGCTGAGCTGCACGCTGGAGTGTTACAACGTAAATATTGAAGAAGACAACGAAGATCCGTGAAAAGTTAACATTCCAAAAACTGAAGGCTATCGCGAGGTTCAAGGGCCATTGATTGAAGACCCTGACATAACCGCGCCGGTAAAGACAAAGCAGGTAAACATTGGTACGGAGGCCGAACCAAAGTATGCAATGCTCGGTGACTACTAGGATGACGCGACGGTGGATAAGGTCGCTAAGTTAATCCGCGAGTACTAGGATGTAGGTTTTAACCCTGTACGGAAATTACCTACATACGAACTCTAAGAACAGAAAATAAACGATGCGAGATCATAACACATAAAACACATATACATAGAGATTTTCCCCTGGATCCCAAAACCGGGACTACTAGCTTGATTTTTCATTATGTTCCTTTCAATGTTACAATACATATTTATACATATCAAAGCATCCAATACCATGGACTAAAAAACATCGCATCCAAAACCATGTGTGAAAATCATGCACAAAACCATAGGTAGGTCTAGCCAACCTAATATAGGGTCCAAAAAAAAATTTCCTGGGGCGCTGCCCCAGACCCTATAGAGGGGGCCTACCCACCCCCCTCAAACCCCCCAAACAAGGGGGGCTACCGACCCCATTGAACAATTGGCACAACGAAGGGGGGGCTCCGGCCCCCCTCTACCCCCCAGTTCACTACATTGGCTAGTCGTGGAAAGAATATAACACAACCCAACATTCTCCCACTTTTTGTTTTCTTTCCACAAGGAGACACAGGAGAGCTTAGTCATTTATCCAGCCCTAAAATGCCCATTGTTTCTCTACACCAAGAGAACTTCTCAGAGCTCACAGATTTTGTCAATGCATCTGCAGTATTCTTCAAAGTGTCCACCTTTACCAGCAACACCTTTTTGTCTTCTATCATATCCCTCACAAAGTGATACTGAACATCAATGTGCTTTGTCTTTTAATGATAAGTAGGGTTCTTTGCCAAGAAAATTGCACTTTGGCTATCACATTCTATCCTTATAGCTCCCTGTACTAACCCCATACTTGAGCATAATCTCTGCAACCAAACTTCTTCCTTGCTTGCATGAGTGGTTGCCATGTATTCTGCCTCTGTAGTTGATGGTGCCACTACGGATTGTTTCTTGCTCATCCAACTGACTACACCTCCAAATAGGTTAAAAACATACCCACTTGTAGATCTTCTCCGATCTAGATCTCCAGCCTAGTCTGCATCAACAAAGCCATGAATATCCAACACTCCATCCAATCCTGGTCTTCCTTGGTAGCACAAACCATAATCACTAGTGCCACGTAAATACCTGAAAACCCACTTCACTATTGTCCAGTGCTCCTTCCCTAGTTTTGACATAAACCTGCTCAATACTCCCACTGCATGTGTAATGTCTGGTCTAGTACAGACCATCACATACATCAGGCTACCAACTACACTTGCATATGGAACATGGGACATGTCCTCTTCCTCTTCTTGTGTCTTCGGACACTGTTCAGCAGATAACTTTACACCTACAGGAATAGGAACCTTCACTGGTTTACTATCCTGCATATTAAACCTCTGCAATATTGTCTCGACATACTTCCTCTGGTTTAACCAGAGCTTCCTGTTTGTCTGATCTATTTTAATTTGCATGCCCAAAATACAGTTTGCAGCACCAAGATATTTCATGTCAAATTTGGAGGACAAATAGGTCTTCAAATCCTGGATAATTTGTTTATCATTTCCAACCAGTAACATATCATCCACATACAAGACCAAATAAATAACACGGTCACCAATTAATTTAAAATACACACAGTTATCTACTTTGCTTTTGATGAAGCCAAGTACCCATATAAATGTATCAAATTTCTGATACCACATCCTTGGTGACTATTTTAACCCATATAGAGACTTCTTTAACTTGCATACCAGTTCTTTCTTACCCTTCACTACAAAGCCTTCAAGTTGCTTCATGTAGATCTCCTCTTCTAGATCCCCGTGAAGAAATGTTGTCTTCACGTCCGTCTATTCTACCTCAAAATCAAAAGCAGTAGCAATAAATAAAAGTAATCTAATAGAAGTTACCTTGGCAACAGGAGAAAAAATATCACCAAAATCATTTCCCGGCACCTAGGAATAACCTTTTGCTACCAATCGAGCTTTGTATTTCTCCACCTTTCCTTTTGCATTTGTCTTCTTCTTGAACACCCATTTGTTGCCAATGGGTTTCCTTCCAGTCAGCAACTCCACCAGATCCCAAGCCTCATTTTTGTGTAAAGATGTTATTTCATCAACCATGGCCTCTTTCCAGAGTTTTCCAGCCTCTAAGTCTACTGCTTCCTTCACAGTTCTGGGATCATCATCAGTAAAGATAAAGCAAAATTTGAATAGAAAGCAGATGGACTATACCTTTCTGGTTGCCTTCTTTCTCGAATTGATCTTCTTACACCCAGAGTTTGTGGCTCTTCATCTTCCGATTCCTCCTTTGTTGTAGAGTCTGATTCTTCCTCCTTTAGCTCAAACTCTATCTTCTCAGGTTCCTTTGGTTGGACTTCATGTTTAATAACATCTTTCACCTCTCTGAACACCACATCTCGGTTGTACACAACCTTCCTTGTTACTGGGTTCCAAAGCTTATAACCCTTTAAACCATCCTTATACCCAATAAAGATGCACTTTTCAAATTTACTATCCAACTTGGTTCGTTTCTCCTTTGCAACATGTACATATGCATCACATCCAAATACTCATAGATGTGAAAGAGAGGGTTTCTTACCAGTCCATACCTCTTGTGGAGTCTTATCCTCCGACGCTAATGAAGGTGATCTGTTGACCAAATAACATGCTGTCTCCACCACCTCTGCCCAGAATTCCTATCCTAACCCGACACCATTGAGCATGCTTCTTGCCCTTTCCATCAACGTCTTGTTCATTCTTTCTGCAACTCCATTTTGCTAAGGTGTATATGGAGTAGTCTTCTGCCATCCTATACCACACTTCTTACAGAATTCTTCAAATTTCTTACTGCAAAACTCTCCACCGTTATCTGTCCTCAACACCTTTATCTTCTTCTCTATCTGGTTTTCCACCAGAGCCTTAAATTCTTTAAACTAGTCAAAGACTTTAGATTTATTCTTAAGGAAATATATCCATGTATTCCTTGAGAAGTCATCTATAAATGATACATAGTACACAAACTTACCCAGTGATGGAACCTTCACAAGTCCAAACACATCACTATGCACAAGCTCTAATATCTGTTTCGTCCTCTCACCACCAGAGGGGAAACTCACCCAATTCTGCTTCCCATATACACAATTTTCATAGAAATCAAAATCTAGAGAGCTATTACTCATACCTTCTACCATACCTTTACCATGAAGTATTCAAAGGCCCTTCTCTCCAATATGTCCAAGCCTTTGATGCCACAACATGGTCATCTCTCCAGAGACCACTAGATTTTCTACTCCACTTTCAGGAACCACAGAACTGTTGCACCCATCAACAACAGTGCTACCTTGCAACTTGTACAGAGTTCCAGTCTGAACTCCCCACATCAATACTAGTGCTCCTTGAACCATCTTGAAGGTATCCTTCTTGAACACTATTTTTACACCTGCATCATCCAGCTTACTTACAGAAATTAGATTTCTCACTAATGCAGGAATATGTAGAACACCCGGAAGTTCTCTAACCCTTCCACCTTGCAACTTCAACTTTACTTTTCCGCAACCAATGATTCTAGCCTTCCTATCATCCCCTAAGAAGACATCACCACCATCATATTTCTCATACTCGCAGAACCACTCCCTACGGGGAGTGAAGTGAAAGGATGCACCTGAGTCAATCAACCATGCCTCATGATCTACATGTGTACTTGAAGAAGCCAAGGACACATCCCCACCTTTATCTGAGATGGTTTTTGTCTCTGTAGAAGGAGCATCATCAGATCCCTTTCCTTTATCAGGAGCTTTAGATTTACAGTCCCTTTTGTAGTGCCCTTCCTTTCTGCATTTCCAGCACACCACCTTTATAGGTTTTCTTGGAGATTTAGATCTCCCACTCGATGACTTATTTTTGTTTCTGTTTTGGGATTGTCCTCATACAAACAAGGCATCACCATTCTGGCTCTCCATATTTTTCTGTCTCATCTCCTCCGTTGTAAGGATGAGACTATTTCATCAAATTGCAAGGTAGTTGCATTGCTACCTATTGTAATAACCAGACTATCCCATGAATATGGTAGAGAACACAACAAACTGAGCCATTTATATTCATCTAAAATTTTAATATCAACAGATAATAACAGACTTAACACAGTATTAAATGCATTTAGATGCTCTGTCACCGAGTCTCCATCTTTCATCATCAGGTTATACAACTTTTTTGCAAGAATAGTTTATTTGCCAGAGACTTAGATTGGTACAAAGTCCCTAACTTGTCCCACAAAGCCTTCACTGTAGCTTCCCCTGATACATTCAACAATACTGAATCTAATCGTATTGTGCTCTTTGCCTTCCGATCCAGCTTCTTCCATTCTTCATCGAACACTCCTGTTGGTTTAGTACCTAGATCTACCGCGAACCACTAATCTTTATCCACGAACAGATCCTCCATCTTGAGTTTCCACAACTCAAAACTCTGACCATTAAATTTCTCGATCTCTATCTTTCCATTGCTCGCCATCTTCTCTCACCACCAGAATCGATCTCACATATCTCCCACTAAGCAGGGTCTACCATAGGCTCGAGCAAAACCCCTCAGCAACAAAGGCATCCCCTTGAAGCCAAAAACAGCTCTAATACCAAATGTAGGTTTTAACCCTGTACAAAAATTACCCGCATACGAATTCTAAGAACAAAAAATAAATAATGCGAGAGCATAACACATAAAACACATATACATAGAGATTTTCCCCTAGATCCCAAAACCGGAACTACCAGCTTGATTTTTCATTATGTTCCTTTCAATTTTACAATACATATTTATACATGCCGAAGCATCCAATACCATGGACCTAAAACCATTGCGTCCAAAACCATGTGCGAAAATCATGCACAAAACCATAGGTAGGTCTGCCCAACCTAATATAGGGTCCAAAATTTTTTTTCCCATGGCGCTGCCCCGGACCCCGTACAGGGAGGGCTACTCGCCCCCCTCAAACCCCCCATGCAAGACTTATTCTTGTAGAGGGGAGCTAGTCGTGGAACGAATATAACACAACCCAACAAAGGACTTATTCTCGACCAAGATTACAAACTTAAAGGGGATTGTTGGCAATTTAGGGATGATGAAGGTCACCCTAAAACCCGACGCAAAGCTAGTTAAGCAAAGGCCTTACCACTTGAATCCGAAGTACAAGGAAAAGGTCCGCATAGAACTAGACAAAATGCTCACACCTGGAATCATTGAACCAGTGGAAGAATGCGTCTGGGTAAGCCCTATGGTAGTACAGAAGAAGAAGCAGAAGGGCAAGATAAGAATATGCGTGGACCTCAGGAAATTGAATGACGCCTGTGTGCAAAACCCAATCCCAACTCTGTTCACAGATGAAGTTGGAAAATGTCTGTGGGCAAGAAGCATATTATTTCACTGATGGGTTCTCATGATACCACTAGATTAGACTCGCGCCGGAAGACAGGAGCAAGAACACCTTCGTGACTGAGCGGGGTTGCTTTCAATACACCGTTATGCCGTTTGGGTTAAAGAATTTTCCAGCCATCTTTTCGCACATAGTTGTTGAAGCATTCAAAGAATATATACAAAAATTCATGGAGGTCTATCTGGATGATTAGACTGTATTTGGATTGGTTAAGCACCATGTAGCGAGCTTACGCTTAATGCTGGATACTTGCTGATGACACCAAATCGTGTTGAACCTCAAAAAGTGTACGTTCCTCATTCCCTTTGGGAACCTATTGAGACATGTGGTCTGCAAACAGGGACTAATGGTAGACCCCATGAAGATTGCAATAATTCTAAATTTGGAAGCACCGCGAAGTGTTAAACAGTTGCGTGCTACCCTGGGACATACGGAGTACTACAAGAAGTTCATCAAAAGCTATGCCAAGATCACCGCACCAATGGAGAAACTGTTCAAAAAGAACGTCACGTTCTACTGGAATGATGATTGCATGAAGAGCCTAGATGTACTAAAAGATAAATTGGCCTCCGCCCCAATCCTGGTCTTCCCAAAATGGGATGTGGAGTTTCATGTCCATGTTGATGCGTCATGCATAGTGTTGGGAGTAGTGCTAACACAAGAGGGTGAAGAGGGCTTCAATCACCCTATCGCATTCACGAGTCGCAGGTTATCTAAAGCAGAAAGGAACTATTCCACAACTGAACGCGAGGGGTTGGCTATGGTGTATTCACTCCAAAAATACCGACACTATTTGCTAGGGGGACATTTCAAGATGTATAAAAACCATTTCATGCTAAAATAGTTGGTCAAAAATCCTGTGTTGGGGGGCGCATATGCAGGTGGCTCTTATTGTTCCAAGAATATGACTTTGAGGTCGTGGCGAAGCCTGGACACCTGAACGCGGGACCGGATCACTTGTCACGTATGGAGACGTGAGAGGACCCTACTAGTTTGGAGGAAGGATTACCTAATGTACAACTCTTTGTTTTCTGTGTAGAGGATGGACACTTTGAAGATATAATCCACTTTCTGGCAACAAGGACTTTGTCGAAGGAATAGTCCGTCCAACAGAAGAAGGAACTGGTGGTGTGCACGACTGATTTTTCTATCATCCTGGGGCACCTAGACAAAATGGGTAATGATGAGATACTGCGAAGGTACGTACCTAAATTTGAATGAAGTCAGATCCTCATGGAAGCGTATGGGGGCGCTATGGGAGGACACTATGTAGGATGAGTGACCGCACAAAAGATTCTCTGCGTAGGGTTGTGATGGCCAACCCTGCATTGGGATTCAAAAGCACACTGTAAGGCATGTGATATATGTCAAAGGACAGGTAAACCATCACGTAGGAATGAGATGCCTTTGAATCCACAAATGATGCTGCAGCCCCTCGAAAACTAGGCAATCGACTTTGTAGGACCTATCAAACCTCAGGGAAAAACGGGCGCACGATACATTATCACTACGACAGAGTACCTAACTTGTTGGGTAGAATCGCAACGATCAAAGACTGCATGGCTGCCACTGTTGTGAAGTTTTTGTTTGAACATGTGTTGAATCGATTTGGATGTTCGAAAATATTGATGATTGATTGCGGTGTTGAGCTAATTTATTGACTAAATTAACACAAGTATTTAATTATCAATCCGGGTTTGTAAAACTTGGAGGAAAATCCATAGTATATGGACATCAGATATAATCAAACTTGAAAGAAAAGTTTTCAAAAACTAAAGAAGTGCATATTACAAATGCAGCCTACACTAACAATTCCAATTCACCTTGTAATGAAGGAAAGGTGAAATGGCTCTTAACTTAAGAGGTCCAATTCTTCCTCAATTATTACTTGATGAATAGAAATTAGAAACCATGAACTCTCAATAGCTTAAGATGGATAAATCATTAATGAAGGGATGCTCTTAACATAAGAGACCTTTGGTATTTCCCATCACAATTCATTCACCATAATGCTATCAATTGAAGACTGAAAATACATAAGAAAAACTGCTTGCATGTAATCAAGGAAAAACCTAGTTTCAATCCACCAATTTAACAGAAGGAGTGTTCAACTTGAACACCTTGTTATTCCATCTTACTAAAGTGATGAACAAACTAAGGTTCAATAAAATAAATCATCACACATCAACCATAAACCAATCTGAAGAAAAGCACATAAACAAGTTCTAAGATAACCGAATTATGGAAAATTAAACTAGTTTAACAAAGAAGTGTAGTTAGCTTGGAGTGGGGGCCCTCCACCCTTGCTTTTCACACTTGAAGGTTGATATAAAAAGCTAAAAATTTAGTCACACATCCACATTATTGAACAACAAAATAGCAGTAGAACAGGTTCTTCAAATTAGCTTCAAACTCCAAAGTGTCTCAGCATAAAATTATACAAAAGTTACATATCATAAGCCTTCAAAGTCTTGGCTTAAATAGAAGTTTATGAAACAAACTGATCTAAAGTATCTGTAACAATCATATCTATTCATATCCATCTATCTAAGTCGAATTCGTTCAATCCATTCCAAGAAATATGGACAATCCCATGAAATCACAAAACTGCCCTATTTCCTAGGGATTTTCTAGGTGACTAGTCATGTTTGACCAGCCTTGACCGGGCCTAATAAAGCTTGTTTTGACTGAACCAAGTGGAATTATTTTAGTCCTAGTTCCCAAGATTTCCATTCATGCATCCAACTCGAGCCCAAGTGTCCTACAAATATGTCATCCACATAGCTATTACGAGAATTTATGATTCTGTCCAAAATTGCACTTGAAACTCAATTTTCATAAAAACTTCTAGAAATTGCAAAATTAAAATTAAATAGCTGAATATGCATAAAATAAATCAAAATGAGATAGATGTGATGGAAAATTGATGGAAAATATTAGGATTAAGTAAGTTTCCTTAAGCAAAAATAGACCAAAACTGAGGGCCAACATCTCCCCCTTGTTGATCTTCAAGCATGTTCTCATGCTTGTTTCTTCCTTTTGACCTTTTACTTCTATACGCTGACTGGCCTGCTGATGTACTTGTGGCTCTGACCCTTGAAGATGAAGTTTTTTTTCTTGAGCTACTTGTAAAAGGACATATATACCTTAATGTACTTCTTCTCCTTTCTTGTAGATGACATTCTTTACTTTTTCTCCTTTTCTTCCCTCTGTTTTTCTAAAAAGAAATTTCATCATTTCTCTTTGATGTGTTGCTCTTTGTAATATTCTTCACCTATCAGTGGAAAAATTATGGCTTGGGCTATGTATTCTGGAGTGATGGGAACAAGAATGTCTCCGATGTGTGATGAGGTTTCACCATCAACATACAAATTCAAAAACTTTACACTATTCCTCCTCTGATGATAAAATGCCAATATATCATTCTGGATGAGTAGCTTCAGAGAAGACAACAAATAAAACTTGAATTTTGTAATACATTCTGACACAGGATTCATGTCCCTCTCAAATTAGCAATATCAACAATTTTATTTAAAGGAGCCAATATCCAGTTGCCCTTACATCTCACTAAAAGAAGCCAATTTTTTTATGACTAGGCATTCACTTTTAATTTAGCCACTGTTTTACCCACACAATCTGCAAAATAGGGGTTGAAAGAACCATAAAAATATACCAAATAGAAATGAATTTGAGACAACTACCCTCTTGAAGCACAATTCGGTTCATTCTGAAGAAAACCCATGTTTTCGTTTTTCAAATTTCATTTTATTTTGCTCAGAAAAAGCAACGAAAAATAGTGGCCTTTAAAAATTGAAATGTATTTCTGGGACTGAATAAAATTTCATGATCATCAAATTTGAAATCAATTTCTCTCTTCAAATGCTTCTTCAATATCCTGCTTACCTCTTTCTAATGCTCTTTAAAAACAATTGAATTGCAAGCTTGTTTAATTTCTGTCTCACTGCAACAATAAGTCACTGCTTTTTTTAAATCATTACCCTTTGTAGAAAAGAAACAAACACCTCTATAAAAAAAAACTGAGCTCTATTTTGAAATAGAAATATATGAAGAAAACAAAAATCATGTTACGATTTTTGTTTTTCTTAATATAATCTCATAATTTTGTTTTTTACTGAGTTTAAATTGAAGCTCTATGTATATTTCAATATGCAATACTTCTCTGCCCAATAACCAATATACAATTCTGCTTAATAACCAATCTTCAGCATATCCAATCGACATATGACTCTTCATTGCTCCAATGACCAATATAAACCCCTGCACTGTTTTATTTAATCAACATATGATAGTCAATGTAAATTTGGCTTTGCGCTGGCAAATATAAACCCAAATCTTCAAACATAAGCCCAAACTCTATTTTTATTGATCCATTCCTTCATGCATCGAACTAAGATTTGATTATTGATCACACTGCTTGATCGAAGAAACATATGTGCAGGTGTAGTTGTTTGTTTCACAAAGACTACGTGTTTCAATCCTACTCAAATTCCTTAATTCATGCAACCAATATTTATGAACAGGCTCTTCGTGGAAGATGCACAAATGTTTATCTCCTGTTATCCCTTAGTTTCATTAACTTCACTGTTTGTACATTTGATTCTTGCATCTATAAACCTCTGTTTAACTGAAGTCATGGCGATTTTTCTGGGCATACCTGGCTACTTGTAGAAGGATTGCGAATGCTGGACTCGTGGACTACTTAGTTGCGATCCATATTACCCTTATCTCGTTCAATCTCCATTTTGAACGCCTCAGCTTGTTGACTGGTGGCATAAACAGAGAAATAGTCATTTAAATGACAGGCAGTTCTTAACAAAGAGTTCGGCGATCATGATCCTGACTTTACCTCTGTGATCTTCTTCAAAATAGAAGCAAATCAAATCTCATCTTACCTGAAATTTCCCACGAGATTCCGGGCAACAATCTGGCGCTATCTCTGTTGATTTATCCTACTTATCTCTCCACAGACTCAGCTATTTTTATCCTTACCTCCTCTGTCAAAATGTTTAACGCTTTTCAATCCTCTTGCTACTATTCACCTGAGCTCTCAAGGGCGATGATGGCAGAAAAATGCATTTAGAAAATGGCAGAATGTTTTTGAGAGGGCGCAAAGGTTTCATTTTTGTTTGAGAGAGGTTTTGTTTCTTGACCGTTTTCCAATTTTTATCGTGCTTTGACTAATAAGCCATAAGCACATCTTATTGGATGATGCCTCCGTGGCTGTCCTTTGACCAGTTGCCACCTACCGTTGCATTATTATGCTCTAGGCTACTTTCATCATTCAAATTCCCATTTAATTACAGGTTTGTCTTCATGCAGGTCGTGGCCATCCTTCTGTATGCCAACGTACCAATCGTGGCCATCTTCTATATGCCAACACACCATCCTTTGGACTATTGATCGTATCAGCCATTGCCATCTTTGCCATACAAGTTTATTACTCTCTGCGTTGGGTTTCATCATAACCTTGTTTGCATTCTCGCCACTACCCACGACTTCATTACATATATGAACCATATACGTTGAAATCATTTTGATTTAATGGTTTCCATATGCGCATGTTAATTATATCCCCATCTCTTTACGTTATGATATCATTGCATATTTCCTTTATTGCATATTTTATAATGCGCATATATTTCTTTGTTTACACAATATGTCTTATAATATTAAAATGACCACCTAGGTCATGTTTAAAATTATCTCCATGTACTAATGTTTTATTCATATGTGCAGGTTCCATCTTGTTACATTCGCTTTAATCCCTTTTTGCTTTGAGGAAAAATACTTAGGGTTATTAAAGTTATGAAGTGAATATGAAATATATGAAGGGAATGTAGAATATAAGGGTTATGGAATATTTAAAGTTATGGAATATGAAATATATGAATGGAATTTAGAATATAAATGTAGGATTAGGTCTAGGATAAATGTACAATATAAATGTAGGATGCACATAGAATTAGGTATAAGATAATGGGTATAGGATGTTCATAAATATAAGATGATACTTAGGATAGCGGGTAGAGGTAATGAAATGGATGGAAAATATATACTTCAGGAACTAATCTCAATTTTAACAAAGTCTAAAAATTTCTAAAAAAATTTGAATTTACAAGAGCAAAATTGCGCACTTACTATACTCGTACTTACCTGACAATATTGGATAAGTTGTCTTGATCGAATATCGTAGATAGATAGAAACATAGAATTTATTTCTTCCTTCTGTTCTAGCATCCTTCATTGATTCTGGTCCATTGATTGTCGATGTCGTTCAGGTCCCTTCTGCCATGTACATTTTTATGCAATATATACAAAATTTTTCTAACATTTCAGGTCCCAACTGCTATTGATTTCAAAAATATTTCAGGTCCCAACTGCCAACAATACAAGTTCCGTCGTCAATTCAGCTGCACAATTAAGTTTCTTTTGCGACCTTCCCCCTTGCTGATGGGAAGACTTGTCCTCAAGTCTTGTTTATTCTGGAGGATGATTCCTACAAACTCAAACTGAAGAAATGGTAAAACAAAATAGAGAATTCATATTGGCCAAACAAGTTGGTTTTCCGATATGAATTCGAGTTTGTATTGTGCCACTTTCGTGGATTTTCACAACCAAACTCCTTTATTATTTTTGATCTTTTTCTATTTTTTTCTTTTCTTTTCTGGATGGAGGTGGGGTGTAATGGAGTAGGGAAGTATGAAAAGCTTATGAAAATAGGTTATATTGAAGTCATGATTTAGTAGTAAATGGATAGATAATAAGTCTGGACTTCAACATGCATGGTCGCAGAGCTTAACATACAATATGGATGATGGATGAAATCATGAACAATATGGCTTATGAAAGGCTTCTTTGGAGATTGATGTGACTTGACATGGTACAGAACTTGACTGCTGTTGGAAATAATACTGAGAGGGGGGGTGAATCAGTATTATCTAGTTCTTTTAATAAATCTTCCTTATTTATACTTTGAATTATTTTTGCATATCAGTACCATAAAATAATGAGCATGAACAAAGAAAACAGATAGTCACACCAAAGAACACCAGATGTACGGTGGAAACCCAATGTGGGTGAAAACCACCTGTTGCAATATGTCTCTATCTTCTTTCAAATTAGAAACTTCTTTTACAATGGTTTTGTACTGGTGCAGTCCTTTACTAGTGCGCAAGCTGCAACCTGCAGAGAGCTACAACTCTCTCTCGTTTTCCAGTCTCTCCTGGAAGGGAGCTACAACCCCCTACTTCTTTTCTTTCAAGGACCACTTTTCATAAATTTTCAAACTGGATCCATAAACATCAAGAGATCATTGAGTACAAGTAAATCACCCAGTCAACTGCAGTAACCAGATCAACAGTAAACTAAACCCAGAACACCTTATCAACAGAAAAATTCAGCCAATCAAAAGGTCTTAAGACAGATACGCAGTTTTCCTTTCTCTAGCCTGTGTGCGTACGCACTTCACCTTCTGCTCCCCTGCGTATACCCACAGAGACCCTTCTGCTGCACCGCGTACCCACGCACTGTTTCTTCAATCGCGCTGCATACTGTTACTGTAGGCACGCACCCACAGATACTATCGCGCCGCGTACTGCTACTGTAGCCACGCACCCACAGATGCTATCGCGCCGCGTACCTATGCATCTGCGGCTTCTGAAGCGCCGCATACTTTTCCTGTGCCTACGCACCTGATCCTCTGTCGCGCTGCGTACCCATGCACTGCGCCTTCTTCTGCTCTGCGTACCCATGCACTTGCACTGTTAATCACTTGCGTACCTCTGGTTAGGGTTGAATTGGCAATCCACCAGTGTGCTACAGATCGTCAGATGCCCAGATCTGATCATGCGCTCGAGAGATCACCCTTCATAGATTCGCTTTCAACTTCACTTTTATATAGATCAAGCTTTTAAAACAATAACCCAATATTTCAGATCTTAAGATATTCAATT
Source organism: Pinus tabuliformis (assembly GCA_031772625.1). Classification (NCBI taxonomy): domain Eukaryota; kingdom Viridiplantae; phylum Streptophyta; class Pinopsida; order Pinales; family Pinaceae; genus Pinus; species Pinus tabuliformis. The sequence goes on along the minus strand of CM062812.1, from coordinate 177,502,638 downwards.
TGCAAAAGATACTTAGTCAAGTGATCTCCTTTGCTTTATATAGGCAAGCTCTTCCTAAAATCATGGATCAATACCATAGGTAACCAATACAAGGAGCCCAAAAACATGGGGCTCAATAATAATAATAATATAAAACAATACCATGGGCCAAAACCATAGAATCAAGAACGGCGGGCTAAATACCACGGGCCAAACATAAGAAACCCCACATGAGCGCGCTTCTCTGCCTTGAAGTAAGTGCACTGGGGGTACGCACCTTCTGAACGGGTGACCTGCGTGTCTGGACGTAGTCCCTTCACGGCGTACCTGCGTGTACGCACTTTTTGAACTATTCTCCTGCGTACCTCTTAATTTTCAACATTTTGAGAGCCTGATCAGAGCATTGCCACTTGAGGGTGTTGCCATCAAGTACAACATCTGTAACATAGAGCCATACCAGAATCATAATGCCAACAATCTCCCCCTTTGGACTTGATGGCAACCTCAAAATCTTCAACGTCATTCTCCCCCTTTGACATCAAGGGCAAAGGGTTATGCTCCCCCTAAGAACATGCTCCCCCTGAATATGAACCAGATCTGCAAAGAAACACCATAAATGACCATGAAAGAGATAGAGACATATTGCAGCAATATTTAGACCAGCATCCATGATCTCCTTCTGTACGTCCTCCATAATGCCAACAATGCATTATATGCTCCCCCTGAACCTGTGCCATTCGATCTTCAACCAATCCGCAACCCAGCACATGTACGCATATGGCCTTGCGTACAACCAACCATCAGAAGAGATTCAACAAGATGATGCATCAACAACCCCCAGCTTTTGCCTGAGGTATTCAAAGGTCTCCCTGGGCAATGGTTTGGTGAGTATATCAGCAACTTGTTCCTTAGAAGGAACATACTCCAACTTGACCTTTTGTTCAAGTACTTGTTCCCGGAGAAAATGATACTTGATTGGTATGTGCTTGGTCTTTGAATGCATGACTGGGTTCTTTGAAATGCTTATTGCACTTGTGTTATCACATAAGATGGAGATAGGTGGTGTACAAGTGATTTGAAAGTCCTGCAAGGTCTGCATCATCCAAAGGAGTTGAGTGCAGCAAGATGCAGCAGCAACATATTCTGCTTCAGCTGTAGACAAGGCAATCGAACTCTGTTTCTTGCTGAACCAAGATACTAATCTGGAACCCATAAAGAACGCACCACCACTTGTGCTCTTCCTGTCATCCATGCTTCTTGCCCAATCTGCATCTGTATAAGCATGAAGAGTGAGATCTGTATCTCTAGGATACCATAAGCCATAATTTTGAGTCCCTTGAAGATATTTAAAGATTCTCTTCACTGCCTGAAGATGAGTTTTCTTCGGATTTGCTTGAAATCTTCCAACTATTCCCACTGCATGCATGATGTCTGGTCGGGTACCTGTCAAATAAAGTAGACTCCCAATCATAGATCTGTAGGTTGGTTGATGCACTGCTGCTGATTCATCATTTGCACTGAGGCTACATCCTGTGACCATGGGTGTACAAACTGGTTTTGCATCTTCCATGCCATATTTCTTCAAAATCTGCTTGAGATACTTGGTTTGAGACAAAAAGATCCCTCCTTCTTTTTGTTGGATTTGCAAACCAAGAAAATATGTCAGTTCTCCCAGCAAGGACATTTCAAATTCTTTCTGCATTACCAAGGCAAAGCTTTCACTCATAGCTTCTTCATTGCTGCCAAAGATAATGTCATCTACATACACAACAAGTATTAGCAATTTGTCATTTTCAACTTTTATATAAAGATTGCTCTCTGCTGATCCTTTTGAAAAACCTTGTTGATGAAGATATTTGTCCAAACGATAGTACCAAGCCCTTGGGGCTTGTTTGAGACCATAGAGAGCCTTTTTCAATCTGCATACAAGATTTGGATCATTTCCAAGAATGAAACCATCTGGCTGCTCAATGTATACTTCTTCTTCCAAATCTCCATTTAGGAAGGCTGATTTCACGTCCATTTGAAATACTTTGAAGTTTTGAAAGCTTGAGAGAGCAAGGAACATTCGGATGGCCTCAAGTCTTGCAACAGGAGCAAAGGTTTCTTCAAAATCTATTCCTTCTTGCTGCACATACCCTTTACAAACAAGTCTGGCCTTGTTTCTAATTACTTCTCCATTTTCATTCAATTTATTTTTGAAGACCCATTTTGTCCCTATAACATTCTTATCCTTTGGTCTAGGAACCAGCTCCCAAGTGTTGTTCTTTTCGATCTGCTCAAGTTCTTCATCCATTGCTTTCACCCAACATTCATCTTTGCATGCCTCTTTCACATTTTGTGGTTCAGTGGAAGAGAGTAATGCCAAATAGCTTCAAGCTTCTGCAACTGTTCTTCTTGTTTGTACACCTGCTTCTTTCTGCCCCAAAATCTGAGATTCCGGATGATTCTTCTGAACCTATCTGGATGGAGTCTTCTCTTCTATCCTTATCTGCTCCTCTGGTTCTTCTTGAGGTTCTTCTTCTTCATCATTCTGTCTTTGAGGGTAGTCTTCATCTTCTTCGATATCATCATGATTCACTTGCCTAGGAATGTATCCCTTCTCATCAACCACTACATCAATGCTATCAACAATTCTTCCAAGTCTTTTATTGTAGCACTTGTATGCTTTGCTGTGTGGAGAATAACCAAGAAGAATGCCTTCATCTGCTCTAGGTTCAAGTTTGCCAAGTTGCTCATCAGTATTCTTAATATAGCATTTACTCCCAAAGATTTTGAAGTGTTTTACCGAAGGAGTCTCACCATAGCAGAGCTCATGAGGAGTTTGAGTGCTGTTCACCCGGACATTTGTTTTGTTGAGAATAACCACCGCAGCATATGCAGCTTCACCCCAGAAAGTTGCGGGAGTTCCAGACTCATCAAGCATAGCACGAGCCATTTGTTGGACTGTTCTGTTCATTCTTTCCACTACTCCATTTTGCTCAGGAGTTCTAGCTATAGAGAATTCTCTTCTTATCCCATGTTCTTCACAGAAATCAAAAAATTCATTTGAGGTAAACTGCCCACCTCTGTCGGATCTGAGGCACTTAATTTTGTATCCTGATTCATTTTCAACCAAGGCTTTAAAGGATTTGAATTTTTCGAATGCTTCATCTTTGTGCTTCATAAGTCCTAACCAGACAAACCTGGAGAAATCGTCAATGAATAATATCAAGTATTCTTCTCCTCGAGGTGTCCTTTTCCTGAATGGTCCACATACATCTGTATGTACAAGCTCAAGAGGCATGCTAGCTAATCCTTCCTTCTTTGGAAAGTTAGTTCTGGTTTGCTTTCCAAACTGACATGATTTGGATATGGTGTTGTCTGGAATTTTGATATCTGGAAGACCGCGAACTGCCTGATATTTGCATGATTTCCTTATTTGTGAAAAGCTTAGATGCCCTAGCCTCCGGTGCCATAACCAGTGTTCATCATCCTTGCTTAGATAGCATTGTTGTTGTCCTTCTTCAAATATGTATAGATTATTTGGAGTTCTTTTACCTTTGATCACTGTTTTACCTGTATCAAGATCACGAACAAAACATCCATTTGTTCTAAATATCACCTCGGTTCCTTGATCACACATCTGGCTGACACTTAGAAGATTATGTTTCAATCCATCAACATACAAAACATTTCCAGCTTTGACCTTTTCTTTTAACTGAGCAGTGCCTTTTCCTTTTATAGCTGCAGGAGTATCATTTCCAAAAGAAACTTTCTTTCCCTTTTCTAGAGCAGAATATGATTCAAGTTTTTCTTTATCACCTGTCATATGCTTCGAACATCCACTGTCAATGTACCATAGATTTTCCTGTCCCTCTGCATAAAATGCTATTCCACATCTTTCTGTCTGTGGTTCCTTTATTCTCCATGTTTTGGTGCTTGAGGCTTGTTCCTTTGTCTGCTGAAACCTGCTCCTGCATTCAGAATCTTCATGACCAAAGTTATTGCAAATAGAACATTCAACTTCATTTTCAAGAACTGAAAAGTTGTTATAGGTCCTTTTTGTAATCTCGGTCATACTTCTTTGTTTTTGAGCTTCTCTAGTCATGATCGTTTTATATGCAACACATTGAGCTGCTTTGTGACCAAAGTTATGGCAAGAAAAGCATTGTCCATTGAAGAAACTTCTGCGGTTATGCAATCTTCCGGTCAAACGATTGTAATTTCTATTGTCATTCATTCTTGAAGCAAATTGAGAGGATTTTACCTGTGGCTGGTTGTAGCTTTTGTTCATCCTTAAGACAGATTGCCCCTGATTTGCCTGATAGTCTTTGTTTGTAATTGGTCCCTGCTTTACCTGGTGATCTCCATTGTGCTTTTACTCATTCCTTCTTGCTGCATCAAGATAACTCTTTGAGGTGGATGCTTGAGAAGTTTCTCCATTATAGCCCAGACCTGTCTTGTTTAGAGGAGAACGCTGTACATTGATGATCTCATCCAGAGTTTCAGATCCTTTGACAAACTTAAGATTAATAGCCTTTGTTTTCTCAATCTCTTTTCTAAGACCAACAATTTCACCTTCTAACTTTTCAAGATATTTTTCTTTTTCATCAATTTGAAGTTGTAGAGTATCAATGATCCTATTCTTTTCTTCTATACATGTCTTGAGCCTAGAAATTTCTTCATAAAAGCTATCCACATCTATAGCATCCATGTAATCATCATCTTCAAATGCCATTAAAAGTTTATAGTCATTACCTCGCTCATCTTCATCACTATTTGATAGACCATCACTATCTTCATGAGTGTAGTAGCTTTTCTTATTTGCAATATGTTTCTTGTTCCATCTCGCAGGTTCCTTTCCTTTATCCTTATAAGGACATTTCACAGCATAATGACCTACTCTTCCACAAGCAAAGCATTTAAAATGTAACTTACCTCTGAAACTTCCAGTACCCCTTTGAAGATTTCTGACAAAATTTGATTCTTCTTCTTCTTCTTCTGGCATGTGACTTGCTTCATAATAGTCTCCTTTGCCTGAAGCCTTGAACTCAGCTTCTCTTCTGTCTGATGGACCTCCCTTTCTCATTTCATAAGCAGTTAGAATTCCGTGTAGCTGAGACATAGTAAGAATTCGTAGATTTTCCTTTTCTTCTATTGCAGACACTTTAGATTCAAACTTGGGGGACAATGATCTTAGAACTTTTTCAACCACAATAGCCTCTTTTATTTCTTCACCCAAGTTTTTCATGCAATTAACATTCTCATCTACCCGAAGAAAATAGTTAGCCACACTTTCATCATTATACATTCTGAGATTCTCATACTGAATCCTGAGGGTTTGAAGTTTAGCACGCTTTACCTGTTCATCTCCTTCATAGCTCAAGACAATCTTGTCCCATATTTCCTTTGCGGATTTATATTACATAACCTTTACGAATTCTGTTTGAGATAAGCATCCTAGCAAAGTATTGACTACTTTAGCATTTGTTTCATATTTCTTCTTCTCGGCCGAATCTGTAGGAGTAGCTAAAGGAAACGTGTAGCCTGTATCTATGATATCCCAAACTTCTGTACCAAGAGATTGAAGATAGGCAGTAACTCTTACCTTCCAATAATTGAAGTTTGTCCCATCAAAGATTGGTGGCCTGATTGATGCTTCCCTCTCGTAGTTGCTCATGATGAATGATCTTCCTCCAAGCGATCAAGCTTCTCTGAAGGACCTGCTCTGATACCAATTGTTGGAAATAATACTGAGAGGGGGGGTGAATCAGTATTATCTAGTTCTTTTAATAAATCTTCCTTATTTATACTTTGAATTATTTTTTCATGTTAGTACCATAAAATAATGAGCATGAACAAAGAAAACAGATAGTCACACCAAAGAACACCAGATGTAAGGTGGAAACCCAATGTGGGTGAAAACCACCTGCTACAATATGTCTCTATCTTCTTTCAAATTAGAAACTTCTTTTACAATGGTTTTGTACTGGTGCAGTCCTTTACCAGTACACAGGCTGCAACCTGTAGAGAGCTACAACTCTCTCTCGTTTTCCAGTCTCTCCTGGAAGGGAGCTACAACCCGCTACTTCTTTTCTTTCAAGGACCACTTTTAATAAATTTTCAAACTGGATCCATAAACATCAAGAGATCATTGAGTACAAGTAAATCACCCAGTCAACTGCAGTAACCAGATCAACAGTAAACTAAACCCAGAACACCTTATCAACAGAAAAATTCAGCCAATCAAAAGGTCTTAAGACAGATACGCAATTTTCCTTTCTCTGGCCTGCGTGCGTACGCACTTCACCTTCTGCTCCCCTGCGTATACCCACAGAGACCCTTCTGCTGCACCGCGTACCCATGCATTGTTTCTTCAATCGCGCTGTGTACTGTTACTGTAGGCACGCACCCACAGATACTATCGCGCCGCGTACTGCTACTGTAGCCACGCACCCACAGATGCTATCGCGTCGCGTACCTACGCATCTGCGGCTTCTGAAGCGCTGCGCACTTTTCCTGTGCCGACGCACCTGATCCTATGTCGCGCTGCGTACCCACGCACTGCGCCTTCTTCTGCTCTGCGTACCCACGCACTGCGCCTTCTTCTGCTCTGCATACCCACGCACTTGCACTGTTAATCACTTGCGTACCTCTGGTTAGGGCCGAATTGGGAGTCCACCAATGTGCTATAGATCGTCAGATGCCCAGATCTGATCATGCGCTCAAGAGATCACCCTTCATAGATTCGCTTTCAACTTCACTTTTATATAGATCAAGCTTTTAAAACAATAACCCAATATTTCAGATCTTAAGATATTCAATTTGCAAAAGATACTTAGTCAAGTGATCTCCTTTGCTTTATATAGGTAAGATCTTCCTAAAATCATGGATCAATACCATAGATAACCAATACAAGGGGCCCAAAAACATGGGGCTCAATAATAATAATAATATAAAACAATACCACGGGCCAAAACCATAGAATCAAGAACGACGGGCTAAATACCACGGGCCAAACATAAGAAACCCCACGTGAGCGCGCTTCTCTGCCTTGAAGTAAGTGCATTGGGGGTACGCACCTTCTGAACGGGTGACCTGCGTGTCTGGACGCAGTCCCTTCACGACGTACCTGCGTGTACGCACTTTTTGAACTATTCTCTTGCGTACCTCTTAATTTTCAACATTTTGAGAGCCTGATCAGAGCATTGCCACTTGAGGGTGTTGCCATCAAGTACAACATCTGTAACATAGAGCCATACCAGAATCATAATGCCAACAACTGCTTCTTCTGATGATTAGCTTCATGTCTTTTTGCCTCGATCTCTATCATGTTGCAGGGTTTGTTGATGTTGTTGGTCAGCATCTAAGAGCAAGCTTCAAGAGTTTGAGTTCATTGGATGAACTCAATATTACGTGAATTTTCACTTTGCTTTGACTTGAACATTTGTATTCATATTTTGAAATATGAATTTAAAATTGACTTTGAAAAGTACTTCATCCATGGAGTTCACTCCTTCATTCTTCTTATGACCTGCAAAAACATAGCACTTGCCTGTAATACAACATTAGATGATGGAGGAAGAGAGGTGTACAATCTCTCTTCTTCCAATAAACATGTAAATCATTACAAGCATTGCTTAGAAAACAAGTCCAAAGATGATATACAAACAAAATGCATTTATTTACCCCTTGAGGAATGGTGGCTAGCCTAGACCTCCTAGCGGTATTTTGTTTACAAAATATTCGTTTTATATCCAATTAGAGTGATTCCAAAGCGAAGTTGAATTGAATTCATATGGCTACCTCCTATATAAACAATTTTTCAAAATGGCTTAAATGATATGGTAAAAATTATAAGGAGTGCCATGTTTGATACAACTGCTTGTTTATTTTTAACTAGACCAACAATCACTATTTGAAGTGTAACTTATTCGATAAAGATCAGATCAATGTGATTCCACTTGGAGATTCAAGTAGATTCATTTTTGTATTTCAAGTAGAAACAGGTTTTAAAAATTGTTAGTCTTGATATCACAAAATTGGTGATGAACGGACCTTGGAGGCAGAGTTTTACAATGTTGTTCTGAAGACATGCAGTCCCTAAATGTGGCATATATTTTTCATTTGACCTCCAAATGAGATTATTCAAATTGTGTCTTAAACTAGACTTTAATATATATCTCCCGTATAAACAGATTTTGAAAATAATATGATTTGGTATGTCAAATATGCCAATGAACAATTAAGACCTAGAATTGTCACCATGCATATTTTTCGAAAAACATTTAGTATTTCAAGTATAACTTTTTCATATGATACCTGATTGAAGTGATTCAAATTGATTTGGAAAGTAGATTCCAATGGCTATCTTCCCTATGAATTACAAGTAAAAATGTTTCCATTAGACACCTCAAATGTAGGCTATACTAACTCTGTCCTCAACATTTCACTTGAGACCTAGTTTTGATTTTGATCACATTTTTATTTGTGATATAAATTGAAATTTTCAAAATAGATTTAAAAACTAGATTTCAAGAGATACCTTGTTTGAAAACATGCTTTTAAAATGATCCTACATGTTGCCATTAAATCCTTCCAAACGAATATTGAACAATGATTTGAAGAAATATTCATGAGAGTTTGAAACAAAATTATTATGGAAGTATTACTGTGAATTCATTCTACTTGTTTATTTACTTTATTATATCCTATTCTATTTTAGAAAAATAATTCATTCTCTCAAGTATAAGAGAATTTCCAATGCATCCATTTTCGTAACAAGATCATGAGTAAACTCACATCCAAATTTGAAAAATATACTTTAATGAATTTTTGGACATGAAAATTTATTTGATCATAAAGATTTAATGAGAAAGAATGTTGAAGAATGGAGTAGTGTTGTAACCTATTCTTTAACATCATTTTTTACATATTGTCTTACAAATGGATTTTGTAGTTCTTTTTCTTTGTTTTTCTTTTGGGTTTTGTTTTGGGAATCTACTTTTAAGATCTCTATTTCTAGGCATAAAGAAACATAACTAAGAGAAATGTATATTAACTAATTTTTAGTGTTTTTGTTTATCTTCTATTTGACTATGCTGATAATTGCCTCCCCGGCAACGGCGCCAAAATGTTGAGCTAATTCATTGACTAAATTAACACAAGTATTTAATTATCAATCCAGGTTTGTAAAACTTGGAGGCAACTCGACAGTATATGGACATCAGATATAATCAAACTTGAAAGAAACGTTTTCAAAAACTAAAGAAGTGCATATTACAAATATAGCTTACACTAACAATTCCAATTCACCTTGCAATGAAGGAAAGCTGAAATGGCTCTTAACATAAGAGGTTCAATTCTTCCTCAATTGTTACTTGATGAATAGAAATTAGAAACCATGAACTCTCAATAGCTTAAGATGGAAAAATCATCAATGAAAGGAGGCTCTTAACTTAAGAGACCTTTGGTATTTCCCATCATAATTCATTCACCATAATGCTATCAATTGAAGACTGAAAATACATAAGAAAAACTGCTTGCATGTAATCAAGGAAAAACCTAGTTTCAATCCACCAATTTAACAGAAGGAGTGTTCAACTTGAACACCTTGTTATTCCATCTTACTAAAGTGATGAACAAACTAAGATTCAATAAAATAAATCATCACACATCAACCATAAACCAATCTGAAGCAAAGCACATAAACAAGTTCTAAGATAACCAAATTATGGAAAATTAAACTAGTCTAACAAAGAAGTGTACTTAGCTTGGAGTGGGGGCCCTCCACCCTTGCTTTGCACACTTGAAGGTTGATATCAGAAGCTGAAACTTCAGTCACACATCCACATTATTGAACAACAAAATAGCAGTAGAACAGGTTCTTCAAATTAGCTTCAAACTCCAAAGTGTCTCAGCATAAAATTATACAAAAGTTACATATCATAAGCCTTCAAAGTCTTGGCTTAAATAGAAGTTTATGAAACAAACTGATCTAAAGTCTCTCTAACAATCATATATATTCATATCCATCTATCTAAGTCGAATTCATTCAATCCATCCCAAGAAATATGGACAATCCCATGAAATCACAAAACTGCCCTATTTCCTAGGGATTTTCTAGGTGAATAGTCATGTTTGACCAGCCTTCACCGGGCCTAATAAAGCTTGTTTTGACCGAAACAAGTGGAATTAGTTTAGTCATAGTTCACAAGCTTTCCATTCATATATCCAGCTTGAGCCCAAGTGTCCTGCAAATATGTCATCCACATAGCTATTACAGGAATTTATGATTCTGTCCAAAATTTCACTTGAAACTCAATTTTCATAAAAACTTCTAGAAATTGCAAAATTAAAATTAAATACCTGAATATGCATAAAATACATCAAAATGAGATGGATGTGATGGAAAATGGATGGAAAATATAAGGATTAAGTAAGTTTCCTTAAGAAAAAATAGACCAAAACTGAGGGCCAACATGCGGTACACATTTCTTGAATGAAACCATCAGCGCGCTAACAGAAAAGTTCCAGGTGTATCATCAGAAAAGAATATTGTATCACCCACAAGCCAATGGGATAGTAGAAGTATTCAAAAAAATACTGGAGACTGTGCTAACCAAAGTATGCGACGCGTAATGGAGCAATTGCGACCTATGCATACCTGTGCATACCTGTAGTACTATGGCCTTATAGGAAAATGTGCAAGAAATTGATGGGAAGACACCTTTCCAGTTGGTTTATGGCATGGAAGTTTTCGTGCCAATGGAGTATATTGTACCTAGTCTACGCATAGCAACGCTCATAGGTATGACAGACCGAGAAGCCCTAGAAGAGAGGCTCACGTAGTTGGAAGAACTTGAGGAGGAACGGTTCCTGGTTGGCTTTCATCAGGAGGTGCAAAAATAGCGCGAGAATCCTGGAATGATTGCCATATTAAGTTGTGCACCTTCAAGGTAAATGATTTAGTGTTGTTGTATGATAGTAAGTTTGATAAATTCCCGGGAAAGTTCAAAATGCATTGGCTGGGACCATATGTTGTTAAGGAGGTCACAAACGGAGGCATGGTACAACAAGTCAGACTAAACAGAGAGCCTTTCCTAGGCAAAGTGAATGGCAGTTGATTGAATCCCTACACGAGTGGCCTGACTATCTGACTAGCTGGCAGAAGCACAGTCTTTTCACTCCAAGGATCCAGACAAATGCACGAGACTATAAACAAATGCAGGGGACTCAGGCACAGATGCAAGGAAGTAGTTCCGACACCATGGTCTCAGAACAATGCATCCAGGAGATCCAGCAAGCAGCCGCTCAGTGCACTGCCAACCTTGCATTAGTTTAAACAGAGTTGGAGGGACTCCACGTGAAGATCTCCAAGCCGATAGAGTGACTCGAGGGTGAGTTGCGATGTTTCTGTTGGGGGCCTGTTGGGCATGGAATCCCCCCAAGGTATGTTTTAGGGCTTTAAGCCTAAGTTTTGACCAAGTCTTTTGTAAAAGCTCCGCAAATTATGGGCATAGAGCACGATGTCATAATAGAGTCATAGGTTTGTCCGCCCTCGTTTTTGTAAAGTAATGTCAGCTTAATAGACCTACCCATGGTCTACGGACCATGGGATTGTATAAATAGAGTAAGGCTCTAAGCGTAGAAGATAGCAATAAAATAACTAATAGAATGGAAGCATGATACGACTAAGAGATTGAGTCAAAGTCAAAAGTGTGTCTTTGGGTCGTAGAGTAGTAGAAGGCTCTCAAGCTGAATGTGTAGAGGCCTAGTAGTACGCAGCTGAGTGCACGGACCCCTGCAGCTGAGTGTGTAGGGCAGGTCAAGTCTGTAACCGTTGGAAGAATTAATAAAGATAAGTTTACCATATTTATGTGTATCTTTTCCTGTTTTAATGTATGATTGGGTATAAATTGCAAGTGTATTGTTTATTTGTTGCGCGAACTCATATGAATGTGTTGTATAAATAAATATAACTTAAGACATCCATTTACATGAAGATAATTGACTGGCATAGGAAGATAAGTAAGATCTCAGGTGCAACTTAAGGGAATAGCGCAGAACGTTTCTCCAGCAGCGTGGAAGCCCCACAACCCCTAGTTAGGGTTGCGCAAAGAGAAGTATATCAGGGTGTGAAGGCCTGGGAAGTGCGTGAAGCGACCTGCGTGAAGAGAATAACAGTTGGACCAGTTCAACCTCTCAGACATCTCAAGGGTGCGGAAACCTGGTTCCAGCACCCACCCATACTACTTCGGGTGAGACCTCAGTCCGCGCTCTGCGGACTGTTGCTGAAAGGGCCAGTAGTACAGGGATTTGTTTGGTTAATTAACTCCAAACCTGGGTTAGACACCAACAAGCCAACAAGGTTGGGTTGTTGTTTAAATGGACATGATACCAAGTATTTTCAATTTTATAGTTAAAAGACAAAAAAATCAAAAGAAATGTTCAAAATATAATCAAATAATAAGGAGAAGATATCATGGAATGGATATTGCAATTATAAAAAAATTGTTTACATGTCCATCAATGTCTTTTCTGGTATTCCTAAAACATTGTATTGCCCAAAATAACCAATGAGGTGAAAGAATAACAACATTAAAAACCATAGGAATCCCTACTTGAAAATTTTCGAAATTCGATTGCTCAGGTGCCTGAAGGATCTCCAACGATAAATGAATCATATCTGAGTCATGCTCTACATTGTCTCCCTATGGAGACTCCTCTAGCAACCAACTAGAGAAAGGAGGATGACACTTCAGGTGAAGAAATGGATGCTACCATTTATTGGTAGTCAATGGGTTCACTAATATATCTTATGAACACATGACCAGATATGTGCTATGCAACCAACGAGCTGAGCCAAGTTATGATTGAGCAAACCAAATTATTTTGGAAGACAACTAAGCATGTTTTACGATACCTTAAAGGCACTAGCTAGTTTAGACTATGGTACAAATGAATAGAGGGAGTGAAGTTGTGTGGCTTCACATATGTAGATTGGGCAAGGATTCCATGATACCAGAAGAGTACATTAGGTGGAATTTTTAGTGTTGGGTCCAAAACTATTTCCTAGTACAACAAGAAGAAACTATTTGTGGCGCTCAACTAGACAAAACTAGAATGCATGGCTGCAAGTCAGGCAACATGTGAGGTGATATGGATGAGAAATATACTTATTGGATTATTTTATTAGATGATGGATCCAACTGTGATCCACTGTGATAATCAGAGTTACATAAATCTCTCTAAGAAACTTGTATTTCATGATCTATCCAAGCATATATATATATATATATATATATACTACCACCATTTACGAAATTGTGTGTAAAGGCGGATAATGTTTCTTCAGTACATTCTGATATAGGAACAATATGTTGAAATTTTGAAAAAATATTCGTCAAGAGGGAAGTTCGAGTTCCATAGGTGTAGGATAAGCGTAGCTGATAATTGCTTTCTTACTGAGAGGGAGTGTTGAAAAATGTGGCAACAAATTCTCAATTTGATTTTTCCTTTACTAAATTGGGAAAATTTGAACTTCAACATCAACAAACAACTTGGATGCAGATAACTTGTCTGACATGGCTTGTGACACCTAATTTACTCAGTAAATTTGAGTTGGAGGAGTTAGAGTTCAATTAAGCATGTGTGATTGCTAATTTGTAGAAATCAAGGTCAGTTATCTCAAGTTTTTTTCAGTTAAACTAGTTCCCACTGTTGGAGGAACTAGTGGAATGTCAGTTGTGTAGTGGAACTTTAGTCAAACTCAGTGATCATCCAATTAAATGATCAATCCACCCAAAATAGCTACTGCATGTAGTGAATTTGAGTTCCCAAACTGTGGTGGAGATTCAAAGGCAGTGTAACATCAATTGTAGACTAGTCTTGAGTGTACAGGTGTTGCATGCAGTCAGATGATCAACCTTGGGAATTTCACAATCCATTTTGGAGAAATTCCTAAATAATAGGGGCCTAATTTCTCAAGGAATTATGCAAGGAAATAGGGGCTCAAGAAGAGGAAGAAATTGACTAAGTTTGGGTCAGAACTTTTCAGTGAGTAGAGAGATAGGTTATTCACGTGTAGGTTGTTCTTAGTTGAGCAAAGCAATTGGAATAAATCTTTATTCATCATATTAATGCAAGAAGACATTGGGATTTTTAGCATATTGTTTTCCCGAGGAAAACTATTGTGTGAATGTGTGTTATTTCTTATTTCATGTCTAAAATCTTTGTTCTAAATTGTGAATTAACTTCCGCGGAGCAATAGAGTAGGTAGGTATCTTGTGATTTTGATTAAAACTTCACGAGCATTTGAAAAATACACCATAATTTATACACTATTTTGGTCACTAACTCAGGGTTTGAATACAAACATATGAAGGTGAATTAGGACAAATGAAGGACAATAACTTAGTGGGAAAAATCAAGCCCATAGGAATTTCATCAAATTTTGGAGGTGTCTAATAGATTAATATCTTCTTTGATGCATATGTTAATGACATACTCAACATTTCTATCGAATATAAAACTAAGGGAATGACGGATCAAAGCTTGGGCATGATCCAAATTTAAACAGGAACGCAACAAATTACAGAGATAACCATAAACATAGATATGCAGCAAAAATAATACTTCACTTCATTAATGTAAAATACTGAAATATGCTTACAAACAGTAATGGAAATAAACCAGCTAGGGCGATGGTAGCTTATCTCTGAGAAGAGATGTGGTGGCTACATGCCTCTGAACTGTCTTACAATGAGGCTCGAAGGCCTATTTATTGTTGAGAAACAATGGAAACCCTTAAAATTCCAAAACCTAACCCTAGAAGATGAAACGCCAAACTGTGAGCCCCGTTTGGGTAAATTGGTACATCAACTTCCCGGGGTTGTAACTTTGGCATACGATCTCCGTTTGACGCGTACAATAGCTCGTTAGAAAGATCTATCCGAGCACTACCACTTTGGGAGGCAACATCGGTCCATGGACCCATGTTGCCCCAGATTTCCCAAAAAAATCGTTTAGGGCCTCAAAACGGCTCCGGAAGTTCAGGACCCGAAAAACTGCTAAAAATAGTAAGTTGTGCTACAATTAAGGAAACTGAAAATGCTGAGAGAAACAATGGTGGGGGTCCAGGTGGAATTGGTAGGTGGCCACCAAGATCCACCTGGATCATTCCTCCCCCCTTAGGAAGCAATGGTCCCCTTTGCGTTGAGTTCCTCCATGAGATGAGGAAACTTTTGCTGAACTTGGTCCCTGGTGAGCCACTTGCCCTGGTGAAGGAGATGGCCTGCTTTGACAACTCGATACAGTTGGATATTCTGTTGGCGAGTGTTCTTGATCTATGTGTCCATGATCTGATCAGTTGCAGCTTGTTCCATGCAATCTGCATTTAATTCTATGGGTGTGAGCTGTTCTGCAATGTCGGATGTGTCTAGCAATGGTGGAAAGTACGGCCGAAGGCGGTCCACATTGAACACTGGGTGTAGGCCAAGGAATGGGGGAATGCTAAGCTCAAATTCATTGTCTCCCACAACCTTAGTAATGGTGTAAGGACCATATCGGAGTGGTCTCAATTTCCGATAGGCTCCAGTAAGGCGTTCCTTTTGCAAATGCAACCAGACTTTGTCGCCCACCTGAAACTTGTGTGGCACCCGATGTTGATCATGCCGCTGCTTGTACTTGGCATTTGATTTCTCTAGAATGTCATGGACCTGCTGGTGAATATGTTGGATGTGCTCAATGAAGCTGGTTTCCTTATCTGTTTCGGACTAAACATGAGCTGAATCTGTGTGAGTAGCTGCAAGTGGCATGGCCACATCAATGGGGCATAGTGGCTGGAATCCCAGGCCCACCTGAAAAGGGCTGTGGCCCGTCGAGCTATGAAGAGCTCGGTTGTAGCTGTGCTGAACATAGGGGAGGCTCTCGTCTCATGTGCGTGGATGCTTTGAGTTGTACATGCGCAGAATGTGTACAATCATCCGATTGACAACCTCTATCTGGCCATCAGTTTGAGGATGGAAGGCTGTGGACTTAGTGAGTTTGGTGTCCAGCATTGACCAGAGACTGGACCAAAATGTACTGAGGAACCGACTGTCCCGATCTGAGATGATAGACTGTGGGATCCCAAAGTGCACCCAAACTCGTTCAAAGAAGAGTTTAGCAGTGGCTTCTATTGTGATATTCTTCTTGTAGGCCGCCATAATGGCCATCTTCGAGAACCTATCAACGACCAAAGAAACACAATCATTTCCATGCTTAGTGGAAGGAAGGCCTGACATGTAATCCATGGAGATGGATTCCCAAGGTCGACTAGGGGTAGGCAACGAGGTATAGAGGCCTTGCTTCTTGATGGCTGGTTTGGCGATGGCACAGGCAGTACATGATCTGATGTATTTCCCGACATCCTGTCGAAGATTTGGCCAATAGAAATACTTTTGCAGTACTGCCACCGTTTTCTCAACCCCGAAATGCCCAGCAGCCCGACTGTAGTGTGCTTCCCAAATCATCTTGGCATGCTCGCTTGAAGGAACACAAAGGTGACCCAGGTGGCATAACAGGGCATCTTGGAGATGAAAATCTGGAACATGCCGACCCCCCAAGAGTGTTTGGTATGTGTGGCCAAATTCTGGGTCGCTTTTGTTGAGAAGTGGCCAATCAGAAGTCTCGTTCCCACAAGAGTTGAGCACAGTGGTTAACGCCATGATTGGTGGTCGACTGAGGCAATCTGCAACATTATTGGTGCTGCCCTTCTTATACTTGATATTCAAATGGAATTGTTGCAGATATGTAGACCACTTCTGATGGCGATCATTTTGCAATTTCCCTTGGGTCTGTATGAACTGCAGGGGTCGGTGGTCTGTGTGGATGACCGTTTCCTTCCCCAAAATGTAATGCTTCCATTGTCGGCAGGCCTGCACAATGGAATACATCTCTTTATCATAAGTGGGATACTTCCGGGCTGTGTCTGAAAGTGTTTCACTGTGATATGCCACTGGATGCCCGTGTTGAGTAAGGACTGCCCCAATCGCATAGTCAGAGGCATCTGTCTTGACCTCAAATGGTTGTTGTAAATCTGGTAACGCGAGCATTGGTGCCATGCAGAGGCGATCTTTCAACTCTATGAATGCCTTCTATTGAGATGCAGACCAAAAGAATTTCTCTTTCGCTCCTCCCTTGGTGACTTGACTCAAGGGCCAAGTGATATGAGAAAACCCCACACGAACCTGCGGTAGAAGTTGGCAAGACCTAGAAAGTTATGGAGCTCTGTCAGAGTGGTTGGAGATGGCCAATCCCAAATGACTTGGATCTTGGCCGGATCCAAATGCACCCCCTGTTCGTCAATAATGTAACCCAGATACTAAACCTGGGTCATGCCAAAAGTGCATTTCTCCAAATTGGCACATAGCTTGTGTTGCCGCAATGTTTGAAGAACCTGTCGGATGTGGTGGAGGTGCTCTTCCTAACTCTGGTTGAAGATCAGAATGTCATCCAAGTATACCACTATAAATGAGTTGGTGAATGGCCGCAAGATGTCATCCATTAGCCTCATGAAGGTTGCAGGAGCATTCGTCAATCCGAAAGGCATAACCAACCATTCGAAGAGGCCCTCCTTGGCTTTGAAGGCAGTCTTCCACACATCAGAGGGTTCGATTGGTACCTGGTGATATCTTGACTTCAGATCGATCTTTCTGAAATATTTTCCCCCCTTTAGTTGGTCCAAGAGGTCATCAATCCACAGGATCGAGTACCTATTATGGACAATGATCTTGTTCAGTGCCCGATAGTCAATATAGAGTCTCCAAGTCCCATCCTTCTTTAGTACCAACACAATCGGGCTCCCACAAGGTGATGAACTCGGATGGATGTGACCTTTCTGCAGCAGCTCCTGAATCTACCTCTTGATTTCGTTGTTCTCCAGAACGGAGCGCCAATAAATTGGTCCATTGGGTAGCGGTGCACCTGGGGTTAGATCGATGGAGTGCTTGACTTGAGAGTGCAGAGGAACCCCTGTGGGGGAGGTGAAGATGTCCTCGTACTCCTTCACGACCTTATCCATCTGTAGTTGTCGTGTGGAGGGGTCCTGTCTGGAGGCCGTGGCTATCATCTTCTTCTTTCCTTGCAGGCGTATCATTAGGAAAACAAATTTCCCAGTCTTGGAAATGAGCTTACTGCATTGTTTTGCAGTAATCAAAGAGATGGCGGTAAGCGGTGCTACCTCTGGTATCCTGTACAACTTATTTCCCAATGTAACAATAACATCACGGGGCCTTGATTCATACACAGCATGTCGCTTCCACAAGTATGGTTGTCCTAATAATACATCACAAACTTCAAGGGGAGCAATGTCACACAATACCTCATCCGCGAAGGGCTTGATGTTGTACGAAAGGCAATACTGCTGGCTCACGCGAAGATCCCGTCCTTGGTGAAGCCACCCGATGGTGTACGGTTGTGGATGTGCTATGGTCTGTAAGCCCAACCGCTTCATGACCTCTGCCGAAATGAGGTTCTTTTGACTCCCACTATCGACAATGAACTGTAGCGGGGAGCCCTTTACCCACATCTGGGAGTGGAAGAGATGCTCCTCCTCCTCTGGATCTTCGAGTTCATTTTTCTGGATCTTGGCGGTAGCAACAGTGGCGTTTGGATCTGTGTCAATGATCTGCTTCCCTTTGTCATCCCCCTTTTCGGGTTCTGACTCAAAGTCGGAACATGCATCTGATTCTGGAACCTTTAGTTTAGCCACCAGTGACTGCTTGGCCCGACACTCACTGGTGTTGTGAGTGGAGCTCTTATGGAACTCACACCATTTTCCCGTGTCCTTTTTCGTCTTCGCAGTGTTGTTCTTTACCTGCAACTTTAGCGGGTTGTCTTGGGCTGCCCCGCCTTGGCTTTGTACTTTGTTATGTGTTTTAGGGGCACCTTTCCCTTGCTTCAGATTTGCAAATCCAAAGTCTCACTTCTTTTGTTTAAACTTCTGCTCGACCTTGACAGCATATCGGTACGTTGTGCCGAGCGAGGAGATGTTCAGGAATTGTATTTCTTCCTGGATGTACTTGTGTAGGCAGCCACGGTATTTGAGTATCAAATGCTGCTCCGTATACTTGATACCTAGCTTTGTGTGAAGGGTATGGAAAATATTGGTGAACTCCGGCACATCTTGGTCCCTTCCCTGCCGCAGCGTGGTCCATTTTATGTATTCATCCTCATAGCTTCCGACAGGGTAGTACTGCTCCTTGATGGCATCCCGGAATGAATTCCAGGTGGGTGCGGCTGAAAATAGTGAGCCAGTATTTTCATCCTTCTGCTCGCAGTAGGTTTCCCACCAGTCCTTGACGTGGGGGGCTGCTTTGAGAAGAGCGAAAACAATCTTTTCCCGACTTGAAAAATCATGAACAGAAAAATAACCCTCCAGTAGATTTAACCATTTATCTACGGCATCTACGTCTATCTGACCATTAAATATGGGGATTTCAAAATTAACTTGTACCTTAAAGGGCGTGGCATTTCCAGAGTAGCTGCTGGAAGCCGATGTGTCGCTTCTGGGTAGCCGCTGAAGGATTTGGGCAAAACTGTCCATCATCGCGTTCTGTTGTCGCTCAAGGGCTTCTTCGAGCAAGATTTTGATATGATCTTCTACCCCCTCGTCTTTCTTCTCATCCTCCATAGGAGGCCGTCAGGATTTGCGAGGCTGGTCTCGCAAAGGTTCGACTAGTTCAAGCCCTAACTCCTTATATCCCGACCTCGTTGGGGACATGAAAAGAAAAACAGAGAGAAAGCAGACCGCTCTGATACCACTGATCCAGATTTAAATAGGAACGCAACAAATTACAGAGATAACCATAAACACAGATATGCAGCAGAAATAATACTTCACTTCATTAATGTAAAATACTGAAATATGCTTACAAACAGTAATGGAAATAAACCAGCTAGGGCGATGGTAGCTTATCTCTGAGAAGAGATGTGGTGGCTACATGCCTCTGAACTGTCTTACAATGAGGCTCGAAGGCCTATTTATTATTGAGAAACAATGGAAAACCCTTAACATTCCAAAACCTAACCCTAGAATATGAAACGCCAAACTGTGGGCCCCGTTTGGGTAAATTGGTACATCAACTTCCCGGGGTTGTAACTTTGGCATACGATCTCCGTTTGACGCGTACAATAGCTCGTTAGAAAGATCTATCCGAGCACTACCACTTTGGGAGGCAACATCGGTCCATGGACCCATGTTGCCCCAGATTTCCCAAAAAACGTCGTTTAGGGCCTCAAAACGGCTCCGGAAGTTCAGGACCCGAAAAACTGCTAAAAATAGTAAGTTGTGCTACAATTAAGGAAACTGAAAATGCTGAGAGAAACAATGGTGGGGGTCCAGGTGGACTTGGCAGGTGGCCACAAAGATCCACCTGGATCAGGGCACAAGTTTGAATTTTAGCTAGAATAGGGAAAGAAGCACATGACCGATAGATTTTGACATTTGAGGTAATCATTTTCACCAAGAAGCATGGAACAAGCACATAAAGCTATGGTAGGATCTCAGGAAACATTTGAGAATCTATATTAAGAAAAGTAGATAGAGTCCAAGAGGATGGAAGAGAAACACCCAAAATAACAAAATGGATAGATATGAGGGGGAAGGGTGTTTCTCCTAGCTCTAATACCTAATGTTAGAATGCACCAAAAATGAAAGATAAGCATGATTTACTTTTTAATTAATATAATACACATTTAATTACATCATTTTGACCATTGGATTCATGTTCCAAGGTATTTCGGACTCAAGATAATGGTTCATGTCCCTCATCATAACCATAACTGATCAAGTGTCTAACGGAAAAATCCTACATTTTCTCTTTTAAAGGTCTCCTTCTTATTCTATTGTAACCTCACATCTCTCATGATAAGATACTAGTACTATAATCATTTGTTGGCTCAAAAGTGAAAATGAGGGTTCATTGTGGTTTCCACCAAATCAATGTAATACTACACTAATATATCAATCCCTCATACATGGAAATTCTCACCTACAATTAATTATTAACAATTATATAATGTAGCATGAATATTATAAATGATTAAAAAAACAAAAAAAACATACTATTAATAATTATCATTATTTTTTTAATCATATATTTTATCTATTTTCCATAAAATTCCAATCATAATGTATGTAACATTCAAAATAGAGAGACACCATTCTCACAAATAAAACATTACCTTTAACACATATGCAACCATCAACCACCCTATTTTATACAAGTTTTCGTGTTTATGGTTGATGAATAATAACATTTGCATTTTTATTAACATAAGGTCACGTTAATATTCCAATCATAATCAATGTAAAATTCAAATACATGTAATATTAAAAAATAAAGAGACATCATCTTCATAAATAAAACATTACCTTTAACTTACATGCAACCATCAACCACCTTTCTTTTATCAAAATTAGTAGTGCGTATTTCTTTGATAGCCTTTGCTTTATCCTTACAAGTTATTGTGGCTAATGATAAATGACTTCTTTTTTTGTATTTTTATTGAAATAAAGTCGCTTTAATATTTCATCAAATTTCTATTATGATTATCTAATTTGTTAAAATTTTCAATTATATATATATATATATACAAAACCACTTTAATAACTCATAATTTCCTATTGTAATATTCTACAATTTATATTCTTGTTTTGTAAATTCATATTTTCTAGTTTAATTATAATAAAATGTTGGCTTAGTGGGTCCTGACCCAGGTTCAGTGTGAATTGTATCAAACAAAACCCTATACTACTAGCCCTTTTGGCATCAACCCACGTAACACAGGCTAAAGTCTCACCCGAACCAGTATGGGGGGATGCTGGAACCAAGTTTCCACCTCCAGAGATTAATATGATGTCTTTTATTGCCCTAGATCTGCCTTCGCACAGATCTATAAGCCCTTAGGGCCTAGCTCTGCAGCTCCTTTTAACGGCCATAGGTCCTTGCGGAACCTTAACAGATGAATCAACCACTTACGCGCATCATAAAATAACCCTAGATCTAAGCTCACGTAGATCTACTTAAGTATCTAATAAACATAACAAGATGTATTATAATCTTCATGAAAGTACTTAACAAGCATTGTGTACAGTTAATTCTTAAGAAATTTACGATAAATTTTAACTGAGATTTACTGAGATTTACACAAAGGAATAATAAAATAACCAACCACAATGCACATAAATATTATACACATAATATTGATCTAGGAAAACCCAAAATCCGGGGAAAAACCCAACCCAATGAGATCTCATTAGCATTGGCCAAAACCCTGGCCAATCCAGTCAAGTGAGCCTTCACCACTCACCTCCAGGCCTCTCTTACAATGAAGTATTCATAGCCTTTTATAGGCTACATTTCATGGAATACCATGGACCATAATACCCTGGGTACACTATACCATGTGCCCAAAACCACTACTATTTAACCAAGTCAACCTTGACTCAAACCCGAGTCAATTTTACCTAACAATTCCCCCTTAAACTTGACTTGGGGTTCCTTACTAAATCCAACCAACCTGCTAAATGAGACAATCCCGCTCAATCTAGCCCTTACCTTACATGTGGTGAATTCAAGCTTATGATATTTGGGATTTTCTGCAAAAAGGCGAGCATGCAACATGGGTGTGTAAGCAACAGTGGCCCCATACATTCTGCAGAGCATTCTGAATGGAAGTTCTGATTGATCAACCATGGGTGCTACTATCAATTTGGGCTCCCCCAGCTTCCTCCAATGCCTCCATTCCCTTTCTATCAGAGACCCATCTGCCATACATTCATCGCTTGAATCAGATAAGGAGTGTCCAGAGTCCACATGAGGTGAGAGGACTGAACAATCTATGGCTTCAAAGGTATCTTCAGCCGCATCCTCTGAAGAACCATGTGGTGATTTAGAAAGAGTGAAATCAGTGATTCTCGAACATAGGACGTTGTCTGCATCCTCTGTGGCCTCTATTGTCATTGGACCAATAGAGGAAGAGAAGTGAAATTGTCTTAATATCCAAGAAAGAAAAGGAAATGACAGGCCACGAGAATATCAATTATCTATGCTTGAAATTGATGAAAGGTGTGTGAGAGAAGGCCTTGTCTTCATTGAGGGCCATCTAGTTCACACAGCCAGCTAAAAATTTCTTGAAAAGAGAAGGTATATGTGTAAAAGAAAACTTTGAACCCTAGTTCAACAACACCTCAACTTGGCCTCTCTGCTCATTTCTGACACACATTTGTCTCATTATGTCACACACTTTTTCTGCCCTCTCTTGTGATACACATACATTTTGCTTCACTTTGGTTTTTAATTGTTTCTGTCGCTTCATTTATGTTTTTTCCATTCCATGGCCGCTTAGATTGCGACCGATGTGGCCAAGGAAATTACAGGCACCAGTCTTAGTGTAGTCATCAGGAAGATCAAAGACATCATTGATTTTGAGGAAAATATTCAAGTTATTCATACGGACTTCGCCCACATGGTGTCCTTCTTGGACCATATTCAAAATCTATTCCAATATCAACACATAATTTTGTCAAAGCCCACAAAAATGTATTTGAGAATGATGGATGATGCCCAAAAATCAGCCAAACAACTCATCCATCATGTCAACCAATAACGAGTGCGGTGTTTCAGTTGTTGTATTCTCTGCAACCCCAAGCTCTCTAGAGAATGTAGAGAGTGGAAGACAACTTTCGATCACCTCTTTCAAGAGCTTCAAAGTGACCTTCAAATTCTTGTCGATACCAAGTAGATTGTGTCCATTGCAGTGCCTGAGGCAAAGCTGATCCTCCTCCAACCTGTCCCAAAAGAGCTAAACATAAAAAGGGGTTTTTATAAACCCCTCTTGCAGGCTTAAATCTCTGTTAAGTGCTGCCAAAATCTCATTAACTTTTTAGGGAAAACACTAATTTTTTTTTATTTGTTTTGGGTTGGGTTTAGTTAAAAGTTGCTTGGCAGGAATTTAATTTTCATTTTTTTTTAGAATATTTGGATTTTCAATAATTAATCCATTTTTTATATTAAAAAATTAAAAATATTTAATCAATTAAAAATCATTTTAGTTTATGTTTTCAAATTAAAATTATTTTTAATATTTATCAAGAAAATCAAAGTGGCCCTTGGATGGAGTATATTTCCAATATTGTTTAATGTTCATGCATTTGAAGGATATTTCCAATTGTGTTTAGTGTTCAAGTTAATGTAATATAATGAAGAATGATTAACCTCCCAGGAGCACAAGGGGCCATGATTATGTGACATCAATGATGAGTAATGTATATGGAAAAACAGATCAAATAATATGCAAACAAATCAAAAGGTTAGGCCTCCTTACTAAGCTACAGTGTCGTGATCCTCCTATAAAATATAACAAAGGTATTCTCATCTCCACACATACATATCAAAAAACAAATGAGAAAAATGAGGGAAAATATAAATCTAACTAAGATATAAAAGATGTCTTTTTTATTTAGTAGAAGGATGTCAATCTCACACCTCACATATATAATTGAAGCATTCCTTTGAGGTGATAATTTAAGGAGAGGATCAAACAAAGTGTGAAGAAAGTATGATTCTCAACACTCAGATAAGCATGTGAGTGCAACATGCCACAGTAGGCTTGAATATAATCCTTTCATTGCTTACATGCTTTGGAAATAGAATGCAACTCATTGTTATAGGTTGGGCATCTATGAAAACCATCATAGAGTGTCTGGCTATGATAGACCATCAAATGTTTGTGTCATGTGGGAACTACATCAACGACATGAACGATTGGCTCATAAGGTCCCTGTTGTGTAGCCATTCATCGACAAAAGCTACTTCCCTAATGGGATAGAAGTGAAAATTGATAGTTGCAAAGGTAGGAATAATGATGTTAGAGGTAATATTGTTTCCATAAATAAGAGAACCAGAAATAGGCTCATGAACACCATCAATATCTATTGGAGGTGCTACGATGAAAGAAATAATGAATAGATGTGGGGAAGAAATTATAGATAAATTTATATATTTATTTTATTTTTTCGTAATAATTAAAGAGTAAAGAAGGTATACATATATTTATAGGTGGTGTTTTTGTTTTTTTTTTCTTTTGCAATGTTAAATTAGCTGTTAATCTAATATTGAGGAAGATGGTTTTTTTTACTATTCTCCATAATGTATTCTTCTCTTTGCAGGTATTCTTCATAATGTATTTGACTCATTTGTAAGCCTTTGAATTTAATTCCTTGTGAATGTGATCAAAGGATATAACCTTGAAGGTTCTGTTGGGTGTGGAACCTGATTATCTTCTATATTCAAAGGTATCGCCGCATTGGACCCCCGTAAAATATTTGTTCTAGGGGGGGGGGGGGTCCAGGGGGAGGTTGCGACCTTTGGGAGCCCCCCCTGGTGAGGGGATCGGGGTAGCACCCCCGAAACTAAGAATAGAAGTAAAACTTCCTTGTAAAATGTTGTAAGTTCATAGTCAATCTAGGTCATTCATTAGGCGGAGATCTGACAGTAGAATTTATGTTTAATTTAGGGTTTTTTGCCATAGAAGGCAACCCCTCGCTATGTATGAGGGAATTGTATTGCATCTATGTATATCTGTATTCTGAGTGAGGAAGAGAGAGGAGATTGAGAGCGAAGAGGGAATTACAGCGGATCTGTTGTAGGTTGTATCTCTTCAGTTTGCTGGATAATATTAAAAAAAGGACTAGCTGTTTCTCCATGGACGTAGCCCAAACTGGGTGAACCACGTATATCTGTGTCTCTCTTGTTTTATGTGTTTTCTGTGTTTATATTTCTGCAATATTTTATGTGTACCATTTCTCTGTAATATATAATTCTCTAACAGGTTCTAATCAACTCCATAACTCTAATCATCTATTGATCCAATAAAAAAATGTTCAAGGAAGTATAACCTTTCAACCAATTTGTAACAACCTTTGAATCCCTTATCACTTCTAAGTTCAAATTGTTGAGATGACACAATTAAAATGAATAAACTAAAATAGTCATTCACTTTAGTCATTTTTAGTTACATTACTTATTATCTACTCATATATTTTAACCTGAGGCTAAATTAGTCGTTTATGTTAGTCGTTTTTAGTCAGGTCACTTAAGATTTTTCATTCTTGGTAGTATTTCAATTGGAAAAGTTGTGGTGACTAACGTTTTTAAACTTGGTCACTAATTTCATCATTTTCTACTAGTGGTATGTCGTTGTGGATCGATTTATTAAAAAGTGTGTCTCAATTCCTTGTAAAAAGCAGACCATTGTAGAGCAGACTTCTCATCTCTTCTTCCATTTTGTATGTGTCCACTTTGGGTTGCCCACATCCATTGTTTCTGATCGGGACTCTCATTTCCTTGGAGAATTTTGGATGCATTTGTGGAGAATGATGGATAGCAAGCTGAAGAGGAGTACAACATTTCATCTACAGACCGATAGTTAAACATACGTTGTCAACTACACAATGATACATTTACTCAAGGGCTATTGTGGCAAACATCCCAAGTTATGGGATGAGAAACTTCCTTATGTACAACATGCATAAAATAGGGCTATGCATTCATCCATTCAGAGTTCACCGTTCGAGACATGCTTTGGATATTTTCCAAAGTATCCCTTGGACATGGTCTTTGGGAGAGATGAAGATTCAAGTGTGAAAAATGACAGGTACAAGGCACAAAAGTTCATTCATTGGATTCAAATGATGCACTAAGCAATTAGAGAAAATATAAGCTCAATACAAGGCTCAACATAACAAACACCAGGTTGATCACCAATTTCAGGTTGGACATAGGGTATGGCTCCGAATCATCAAAGACAAAATGAAAGGGGAAGGAAAGATGTTTAGAAAAATTCAATATGGTTGTTTCACCATATTAGAGAAGCTTTGATACAATGCTTTTTGTCTCAATTTGCCAACATACATGCAAATGTACTCAATGTTGAACGTTGAAAAATTGAAGCTTTATGACCTTTGATAATGGACACCAAAGAGGTTGGGCAAGTTCCTATAGTGGATGATTTTGCACCTAAATACTTGGAAAAGCTAGCTAAAGATATCATTCCTGACAGGAGAACTAAGACTTCACAACGAGGAGATGTGGAGTACTTCCGTATTAGTTTCAAAGGAATTCAAACCAAGTGAGGCCCATTTGATTGAAAAGGAGAAAGTGAGGGAGAAATTCACTCACTTTCCAATTGACTGATAAGGCTTTTGGCAGCCCAAAATTTCATTAGTGGGGAGGAATGATCCAAGAGGATCCTAAAAGAAAAAAAATTCAAAGCCCTCAAAATGAAGTAAAACTAGTCTCAAATCAAATAGCTCGTTGTTTTGATTCCAACCATGCAAACGACACCTAAATCCGACATCGTATGAGAAATTTATGGCCCGCTAAAATTTTCTGAAAAAACTAAAATTTTTGCAGGCATGACCCATAGGTGACACTTGGCATGTTGATGTCAACAATATGGACGCTCATGTCAATCATATATATGATCATGTCAATACAGTGGTCTGGCCATATGAACAATGGAGATCCAATCAGGTGATGCCACCCATACGAACAATGGATGATGATGTAAGCATGATGTTAGCAACCCAGTCAACCATACAAACCAATCAAAGCACCACATGGCGCATAGTCAACATTTTTGGTTTTCTTAGGGAGGAGACATTTATCACCCTTTTGGTAGTTGGTGGTGGTGAATTTTTCACCTCGTTAATTTGTCTAGTAATCTTAAAAAATTCGACGAGAGGAAAGCACCTGTAGGGCTTAATGAAATTGAAATTAAAAAAAAATGGCATCCGGTCGACAAGCGGTCAAACCACACCAGTCGGTGTTTGTCACATGTATTGTTATATATAATAGTTCCATTGGCAGTGGTGGCTAAGTGGTGATAGGTAAGAGTTGACGTTGTAAACTCTACTGGCAGACCAATTTTTGTATATATATAGAATAGAAACACAAATTGGTGGGTTGCGGGGGTTTGAACCCTTGACCTCCCCGAACCACTTGTGCCTCCTATTAACCATCAACCATTGGGCCAAAATGGCCCGACATTGTAAAATCTACTGGCAGACCAATTTTTGACAGTGCTAGACCTGCCAACATTCAAGGGATGTCTCTCATATCCAGTCCCAACTAGACCTCACACCGTTTGGAGTAGGAGTCCCAACAGTGGGTAGTAATGTTATGCCTTGATTGTGATAACGCGCAGAGTGAAGTATGGTCAATTTGGGTGAGATCAAATGTGTGACCTTGCAGAGAGTCAAGTGTGATTCATGAAGGTTCCAACACATGAAGTTGAAAAGGAAGTGCGCCCCTTGGAATGTTGTAATAGTATGCAACTAGAAAGGAACACACGAGCATAATGACATCACAAACTAAGATGCGGAATAGTCCACAAGTTAAGTGATGAATTAATACAAAAACCGACTTTCAACAAGATTCATACAAATGCAAAAGAAATAGTTCATAAGCATAAGTGTAAGTTAAATAACATACATTGAAAATAAAACAAGAATAGTCATACTATATTCATAACATATGCATGAAAGCATGTTGGCTCTGATTTTATTATTATAAGTGAAAGTTCCATTCATATATAAACCATTTTCAGACCACTAGCCCCAAAAGTGGAACATTAAAGTCAAGAACACATGCTCCTCCAAAGAAGCATACTCTCTTTATGCTATGGAGAAGCCAAGGCTCTTCACAATACTCCAAAGTTCCTTCTAAGCCTAAGCCTAGCCAAAATCTTGGCTCCCAAAAGCCTCTTGCACGAGTTATGAGGTTCTATTTATAACAAGAGGGGGTGATTATTGAACTCCCCTTTGTGACCTTTGGACTACCCTCATGACTCTTCAACTTCTTTACAAAATGACTCATTACATTACATCATGCCTATTCATATTCCAATATTGACACTTATAATTTTACTTATAACATAATTACAAATAATATTACAATTTACACTCATGCCCATATAGGACAAAATAAGATAGAGACAACTTGACATCCTAACAAGACAAAACACTATGATGCTTGAGTTTGGGAACACTCTAGCTCGACAAATTATACTTTATGCCTCTTGGTCATGTATCAATGCCAAGCTTGGTATTGTGCAATGACATCCCCAAATTGTATGATGGTGTCAGGTTGAAAGCAAACTCTAGCCTCTATAGCATCTGGGTACAATGATTTGGAACCACTCTTAACTTATTTCTCGAGCAGCAGCAACATGGTTCTGATTTGGAAAGGACAACTGATGTAGTTTTGCATGTTTTTTCTATTCAGATCTAAATCCTTCTTGGTGGAAACCTGTCTCAGCTACTCCAAGTACTCTTCAATCTCCTGCCTGACTTGGTGTTTGTGTTTATCTTCGGTGAGTGAGCTCACTGATGGGATCTTGTGGGTTCTCACTATGAAATCCATACTATTATACAACTGTACATATAAGTCTTGAATGTTTCCAATGAATGGGGCAAGTTGCTTGTCGTCCTGAATCAAAATTCAAACTCTTCCTTTTTCCATCTCTTCCTACAACTTCATCTTATTTGAAAAGTTAAACAGTGCCCCTTTGCATCGCATTTTCCATTCTTGCATGACGACAATGGCAGCTTGTACATTCCTTTTGACAATGTCTCTGCCCTGCTACTAAAAACCATGCAAGTGAACACCTTCATTATGTATGGTTATAAGCTCCTCATAGAGGTCTCGTATGGTGTCTCTATGTATTAATATTTCACCAAGTATCGCTGCTCTCATTTCCTCAAAGTAGACTTGTGCAAAGACTATGTTTTGTGTTGTTGCATGGAGCCTTTCTATCTCTTGGCAATAAGCTTGTATTTTGTGCCAATTGCTTATTATTGGTCGTAAAATACTTAGTGTTTGATCTTGCTGCACCTGCAAAGGCCAATTTGACTTCAACAATGGCGTTTTGATTCTTCTTGGTGTCCTCCACTATCACCCTCTATGTAGTGAATGTAGGTGATGCACAATCATCTGGAAAATGCTTTCTCCGTGCTTGTACAATTCTCTTCTAGAATTCATCATAACACAAATTGTAGAAGTCCATTACTGGATCATCATTAAGAGGAACAACATCCCCTTCTTTGCTCGAAACTAACTTTGTTGCTGGAGGTGATGGAGATTGAAAGGTGACCTGTGGTGCACTCGACATTAGGTCAACATCCTCATTCTGTGGCTTCAATTCTAACTCCATATTTGCAAATCCAATCAAGTCTTCAATCTGTTGAGCATGCTTCTAATCATGCATCTACTCATTCTCTCCCTCTGTTGTTAGCTAGTTTTGTTCTTTCTCTTCAACTTGAATCGACGTTGTTTCTTCTACCATTGCACCTTGCCTTTATTCTTCTTCTTGCTTCTACTTTTCTCCCATTGTTTCCTCCTCAACTCCTATTCCTCCTTCAGTCCTTGTTCTTCTTTCTTCAATCTCATTTCTACTTCCCGCAAGCTCTGCTTTTCTCTCTTCCTCTAATCTACTCTATGTCTCCTATGTTTCCTCTTTGCTTCCATTTGCAAAAGTTCTTGCATAAGGATTAAATCTACTTTCTCTCTGTAACTTTTTTCTCCCTCTATTCCTTCAGTGACCTTTCTCTTTCGCTTATCTTGTACTGGATTGTTGTCCTCTACTACTAATGTTGGAATTGTTGCCATGTTAGTGTTGAATACTTTTATATAAACAATTGAGTGTCCGCATATATCGGAAAGTTAACTAGTGCTTGCTCAACTACTTCCCTAGTACTACTTTCATTGGTCTCTTTTGAGGCATCTCTCTTTAATGGCATGGTAACAATGGTTACTAGAGAGAAGTTCCTCACAAGTGTGGTACTTGTGGGACAAAAAGTACACTCATGGCAAGCAAACATTAGCTTTAACAAATATACCTTAAAACCATGATCAAGTAGCAAGACGAGAAACTGGAGAGAAGGATTGCACAATTTCCATTGGTAAGAGGGACTGGCTGCCTATGGTAATTGTGCACTACACAGTCCCAACAACCAAGGATGAAGCTTGAGGCTTGGGATTGTGGAATGTGCAGTCCCAACATGGGAAAAAACTGAGAGAGACTATGCATTGCGTAGTCTCAGTGGCCAAAGTGAAATACTCACCCATGGAATTGCGTAGTGCACAGTTGGAGCCAACTTGTACTAGGCATTGCATAGTTCCAGAGGCCAATCTTGTGGCTTGAGCCTTAGGATTGCATAGTGCCAAACTGGACAAGGCAAGATCTAGCCAAAGGAAGTGCAGATATGCCATGTGGAAGTGTGAAGAATGAGAATAAGTGAATGATGATGTGAGCTTGAGTGAAAAACTGACTAAGTATGAGTGAATCAATGTAGATCAAGTACAAAGACTAAACAAACAAAAGGGAAATCAAGTATGTGAGGAGAGTTTCCGCAACGACAACCTTCGGTGCAAAAAAAAGAAAATTGATGTGACACTTTCAAAAGGAAAGTGAAAACTTAGAACAATGATTCTACAAGTTAAAATAAGTTGAAACACCAGCAACCATTAAGAGAAATAAGAAAAACAACACTCACGCAAACAAAATGACAAAAAGTGACAGAAAAAGTGGCAAAAGATGACAAAAGTGAAACTCACCCAGAAAAGTGATGATGACCCCACCAAAGGTTTGTTGATGTCTTTGTGAATTCTATAACTCTGATATTGAATGCTAAAATGAGCTCTAGAGGCATCAATTAACTAGATTTGAGCTATTGAGGGTTTATGATGGACATGCATAAAATCAAGGGAAAGTGAAACTTGGCATAAACTTATAAAAGTAGTAATGTGCCAGCTTTGGGAAAATAATAATAGATCCCTGCTTCATAGGGATGTTTTTTTCCCTTTAGTTTTCTTTATTTTCTAGGGAAACTTTCCATGCATGCTGCTGGGAAAAATTGCACAATTATGGGGAACTGGACAACTTTCCAACTCAGTGCACTACACAGTTTTTGAGCTTAGTAAGGGATTGCATATTTTCTGGGCTCAGTGTTGGGATGCCTTCCATGACTATGTAGTTTGTTAGCTCAATATTGACTTCCAATCTGAACTATGTAATTGCAATCATAAAGGCTTCTTGCCCTCAAGGATTATGCATTTCTTGGAGGCAAGCCTCGAACTGCGTTGTGACCTAGTTCGAAGCTCAACTTGTGACTTAGAAAGATCCGCTAAGTGTGAAAGCAAGCAAGCACAACAAAAGGGGAAAGATAAGTCTGAGTTGAAGCATGAATACCTAGATCAATGCAATATGAGCTTTTGTGGATAGGAAGGAAGGCTCCAAAATTGAACCATAGGCAAAATTTTCGAGGGTGGTTGTAGCCGCTACAACACCAATATAAAATCTTGGATTATTTCATGGGCGAGGAGGAGGTGTCGTGACCTAACAACCGAATGGGAACCAGAATTGTATAACCAACACGGAACCCTACGTGCATGAAGTACGAGGAAGAGAATATTCTTTGTATATTCCAGGAATATTCTTTGTATATTCTAGGAATATTCATGTAAGGGAATCTTACAAGGAATCTAAAAGATTCCCTAGATCTCCAGAGGCTATTTGCACAGAATAGGGTCGACTTTATAGTCATTTTTCACTATTTTTCACCAGGAATCCAAATTTGCTATTTGTTTCTTCAGCAAAAGTCTACATTTTCAGGCCATCCCTGGAAGTGGAGGTATAAGGTGTCATTTTGTAATTGCATGTAAATTTTTTTTGCTGCCAATTAATGAAAGAGGACTTCCCACATTGAGTAGGGCTTAGAGATGTATGACACACTAGGTGAACTCCATTATCAACTTGTTAGTGTGTGTTATGAAACCATATCACAAAAAGATAGAAAAGATAGATCAATGACTTAAAAATCAGCCTCTTCGAGGGGGCAACCTCCTTTACATTACACAAATGAAGAATTCTTGGATGATACAAATGACTAAGCCTCCTTTCTATATATAGGTGTCTAAGGGGTCACAATATAATCAAAGCCGACATAACAACAAGAATATAAGGGAATAACAATAAAAATTGTGGGCTTCTATGGGGAACACTAATTACAATATGGGTACAATAGGGGCACAATAATAACAATAAGGGCTACAATAACAATAGTAATTGGGGAATCACTAGTATTATAGGGACCTAACATTCCCATCTCCTTAAAAAAAGTGTTGTCCTCAATGCTTGAGTAGTTATGGATGCTTCTGTATAAAATTCTCATCCTCCCATGTGCAATCTTTAGCAGGCAAGTTCTTCCACTTGATGAGATACTCTGAAATTGATTGATTTCGTTACTGTCGAGTTCTTGTTTCTGTGACTGCTTCAGGTTCAAATATGATTTTTCCTTACTCGTTAAGTTCTAGAAATATTGTTTGAACTGGGAGCTTGTCACCTATAAACTTCTTTAAACATGAAACATGGAAAGTTGGGTGCACTCGGGAAGCTGCAGGAAGCTCCAATTTGTATTCCATAGTACCAATATTTTGCAACACCTTGTATGGAACATAATACTTTGGTGATAATTTATTGTCCTTCTTAGCTTGCTTGAGGGACATTTTTTTATATGGATGTAGCCATAGGAATACCCAGTCACCTACATCAAAAATTCTTTCGCTGCAATGTTGATATGCCTTCTGTTTCATTCTATTTTGTGCCAAAGTGAGGTTATCCTTTAAGAGTTGGAGGACTTGTTGTTAATGCTTGATGTGATCTTCCACTGCATGAACCTTAGAATTTTCTCCTAAATATGATGTGATGGATGGTGGATGATATCCATAAAGTGCCATAAATAGGGACATTTTTGCTGCAGTATGGAAGGAAGTGTTATACCACCATTCAGCCAAAGGCAACCACTTGACCCATTGTGTTTGTTTATCAAAGACAAAGCAATGAAGATATCCTTCCAAACATTTGTTTACTATCTCAGTTTTCCCATCAGATTGAGGATTATAAGATGAGCTATGAGTTACTAAGTACTCAGACAAGAAAATAATTCTGTCCAAAAATTTCTAGTGAAAATGGGATCTTTGTCGCTTACAATAATCTCTGGGTTTCCATGTAGCTTTTGAATTGTTTCCATAAATGTAGTAGAAACTATATTGTCCTTAAATGGATAAGATAATGAACAAAAGTGTGCATACTTGGTAAGTCTGTCAACTACCACCATGATGACACTCTTTCCTTTAGACTTGGGTAAACCTGTGATAAAATCCACTGAAACCTCCTCCAAACGTTGGCTTGGAATGGATAAAGGTTGTAATAGACCTGGGGTCTCAATTGTTTCAACTTTATTTTGTTGGAAAACCAGACATTCCGCCACAAACCTTTGAATATCTAATTTAAGGCCATCCCAAAAAAAATTCTTCTTAACCCTGTGGTAAGTTTTTAAAACTCCTCAATGCCCTCGTAAGGGAGAAGTGTGCAATTCCATAAGAATATTTTGTTTGAGTTGGGAAATATTACATAGGTATAAGAGATCTTTGTACCATAACTAATCATTTTTCCAGCTAAATGTATCATATGTAATGGGATCTTGTTGTATCTTTTGAATGAGTGACCACACTTCTTCGTCATTCTTCCATTCACCCCTTACTTCATTTATCCAATATGGTTGCATAATAGAAATGGCGCAAAGAAATGCATCCACATTGTCATCCTTTCTTGAGAGTGTATATGCCACAACATTTTGCTTCCCTTTTTTGTAGATGATTTCAAAGTCATAAGCCAACATCTTTTTGACCCATTTTTGCTTCTCTTCTGAAGATAATCTTTGTTCTAAAAATTATTTAAGACTATCATGATCAATTTTTACCTTGAAGTGTCTTCCCATTAGGTAGGGTAACCATTTCTTAAGTGCATGTAGTATTGCCAACATTTACTTCTCATAAATAGCTTTGTGTAAATACTTTCCTTTGATTGGACGACTTTCAAAATAAATGGGTCTTTCTTCTTACATTAAAACAACACCAATTCCATTTCCCTGAGGCATCACATTCCACAATAAAGGATTTGGTGAAGTCTGGTGTAGATAATACTGGTGCTTGGCACATTTCCTTTTTAAGATGTTCAAAGGCCTTTGTTTCTTCTGGAGTCCATGAAAATGCATCTTTCTTCAATAATGTTGTTAGAGGTGTTGCTATTCTCCCATAATTCTTAACAAACTTGCGATAATACCCTGTCAACCCATGAAATCCTCGTATATGCTTTATGGATGTGGAGATTTTCCATTCCTTAATAGCTTTAATTTTGCTAGGGTCTACCTTAACACCTTCATGAGATACAATATGACCCAGATATTCCACCTCTTATACTCCAAAGAAACATTTGGAGGTTTATGCATATAATTGTTTTTCCTCCAATAGTTTGAGCACCCTATCAACATGTTGAACATGATCCTTCCAAGGCTTGTTGTAGATTAGTATATCATCAAAAAATACTAAAAAAAATTTTCTAAGGAAAGGTTTGAAAATGGAATTCATCAAACCTTGAAATGTAGAAGGTGCATTGGTAAGGCCAAAAGGCATGACCAAAAATTCATAATGACCCTCATGACTTCTAAATGTTGTTTTCAGAATGTCTTTAGTCTTCATTCTGATTTGATGATATCCTGAACGAAGATCCAACTTGGTGAAGTAAATTGATCCATGCAATTCATCCAATAATTCATCAATGACAGGAAAGGGACATTTATCTTTTATAGTGAGCTTGTTGATATCCCTATAGTCCGGACACATGCACGATGATCCATTATTCTTATGCACCAATACTACTGGAGCAGAGAAAGAACTGTGACTAGGTTGAATTATACAAGTCACCAGCATTTTTGCAACCATAAGTTCAATTTCACTCTTTCGGGCATAGGGATATCTGTAAGGCCTAATGTTTGGAGTAACACTTCCTAGAATCAAATGAATAGCATGATCAAGATCAAAAATAGGTGGGAGGCCTTTGGGAGCCTCAAATACATTAGAATGATTTTCCAAGACTTTTTGGAGATCTAGAGAAATATATGGTTTCAATGTGGGAACCTCTAACGAACATAATTGTGCAATTACGACTCATTGTTATATATTTATAACCTTTGTCATTGCGTTAGAGCTAATATATTTCCTGGTTTCCCTATGATACCCCTTAATTCAACTTCCTTTCCTTCCGAACAAAATTTCATGAAATGTTCTTGAAAATTAAAAGCTATTGTACCCAAGGATGATAGCCATTGGACTCCTAGTACAACATCAGCACCACCCATTGGAATGGAAAGCATTGGTCTATTCAATACATATTCTCCCATTGATAGCTTGATATTATGGCACTTTCCAGAGCAATTTATGGTTCCTCCACTTCCAACCATCACTTGACACTTTGGTGCTAGATATAAGAAGCAATTCAATTCCTTGACTATCTTACAATGAATAAAATTATGGGTATTTCCCGAATCAATCAACACTATTACCTTTTTCTTCTTGAGATGTCCTTCTATATTGATAATTTGAGGAGTGGTAATTCTAGCCAATGCATTACAAGATATCGTCAGATTCATTTCTTATTTCTCTAGGGTTTGTTCCTGGTGTATATCCTCTTCTTTTGGCATTTCTTGTTCCTTTTCTTCCTCCTCTTCACAATCTATGTAAAATAGTTTCTTCTCAACGCATTTATGACCTTTAGTGTATTTTCTATCACATCTGTAACAAAGCCCTTTTTCTCTTTTTTCTTCCAATTGTTGTGGTGTCAACCTTGTAGGTTGTGGAAGGCTAGGGGAAACAATACTTCCATCTTTATAGTTGTGAGTGCTAGGATTCCTTGTTTCCATAATTTTTATTTCCAATTTTCTTGCCAACCTGAATACCTTCTCCAATGAATCAAGTTCCCAAAGGTGAACCTCATGTTGGATGTTATTGTTTAAAGTCCCTATGAACACATCAATCCTATGCTCCTCTGGAATATCTTTTACCCTTATATTCAATTTTTGGAAGTCCTCAATGTGCTCCATCATTGAACCCTTTTGTTTAAGATTTATCAATTGGCTAAAAAGGGTGTTTATTTTTGTATCCTCATAATGTGCTATCATTTCTTCTGTAAAAATTGCCCAAGTGACAATTTGTTTATGAGAGAAAAGCCATTGATACCATACAAAGTGATTTGGTTCCAAAGATAGAGTTTCCATGTGTACCTTTTGTGTGTTTTTCACATTATGGAGATCGAAATACTGCTCCATCTATATTATCCATGTTATGGGATCCTTGCCATAAAACTTCCTCATATCTATCTTTGGAACATGGTGGGTCTTCAATCCAATGTTAGAGTCTATGAAATCATGATTAACATTTATTTTGTTGTCATCATGAGTTTCGTTTACTACCCTTTCCCCATTAGTAAACATTTCTTGTAGCAACTTTGTCAAATCTATCTTCAAATCTTCCATTTTTCCTTCCATCTTAGCTTCCACGTCATTCATCTTAGCTTCCATGCCTTTCTTTAAACCATCCATATTAGCTTCCATGTCATTAATCTTAGCTTCCATGCCTTTCTTTAAACCATCCATCTTATCTTCCATGCCTTTCTTTAAAACATCCATCTTAGCTTTTGTTACTTTTTGTGAGAGTGAATTTTGTTGCACTTGGTCTTGTACTTTTGATATATCATGTTGCATTTCTTCCTCTTCTTCATGAGTCATGCTAGAGATTTTAGGTTTCTTACTAGGTGTTTCCATTTTCTTTCTTCGAGGCATCAATTAATGATGATTATGCTACACTATGCCTTTTGAATTCCTTCAAACTAATTTTTCAAGCCAAACTTATGCAAAATATTAAAAAAACTACACATCTTTTGTCACTTTGTAGGAGCTTGATATTGAATCTGATGTATCTCTGAAATTTCAAATCCCCAAGATCTAAAATTGCCACTATGGTAGCCCTTTGAGTCCACTTTCCAATGCCACTAGTTGGATCTAAATTGGATTCTCCAAGAAAGAGTTATGCCCAATCATCCATGATGACCTGATTATACACTTTTTCAATAGGACAAACTTGTACAAAGTTCCACATGTCACTGTTTCAACCTTCAGACTTGAAGCCTATGCACAGAAAACTAAATTCCATCCTATTCCTGTAACTTCTGACAAAATTCCAATCTGATAGTCAAAGAGAAATTTATGACGATTTTCCGAAGGTCACCTATTTGGATGTAATTCAAGAGCCTGCAAAAACCCTAACTTACATATATCATATCTCCAAAAATATAGCGAGACAAGATCTAAAATTTGGACCCAAGGAGAATCACGATTTCAGCTCAAATAGGTTTGTGTTTGTGCTTCTGGAATGTTGCAGAAACAAATTTATAGTGAAAATTCCACAATGACCTGCTTCAATCAATGAAACCCCAGAATCCAAAGCTCTAATACCAAATGTTATGAAACCAACTCACAAAAATATAGAAAAGATAGATCAACAACTTAAAAATTAGCCTCTTCAAGGGGGAAACCTCCTTTACATTACACAAATGATTAAAGTCTTGGATGATACAAATGACTAAACCTCCTTTCTCTATATAGGAGTCTAAGGGGTCACAATATAATCAAAGCCAATATAACAATAATAATATAAGGGAGCAACAATAACAAAAGTGGGCTTCTATGGGGCACACTAATAACAATATGGGGAAAATCGAGGCACAATAGTAACAATAAGGGCTATAACGACAATAGTAATGGGGAGTCACTAGTATTATAGGGACATAACAGTGTGCCTTTGTTCTCATGGTTTCTTTTGATTTTCGCTTCTTTTATGTGTATGCTTCACTTGGTGACATGCTATTTTAAATGAAATTATGTATGCATCCTTGAAGTAAAATATTTGGATCACTCTAGCACAAATATAAGGAAGAGGAATTATCATCCTGGATGAGAAGACCAAATCCTAGAATATTTTATATACGGATGGTCTTAAACACAATCTTTTAAGTGTGATCCAAATGTGTGATAATGGCCATGTGACCTTTCAGTTCAAAGATTGTGAAATAAGAAGAGTAGAGAATGGTAAGCTAGTAGGCCCAAAGCAATAATTAGAACCCCAATAAATGTTTATGTATTTGATGACTTGAGAGTAAAATGTTGTCTAAGAAAAACAAATGAAACTAGTTATGGCACAAGAGGATGGGCCATGTGAATTTTGATAACTTAGTGAAGATAAGCAAGACAAGACGAAGTCATAGGTACGCCAAACTGTCAAAGCCAGATAACTCCTTATGCAAAACTTGTCAGTTTGGTAAGAAGGAAAGGTTGCACTTCAAAAGGATAATTGATTATCTAAACCTTTAGAGTTGTTTCATATTGACATATGTGGTCCTATAAGGATACAAAGCCCGAGAGGAGAGAATTATTTTAGTTTCTTCATTGATGATTTCACTAGAGCTACTTAGATAATGTTACTCAAAGAAAAATCAAAATCTCCTCAAGGTGTTAGCGGCTCAGGCTGAAAATGTGAAAGATCTAAAAGTTAAATGCTTGAGTTCTTATGGAGGAGGAAAATACACTTCACAGGAGTTTGAGTAATTTTGTGAAGAAAATTTCATTATAAGGAAATATTTAGTTTCCAAGATGCCTTAACAGAATAGGGTTCTGGAAAGAAATAATAGATCTATTTAGGAAATGGCTATAGAAATGATGGATGAAGGCAAGCTTGCAAATACCTTCTGGGGAGAAGCAACTCAATCTATCCTTTATTTGTCCAATATAACTCAATGCAGGCCTAATAGTGATAAAACTCCTTATGAGTTGTGGAAAGGAAGGCCATCTTCTATGAAGCATTTCAATGTCTTTGGAAGCAAATGTGACATCAAGAGAAATGATAAAAAAATTAGGCAAATTTGACTCTTGGGAATATGAGGGTATCCTTCTTGGATATTCCTTTAAAACTAAAGGATACAAGTGCTACACCAAAAGAACGAAGAAGATTAAAGAGTGCGTTGATTTCAAGTAGATGAAGCTCCCCCTTATTCAACAAAATCTAAAAAGAATGAGAATTTAGATAAGGCAGATGACTATGTTTTCAAATATGCAGAACTTGAAGAGATAGAAGAAGAAGAAGAAGAAGAAGAAGAAGAGACTCCTTAAAGGCACAAAACCCCATCTACATACATGAAGAAACGACACCCTAATATCCAAACATTTGGAGATATAGACCTCACTGTTCAAACCAAAAGAAGATTCAAAGGCATCCATAGAAGAAAAAAATATTTCTTTGCTTTCCAAAATAGAGCCAAAAAAATTCAATCAAGAAACTGAAGACAAGTTTTGGATTAAGGAAATGAATGAAGAGTTGGATCGAATTGAGGAGAACAACACTTAGGAACTGGTTCCTAGACCAAAGGTTAAGAATTTCATTGGTACCAAGTGGGTGTTTAAGAAAAAACTAAATGAAGAAGGAAAAGTGGTAAGGAACAAAGCTAGGTTGGTTTGCAAAGGTTATGCTCAAGTAGAGGGTATAGACATTAATGATTTTTTTTTCCTTTGTGGAAAGACTTGAATCTATTAGGATGTTCTTGGTATTTGCAAGTCAT
Organism: Pinus tabuliformis; assembly: GCA_031772625.1. Lineage (NCBI taxonomy): Eukaryota > Viridiplantae > Streptophyta > Pinopsida > Pinales > Pinaceae > Pinus > Pinus tabuliformis. The sequence continues at coordinate 177,462,063 of CM062812.1, read as the reverse complement.
AATAATTTTAAATTTTATTACATGGATGTCAAGTTAGCATTCCTTAATGGTGAATTATAAGAGGAGGCATACATTGAACAACTAGAAGGATTTTATCTCTCAAAAGATGTAGATCATGTTTGCATATTGATAAACACATTGTATGGGATAAAACAAGCTCCAAGAGATTCGTATGCAAGGCTGGATATCTATAGCAGCAGGGATTTAAGAGAGTAACACTAGATAATAATTTATACATTAAGTCTGAAAATAATAATTTAACAATCATTGTTGTGTATGTAAATGACATTATTTTTGGAAGTGATCTAGAGAAAATGGAACATAAATTCGTTGATGCATGCAAAAGGAATTTGAGATGTCCATGTTGGGAGAGGTATCATTCTTTCTTGGGTTGCAAATTACATAGTTAAAAAAGGGTAATTTTATCTCCCAATCCAAATATTTGAAAGAAACCTTGAAAATTTTATGGAATGGATGAATGCAAGCTTGTGAGCGCATGCATGGTGATTGGTTGCAAATTAATTAAATTAGATGAGTCCCTTAATGTAAATCATATCAACTATAAGTCTATTATTGGAAATTTTTGTATTTAACTACTTCAAGATTTGATACAATGCAATCATTTGTCCTAATAATGCGAATTCAATAAAGTCCCAAAAAAATCCATGTGAATGCAGTAAAAAGGATTATCAAATATCTCCAGGGCACAATATAATTTGACCTATGAAATGAAAGAGGTAAATATTTCAATTTAAAATATTATCTTGATATTGATTGGGTTGGAAAAATTGATGATAAGAAGAGTACAAGTGGAGAAACATTCCTTTTAGAAAATTTCTTGGTGTCTTGGGTAAGTAAGAAATAAATTTCAATTTGTTTATCTACAACCAAAGATGAGTACACAGTTGCAGCTACTTGTTGTACTAAAATCCTTTAGATGAAGAAAACACTAAAGGATATTTAAATTGAGTTTGATGATCCAATCCCCATTATGTGTTATAATACTGATTCCATTAACATGTCCAAGAACCATGTTATGCATTCCAAAACTAAACACATTCTAATTGAGTATCATTTATTGAGAGATAAAGTTGCATACCATGTTGTTAAACTTGAATATGTGGCTACTAATGAACAAATTGTAGATAGTTTTACAAAATTTCTTGTGGAGGAACCATTTGAGTACCTCATGCACAAATTGTGAGTGGTTTCTTCCTTAGAAAAATGACTCAGTTCGTGAGGAAGGTTTTATGTGAGTTATATATGCTTGCATGGGAAGAAGTTCCATAGCATTTCTATATAAACAAAAGAGCCATGGTCTCTAGGGGAGATATTTTATTCATATACGCCCTTTAACATTGATGTCAATGAGGGAGAAGAAGTGCCCAAATATGATTATACAAGGAGAAAAGCTAAGGGAGAGTAGTTTCCAAAGAAGAGTCAACCATGAAAGTGACACATCCACGGGGAGAAGAGCCTGATAGGTATCATGGGGAGTGTCGCTAAGTATTGTTTCCATCAATTCCTCAACAATGTTTGTTAATGTTGCCATCAATTCCCAAGGGGGATATTTTTTAGAAAAGTGTGTAATTGATGTCAAAAAAGTAGTTATTGATGTTAAGTAGTGTCAAGTTTAGGGGGAGGTTGTTGGATTCATGACTAGCACTAATGTCAAGTAATGTGTTTTTGGTGTTTGCAAAGTCTTGTGGTAGCTGCAGATTTCCAATGAATTATTTAATAGCCTCTCCTTGAAGGAAACTTGCTCAAATGTCTCTACAAAGTGCATAGTTTGATAGTCCTCTAAGAGACATTTCCAATAGTATATGGAACGTTGGAAAACTCCTAAGGAATCAAGAGCTATTAAAGTTTTAATTTTAACAAGGTTCCAAAGCTATAAGGTTCCATAGGATGAAAGAAGGCATAAGACATGAATTTTCCTATTATCTACCTATTATTTTGTTATTTCACCATGGATATTTTTGTGAAGAAGTCATGGAGGAACAAGAAAGGAGTCATGGTTAACAATGTGTACATACAAGAATTTTTCCCAGCTTGAGATGCACAAATTGTTTTTCACACCATAAATATTTTTGGCATGGATAGATGGGTGTTACAGTTGATATCTCTGTGGTTGACAGCCTCTGTGGGATCAAGAATTGTCTAGGACTGCCACATAATGTAAATCAACACTTTGGGCCATTTTAATTTAATGAAGAAAACATTGTCAAAAAAAGTACCATAGGCCTTCTTTCGTACCAAGATGAGGTGGTGGAAGTGATAAGTGGAAATCCATGATTGGCTAATATGATGTTGATGTGGCATGACATGGCAAGGACATGTGGCATGCTGATTTGGTATTTTTGGGTGTCCAACTAGCCCTTTATTGAGTGAATCTGAGAGACAGTCAGGTAACTAACAAAAAGTTTGTTATCAATTGACAAACAACGTGTCACTGAGGTTTAGAGTTGAATTTTGACATAGTTGATGGACTGTAGGATACAAAAAAAAAATATTAACTGACTTAAGATTTGATTTCATGCAAGAAAATATTTTTTGGTTGATAAGTGATAGACAATGATAATGTGGCATAGTAAACAGAGGTTGATAGATAAAAATACCCACATAATTGTATTTAATGTAAAAATGAATCCCATGGGCTTCTTTAAATAAATAAAAAATACATTGCAAATCATAGAATCTGGGATCCATTTCTATACTACAAGATGTGGAATACAACTAGTGGTGATGCAACATATATCCAACGTTGCCCAATAAGAAAGTGATAGGTGGCAGATGGGTGGTGATGACATGGCAAGCACAATGATGTGGTGTCTTGAGAGTGTAACACATGGTAGGTGTTTCTGGACCTTTTAGGTGTCTTAGTGGGACAAATATATGTGACACATGGCACCACTCAAATATTGTGATGTGGAAAATGATGACATCTACAGATGATGTGGTTGGAAATTAGGATTTGTGCTAGGGAGTGATGTTTGTGTGCATTTTCCTATGTTAATTAATTTTTGGATTAAGGTGCTTTGGGTGCTAAAGTATGGCACTAGCCCTCGCATGTATAAAGACTAGGTACTAAGGTTTAAGAACATGACACAATCCAAATTTGGCATCCTTAGTGCCAAAATATGTTGAAAAAATAGTTAAGTTAAGAATAGTTGAAAATGCCAAAATAATTTGTTAAGGCTGCGTGAATTGGGTAAGTTGATATTTCCAAAGGCGCTTTTAAAGGGTAAAACTAGGGACTCAATTTCCCATGTAAATTAAAGTGAAATAGCCTATAAAAGGTACATTTTTGAATTAAAATTCTTGTTTATTGAATTACAATTGATAGGTTGAGACAGAGCACAAAACTATGTATATGCAATTAAAGGAATTCTGGTAATTGGTTAAAATATGCAGCAGAGAATCAAAGGAGTATGAATTGGATAGAGAATTTGTGGATACATTGAACATTAATGAAGTCGAAGATGTTGTGTTATGTGTGAATGAGAATTTAGTTGAATAAATGAGGTTGTTGAATAATTTTTAAAATATACTTAAAGAATTCAAAATTAAAGACATTTCAAGATATCTCAGTTTGAAAATATATGAAATACAAATTTGCCTAGCTACAACAGGTTGGTGACTGAAACAAATCTAAGGTTGGTGCCTCTAGAAAATTAGTGTTTTTTTTTTTTTTGTTTATGTAAGGGGGTTGGGAATATTGTGAGTGGGTGTTCACTAATCTTGATGCAATCAGAAGTAGTGGCTTAATATTTACATCATAATAAAAAAAAGCTTTTGTGGTTTTCCTCCTAGAAGGGTTTCCAAGTTAAATCACTGTGTACAGATGTTATGTGTATTATGATTTGTTGAGTTCTTTATTGCTTTTTATTAAGAAATTGTTTAAATAAGCGTAAAATTTGTAGAATATTGATTCAACACCCCCCCCCCCCCCCCCCCCCCCAACCCTCTTATTATTCCATGATTTATGACACCTATAACATAATCTAAAATATCTATCATAATGTTCAAGGGTTTTTGCAAGTCTATTAAAGTTAGGGCTAGTATTGAATAAAGGTAATGTTTTAAATCCTTGAATGATTTCTATTCATACTTAAACCACATTGATTATGTGTTATATTCCTTGCATGACGAGCACCATGTCTGATATGTTGGACCGGGCATGGGGTGGGAGTCACAACGGGTGGCATAGCCCCCACTATCTGATGGGTTGGAGGGGGGGAAATTGCTCCCACTACCAAGGGTTTGTAGGGAAATCATATCATCCTTGCATGGCATTTGGTGTAGTGCCCCAAAACAAAAAATAGGTGGACCCACCCGTAATTTTTAGCATCATTTTATGCATGGTGGGTTTGCCCATTATTTTGTAGTTTCTGGCAAGGGAACTACGATTATGTTCTAATCCAGAGTTAATGGAATGGGGGTTTATGAATGATTCAACATGTATATAATGTATTGTAACATTGAAAGGAATATAATAAAAATTAATTTGGTTTTCCTAGTTATGGTTTATAGGAGAAAAATCATTGTGTATATTTATTGTTCCCACCATTATACATTTTATATTTTTAAGAATTCATTTACAAGTATTATCTATACAAGTTTATGAACTACATTTGGTATCCGATCAGTTTTGGCTTTAATGGGATGCCTTTGTGACTGAGGGGTTTCCGTTGGGCCTGTTTTCAACCCTCTTATAATGGGAGATATGCAGGATCGATTCTTGTGGTGAAAGGAAATGGAAAATGGTGGACAGGTAGAGATCAAGAAATTCAACAACTAGAGTTTTTGGTTATGGAAGCCTAATATGGAGGATCTACTAGTTGGTAAACATTAGTGGATCATTTTAAATTCATGTAGTAAACCAATGGAAATGTCGATAAAGGATCGAACCAAATTTGATTGGAAGGAAAAGAAAACAATATGATTATGTGTCTGAGATTTGGTATTACTTAATGTTTTAGCAGAAGCTACACTGAAGTCCCTAGTAAATAAATTGTTCCTACAAAATAAATTGTATAACCTGAGGATGAGGGATGGAGACTCGATGACAGAGCATCTTAACGCCTTCAATACTATGGTAAGTAAGTTATTATCTGTTGATATTAAAATTACAAATGGAGATAAATGCATTAATTTGTTGTGTTCTCTACTAGAATCATGGGACAATTTGGTTGTTTCCATATGCAATAATACAACTACCTTGAAATTTGATGAAATAGTCTCATCCTTGTTATCGAAGGATATGAGACATAAAAACATGCATAGCCATAATGGAGATGCCTTGCCTATAAGAGGATACTCAGAAAAAAAAAATAGAAATAAGTCCTTAATTGGAGGATATAAATGTAGAGGGAGATATAAATCTCCGGGAAATTTTGTAAATGTATATTAGAAATGTGGAAAATAAGGGCGCTACAAGAAAGATTGTAGATACAAAACTCCTGAGAAAGGAAATGGATTTGATGATGCTCCTAGTGCAGAGGTGAAAGCCACCTTAGATGAAGATGGGGATGTGTACTTAGCTTCTTCAAGTACACATGTAGATCATGAGACATGGTTGATTGATTCAGGTGCATCCTTTCACATGAATCCCTATAGGGAATGGTTCTACAAGTGAGATAAATATGATGGTGGTGATGTCTTGCTAGGTGATGATAGGAAAACCATAACCATATGATGAGGAAAATTGAAGATGAATTTGATAGGTGGAAGGATCAGGACACTCCCTAGTGTTCTACACATTCCAGGATTGGCCAAAAATCTAATTTCTGTAAGAAATATGGATGATGTGGGTGTAAAAATAATGTTCAAGAAATATACCTACAACATGGTTTGAGGAGCACTGGTATTGATGAGGGGAGTTCAAATCAGAACCCTGTACAAGCTAGTGGGAAATATTATTAATGGGTTCAACAATTCCTGTAATATCTAGACGAAATACTATGTCGTGGCATCAAATATTGGTAGATATTGGAGAGAAGGGCGTTTAATACTACATGGTAATGGTATGGTAGAAGGTGCATCTAATTTCTCTCTAGTTTTTTATTTATGTGAACATTAGGTATATGGGAAGTAGAATTGGGTGAGTTTTTCCTCTAGTGCTAAGAGGGATGAAGGACTATTAGAGCTTGTGTACAGTGATTTGACTGAACCCATGTCAATTATGTTGATGCACATCAATGATTTCAAAAAACGTTTTGCAAACCATTGCGGGTGTCTCCCTATCCTCAGTTTCATATTTATTCCTTAATGGTCCATAATTTTTTCGAGTAGAATCACCCTAGGGTTTTGGGTTGGGAACCCCAATAGAGTGGAGGGCATACATCATAAAGAGACACAAAAACAAGCAATCTTAATACTTAAACAGTTAAACTTGGTACAGAAGGTCTTAAACCCTAAGAACTGCAATTCATTCAAGGCAAAGCATATACACCAAAAATAATTGAAAGCATGTTCATCATATCAAGGTTAGATCATATAAGCATGTAAGCAAATAATCATTAACGTGATATTTTATAAGAAAATCATGACATAAATTAATGCATAAAGACCATAATCATCAAGAACAAGACAATACCTCCTTATTAATGTAAGCTAAAGAAAATACATAAGAACTACAGCCTGAGTCATCCATCAGCTCCAGGTGAAACCGTCCTCCAGATCCGTCCTACCCAGGCCTCAACAATCCTCCTCCATATGTATACACAAGGATGTCATGAAGGGATGATGAAAATCTCAAGAAGCAAACATGGGTTTCCTACGACTGGGAGTACATAAGGCACAAGGATATCTTTAGAGTTGATCAGGGATGTAATTGACTATAATATCAATATATGATCCTTGCTCCTCCTCTAGGCCTTCCAATGGAGATGTATTTATACTTCTCCAAATTAGTTTCTTCAGTTGGGAAACAATTAGGCCATAGGCTATAGTAGGTGGGTTTCTTGTCAAACCCGTAAACTCCTCCCGAATTAAGGGAGATTATATATTTTTTAATGTTTTAACACATATAAGTGGGTTGGGTATAGGCTGACCCGCATGTACACATGCTTTAGATAGGGCATAATCGGGTATGGGATTTAAAACATTGTTTTTTAGAAAATGGACCAAGTTTTGTATGGAAGGGTTGCCCTAGGCCATATCATATAGCATCAAATCTACCAAGGGTGGTAAATGGTGCTATAAAAATAATTAGACTTCACTAAATTGAAAGGAAAAAAATCCTACCTTCTTTATTTCAGATTATTTTTGCTCATCTCATCTGTTAGTCTTATTGGTGTAAATATGAAATGGCCTCTCTTGTCGATTTTGCATTACTTTGAAAGAGAAAGAAGGAGAAGAAGGTCAATTCCTCTATCAAAAAATGACTACATCAAGTCATATATTGATTATATCAAGACTTTTTAAAATAAAATCATGTAGTTAAAAAAAAAATATTCTCGCCTCCTCCCTATCGACGTTTGGATACCCATTATCATCAAATCCTAAAAAAACTTGGTTATTATGAGACACATTTCTTAGGATTTCATGTTTCATGTTCATTATAAGTTCATTGTATTCCTGGTTCATGTCCATATCATATCTAAAAGGTTCTCTTACATATTTCAGGCCCTTCATATATTCCCACTGTGTGTGTGTGTGTGTGTGTGTGTGTGTGTATATATATATATAGTCTTTTGTGTATCATTGTACCTCAACCCCACCCCCTTTTGTTTGTTTTAAAAGAATTCAAAGCATAAAGAGAAAAGGGTTTCCCTATCACTCTCTCACATATTCTTACAACCAAGGGAGGCCAATACCACAGGTTGCAAGGCTCGACACCACCAAATGATTTTTCATTATCGAATTTGAGAGTTGTCAACATATAAATATATACCATTTATTATGTATTCCAATGAGAAATGTAGGATATTTCCCATTCACTATTTAAAAAAAAAATATCATATGGTCGACCATGGGGGCTTCACTAAATGAATCTCTGACATATCACTTGCCTTAATGGCATACTAAACAATACCCTTAATTTGACTAAAAATTGGCAAATACTTCTAAAAATCACATTATTTAATCCCCTACCGATATGAATCAAATACACCTTCCCAATTTAAAAAACCCCTACTTTCACTAGATATTGTAGGTATCCATTTTTTCATTAGCATTTTTATGCCCCTTTATATTTTTTCATTAACTTTAAGCTCTATTTTTTATACCATCCATAATAAAAATCCTTTAACTCCTATTATATGCTCAATATATTATGCCATGTGTTCCTTAATATATATCCCCCAATATGAACGCACATGGTATGGTAGTTCTCCCCTAGTGAAGCCCCCATTTGGTTTACCCACATTCAACATAGTTCCAAGTCTCACACAAAACCACAAATCTAACCACCTCCTATTCCAAAATCAATGGAGGTTGGAAAATGAGAAGTATCTTCAATGTAGGCATTCTAATAGTGTGGTGCAAGAAAATATTAAATCTCCATTAGAACCAACATAATCACACTCTAGTAGTGTCAATGATTGCAATGTCGATGTGTATGTGAAATGGGAAACTCCGTAAAATAATTTTAGAATCTTTTATTCATTGTGAAAAATTCAAAATCTACCAAACATTGCCAAGTTATGCAAAGTTATAACTCCACACATACCTCATGTGAATAAGAAATTCACTTTTCTGATATTAGGGGAGATTGGTGGAGGAGGTGCAAGTCTAATAGTAGCATTCACTTTTAAAGTAGCCATAGAGAAAATTATCTTATCACCACCTAAGGTTGGCCTTGGATTTCACATAGATTCTAGTCTCATACATTTTTTCACATCTTTCATGACATACTAGGGAGTATATGGCCATAACAAGTGCTTGAATTGATGGTTTGGAGATGATTGCAACTTTTTTTGACACTCACTATGTTTCGTCAAAGAAATTGCAAGAATTGGAGAAGCACTTGGTTGATTTTAACTCTAGAGATATGAACGTTATCAAAGTAGCAATTGAAGATTTTTCTCTTCAAGTCCATCCTAGGGACAAAAGTATCTTGTCTAAACATTCTTTGATTCACAAATTCTTCTCCAAGGATGTTGTAGAAGAGATCATAGAAACTTTAACAACAAATAGTAATATGGAAGGCGATGAATGGGTTAAAGACACTATTCAGAATCTAAAGGTATCTTCTCTGACCGGTTAGAAGATGAAATTATGATTAATTCAACTTGAAAACAAACAAAGGAGGTGTCAACAATGGAGATGCTCAGAGTAATCAACTATCGTTCCACAATAATCAGAGCAATGTTTAATAGATTGCATGGGCTTATTTTTGAAGTGAAATAATGGTGGATATTTATGCCCGCCATTTTCATGACCATGTCCGTCAAGATCCCAAACATCGAGATGCCACCATATAGAGAAAGTTGTTGGAATTCAAATAGAAGATTTAATTGACAATTCAATTTTCTTATGATTTGAAAGTTTAGCTTCATGCCACCTATATTCTATGTAATTTTTGGGAGCTCCAAAGACCTCGCAGTGGGAACTATGGTAGTTGTATCTCTAATTATCCATGGTTGGAGAATGACCACCTGATTAATGCAAGCAAATAAAAAGTTGTAAAAATCATGCCACTCCCTTTTTGTGAAGTTGATGAGGATTGAGGGAGAGCATTAATTAAATACTATTGCTAAAAATATGATAACTCAATCTACATCATAAATATCATCCTTAACTTCATCTTTTAAATGAAAACAAGATCCAATGTTGTTGGTTATAAATCTTGGGCTGTTGATACATAGGATAGGAGATATTGATAAAACTAATGTTTGTAAAGAAGTTATTCTTTGGTGTACATTCACATCACTGATCTATGCAACTTGAGCATCTAGGCTCCTCTTCACGTAAGAATCGAGAAATCTTGTTACCAGAGTGAGGAAAGGAATCCCATGTCGGACATGTAAAATTATTACCTAATGTCAAATGCATGTTTTTGTAGTATTGTACTTTAAAAAAATATATGTAATTGTAGAATACATGGGTAATGAGGTGTAAAAAAGGGTAAACAAGTATTTAATTAAATAAATAAAAATATCTCGGTATATGTATTAGAGGAAAACAAATTAAATTTATTTTCGAGCAATTTCCAAATGGATGCAACGAATGCAACCCACAAGCTTCCATCTGACAACCAATCAAGGACGATCAAGACCATCCATTTTCCTCATGAGATTGATTTATAAGAAGCAAGAAACAACATTTTAAAAAGGATTCCCACTTTTGCATACCCAGATGTTTCACATTTGTCAATGACGGTATGACTAGTAGTAAGGTTTTCTTTCTTTTATTCCTCGTTTCCTTCTTTGTGCAATTGACCTTATGCTTTTGTGATGTCATTGTCAGTTTGTGGGGTGCCTCTTTCAAGTGTCTCCTAGAATGTGACTATATTTCTCCATTGGTTTACATTCGGGAAAATTTCAAGATATTTTATTTCATTTATTTCACTCTTTTACCATTAAAGTTGGTATTGACCTAGTGACTTTTCCACGATGTGATATTCTTGTCCATTGTTGACCAATTTAGAAGGATTGTGCATCACCTTCCCAATTTCATGCATATCCCACCCTGCAAAAATGTACCTGGATGAGAAAATGAAATAAAAAAAAAGAATCTTCCTTGCTGGTCAAATCTCCCTTCAATTGTTTTTTCCATTTGGGTTTACATTTTCAAATATTTTTTAATTTTTACTTTTATTTCTTAGATTTTACTTTTTCTTTCCCTCTGTATAAATGTGTTTTATTCCATTTTTATAGTCATAAACTCGGTGATATATACATGTTTAACTTGTCATGTTATTTAAATTTGGTGCATTTTACTTTGTTTTACTGTTTCTTACACTAACCTCAACTTTTGTAAATAATGTGTTGATTATGATATTAAATTTTAAGCTGTCTAATATTTTCTTTGTGTTTCTTTTCTTTTAGTTTTGTTTTACTTCTATACATATTTTATTAATGATTCAATTAATGATTAATTACATATCTTATACAATTGGTTCATTTCTAATTTCATAACATAAATGCATATGCAACAATTAAACTATATAATAAAAGGGTTAAGTAGATAAGTTATACATGTGGTCTAATGGTAAAATCACTTATTGCAGCTTAGATGTCATGATTTCAAACCCTATTAATCAATGTGTTTCCACAATGTTAAATGTTGTTATTGAAATCTTATTCAATATAGTCTAATCTCACACTAGTATATGATTGATTAAGCTTTATATTTCACAAAATGAATATTCAATGGAACTTTTAAACCGTATAAAAAAAAATAATATTTAAAGGTTCCCGCACTCATTTAATTAATCATTTATGTGTTGTAACATATGGTTCATTAGTAGGAGGGCTATCATTTTTTTAGTTGTTCTTACATAAAGAGCAATGTAGTCAATTTCATTTATTTAATTTATAAACTAAATGTAGTTGATGCTCTACATGAGTACTCTAAGGAAAAAACCTTAGACAACTAATTAGTTTGTTTCTTTTGTAAATAAATTGGTGTCTATGGTTAGAGTAGTTAGGATTTTACTTTCTTTTTCTTTTGAATTCCAGGGTTGTTAGTTGTGGGATTCTTCCTAGTCAACTACATTTCCTTGACTAGCAATAAAGTTAAGTTGCACCACTCTTGGTGTGGACTCAAATCCTACCCGAGAAGATATAAACTATGGGATAGTGTTACTACTACTTCTTATCAGCCTCTGAGAATTCCGAGATGTTGGTGTTGATGTAGTGTTGGAGCAACACTTTAATTCCAAATATCAACGAGTTCCATCAAAGGGTAAATCTCATATTAGGTCTTGTTTATAAATGACTTCTCGATAAATAGAAGGATATATTTCCTTAATAATAAATATGAAGTATTTGAATTGTTCAAAGAATTTAAGGCTTTGGTGGAAAATCAAACAGTGAAGAAGAATAAGGTGTCGAGGATAGATAACAGTCGAGAGTTTTGCAAGAAGTAATGCGAAAAATACTACTCCATATGCACGTCAACAAAATGGATTTGCATAGTGGATGAACATGACATTGATGGAAAAGGAAAGGAGCATGCTTAGTGGTGTTGCGTTAGGACGAGAATTATGGGAAGAGGTAGTGCAGACCGCATGTTACCAATTTAATATATCACATTCATCAACATTGGAGGATAAGACTACACGGGAGGTATGAACTGGTAAGAAACCCACTCTCACACATGTGAGGGTATTAGGTTACAATTCATATGTGCATGTTCCAAAGGAGAAAAGAACTAAGTTAGATAGTAAATCTGAAACATGCATATTTATTGGGTATAAAGATGGTTTAAAAGGTTATAATATTTGGAACCCAAAAACAAAGAATGTTTTGTAGAATCGAGATATGATATTTAGAGAAGTGAAGGATGTCATGAAATAGGAATTTCCACCAATGAAAAAGGATCCCGAGAAGATAGAATTTGATTTGAAGGATGAAGAATCATACTCCATAGAAGAATAAGAATCAGAGGAAGAAGAAACACACACTCCATGTGATTGCCATTCAATTGTTTCTTATCTATTAATATTGATGATGATCCTATAACTTTCAAGGAGGAAGTATATTGAGAGGATGGAATGTTATGGGAAAATGACATATTGAAGAAATGGAATCCTTGGATAAGAATTAGGCTTGGGATCTAGTGGAGTTGTTGGCTAGAAGAAAACCCATTGGCAATAAATGGGTGTTTAACAAGAAGATGAATGCAAAAGAAATAGTGGAGAAATACAAAGCTCAATTAGTAGAAAAAGGTTATTCCCAGGTTATGGGAATTTATTTTGGTGATATCTTTTCTCCTATTTCCAAGTTATATTTTGATTTTGAGGTAGAGAAGATGGATGTTAAGAGAGAATTCCTACATGGGGATCTAGAAGAAGATATCTACATGAAGCATCCATAATGATTTGTAGTGAAGGGTAAGAAAGAACTAGTATGGAGGTTAAAAAAGTCTCTTTATAGGTTAAAACAATCAGCAAGGATGTGGTATAATCACTAAGGATGTGGTATCAAAAAATTCATACATATATATAGGGACTTGGCTTCACAAGGAGCACATTGGATCACTATGTGTATTAAATTATTTGGTGATCATGTTACTTATTTCGTCTTATATGTGGATGATATGTTGATGATTGGAAATGATAGAGAAATTATCCAGGCTATGAAGACCCAATTGTCATCTAAATTCGACATGAAGGGTCTTAATGCTACAAATTTTACTTTGGGCATGGAAATTAACTGAGATCGGGATAAGAGGAAACTCTAGTTAAATCACAAGATATATGTTGAGGCAATATTGTAGAGGTTCAATACATAGGATAGTAGATCAGTGAAGGTTCATATTCTTGTAGGTGTAAATTTATTTTCTGAATAGTGTCCCGAGACACAAGAAGAGGAAGAGGACATGTCCTATGTTCCATACACGAGAGAAATTGGAAGCTTGATGTATGCAATTTTATGTACTATAAAAAACATTGCACATGCAATGGGAGTATTGACAAGTCTTATGTCAAAACCAGGGAAGGATATTAGGTAGTAGTATAGCATGATTTCAAACATTTTCATGGCACTAGTGATTATGGTTGTGCTACCAAGGAAGACCAGGATTTGACAAAATGTTGGACATATATGGCTTTGTTGATGTATACAAGCATAGATATCTGGATCAAAGAAGATCTACAAGTGGGTATGTGTTTAAACTATTTGGAGGAGTAATCAATTTGATGAGAAAAAGACGGTATGTAGTGGCACTTTCAAGTAAAGAGGATAAATACATGTAGCTACTCATGAAAGAAAGAAAGAAATTTAGATACAAATATTATATTCAAGTATGGGGTTGTTACATCAAGCTATAAGGATACATTGTCATAGACAAAGTGCAATTTTATTGCAAAGAACTCTACTTATCATTTGAAGACAAAGCATATATATGTTAAGTATCATATTGTGAGGGATATGGTTGAAGACAAAAAGGTGTAACTAGTAAAGGTGGACACTTTGAAGAATGTTGCATATGCATTGGCAAAGTATGAGAGAACTAAGAATTTTTATTAGGGTAGAGAAACAATGGGCATTACGTCCCCAAAATAGTGATTGTGTACCCTTGTGGCTCCTACATACAAAGAAAACAACAAGTGGGAGAATGTTGGCTATGTGTTATATTCTTTGCATGGCTAGTCCAACACAAGGGAGGCAATGGCCCCCTCTATTTAGGAGGTCATGGTGTGTGGGGGGGGGGGGTGATAGCCCCCCAACATGGGGTTCAAGGCAGTGCCCTAAATTTTTCTTTTGGCCACACCCACCCATGGTTTTCTGCATGGTTTTACATAGTTTTTTCACATGGTGGTTTTTCCCATGATTTTGTAGATCTAATCAATGGAAATATGGTTAGGTTGTAATAATGGTTAATAGATTGGAGGCTTATGAATGCTTCAACATGTATATAATATATTATAACATTGAAACAAATATAATGAAAAACCAATCTATTTTTCCTGGTTTCTACTTCTAGGAGAAAAATCTCTGTGTATATTTTTTGTTCTCACCAATGTATATTTTCTTTTTTGTTTAGAATCTATTTGCAGGATTTATTTGTACATGGTTGATACCTACAACCCAAAATAATTTTGATCTATATTCACCTCTGGTGACATGTATTAGGGGCCAAGTTATATGAGATAGAGCTAACAAATCCCACTTTAGAAGTTGCAAAGGCCTAAGAAACTACAAATATTTATTAGTGTCTTTAAGGTTGGCCAATTGTGAATGGCTTAGATCTTGGCTGGCTTCATATGCACATCATTATCAACCATGACAAATCCTATATAATGAATTCTATGCATTTTAAATGAGAACCTCTCTATGTTGATATATAACTTTTGTTCTTATGGGATTCTCAAACTTACTAAATATATTGCAAATGGTTCACCAAATCTTTTCTAACTATGAGAATATGACCACAATTGTTTTTTAAAATAGTATTAAGATATCATCCATCATCCTTATGAACATTATACCAAACCATGGAGAAGAAAATTATACCAATTTTCTGTATTATCATCCTACAATACCTCACTAATATCAAAGAGACTATGGTAGTTGACACTAGTTGAAACTACTTTTAGTACATTTTAAAATTGACCTCCCAAGGTAACAATGACTCAATGTGGCATAGACTCATAAAAAAATGATGCTTACATATATATGGTTGTCCTAAAATGACATCACAAGCTTCAAGTTGGAAAATAACACATGGTACCTTATCTTTGAAGGGGTTGATTCTATAGTTTAGGTGGCATTATTGACTAACATGAATATCTCATCTATGGCTCAAGCAACTGATGGTGCATTCTTGGCTATATGGTTTCGCTCAAAGCTTCAACTTCTTGATGACGTCTATGGAGATAAATTTCTTTATCTATTTATATCAACAATAAATTGTAAAAAAGTTCCCATCGCTCACTTTAATTAATAGAAGAGGTGCTAATGTTCCTTAGCGTTTTGTGGTTCCCCTAGATGGTTATTTGTGGTATTGATGATATTAGTGGGTTCTTTGTTGAGATCCATGTTCTCTATATTTTCTCTAAATTAGAGTTCAATATATAATATTATTATGAGGCTTTGATTTTAGCCAAAAATGTCTAATTTGAGATACATTCATCAATGTTGTGCCAAAAATATTTGTGGAAAGCACACCACTTTCCAATGTCCTTCATCAACTTACCATTACTATTAATTACTTGTATATTAGGAAGGTTGCATTAAGTTTAGATATCCTTAATATATCCATTGTTCTACAAGTTAGGGTTTCCTTTATCATGCTTCCATTATGGTGTATTTGCATACAAAAAATCACTCTTGTTCTTCTACTTAAAATCTTTCTTGATCTTTACAATATAATAATAAGTGCATCACATTGAGGAGATCCCAAAACAATGCATATTAGGGTCCTACCATAACCTCCCTCATTTTCTCTACCTAGGAGTTAGTCGTTGGTCGATGTATGTGTCCTTCCACTTGAATAAGGCCCTTTGGATAGTAGTGATAGTTATATAACTTAGAAGGGTCCACCTTATGGGGCCCACTAAATTGGTGGTACTCTTTAATGATGGGACTACATTCGTTTCTCTAGGATTTTACATCCTAATGATGGATCCTCCTTTGGATCTAAAAAGTAGACACTAAAAAATGATTACTATAGGAACTCCAAACTCTCAATCCACCATTTTTTACCATATAAGTTTGAAACTATAAGTTGTTAGGGTTTTACTATTGAAAAATTATTTAAAGATATAAGATGATTTGAATTTCATGCCAAGTATTTTTGTATTTTGAGCTTTGCTGAAAGAATTGCCGCTCCTATTGGCCCAAAGGAACTAAGAGGGGGGGTTGAATTAGTGTAAGATCAATTTTACCATCACATCACTATTGAGACACAATATTTTACGTGGAAACCCATACAAGAGAAAACTACAAACCTTCTGCTTCTTTATCATCAATTCATTACATAGATTTTAGGCTCCGGCCTACTAGAGATAACCACCCTAAATATATGCAAACTGCCACTTGTAGTAGATTACAACCTTATTAAGGCACCAACCTTGATATAATGCAAGTAGTTTCTCACTATATGTTATGCAACCATATCACAAAATATAAGAAAATATAGATCTATGACTTGAAAATAAGCCTCTTCGATGGGGGACCTCCTTTTACATTACAAAAATGAACAATTCATGGATGATACAAATGAAAAGACCTACTTGGTATATATAGGAGCCTAAAGGGTTAAAATATCATCAGGGCCTACATAACAATAATAACATAAGGGCACAAAAGTAACAATAGTGGGATTTTATGGAGCACAATAATGACAATATGGGGGCTACATAGGCACAACAATAACAATAAGAGGGCTACACTAGTATTATAGGGACCTAAAAATAAAAATAATGGGGCTACACTAGTATTATAGGGACCTAAAATTCCCCTCTCCATTAAAAAAGGTTTTGTCCTCAATGCTTGAGTAGTTTTGGATTCTTTTGTATAAAAGTTTCTTCCTTCGATGTGGAATCATCACCATGTAAGTTCTTCCACTTAATGTGATAGTCTGAAATTGATTGGTTCCATAGTTGTTGGGTTCTTCTTTCCATGACTTCTTCAAGCTCCAATATGATTTTTCCTTCATCGTCAAGTTATGGAAATATTCTTTAAAATGGGAAATTGTCACTGATAACCTTATTTAAGCATGAAACATGAAAAACTATGTGTACTCGAGAAGATGGAGGAAGCTTCAATTTTTATGCCATAGTACCAATCTTTTGCAATACCTTGTAAGGGCCATAATACTTGGGTGATAATTTATTATCCTTCTTAACTTTCTTGAGGGATATTTTTTTGTATGGCTGTAGCTGTAAAAATACCCAATCGCCTACATCAAAACGTCTTTCACTACGATGATGATATGCTTGTTGTTCATTCGATTTTTTTCCATACTGGGGTTATCATTTAAAATTTAGAGACCTTGTTGTTGATGCTTGATGTCATCTTCCACTACTTGAACCTTAGAATTTTCTCTTAAAGATTATGTGATGGACGATGGATGATATCCATAAAGTTCCATAAATGGGGTCATTTTTGCTACAATATGGAAGGAAGTGTTATACCGCCACTTACCCATAGGTAACCACTTGACCCATTGTGTTGGTTTATCAGATTCAAATAAATGAAGATATCCTTCCAAACATTTCTTCACTATCTCAAATTTACCATCAGATTGAGGATGATAAGATCAACTATGAGCTAATTGAGTACCAAGAAAAGAAAATAATCTTTTCCAAAATTTTCCAGTGAAAATGGGATCTCTGTCACTTACAATAATATTTATGTTGCTTTTGATTGTTTCCATAAATGCAATAGCAACTCTGCTGGATTTGAAAGGATGAGATAATGCACAAAAGTGTGCATACTTGGTAATTCTATCAACTACCATCATGATGACACTCTTTCCTTCAGACCTGGGTAAACCAGTGATAAAATACATTGAGATATCTTCCCAACACTTACTTGGAATGGATAAAATTTGTAACAGACCTAGGGTCTTAATTGTCTCAACTTTATTTTGTTGGAAAACCAAACATTCTACCACAAACTTCTAAATATCATATTTAAGGCCATCCCAAAAAAATTCCTTCTTGAAATTGTGGTATGTTTTTAAAAATCCTAAGTTTCCTCCTAAAGGAGAGGTGTGTGATTCCAAAAGAATCTTTTTTTTAGTTGGGAATTCTTACATAGATAGAAGCAATCTTTGTACCATAGTGAGTCCTTTTTCCAAACAAATGTATTAGATGTATTGGGATATTGCTGGGAATTTTGAATGAGTGTCCACACCTCTTCATTATTCTTCCATTCCTCCCTTGCGTCAGTTATCTAATCAGGTTGGATAATAGAAATGCCATGGAGAAATGTTTCCACATCCTTATCCCTTCTTGAGAGTACATCTACAACAACATGTTGCTTCTATTTTTTGTATATGATTTCAAAATCATAACTCAACATGTTTGTGACCCATTTTTGCTTCTCTTCTAAAGATAATATTTGTTCCAAAAAGTATTTAAGAATATCATGACTTGTTTTACCTTGAATTGTTTACCCATTAGGTAAGGACGCCATTGCTTCAAGACATGTAGTATTTCCAACATTTCCTTCTCATAAATAGTTTTTTTTAATACTTTCCCTTGATTAGATGACTTTCAAAATAAATGGGTCTTCCTTCCTTCATTAAAATAGCTCCAATTCAATTTCTAGAGACATCAAATTCCACAACGTAGGTGTTTGTGAAGTCTAGTGTAGCTAAAACTGCAGCTTGGCACATTGCCTATTTAAGATGTTCAGAGGACTTAGTTTCTTATGGAGTCCAAAAAAATGCATCCTTCTTCAGTAATGTTGTTAGAGGTGCTGCTATTTTCCCATAATTCTTAACAAAGTTGCGATAATACCCTGTCAACCCAAGAAATCCTTGAAGATTCTTTAGGGTTGTGGGGATTTTCCATTGCTTGATGGATTTAATTTTTTTAGGGTCTACCTAACACCCTCATGAGATACAATATGACCTAAATATTCCACCTCTTGTACCCAAAGAAACATTTGGAGGTTTTTGCATATAACTATTTCTCTTCCAATAGTTTGAGCACCTTGTCAACATGTTGAACATGATCCTTCCCAGACTTGCTATAGATTATTATATCATCAAAAGAGAATAACATAATTTTTGTAAGGAAGGGTTTAAAAATGGAATTCATTAAACCTTGAAATGTGGAAGGTGCATCAGTAAGGCAAAAAGGCATGAAAAATTATTCATAATGACCTTCGTGAGTTTTGAATGTTGCTCTTAGAATGTCTTTGGTCTTCATTCTAATTTGATGATATCCTAAATGAAGATATAGCTTTGGTGAAGTAAATTTCTCCATGTAATTCATACAACAATTCATCAATGACAAGAATGGGAAATTTATCTTTAATAATGAGCTTGTTGAGCTCCCTATAATCTAGATACATACGCTATGATCCATCCTTCTTGTGTACCAATACTACTGGAGTAGAGAAAGAACTTTGGCTAGGCTGAATTATACCTTCCTATAGCATTTCTGCAACCATATGTTCAATTTCACTCTTTTTGGCATAGGGATAGATGTAAGGTCTGTTGTTTGGAGGAACGCTTCCTGGAATCAAGTGAATAGCATGATCATGATCACGAATAGGTGGGAGGCCTTTGGAGTTGTCCAATCCTCTTTGGAGATATGAAGAAATGGATGTATCGTTGTTTGAACATGCAGTGAGCATAATTTTTCAATTACACCTTTTTCTTTCTTGAAAATATTTTTCATGCCATTAGATTTTATTATCTTCCCTAGTATCCCTACGATACCCCTTAATTTAATTTCCTTTCCTTCCGAGGAAAATTTCAAGAAATGTTCTTGAAAATTAAAATTTATCACCCCCAAATATTGTAACCATTGAACTCCTAATACAACATCAACACCACCCATTGGAATGGAAATCATTGGACTATTCCATACGTATTACCCCATGGTTAGATTGATATTATGGCACTTCCCTAAGAAATTTATATTTCCTCCATTTGCAACCATCACTTGACACTCTAGCGCTAGATATAGAAATTAATTCAGTTCTTTGGCTATCTTACAATGAATAAAATTATGGGTACCACTAGAATCAACATTGTTAACATTTTTTTTCTTGATACATCCTTCTATCTTGAGAGTTTGAGGAGTGGCAGTTCCCTCCAAGGAATTAAAATATTTGGTCGAATTCATTTCTTCTTTCTCTCATGTTGCTTCCTTATGTATATCCTCTTTTTTTTATGTTTCTTATTCCTTTTCTTTGTTATGCTCTTCACCTGCAAGAAATCGAGAATACTAGAAATACAAAGAAATATAGCCCAAAACATAGATTTATCACATGAAATGAGAATAGTTGCAAGGTATTTTATTATTCAGAAGCAAATTCAATGTTCACTTGCCTCTTCAAGGGGGCAACCTCCAACAGAGTAGAGATTGATTCCAATAAGACTTGATGATCTTTCCCTTACTAACTAAGACTAATTATAGCTAAATGACAACCCAAACCCTAGCTACTAGTGGTCCCTTTCATAACATGGGTTAACTACTTTATTTATTAACAACGGTCCATTTACAACTAATTGTGGCCCCTTTCCTATAATGCAGGTCAACCACTTACAATTATTAATTTCTGATTTATTGATTCTTTAACTAACTATGACACTAACTCAGCCCCTTGGGCCTATTACATAAATAAAGGGGTTAGGGTTGGACCCTAATACGCACTCCCCCATCAAAAGAACCCTTTTCCTCAAGGCTGAAGCTGCGGAAACTCTTGTAGAATAGTGGTTAGTTCCAAGGTCACATCTTCGAGAGATGTGCGTTGCCACTTAATGAGGAATTCATTGATATTGTGACTGTGGAGATTTCTTTCACGAGTATCAAGGGTCTGTTCTAGTTAGAGCCAAAGTGAGCCTTCCTCATCCAATTCAGGTAGACTTATTCGAACCCTGCAATTGTTCCCCGCCACATTCTTGAGGCATGATACATGGAACACTAGATGGATTTTTGAAGTAGGTGGCAAGGCTAGTTTGTAGGTGACTACTCCTATGTGATGAATTATCTGATAAGGCCCATAGAATTTTGGTGCTAGTTTCTAACAACCCTTTTCTTTTAGATATGTTTCCTTATATGGTTGGATTCATAGGAATACTTGATCCCCTTCTTGAAATGAGCACTCAAAATGATGTTGGTTAGCCTGTTGCTTCATTTTCTTCTGAGCTTGATGTAGATTATCTTTGAGATGAGTGATCTTGGCAGCACAGTTTCGCAGGAGTTTATCAATTTCCCGTAATTTAAAAAATCCAGGGATATAAGAAACAAGTGAAGGTGGGATTTGGCCATACATATGGAGTCATCTTGGTGGCTTCATGATAGTTAGCATTATACCACCATTGAGCTAAAGGTGTCCACTATACCCATTGATGTTGCTTGTCTAAAGTGAAGCACCTCAGATACGTCTCCAAACATTTGTTGACTACTATTTGACCATCGGTTTGGGGATGATAGGAGGTACTTAGTTGGAGTTGCACGCCATGTAACTTGAAAATTTCTTGCCAAAATTTTCTAGTGAAAGTGGGGTCACAATCAAACACAATGGAAGTTAGCATGCCATGCAGTTTGAAGATCTAGTCAAAGAAAACTTGAGCCACCAAATTGGGGGGGAAATGGGTCTGGTAGAGTGCAAAAATGAGCATATTTAGAAAGTTTGTCAATAACCACCATGATGATTGATGTGTTGCCTAACTTTAGGATACCAAAGATGAAATCCATGGAAACATTCATCCAGATAGAAGCAAGGAGTGGCAATGGTTGTAAGGTTCCTGGCAACTTGAATGTTTCCCCTTTGTTGCATTGGGACACATCACGTTCAGCTACAAAAGTAATAATTTTTTTTTTCATGCCAGTCCAAAAGAAAGAAGCACATGCACGAGCATAAGTCTTCTGAAAGCCTAAATGTCCTGCAATTAGTGATGGGTGCATCTCATCCAAGATGCGGGTTTTGAGGATGGAGGCTGAGGATATCACTATGTGATCTTTGTAGTGAATAATATCATCCTTCCAAGAGTAGTCTGGTGATGAATTAGGATCTTCTCTTAATTTATTAATGAGTTGAGAAAGAGAGGGGTGGGAGAACCATTCCTTGCGAGACTCTTCAATCCAATCTCGTATGGGTAGAGAGATTTCTAGAAGGGTGCTCTCATCCTAAAATTGGCATGATAAAGAATCAACCACTACATTATGACACCCCTTCTTGTAAATTATATCATAAGCATATCCCAACATTTTGGAAAGCCAATTATTTTGTTATGCTAACGATAAACGATGCTCTAGAAAATATTTTAGGTTGTGATGGTTCATGTGGATTTGGTAACATCACTCCAATAAGTATGGCCACCAGGTGTCTACTTGTTACACAGTATTTTCTCACACCTCTTGTTCACTTCTTGTTCCATACCCTGAAATGCCCAAACATTGAAAACTGTGTAGCATATCCATCGTGATATATAGATCAAAACCTCCCCAAGGAATCAAAGGAAAACTGCCCTAAATCCATTCTAAAGAAGGTTAACTAAAAACCTAAATTTTAACATTGCCGCATTTTTCTATACTGTCTGCCCATGCTGATGGTAGGTTGCATAGTTATATACTAGCACTGCCAGCATGGGTTTTGATATCAAATCCTGTGCTGAACCTCTTCTGGCAGGTTTTCCCAAACTGGAGGAGAATCTTTGTACACTAGAACCTTCGAGAACAACGAGACAGATATTGGTTGTTGTTGATATGGTCGAGCTCTCCCATTTGGACCTCTTTATATTATCATCATGGGCTTTCCCCTTGAGATGTGGACCTTCCTCCCTCTTTTCTAGATCCTTAAATCCCTCTCCCTTCCTATAAATTCACTCCCTTCCATCCCCAAATGGTTGGTCATCAATTGTTGCATCCCTATGCTCAGATTATGTTTACATGCTAAAGGACTCAAACATCGAGGCATAGGTGGTATGCTTCCCTTTTTAGCTCATTAATATATACATATGATGTTCACTTTCCATAATTGTGTAAATGTTTATGCTTTTAGCTTAATACTCCTTGATCTATTAATTAGTTTATGTTTGATGTATGCCATATATGCTCTTGTATTTCACATAGCTCTTCGATATTACTTGTAGGTTCTTGGACGTGAAGAACAAGTAACGAGCGAGGCCTGGAGTGAAAGAATCAAAGTCATATCCAAAGGATTGTGCAATTAAAATTAGAGTGAGGTAGGTTTCTCCTTCTCTCTGCATTTGTTAAGCATAAACTAGGAAAGTATATGTTAGTTTGTATGGTTTGTTGCTAGACCCACTCATTGGGTTAGAGGGATTGCCTCTGTCCGAAGAGGGGATTTACCTTCACAAAAAAATGGCAAGTCCACTGGGGAAGCTATAGCCTCTTCAATCTCTTTTTAGATCTAATCTCCCAGTCAGTTTGACCGATCATCGTGTTCTCAGTTAGCTTGAGTCTGTATAGGTATGCACAATCATTGAATGCTACCTTAGAGTGCTAAGTCTGGAAGTGTTTGTGGAAATATTTTATTTTTTGCCTTATTCCTCGCCCAATGCACTTTTTTCTTTGACAGTCACGCTGCAGTGCGCTTTATCTTTAAACAACCGCTTTGATCCCCTATTCATCACCAGTTTGGCCATAACAACCACGTTGATATCAAAGATTGGCAAAAAACCTAGGGTTTCTCTTTCAAACTCCAGTGTGTATAAGCCCTTGAGGTCTTATTGTTGTAGTGTTTTCTTCTCAAAGATGTACGAAAAGAACCCACTTAAGATTGTGGATGACGAACAACCTTAACAATATAAATGGTTGTTAAACATTGTAGATTTGCAACAACTGATAGAAACAAAACATGCCAAAATTCTGATCTATGCCACAATCATAGTTAAACAGCAAAAAGAAAGAGTAATAACTCCAATCGTCTAATGGAAACTAGATATACAAATAATAGTTATCAGTCCCCATAGGTTATTAGCTATCCTCAAACATGTTTAGCTTGTGTAGAGTCTCTCTCCTCTATAATGTGTAAACCCAACAAATAATGGCGTGCGACAATGAAAAAAATCAGAGTTACAATAGTGAGTGCAACAATGAAAATAATCAAAAGTGAATAATGAATGGAAAATCCTTCTATTTATAACAAAATATTGAGTTATCCTCGAATTATGAGTAATAATAAAATATTATTGATCCCATTCTTGTAATAACCACTTGGAATAATTTATTATATTTGGTTAGGAGGGAAAAAATATTTAAACTTTTATTTGGAAATAATGAATAAATAAATGATTTATTTATCATCTCAAGAAATTAGTTAAGGAATAATAAATAAATAAGGATTTATTTAATTATTCCCAAGGGATTTAGTCAAATTTAACAAAGAATAATAATTAATTAGTGATTATTAATTATTCTTAGAGAAAAAAAAGATAATTAATGATTTATCTGTTTATTTTTCATGATTGGGTCAAATATGACAAGGAATAATAATTAAACAATGGTTTAATTAATTATTCCTAGAAGAAAATCAAATAAATAGTTATTTATTTATTTAATTATTCTTCATGGGTTTAATTATAACTTACTTAACAAAGGTGATTTATTAAGTAATTTCTCACATTGAAAGAAATTTTACTATGGTAAAATTGGCTTTACATGGTGTACCTCGATCCATCTAGTAAATTAGGCTAGATGATCAATTCTTTGGTGATAACAAATTTCCCCTAATCTATGAGTGTTAAGAGAAAAACATATGACAGAAGTACATTGTAAAGACATAATCACCAGACAACACAGGGGATTTAGAGAGAGAGAGAGAGAAAGAGAGACCAATAAAGCTAAAGTGAAAGATGATAGGGACAGAGGGGGCGAGACTAATACAAGTCTCCTTTTATGTTGTGTTATCGGACCTCAATGGAGTGGGGGAGGCATACCCATACCCGTCGAGATAACTTAGTACAAAAATAATGTTTCACTCAGGAACATAAAACTGAGCAATGAAGTACATGTTGAATGGTACATGACATGTTGGTGTAATAGAGCCAGAAAATAATACAATGTGTCCCATATACATAATGCCCCTAGAAAAACATGAGCCAGGACTTAATACACTAATATCTGAGTACAAGAGATACTAAGTCCCTTCCATAAAAAAAAAATGGGTGGGAGGGAGGGTAAAGCAACCGAAGAAGACCTGCTGAACAGGGGAGGGCTCTGCAAACTGAATGGATCATCTGAAGGAGACGTGCATTCTATGAACACTGCGATTAGTAGGAACCAAACCCATTAAATCTGTGGAACTACATCTGAGGATGTAGCATAGTAGGAATGCATCCAGGCATATGGGGGGCTACCTGAAGGGCCACCCCTCCTGAGGTATGAAATATCTCACACACACTCGGGAATCACCGATATAATCTACTGCATCACTGGACCATCAAGTGTATGAATCACGAACATGAAACAATCAATTCAAATGGAAATAATGAGTCCCTCTGTTCGATCTGAGGCACTGAAAAAGAATGAAAGCTAGAACCAAGATACACCACCCTTTAAGCCATTCTTCTGGAATAAATGATCTAATGTCGACATAATAGGGCCTGTGATAGGTGAGGCAATGAGGATCCTCAACTAAGGAACAAGGAAAAATAGTAATTTGACTGATGGACTGACACCAGGGATAATGGGGAAATTGGTACTGAGGGTCAAACGACGACATCCCTTGTCAGAGCATAAAGTACATGGTTGACGTGGTAGCGACTGACTCAACTTCAGAGGGGATGGGGAGAGTATGATTGGAGGTCAAAATGGGCAACACAGGATGAACGATATGTAAATATGGATGAAATACAATGACATGATAGAATGGGATGTGAAATAGACTCCATGGATGCAAGGGTGACTCATCGCGCATGATCTAAACAAGGGTGAGTCGATGATGTTGCCACATAGAATAGGCTTGGTGGGGACGATGAAAGCATAAGTAAATGATGGTTACTCATGACAAAAATCAACATATGGTACGAAAAGTATTAAGAGGAGGAGGCCCTCAAAGTACACATGTCGCTTTATTAAGAAATTCAATTTTGAGGGGCGATGAAGTGACCCTTCTTGGAAAAATGGCTTCCTGGTGAAGTGTCAAATCATCAAATGAAATGATGCAACCTACCTAAATGCATGACAAATATAACTACGCACAAATCAATGGGAAATGATATAGGTAAAATTGCTTAAGTTAGAGTGCATTATGAGGATTGGGAAGGAGTTGGCCTTTGAAATCCTCCAGGAGATATGACCCCTTACCTAAGTCCTTATGAATGATGTAAGGTCCTAGCCATAATGATTCGAACTTCCCATGTCCTAGGGTATCATGGCCCTGGTCATACACCAAAACAAGATCACCTTCATGGAAGGCACGAGGGTTGACATTTTGGTCATACTAAGCTTTGGTGTGCTTTTTGGTCGCTTCAATTGTTTGCAAAGAAACACAACGATCTTCAGAGGCGCATTCAAGCATGACAAGTCATTGTTCTAATGGTTGGGTGTCAGGGAGAAGTTCGACAGCTAGGTGGAGGGAAGGGATCTCACACTTGATTATCAAGACTGCCTCCTTGCCAAAAACAAGGTGGAAGGAAGTAAATCCAGTGGCAGTTTTAACAGAATTTCTATAGGCCCACAAAGTTGGGAAGAGCATAAGGTGCCAGTTGGTTTTGTGCTTATTTACCATCCGCTGAAGCATCATTTTGAGAATCTTGTTGACTTCTTCAACTTTTCCATTACCTTGGGGGTAATAAGACGATGAGTACTGGTGCTGGAAGCCTAAAAGTGAGAATATTTCAAGCCATACCTCATCTTCAAAATGTCAGCCATGGTTAGAGACCAATTGTTTTGGAACCCCGAATCGAGCAATAACATGGTTAAAAAAGAAAATCACTGTAGTAGTTGTCGTGTTATTAAACATTGGCATGGAATCATCCCATTTGGTAAAATAATTGACCACCACGATAATATACTTATGGTTATTAACAGATGATGGCCGAAACTCAATAACGTCAATGGCCCATTTACAGAAAGGACCACCAATGATGACAAGATGGAGGGGAGTCGATGGGGCTCTTTTCTTTGGGGTAAAATGTTGGTAATTGGGGCAGTGTTTGACTTCCTCAATCCAATCACTGAAGAGAGAAGGCAAAAATTAACAAGTGCATATGACTTCCTGGGTAGTGGTCATAACAAAGAGGTGACCACCACAAGCGCCACTGTGACAGACATTTAGCACTTACTTTGCTTCAGGATGGGTGAGATAACATCGAAGGATAGAATCCACACCACGACGATAAAGGTCGTCACGGATGAGGAGGTAGCAAGGGGCCTGGTATCGAATCCATCATCGATCATCATGGGTAAGATGGGGGGTGAACTTTTGGGTTTGCAAATATGTGAGAATATCTCCGTACCAAGGATCGTCTAAAGTGATGACAAACAAGTGTTCATTCGGGAGCTCGTTTTTAATCAGTGGATCACATGCACCAGTGGGTAATTCATAAATGAGTTTGGCGAGGGCCAAACCTTTCTTACTCTTAGGTGTAACAAACTCGAGATCAAATTCCTAGAGGATGATAATCCAATGTGCATACTTCCCATTGATGATCCATCGACTCAATAGGAAGGTCATGGGGTTGGAGTTTGTTACAACCCTAGTGGTACATGTGAGGATATAGTGATAGAGCTTTTGGACGGAGAACACGATAGCCAGTGCCAACTTCTCTTCATGAGAGTAGTTCATAGGGGGACCTACTAAGTTCTTATTGACATAGTAGATAACATGATCATTCTGATCATCATCTTCTTGAATAAGGACCCCAACGACCAAATGGGCAGAAGCTAAGATGTACAAGATGAAATCCTTGGTGAAGTCGGGGGGACTGATCAAGGGTGTGGAGGTGAGAGCATGCTTCATGGCATCAAAAGACTGTTGAGCATGGTCATCCCAAAAAAATGGAATGGTGGAGCAAAAGAGTCTGAGAAACCCATGCACATTGGTTGCATAGTCAAGCATGAACCTATGAAGGAAGTTGGCTTTGCCTTGAAGGCTTTGTAACTGGCACAAGGTAGGGGGAGATGGCCGCACAAGAATGGCTTGAACTTTCAAGGGGTCAAGAGTGATACCATATTTCGACATAATGAAGCCTAACAGATAGTCGGTGGGAACACAAAAGACAAATTTAAACGGATTAAGACAGATGTTATACTTGCGACATCGAAGAAAAATGGTGCGTAAATCATGAATATGTTGTGTCCGAAACCTATAATGAGTAGTGATATCATCAAGGTAAGTAAGGATAAGGTGTGGGAAGTCATGAAAACAATATGACATGGCCCATTGAAATGTGGATCCAACATTTTTTAAGCCAAATGGCATGACTCAATATGCAAACATTCCCCACGAACAAATGAACGTTGTCTTTAACTGATCGGCACAATGGATATTGATCTAGTTGTACTCAGAGAATCCATCCATTAAGGACAGAACCTCATGCCCTACACACTCATTAGTGATCTGGTCAATAAAGAGTGTCGAAAAGTTGTCTTTGGGACAAGATTTGTTCAAGCCGCGAAAATTCATGCAGACAAGAATGGTGCCTTGCTTCTTGAGAACATGAATTAGGTTGGATACCCATGTGGTGTACTCAATGGGATAGATGAAATCAACCTGTTTGAGCTTGTCGATTTTGGATTTTATGGCCTCATGTTGAGAAGGGTGGATGGGTCTCAACTTCTGATGGATAGGAGTGGCATCGGGCCATGTTTCATTATGGTGTTCAACAATGGCGGGATCAAGTCCGAGAATCTCATAATAGGACTAGGCAAAAACAGCACGAGATTCCTTGAAGAGCTTGGCGTAAGCTTCAATTTCTTCCGGGTGCACTGTTCCCCAAAGGTAATGTTTTCTTTGACCCCTGGTTTATCTAAAATGTTGATTTTGACAGTAGGAGAGATGTTGGCCATATTCCCTTCTTCGAAAGCATTTGGGGAAGGTATGGGATTTCGAAACCAATCGACTTCACCATGGATGAAGTATTTTGATTCCACAACATACTGGTCATGAGACTACTATGGCAAGAAGTATGCACGATGGTGCATATCATCCCAAGGGTAATCAGGGGTAGACATAGCTTCCATGATGTCCTCATCAGAATGGAAGATGGGCAGATGGGAGGAAGACTGACTACATGATGCGGCGATGTTACCTGGTGCATCAACCTGAGAAATAAGGTTCACATACGCATCATCTTGAATGGTAGACGACGAGCTGGTAGATGGAGGATCTACGGATGTTGAGACCTGGGATTCTATTGAAAGAAGTTCGATAGAAGCACGCACATAAATCTTAGAAAGGTTTACTTGCGAGGAATTTAAGGATGACGATAGATAAGGGATATGGCCTGTGGTGTCCATCATCTCGACATCGGGGGGAGGGATCACAATGGTGGGACCAGAGTCCCCCTATTCTGGTTGACTAGGGGTACCAGAATCCATGGGTAGAGGAGTAGGGGTTCCACTACGAGTGGCCTAATATTCATGAAGCGCCTCAAGGCAATCGTGAAATTCATTGAGACGAGGGCAGCAATGGGAATAGTGACCATGATGATCACACAAGGCACAAGGGAGGTTTGTGTGCAACGTTTTGAGTTTCTTAGGTGGACCTGACAAGTTAACATGGACTTCAGGGATATTTGACTCAGGGAACATTTCATGAACCAAAGGTTTGAGTTAAGGAAGTTTAGGACAATTGTTGGTGGCATGCCCAACAACTTTACATAAAGCATACCGAGGTGACGAATTTTGGGCCTTAAGAGCTAGAGTAGCTTGGGGAGCCTTGTCCTTAGGTTCTTTCCTCTTAGATTTGGCCCCCTGTCCAGATGTTTTCGCAATAGTGTTTCCGGGAAAACTAGTGTCTTTTCGATCTTCTAGTCCCACTAGGACGGGTAGCTATCTTAGAAACAAACAATTCAAAGCACTTCAAGATTTCCTTTATGTATGATAGATAAGAGAGAAGCAAAGAGTGCCAACCTATATCTTCCACTTGCCTCCTTGCTTGTTTCCTCTCTCCCTTGATATAGCTTGCCACTCTTCTCCTACTTGTCCCGCTTTAGAGAATACCTATTGGGCAATTTATTGTGCTTAAATTGCTGCATTAAATATCGACCAGGGAAACTCGTAAGCTTGTGATGATGCCAGCACTATATGTGCAGGAGTAGGCAACTAACCTATGTCTAACTTAATCATTTACAATTCCATATAATATGCAAGGGAAGAGGCTCCTAACTAAGGAGGTCCTGGTTGTCCTTCCCTATAGTATCATAGAGAAACCATATAAAACTAGAAACTTAAAATACAAACGAGAGGATGAACTTTAATTGTTGTTTAGATTCAAAGAGAGAAAGACTAACTTAGTCTCTTGATTGTCCTCTCTTGTACTAATCCAGACTAGACTAAAATTCATCCATAAGCGTAAACTAAATGAAATAAAAGCGCAAAAGAATGAATTTCAATTACCATATAAATCATTGGAGAGAGAGCCTAACTTAGACTCTTGGTATCTCCTCATATGATACTTGAAACATAAAAGCAAAAGAATGAATTCCAATTATCATGCAAATCAAATAGAGAGAGAGTCTAACTTAGACCCTTGGTTGTTCTCTCATATGCTGATAAGATTTTAATTCAAAACTCATTCACCAATCAAATCCTTAAACATCTAAACAATGAAATGAAATAAAATCTAATATGAAATAACATGTTTCTCTCATCCTTTTAGAGTGAGCTCAATTCTCCTAAGAACAAGACAAATTATTCCATATACTACATTAAGAAAACCTATATCTAAAAACTACATAATGGAAAGAAAACTACATAATGGAAATGTATGAAAAATGAAGCTTTATTCTATTCCATCATCAATTGGATACAATGCTCTAAGAGTCCTCCCTTTGGAATGGAGGAGGTACTCCTATTTATACAATGAGAGGAGATAACAAACTCATAATGATGATCCATTAATCTCTCTTTTAGTTCCATACATTTCTCAACCATCTAAACACATAATCCTATCCTCCATGATTTCCTCCATGAGGTCCATGATCTTCTCCATGATCTTTTCCATGAGGTGTATCTTATCAAATTCGAATTTGATCTTTCAAGGCCACAAAAAGGTGTCTTGGAAGCTTCCTTGCAACCTACACATGTCAACAAACTCATGCTAATTGTTAGGTATAAGTTTAAGCATATTATTTTCTAAGTTTTAGCCATAAATTCACTTAGAAATGTTAAGAATTAATAAACTTTGGAAAAGTATTGTTATGACCCAATAATGAGGTAAACATAATGATATGGAGGTGGAATGGAGGTGACATGAAGGTAAAATGTGAAGATATAAGTGAATAATGGAGTGAAAATAGGGACGATTTTGAGGCCCAACATCTCCCCCAAACTCAAGATATTGCATGTCCTCATGCAATCAATGGTATCACATGTCCACATGCAATCTATTACATTACGTTTTGGTACTTGAGCTTTGGCTCGAACTCTGCATGATATCATTTACTTAACTTTTGCAAAGCATTTTTGATGAATTACAACTTGGTTGGTTCTTGTGTTTCAACCATATTTTGTTTGTTGCATTCAATGTATGACCTTTGCATAATGATAATGTGCTTTTTATTGCAGAGTATTTTTGTTGGAATGCATCATGGTTGGTTCTTGTGTAACAACCATGCTTGTGTTGGCATTTTGTTGGAATGCATCATGGTTGGTTCTTGTGTAACAACCATGATTCTGTTAGCATCCAATTAACTTTTAAATACTTTTGACAAAGCCATTTGTATGCTCATGTAATAATGAATATAGCTTGAAGGTAAGTGGGGTTAAGAATGTGATATATGAATGTGGATGTTATATGAATGTGATATATGAATGTGGATGTATCCTTCCCCTTAAACGGATGATTTGGAAAATTATGTGAAATGGGGAAAGCAAGGAAAAAGGAAGTGAAGTTTTTCCAAAAATTATTATTCTAACTTTTCAAGGAATTTAATGGTTAAAAGTTAGAAAATATCATACCTTAACTTACCCTTCCAAAATGGATGAGAGTTGTGCACGTGTGGCTGCAAGAACTTTTGTTCATGGTCTTCTTTACTTGGTTGGAAAAATCATGCATGAATCATGCATGTGCAGCTGCCACAATTCTGCTCTAAATCTGATTCTTCAAGCTGTGGGTGAAAGATGAATCTGTATTATAGTATCGGCTGCTGGATCCTCTGCTGCTGGATGAAAAATCTGAGGAGTCTGCTGAACATGGCTGAAAGTTGTATCTGCTTTTCCTCCCAGCCTTATTTATTCACTTGTCCTCAAGTGAAATACAATGTATACAATGAATGGAAATACAATGAATGGAAATTGGCTTCATCTGCTACAAAATATGGGTCTTCAAGTCTTCAACGCTCGATGTCACAAATCTTACTATGTGATTAAATGTGTCGATGTCGAACATAGCAAGAAGTTGTTGACTTAGTGGCCGTTAATGAATGCCCCTAGCCAACACAAGAGCTCCCACCATTGATTCCAATGGGAGTCAGGATGCCTAACACATCTTGGTAGGTACGAATAAATTTGTCGTGGTCGAGTCACCTACAAGATCCAACGAACAAGGGATATTAATGTACTCCCATTGTTCATTGGCAAGAGTACTTGCCATTAAGGCATGCAAGCCTCTAGGTGTTTTTTCAATGATACATAGACTCTAGGACTTTGACTCGCGCAGGGTTTTATTGGTGGAAATGAAGGGGAATGGTAATGAGAAGGAAAATGGATGGATGTAAGGAAATGCATAATGTATGAATTAAGAACTCTTGCTGTGAAAAATGGATATGGAAGTGTCACGCCTTATGGATGTATGATTGGTGGAATTCAAACTTTTTCAGGGAGGTGGATGGTAGTGGTTGTGGAGATGGATTTGTCTTCAGAATTTGTCATGAATTTAGTCTTTGGAAGACTAATTGTCGTCACAATGTAATCTCCTGAATGATCACTTTGTTATCCTATAACCTGTAAAAAAAAACTTGGCAGAAGAAACATAAGTTTGTTCAAGAAGAATTGATCATTTCCTTCATGATTCTTACGCAAAAATTTCATACCAAATAAATCAGATTTAGGAAAAATCAAAGTGTTGCAAGTGACTCAATTCATGATTTAAGTTTCAATCCATTTTAAAACTAACCATGAAAAATAATACTCCCTGTTTGTGTTCGATAACTCATGTGCTTGGCAATTCTGTCCTGCATATTAGTGCGTCATAAAGCATAGAATAGAAAGATGTGAATGGCAACTTAAAGCTATCGAAACAAGAATCCACCATTGGTTGATAAACAGATTTTTGTAATTTGTTTCCAAGTATTCCATTTTCTATTTCAAAGCTGTGTGAATTTTGCGTTTTTTGTTTTTTTTAAAAACAATAGATTTTTGAAAAAAACATAAAAAATTAAGATGTTGATTTTATTGTTTAGATTTTTCTTTAAACAATAAATTAAAAACATAAATTTTTAATTTATTATTTAAGTTGAAATTGTTTAAAAAAAATCAACAAAATTTTATTTATTAAAACCCATTAATGAAAATCTCTCACTAAAATGAAGTCAGTTGTTGTTTTTTAAATTAAAAATAAGAAAATTTTGTAAATGAAAAATAAAAAGTATTTTGTGTTATTTTGATTTTCTTTTTTTTAATCCAAAATATTAAATTAACAAAAATATTTTTTATTTTTTTTTATTTAAATAACAAACAACACATTTTTTTATTTAAATAACAAATTAAAAACAAATGTTTTTAATTTATTATTTATGAAAATTTTTTTTTTAGTTGTGTTGAGATCAGCAACTCCTTGAAAGAAAAAAATGAAAGCGATGGCCATATCATTAATGAAAATGAGAACGAGATCATGATCCACAATTCGTCGTTGTCAGCATCTTCTGTAATAACTCCATGGAGCGTTGGTCATTCCTATTCAAATGCAGCGGATTGCAATATTGTTTGTCCGGGAGATTATACGAGTAACAAGGCGGAAGATTTCGTAAGCCAGCTGCATGAGTCATACCTACCACAAAATTCCCGGCCCCAATTCAGTGCACCAGAAATTCTATGGACCGACGTTGATCAGCACTTTAACATTCAACCTCAGGATGAGAATGAAGGAGAGGGTTATGCATATCTGAGATATGGCGAACTGAATTTGGGGGTACCAACTCATATTAAAATTGATAGGCTGAAGCGCTATCAGTTTCCTGAGATCGGAGGAGTGCAGCAGGATTGTTCATCAATGGGGAATGAAGAAGGCCTAGCAGCACTAACTCCTACTATGTTCAGAGGAAGAAAAACGTGCAGATTTGAAAGTGAAGGCGAAGCATGAAAAGTTACCAGACAGGACGACCATGTGTAAAATACTTGTGATTTCGATCACGCCAGAAAAACGCTTCGGTTCCAACCATGATATTGTCCGGCCCTGTTTCTCTCCATTTATGCACGAAGTAACGATCTATACTGCCGTCTCCCGCCTCCTGCCAAGGATGTTGAGGAGTCCCGTTAGCACCTGTCTATGAAGTATGTCAATGGCAACCAAAAGAATGACAAATGGAAGTAAGTTGAAGGCTAAGTCGGTCGATAGGATAAGGAACAGCCGGCGCCAGAGAAAAATCCTCGATCATCAATGCATTTCCTATGATTTCGCCAGTATCTCCGTTGACAACTAATGACAATTGCGCACAGCCAAATCGTATTCACATTCATATGACAGACTTAATGGCTATGGATACGGTGGCGCGCAGCAAACAATTGAAGGTTATGTGCAAACAAATGGTTTAACAAACAGTGCCCATATATAACGACCCTTAGTGCTTCGGCATCCAACTAACACTCCGTTTTTGATGCATTGACTCCACATTTAACTCGAACTCCGCTATCGTGTTATGCATGCAACAGGTGATTTTAAATGCCGTGGCGATTGACCATTAATTCTACACCATAATCTACGCATACAAATCCGTTTAACCTATCCATACATGCTGCAACTTGGAGTTATCCCGGTTTAAGTGTTACCTGACTGTCGCTGGCCGCGTGGGATGCAAACAACTCTTCAAATCCCTCCTTCTTCGGTCAGTCAAACTTGCTCGATCCCAAAACTCGGCTTCCTCTGCTCATTAGACTCGGATTTCTTCTTTTAAAATCGCCTCAATTCATTCCTTTCTCCTTTTACTGTGCTGCGACTTCAAACATGATTTTTCTGAGCTCTGGCAATGAAGAATTGTGTTTTGAACAGCGCAGGGAAGGTTTACTTATGACCGTTTCCTTATTGTACCTGCGTTTCATTTGTTGGTATGCGTGGAGTTTATGGTTTCTCATTTTTTCTTTGCGGCAACGTCTGTTGATTATGGCTTCCGTCGTGCCCTTCATTGCAATGATATTTGATTATTATCATTTCCTTACCTGGTCGTAGCACTGCTATGTGGTTATTATCATATGGCTGGTGTAATAATGTGCCAAAACTATTCCATACGATTTTACGTTCAAAGCTTATGGTTTTCATGCCATATACCTTTCTCTCACCATCGTATTTGAATATGCTTTCGGTTTGGTGATTTTGAAATATATATATGCCATAACTTTGTTTTAAACATCATCCTCTCTCACCATCGAATGAATTCTTACGGCCTCCACTTGTTGATTTCATTGCGCCTTTATAACTATGTTATAGGCACGGCCTTCACATGTATCATTATCATAACCCGCGGCCTCTTGTCACTATGTTATATGCGCATTTGATTTCTGTAGTTTATGCACATTTGGAAACCCTCGGCCCTTTGCAACTATATGATATTCCTTTGATATGCGCATTTGGCCCTTTATAACTATGTTATATCCCTTTTTATAACTATGTTATATCCCCGGCAACGGCGCCAAAATGTTGGGCAATTTATTGTGCTTAAATTACTGCATTAAATATCGACCAGGGAAACTCGTAAGCTTGTGATGATGCCAGCACTATATGTGCAGGAGTAGGCAACTAACCTATGTCTAACTTAATCATTTACGATTCCATATAATATGCAAGGGAAGAGGCTCCTAACTAAGGAGGTCCTGGTTGTCCTTCCCTACAGTATCATAGAGAAACCATATAAAACTAGAAACTTAAAATGCAAACGAGAGGATGAACTTTAATTGTTGTTTAGATTCAAAGAGAGAAAGACTAACTTAGTCTCTTGATTGTCCTCTCTTGTACTAATCCAGACTAGACTAAAATTCATCCATAAGCGTAAACTAAATGAAATAAAAGCGCAAAAGAATGAATTTCAATTACCATATAAATCATTGGAGAGAGAGCCTAACTTAGACTCTTGGTATCTCCTCATATGATACTTGAAACATAAAAGCAAAAGAATGAATTCCAATTATCATGCAAATCAAATAGAGAGAGAGTCTAACTTAGACCCTTGGTTGTTCTCTCATATGCTGATAAGATTTTAATTCAAAACTCATTCACCAATCAAATCCTTAAACATCTAAACAATGAAATGAAATAAAATCTAATATGAAATAACATGTTTCTCTCATCCTTTTAGAGTGAGCTCAATTCTCCTAAGAACAAGACAAATTATTCCATATACTACATTAAGAAAACCTATATCTAAAAACTACATAATGGAAAGAAAACTACATAATGGAAATGTATGAAAAATGAAGCTTTATTCTATTCCATCATCAATTGGATACAATGCTCTAAGAGTCCTCCCTTTGGAATGGAGGAGGTACTCCTATTTATACAATGAGATGAGATAACAAACTCATAATGATGATCCATTAATCTCTCTTTTAGTTCCATACATTTCTCAACCATCTAGACACATAATCCTATCCTCCATGATTTCCTCCATGAGGTCCATGATCTTCTCCATGATCTTTTCCATGAGGTGTATCTTATCAAATTCGAATTTGATCTTTAAAGGCCACAAAAAGGTGTCTTGGAAGCTTCCTTGCAACCTACACATGTCAACAAACTCATGCTAATTGTTAGGTATAAGTTTAAGCATATTATTTTCTAAGTTTTAGCCATAAATTCACTTAGAAATGTTAAGAATTAATAAACTTTGGAAAAGTATTGTTATGACCCAATAATGAGGTAAACATAATGATATGGAGGTGGAATGGAGGTGACATGAAGGTAAAATGTGAAGATATAAGTGAATAATGGAGTGAAAATAGGGACGATTTTGAGGCCCAACAATACCTGTAGAGGCAAAGCAACAAAACACCATCAAAGCATCTCAATTTATGATATCATAAACAATGCAGAATCAGAAATACATTAACCATACAATTGCATCTACAAATAACAAGATTCATAAATACACAATTATATGGAGGAAAACTCAAAGAACTTTATTGATAGTAGAAATAGAAGAGAGTATTACAACCCAGCTGTCTGATCCAGCATCATCCTCCCAGCATGAAAGCCCTCTTCACCTTGTGAAAAGCAAGATCACCCAACAATACAATGTTTCTTCTCAAAGAGAAACCAATAGCACTTCCTTACAAATTAAAAAATTCCAGCCTTTAGATCTCTTAGATGAGGGATCCATTTATAGATATTTGCAGAGGGGTGAGTCAACCTTTGGGTTTTTTATTAGTGTCATTTCACTGATAGTTGTTGGTTCCACTTGGAGATTTCATGACCTCTTACTCATCCCTGGGCGAATTCAGAGAGGCAAATGTCCTATGAGCAGTTTCTAGAAGATTCTTTGGGTTTCCACTTAGAAAACTGCCTCTGCCATTTGTCTACTCTCGCCCATCACACCCTACAGAAGGCTCTTTCAGTATACATCTCACCTGGCCAATGAAGCAGCCAGTATGCATCACAACCTAAGCATGGAGCAGTCTGTATGGTCCTGATCCAGGTGGATATTGGTGGCCACCTGCCAAGTCCACCTGGACCCCCACCATTGTCTTTCTCAGCATTTTCAGTTTCCTTAATTGTAGCACAACTTACTATTTTTAGCAGTTTTTCGGGTCCTGAACTTCCGGAGCCGTTTTGAGGCCCTAAACGACGTTTTTTGGGGAATCCAGGGGCAACATGGGTCCATGGTGGACTTACCGACCACAGCACATCCACAACCATACACCATTGGGTGGCTTCACCAAGGACAAGATCTTTGCGTGAGCCAGCAGTGTCGCCTTCCATACAACATCAAGCCCTTCACGGATGAGGTATTGTGTGACATTGCTCCCCTTGAAGTTTGTGATGTATTACTAGGACAACCATACTTGTGGAAGCGACATGTTGTGTATGAATCAAGGCCCCGTGCTGTTATTATTACATTGGGAAATAAGTTGTTCAGGATACCAAAGGTAGCACCACCTACCGCCATCTCTTCGATTACTGCAAAACAATGCAGTAAGATCATTTCCAAAACCAGGAAATTTGTTTTCTTGATGATACGCCCTCAAGGAAGGAAGAAGACAGTGGCCGCGGCCTCCATACGAGGTCCCTCTGCACGACAACTACAGATGGACAAGATTGTGGAGGAGTACGAGAACATCTTCACCTCCCCGTGTTATAGACAATTTTGTGCCTTACAGCAATAAGCATGAATTGTCAATAATCCAAGGGATCCAAAGTTCCCTAAACATGATGTTCCTACCCCTAGAGGAACAAGGTCAGCAAACCAACAGCTCTCAGATCAGTTCTCCACCTGAAAACACTCAAAAACAAGCAATCCTGAAATCAAAGCAGGTGCTCCACTAGGCTTCTGCGCTGAAACACAACTGCTCCATGGTGTACCTGCGTTGCAAAGCAGGTAGAACAAAGCCCACCTGCGTTGGGCGAGTTTGGACATGTGGCACAGTGAGTCATTGCTTTGGAATCTTCCAAAAATGACACTTGGGTCAGGTATTTCGCCTTGTGATGAGTCAGAGGCTTTGTTTCTCCAAGTGGAAGCAAGGTTCACCAAGTGGACTCAAGAACTGAAGATCAACTGAAGATTAACTGAAGAGAGAGGGGACACAAGGCAGCTACACATCAGTTGCAAGCTGACTCATCCTTTCTCAATTCATCTATATATTGAGCTCTCTCCTATGAGCTCAGGAGGCTGGAATGTTGGGCAAAGTAATGATATGTTGTTGGTTTCATTCTTGAGTTATTGGGTGATTGTTTGAGAGAGGTGAAGAAGAGCAATTCTTTCTGCTGGGAGGTGTTGCTGGGTTGGAGCCTGCAATGGTTGTAATCCTCTCAGAACCTTTATTTCTTCATTAATAAAAGCTATTGAGGTTCTTCTATGTGCTCTTGTTTCAATTATGTATTGTGATGATTGCATGTTTGGTTTACACTAATCCATGAACCAGTTATGATTGCATGCCTCTTGTAGTTTCCTTCTTTGTCATTGTGCAGGATCTCATTGCAGCTGGGCGAGCAGAAGGACAAAGAGCTAGGAGCAAGCGGCCAAAGAGGAGAGTTTGGATTCGACATTAAGCGCAAGGCAACGGTTAGTGCTT
Source organism: Pinus tabuliformis (assembly GCA_031772625.1). NCBI lineage: Eukaryota > Viridiplantae > Streptophyta > Pinopsida > Pinales > Pinaceae > Pinus > Pinus tabuliformis. The sequence goes on along the minus strand of CM062812.1, from coordinate 177,422,195 downwards.
TCTCCATCCTCTTTTGCTTTCATAAAGAAGTAAACCTTCAGTAGTTTGTTTTACAGTTGTTGCTAAGGAACTGTCACCCTTAGAGTGGGTTAGGGTCATCCGAGTCGGATACTTTTCCCTACAACAAAATGGCGACTCCACTGGGGATCGTATCCGTTTGATTGTGTTTGTAGTATTTTGCTATTCATTTCCTGAACAAAAGAGTACCAAATCGAAAAGCTTTTGACTATATCAAAAGCGAAGTAGAGGGGCTGCTACTCTTGCTCATTGTCTGAGCAGATTCATGATTTGAAGAGCTGATCTACAAAGATCCTTGTAAGCTCTTAGTGATAGCTTTGCACCTTCTAAATCATCCCTTTGATTATGCTTGACTGAATACTTCTGATTTGAGCAAAAACCGTGCATTTTTGAGAAAATTATGACCCGGAAACTGTGAAAACGCAACTCTCGTTTTCCAAAGCAGGTAATACACAGGCTACCTGCTTTGCAACGCAGGTCCCGAACTAGCTACCTGCGCTGAGAGCCAGTTTGACTATGCAGAGCCTGCGTTGACCCAAATTTGCTTAGTGCATTTGGGGTTTCCTCCTTTCTCTTGCCTGTTTTCACTTAGTTTTGCTGCTAGGTGTCAGTCTTGTCCCTGTTTTGAAACCAATATTACTTGCCATCATTCTGCCTCTGTTATATAACGAAATTGTACTTGTTCTTTGTATTTCTTGCTCATTTACAATTTCCCATAACGAAAAGTAAACTAGTCATGCTTTTGGCCTCTTAGATCTGAACCTGTGTTAGGCGTTTCGCTGGTCTAAAGAGTTAGCTTGTTTGCTGTCCATAGCTGGTTAGTCGTTTTACTTTCGTTCGTATGGTTTGATTTCATGTATTTCCAGTGATTAAGCAAGTGAATCTTAAGGTGTCTTTTGATTTTGGACAAGCTTGTTTACTTTCGCTTTAAATCGAAATCAAAGTTATATAACCACTTTCTTTTTCTATCCATCCACATTAAGAAAGGGAAAAGAAAATACATGCATTGTGCATTTTGCATTTGACTGTGTGCTTGACGATTTAGAAAAATTTGCATTTTAGTGTGTGCTCTATGATCTGTGTGAAAAGATTTGCCTTTCTTTTCCCTCAGTAGTTAAGGTTTTCAAAGTTGAAAGATTGAAAAGTTTGCTTCTCATCTTAGACTGCATTCAGGAATTTGTTATATACATCTCGTGGTGATCCTTAAAGGCAAACTGATAAGCAAGATCAACATTAAAATAAATCCAATTTACATAACAACGCTTTGTAACATAACGCAAACATCTAGAGGTCTAGGTAGAGACGTGTTCCGGCGTCGTTAAACATAGTGACTGTCGATCTCTACGAAGGTGGGTGATTCCTCCTGAGAGTCGGTGGCACTAATACGGACTTGTGCTCCCACGTACCGTCGAGTATATATTGGGAGACCCCTATAGGCAATTATCCTTTATCCATAGGAAGCCGTGTCGACCGCCCTACTGATCGCGATGCAGTGAACACAGCATTCACGAAGATCGACCACCCGTACCGTAAAACGTATTCTGTGGTTTCGCGAAAAGTTTGGCACACCCTCTGCCTAGAACTCCAGAGCAGTTTCTTTTGGCCTTTTTCAAACTCTATAACTGAAAAAGTCCATCCGAGCATTTGTCACTTCGGGCTCGTTAAAACATCGAAGGCGACTAGAGTCATCTTTAGCTTTTTCTCGACTCTTAAAACATGAAAAAGCAAGTTTGTGTCTAAAAGCGTCGTTAATAAAATTTATTTTAAGCGGAACAAAATCACCTGTTATTCCCACGTTGATCTTTCAGTTGAAAAGTATGGAGCCCACCAACCAAGGAGGCAACCTTGGCGGAAGTCCAAATCCCTTCTCCTCTTGGGGAGATGTTGGTGCGCCTCATATGGCAACATTGTCACTTCCAGGATTGACAATTGGCCTACCTATATGGCTCTTTTCAACTAATGTAGTCCAGATCGCCACTAATCCTGAGCAGTCGAATCAACAGTCAGACCAGTCTAGGACTACCCACCAGCCTTCCACTTCTTACAATACTTCCTCTGATCCTTCATCTTCGCAAGGTAGAGCTGGCAAAAGTCAGCCTCCCAAGGAGAAGAAGGAAAGGAAGAAGAGAGAAAAGAAGCAAAAGGAGCCTATGGCGAAGGCGACTGGGGGCAAGCAAAAGACAGCTGACAAAAACCCACACACTGCACCGACCGGGCCTAAATCGTTGTGTGTCATTTGCGAAGGGGCCCACTTCCATCGTGATTGTCCTTGTATTCCCCGGATACTAAGGGACTGGTCCCCAAGATTGCACAATCCGGTAGCATCAACCTCTGGCAGTCATGTTGATTGCAGTCCGTCAACTAGCGAGAGTGAAGGACGAAGAGGGAGACCAAGATCACCCTGTATATTGTGTGAAGGCGAGCATGCCATCCACAGATGTCCATTCTTAGATGAGGCAAAGAGAGTTTTGGAAGATCGTCCGGTTTCGCCGTTACGACTTCCTCCTGGATACCAAAAACTCGCGCCTAATCCCTCGATAGTTGAAAATCCAGCTGACCCGCCCAAGTGGTCAGCTGAAGTGTCGGTCATTGAGAATGAACCTACTGAATCCAGACCAGACGAAAGTCTAAAGGTCAAAACGACAGTTGACCCGGTTCTTCCTTCAGAGGTTTCATCGTCCAATGACTCCGTCATTGAAGACCCATCTTCAAATGACACCCGCACTGAAGAGGATAAGGATGACACCGTCCATATTCTTTTCATCAACACAGACTCTGATGAGCATCAGGGCAATGCGCCCATTCCTTTATCGCAGGAAGGAACATCGTCAGGGTCGTATCCGGCCGTATATTCGGTCCCACCACCAAGCAACCTAGTTGTATCCTTTGATTGGAATCAACTAGGCAGACCCCGGTTACCAGCCAGTATCCCATTCAGAATCATAGTCCAAATCTACAGAATGGTGATGGCTAGAACTATCATTGATGAAGGGGCATCTGTGAGTATCCTTTCCTCTGTTGCTTGGAAAGCACTGGGTTGCCCGGCGCTTTTACCTGAGATGAGAAATCTATCAGGTTTTGATAAAGGAACCAGTCACCCGTTAGGGATTCTCCCCAATGTTCCGGTTACATTGAAAGGGAAAACCGTTCGCATGAACATCATGGTCGTCCAGGGACCCTTGGCATATAACTTACGCCTTGGACGAGACTATATATATTGCATGGAGGCAATAGTGTCCTCACTTTTTAGAGTCATGTGTTTTCCGCACGAAGGAAGAATGGTCCAGCTAGTAGACCAACTTTCATTTCCAGGATCACGCATTGCAAATAGTCAAATACCATCCCTTAATGGTTTATTCGCTCAAGGAATGCCACCGCCCCCGGTTCTACTTCCCGACGAATGCGAGTAATTCAGAAAGAAAGAACTGGGACCCAGGGGGCATGCACCCTGGCCTGCCTCGGGCAGAGAAAACCTTAGGTATAAAGTTAGTTTCCGCAGAAGGATGGACTAGTCCGTACCCCGTCCGACAGAGGAAGAGTGGGTTGTTCTAGGATAAAATTCTTTTGTCAAAGTTATGTGAGCGAAGCAATCGCTCCCTTTGTCTAAAGAAGTGGGCTCTCCTAAGGAGGGGGTCTATTTGTGGCAGCAAGAAGCCACCATCTTTGAATGTCAAGCCTCACCCATTAAAACAAGCTGTTTTGAAGGATAAGTAGGGGCAGTCTTCAAAGAAAGAGATGAAATTGCTGCAACAAGTAGTCACCATCCTTAGCAACCTAATGATAGACATCGCCGAAAAGAGAGTTTAGTTTGCGGCAGCAAACAAAACCATTTTTCGGATAATAAGTAAGAGATGGCAGAATCTCGAAATTATACTTTATACCTGGGGGCATGCAAACCTTTTGGAGTGCAAGCACGGGACGACTATTTATTTTTTTAAATTTTTAGGTCCTCCCTTTAAACCTGTAGGTCTAACCCGTTAAACTCGTAGGATTAGCCGTTTCTAGCTTGCATAAAGAAAGGATGAAGGGCAAAAGTTAAAACCTGCCAATTCGGAGTAATTAGTGAGGTATCGCTCCTTAAATAAGATTACCTCACCTAAAGCATTCCTTGTATTAAGACTGGTATAATTCGAGCAGTTTTAGCAATGTTCATGCTCGTTAAAAAATAAAAGCAATCATAGAGCAGTTTTTGTGCAGAAGTTCATGCTCGTTAAAAAATAAACGTAAATTGTGAGCAATCTTTCCCTAGCAGTTCAAGCTCATCCAAAAAAATGAACCGGTAAACAACCTCGAGAAATGTAACCTTTGAAAGCCATATTAAAAGCCCTTGGTCGTGTTTATATGCCATCACCTCCATCTGTTCATTTGGCCAATCGTTCACCTCCATATGTTTGTTTACCCATTTTGAGGAACAGCTGCGAAGAGTGATTTCACTTAGCCATCCTTGTGACACTGCCGTGATTGGAGAATTCCAACCTGTACTTGGAATCTGCTGCTATCCCTGTTCATCACTCGTTCCTCAAAAGACGAGTCTTCTTTGAGCTCTTTTCACTGACTCGTAAAATATGAAAAGTTTGCCGAGTTTTGGCTTTCCAGCTCGTTAAAGCGACCGGAGAGCTATCCCTCCTCTAGATTTTAATCTTTTTGGACCTGAGGGATTATTGCACAAAAAGATCGAGCGCTTGTTTGTTCGGCTCGTTAAAGCAACCGAAAATTCATCCCTTCTGTATTGTTTTAAACTTTTTCAGACTTAAGGGATTAGATGACGAAAAAGGAATTTTGGAGTTAACTTTTCGTACCTTTTCAGACTCTCTAAAGATGAAAAGGACCGAGTTTTCCTTGTCGTTAGACTCGTTAAAATGATTAAATAGCGACAAACTTGTCTTTAGACGAGAACGAGTTTCCCTATCGCTAGGCTCGTTAAAACATAGCGATGGGCTTGCCCGAAGGGCAGGTTATAGAACAAGCATATGTTATCCTCCTCAAGCTTGACAAAAATAAAGAGGTACTGGTCAGCAATGACTGGGGAAAAATTGGGAGAACCTCACAGTATTAATGGTAGCAAGTCGCTCTTGAACATGACACTTTGTCCTCCGTAGCACATCGGGTTGGGTTGCTTCATTCACCGGTCGCAGAATCATGGTCCTCGCCACACCATCCACAATTGGGGTAATGCTACCAATCCATCACATCAGTGTCGTTATATGTTCAAGAGATGTGGTTCTGTAAAGAGTCAACCGTGTTCCACCCACTGCCATACATTATCCTTCATCCACTTCATGACTGCCACCCTGAATCATACATCACAGTTTGTTTTCACCTCATCATAATCACTAGCTCCGTTCCGTGTCACTGATGTGGGATTCATTAAGGCCCTCCTTTGACGGATCGCTCCTTGTCGACATTAGCTCATTATCCAAGGAGTTGATCTAGGAACACCCCCCTCAGTACTTTGAAGCTTGCATGCCTCAAGGGCAAGTTTCTCACTTTCGGCGACAGGTATACATCAATGACCTTCGACCAGAAGATTTTGCATGGTGGTCGACGCCAAGTCCTTTATTCCCACTATGTAGATTGTACTGCCGTACCTTGAGGGTCATCATCCTTATCGGTGATTCCTCTCGCACTTGTTAACGGTTTTCATCATTGACCGGTAATCAAGCGATGTCTTTCCATGTTCGACTTCAAGAAATTCTCACATGGATCGACTTGTACATCGAGTGAAGATCGGAAGAGACTGAAGACCCCGGATCTAGTTTCATCCATCTGGGCTGCGATATATATTCAGAACATAAAGACATTTGATATGTACATCATTGCAACAGATGATCATCCTTTTCAAAGGATGATAAATTCGGCAGAGAATTATCAGTCTAGCATCAGACGATCGTCTGTTCTATGTACCAAAATGTATTTATAAAGCTGAGCATGGGAATGCCCGCCTCAGCTAGATCATGAAAAATGTATGAAAAATAATGTATTGTATTGTATCTTATTACAGGACACTTCTCAGCAGATTGAATGAACTTCGGATCCTCTCAATAAAGAATTTCACCCGATAAACGACCTCATACTTTAGGGGGCATCTGTTATAGACAATTTTGTGCCTTATAGCAATAAGCATGAATTGTCAATAATCCAAGGGATCCAAAGTTCCCTAAACATGATGTTCCTACCCCTAGAGGAACAAGGTCAGCAAACCAACAGCTCTCAGATCAGTTCTCCACCTGAAAACACTCAAAAACAAGCAATCCTGAAATCAAAGCAGGTGCTCCACTAGGCTTCTGCGCTGAAACACAACTACTCCATGGTGTACCTGCGTTGCAAAGCAGGTAGAACAAAGCCCACCTGCGTTGGGCGAGTTTGGACATGTGGCACAGTGAGTCATTGCTTTGGAATCTTCCAAAAATGACACTTGGGTCAGGTATTTCGCCTTGTGATGAGTCAGAGGCTTTGTTTCTCCAAGTGGAAGCAAGGTTCACCAAGTGGACTCAAGAACTGAAGATCAACTGAAGATTAACTAAAGAGAGAGGGGACACAAGGCAGCTACACATCAGTTGCAAGCTGACTCATCCTTTCTCAATTCATCTATATATTGAGCTCTCTCCTATGAGCTCAGGAGGCTGGAATGTTGGGCAAAGTAATGATATGCTATTGGTTTCATTCTTGAGTTATTGGGTGATTGTTTGAGAGAGGTGAAGAAGAGCAATTCTTTCTGCTGGGAGGTGTTGCTGGGTTGGAGCCTGCAATGGTTGTAATCCTCTCAGAGCCTTTATTTCTTCATTAATAAAAGCTATTGAGGTTCTTCTATGTGCTCTTGTTTCAATTATGTATTGTGATGATTGCATGTTTGGTTTACACTAATCCATGAACCAGTTATGATTGCATGCCTCTTGTAATTTCCTTCTTTTTCATTGTGCAGGATCTCATTGCAGCTGGGCGAGCAGAAGGACAAAGAGCTAGGAGCAAGCGGCCAAAGAGGAGAGTTTGGATTCGACATTAAGCGCAAGGCAACGGTTAGTGCTTTCTCCATCCTCTTTTGCTTTCATAAAGAAGTAAACCTTCAGTAGTTTGTTTTACAGTTGTTGCTAAGGAACTGTCACCCTTAGAGTGGGTTAGGGTCATCCGAGTCGGATACTTTTCCCTACAACACCCCGGCAGGGGTTCCTCTGCACTGTCAAGTCAAGCACTCCATCGATCTGACCCCAGGTGCGCCGCTACCCAATGGACCAATTTATCGGTGCTCCGTTCTGGAGAACAATGAAATCAAGAGGCAGATTCAGGAGCTTCTGTAGAAAGGTCACATCCGTCTGAGTTCATCGCCCTGTGGGAGCCCGATCGTGTTGGTACAGAAGAAGGATGGGACGTGGAGACTTTTTATTGACTATCGGGCGCTGAACAAGATCGCTGTCCGTAATAGGTACCCAATCCCGCGGATTGATGACCTCCTAGACCAACTAAAGGGGGCGAAATATTTCAGCAAGATCGATCTGAAGTCAGGATATCACCAGGTACCAATCGAACCCTCTGATGTGTGGAAGACTACCTTCAAATCCAACGAGGGCCTCTTCAAATGGTTGGTTATGCCTTTCGGATTGACGAATGCTCCTGCAACCTTTATGAGGCTAATGGATGACATCTTGCGGCCATTCACCAACTCCTTTGTAGTAGTATACTTGGATGACATTCTGATCTTCAGCCAAAGTTGGGAAGAGCACCTCCACCACATCCGACAGGTTCTCCAAACACTGCGGCAACACAAGCTATGTGCCAATTTGGAGAAATGCACTTTTGGCATGACCCAGGTTCAGTATCTGGGATACATCATTGATGAACAGGGGTGCATGTCGATCCAGCCAAGATCCAAGTCATTCGGGATTGGCCCTCTCCAACCAATCTAACAGAGCTCCGCAGCTTTCTAGGTCTTGCCAACTTCTACCGCAAGTTTGTGTTGGGGTTTTCTCATATTTCTTGGCCCTTGAGTCAAGTCACCAAGGGAGGGGCGAAAGCAAAATTCCTTTGGTCTGAATCTCAACAGAAGGCATTCATGGAGTTGAAGGATCGCCTCTGCATGGCACCAGTGCTCGCGTTACCAGATTTACAACAACCATTTGAGATCGAGACAGATGCCTCTGACTATGATATTGGGGTAGTCCTTACTCAACATGGACATCCAGTGGCATATCACAGTGAAACACTTTCAGACACAGTCCGGAAGTACCCCACTTATGATAAAGAGATGTATTCCATTGTACAGGCCTACCGACAATGGAAGCATTACATTTTGGGGAAGGAAACGGTCATCCACACAGACCACCGACCCCTGCAGTTCATACAGACCCAAGGGAAATTGCAGAATGATCGCCATCAGAGGTGGTCTACATACCTGCAACAGTTCCACTTGAATATCAAGTATAAGAAGGGCAGCACCAATAATGTTGCAGATTGCCTCAGTCAACCACCAATCATGGCGTTAACCACCGTGCTCAACTCTTGTGGGCACGAGACTTCTGATTGGCCACTTCTCTACAAAAGCGACCCAGAATTCGGCCACACATACCAGACACTCTTGGAGGGTCGGCATGTTGCAGATTTTCACCTCCAGGATGCCCTATTATGCCACTTCGGTCACCTTTGTGTTCCTTCAAGCGAGCGTGCCAAGATGATTTGGGAAGCACACTACAGTCGGGCTGCTGGGCATTTCAGGGTCAAGAAAATAGTGGCAGTACTGCAAAATTATTTCTATTGGCCGAATCTTCGACAGGATGTTGGGAAGTATATCAGATCATGTACTGCCTGTGCCATTGCCAAACCGACCATTAAGAAGCACGGCCTCTATACCCCGTTGCCTACCCCTAGTCGACCTTGGGAATCCATCTCCATGGATTACGTGTCAGGCCTTCCTTCCACTAAGCATGGAAATGACTGTGTTTTTGTGGTCGTCGACAGGTTCTCGAAGATGGCCATTATGGTGGCCTGCAAGAAGAATATCACAGCAGAAGCCACTGCTAAAATCTTCTTTGAACGAGTGTGGGTGCACTTTGGGATCCCACAGTCTATCATCTCAGATCGGGACAGTCGGTTTCTTAGCACATTTTGGTCCAGTCTCTGGTCAATGCTGGACACCAAACTCACGAAGTCCACAGCCTTCCATCCTCAAACTGATGGCCAGACAGAGGTTGTCAATAGGATGATTGTGCACATTCTGTGCATGTATAACTCAAAGCATCCACGCACATGGGACGAGAGCCTCCCCTATGTTCAGCACAGCCACAACCGAGCTCTTCACAGCTCCACTGGCCATAGCCCTTTTCAGGTGGGTTTGGGATTCCAGCCACTATGCCCCATTGATGTGGCCATGCCACTTGCAGATACTCACATAAATTCAGCTCATGTCCAGCCCGAAACAGATAAGGCCACCAGCTTCATTGAGCGCATCCAACATATTCGCCAGCAGGTCCATGACATTCTTGAGAAATCAAATGCCAAGTACAAGCAGTGACATGATCAACATCGGGTGCCACACAAGTTTCAAGTGGGCGACAAAGTCTGGTTGCATTTGCAAAAGGAACGCCTTACTGGAGCATATCGGAAATTGAGACCACTCCAATATGGTCCTTACACCATTACTAAGGCTATGGGAGATAATGCATTTGAGCTCAACATTCCCCCATTCCTTGGCCTGCACCCAGTGTTCAATGTGGACCGCCTTCGGCCATACTTTCCACCATTGCTAGACACATCCGACATTGCAGAACAGCTCAAACCCACAGAATTAAATCCAGATTGCATGGAACAAGCTGCAATTGATCGGATCATGGACACACAGATCAAGAACACTCGCCAACAGAATATCCAACTGTATCGAGTTGTCAAAGCAGGCCAACTCCTTCAGTAGGGCAAGTGGCTCACCAGGGAACAAGTTCAGCAAAAGTTTCCTCATCTCATGGAGGAGCTCAACGCAATGGGGACCATTGCTTCCTAAGGGGGGAGGAATGATCCAGGTGGATATTGGTGGCCACCTACCAAGTCCACCTGGACCCCCACCATTGTCTTTCTCAGCATTTTCAGTTTCCTTAATTGTAGCACAACTTACTATTTTTAGCAGTTTTTTGGGTCCTGAACTTCCAGAGCCGTTTTGAGGCCCTAAACGACGTTTTTTGGGGAATCCGGGATAGATCTTTCTAACGAGCTATTGTATGTGTCAAACGGAGATCATATGCCAAAGTTACGACCCCGGGAAGTTGATGTACCAATTTACCCCAAACGGGGCCCACAGTTTGGCGTTTCATCTCCTAGGGTTAGGTTTTGGAATGTTAAGGGTTTTCCATTGTTTCTCAACAATAAATAGGCCTTCGAGCCTCATTGTAACACAGTTTAGAGGCATGTAGCCATCACATCTCTTCTCACAAATAAGCTACCATCGCCCTAGCTGGTTTATTTCCATTTCTGGTTGTAAGCATATTTCAGTATTTTCCATTAATGAAATGAATTATTATTTCCGCTGCATCTTTGTGTATATGGTTATCTCTGTAATTTGTTGCGTTCCTGTTTAAATCCGGATCAGGTCCAGTTTTGGCCAGTTCTGAGTGGTTTTTTAGGTGGAACTTCTGGGAAATGATGTAATCAGTTGACCATGATCCTTTACGGTATGAAAGAACACTTTTAGGGGTTTAAGAGCCCTTGGTTTATTGACATATGTGATTGGGGTTGCAATGCCCAAATATGTCTATAATAGTTGCCCCCTAAAGCATGAGGTCGTAAATCTTCTGATGTTGGGTGAAATGCTTTATCATGAGGATCCGAGGTATTCGAACTGGAAGGTGACTTGTATAAAATACAATACAATACATTATCTTCATATTATTTTCATGATCTAGCTGAGGCAGGCATTCCCATGCTCAACTTTATAAATTCATTTTCATGTACATAGGACAGATAATCGTCCACTGTTGCAGGCTGGTGATTCTTGTAGAGCCATCATCCCTTAGCTTGGATGATCATCCGTGTAGCTACTGTGTACATTTGATTTCTTTATCTTCCTAAATATATCACAGCCTAGATGGATGAAACTAGATCCGAGGTCTTCAAAAGTCATTCAATCTTCACCCAATGTACAAGTCGATCCATGTGAAAAGATGTTCTGAAGTTGAACATGGAGAGACATTGCCTGATTACTAGCCAATGATGTAAGCTGTTAACAGGCGCAAGAGGAATCACCGATAATGATAATGACCCTCAAGGTACTGCAGTACAATTCACGTGGTGTGAATATAGGATCTGATGTTGAACACCATGCAAAATCTTTTGGTCGAAGGCCATTGATGTAAACCTGTCATTGGAAGTGAGAAACTTGCCATTGAGGCATGCAAGCTTCAAAGTACTGAAGGTTGTTCCTAAGTCAACTTCTTGCATAATGAGCTGATGTCGACAAGAAGTGACCTATCGTAGGAGGGCCTTAATGAATCCCACATCTACGACATGAAACGAAGCAAATGATTTTCTAGAGCTGAAAATGATCTGATGATACAAGGTTCAGGAATGGCAGTCATGAAAAATGGAGGGTGAAGGTATTGCAGTGGATGAGGTGTTAGCTGGTTAATTCTCTGAATGGATTCTCTTGAACATACTGGCGACATTGAGATGGATTCATAGCATTAACCCCAAAAATGGATGGTATGGAGGACCGATGGTGATGTGATCGGTGAACGGAATAACCTAACCCGACTCAATCATGGTAATGGAGTGAAAGTGTCATGTTCAAGAGCGACCTGCTACCAACGAAGTTCTTAAAGTTTTCTTCCCTTTTTCCCCAGTCATTGCTGACCAATACCTCTTTATTTTTTTCAAGCTTGAGGAGGATAACTTATGCTTGTTCTATAATTTTCCTTTCGGGCAAACCTGTCGCTATGTTTTAGCGAGCCTAGCGACAGTGAAACTTGCTCTTATCTGAATGGACAAGTTTGTTGCTATTGTTTTAATGAGTTTGATGACAAAGATAACTCAGTCCTTTTCATGTTTAAAGAGTTTGAAAAGGGGCAAAAAGGAAACTCTAGCAGTCCTTTTTCGTGGCATAATCCCTTAAGTCCAAAAAAGGTATAAAATAATACGAAAGGGATGACTTTTCGATAGTTGTGAGTGCTAGGATTCCTTGTTTCCATAATTTTTATTTCCAATTTTCTTGCCAACCTGAATACCTTCTCCAATGAATCAAGTTCCCAAGGGCGAACCTCATGTTGGATGTTATTGTTTAAAGTCCCTATGAACACATCAATCCTATGCTCCTCTGGAATATCTTTTACCCTTATATTCAATTTTTGGAAGTCCTCAATGTGCTCCATCATTGAACCCTTTTGTTTGAGATTTATCAATTGGCTAGAAAAGGTGTTTCTTTTTGTATCCTCATAATGTGCTATCATTTCTTCTATAAAAATTGCCCAAGTGACAATTTGTTTACGAGAGAAAAGCCATCGATACCATACAAAGTGATTTGGTTCCAAATATAGAGTTTCCATGCGTACCTATTGTGTGTTTTTCAGATTATGGAGATCGAAATATTTCTCCATCTATATTATCCATGTTATGGGATCCTTGCCATAAAACTTCCTCATATCGATCTTTGGAACATGGTGGGTCTTCAATCCAATGTTAGAGCCTATGAAATCATGATTAACATTTATTTTGTTCTCATCATGAGTTTCCTTTACTACCCTTTCCCCATTAGTAAACATTTCTTGTAGCAACTTTGTCAAATCTATCTTCAAATCTTCCATTTTTCCTTCCATCTTAGCTTCCACGTCATTCATCTTAGCTTCCATGCCTTTCTTTAAACCATCCATCTTAGCTTCCATGTCATTCATCTTAGCTTCCATGCCTTTCTTTAAACCATCCATCTTATCTTCCATGCCTTTCTTTAAAACATCCATCTTAGATTTTGTTACTTTTTGTGAGAGTGAATTTTGTTGCACTTGGTCTTGTACTTTTGATATATCATGTTGCATTTCTTCCTCTTCTTCATGAGTCATGCTATAGATTTTAGGTTTCTTACTAGGTGTTTCCATTTTCTTTCTTCGAGGCATCAATTAATGATGATTATGCTACACTATGCCTTTTGAATTCCTTCAAACTAATTTTTCAAGCCAAACTTACTTCCATCTTTATAGTTGTGAGTGCTAGGATTCCTTGTTTCCATAATTTTTATTTCCAATTTTCTTGCCAACCTGAATACCTTCTCCAATGAATCAAGTTCCCAAAGGAAAACCTCATGCTGGATGTTATTGTTTAAAGTCCCTATGAACACATCAATCCTATGTTCCTCTGGAATATCTTTTACCCTTATATTCAATTTTTGGAAGTCCTCAATGTGCTCCATCATTAAACCCTTTTGTTTGAGATTTATCAATTGGCTAGAAAAGGTGTTTCTTTTTGTATCCTCATAATGTGCTATCATTTCCTCTGTAAAAATTGCCCAAGTGACAATTTGTTTACGAGAGAAAAGCCATCGATACCATACAAAGTGATTTGGTTCCAAATATAGAGTTTCCATGCGTACCTTTTGTGTGTTTTTCACATTATGGAGATCGAAATATTGCTCCATCTATATTATCCATGTTATGGGATCCTTGCCATAAAACTTCCTCATATCGATCTTTGGAACATGGTGGGTCTTCAATCCAATGTTAGAGTCTATGAAATCATGATTAACATTTATTTTGTTGTCATCATGAATTTTGTTTACTACCCTTTCCCCATTAGTAAACATTTCTTGTAGCAACTTTGTCAAATCTATCTTCAGATCTTCCATTTTTCCTTCCATCTTAGCTTCCACGTCATTCATCTTAGCTTCCATGCCTTTCTTTAAGCCATCCATCTTAGCTTCCATGTCATTCATCTTAGCTTCCATGCCTTTCTTTAAACCATCCATCTTATCTTCCATGCCTTTCTTTAAAACATCCATCTTAGCTTTTGTTACTTTTTGTGAGAGTCAATTTTGTTGCACTTGGTCTTGTACTTTTGATATATCATGTTGCATTTCTTCCTCTTCTTCATAAGTCATGCTAGAGATTTTATGTTTCTTACTAGGTGTTTCCATTTTCTTTCTTCGAGGCATCAATTAATGATGATTATGCTACACTATGCCTTTTTAATTCCTTCAAACTAATTTTTCAAGCCAAACTTATGCAAAATATTAAAAAAACTACACATCTTTTGTCACTTTGTAGGAGCTTGATATTGAATCTGATGTATCTCTGAAATTTCAAATCCCCAAGATCTAAAATTTCACACTATGGTAGCCCTTTGAGTCCACTTTCCAATGCCACTAGTTGGATCTAAATTGGATTCTCCAAGAAAGAGTTATGCCCAATCATCCATGATGACCTGATTATACACTTTTTCAATAGGACAAACTTGTACAAAGTTCCACATGTCACTGTTTCAACCTTCAGACTTGAAACCTATGCATAGAAAACTAAATTCCATCCTATTCCTGTAACTTCTGACAAAATTCCAATCTGATATTCAAAGAGAAAGTTATGACGATTTTCCGAAGGTCACCTGTTTGGATGTAATTCAAGAGCCTGCAAAAACCCTAACTTACATATATCATATCTCCAAAAATATAGTGAGACAAGATCTAAAATTTGGACCCAAGGAGAATCACGATTTCAGCTCAAATAGGTTTGTGTTTGTGCTTCTGGAATGTTGCAGAAACAAATTTATAGTGAAAATTCCACAATGACCTGCTTCAATCAACGAAACCCCAGAATCCAAAGCTCTGATACCAAATGTTATGAAACCAACTCACAAAAATATAGAAAAGATAGATCAACAACTTAAAAATCAGCCTCTTCAAGGGGAAACCTCCTTTACATTACACAAATGATTAAAGTCTTGGATGATACAAATGACTAAACCTCCTTTCTCTATATAGGAGTCTAAGGGGTCACAATATAATCAAAGCCGATATAACAATAATAATATAAGGGAGCAACAATAATAATAGTGGGCTTCTATGGGGCACACTGATAACAATATGGGGAAAATCAGGGCACAATAGTAACAATAAGGGCTATAACGACAATAGTAATGGGGGAGTCACTAGTATTATAGGGACATAACAGTGTGCCTTTGTTCTCATGGTTTCTTTTGATTTTCGCTTCTTTTATGTGTATGCTTCACTTGGTGACATGCTATTTTAAATGAAATTATGTATGCATCCTTGAAGTAAAATATTTGGATCACTCTAGCACAAATATAAGGAAGAGGAATTATCATCCTGGATGAGAAGACCAAATCCTAGAATATTTTATATACGGATGGTCTTAAACACAATCTTTTAAGTGTGATCCAAATGTGCGATAATGGCTATGTGACCTTTCAGTTCAAAGATTGTGAAATAAGAAGAATAGAGAATGGTAAGCTAGTAGGCCCAAAGAAATAATTAGAACCCCAATAAATGTTTATGTATTTGATGACTTGAGAGTAAAATGTTGTCTAAGAAAAACAAATGAAACTAGTTATGGCACAAGAGGATGGGCCATGTGAATTTTGATAACTTAGTGAAGATAAGCAAGACAAGACGAAGTCATAGGTATGCCAAACTGTCAAAGCCAGATAACTCCTTATGCAAAACTTGTCAGTTTGGTAAGAAGGAAAGGTTGAAGTTCAAAAGGATAATTGATTATCTAAACCTTTAGAGTTGTTTCATATTGACATATGTGGTCTTATAAGGATACAAAGCCCGAGAGGAGAGAATTATTTTAGTTTCTTCATTGATGATTTCACTAGAGCTACTTAGATAATGTTACTCAAACAAAAATCAAAATCTCCTCAAGGTGTTAGCGGCTCAGGCTGAAAATGTGAAAGATCTAAAAGTTAAATGCTTGAGTTCTTATGGAGGAGGAAAATACACTTCACAGGAGTTTGAGGAATTTTGTGAAGAAAATTTCATTATAAGGAAATATTTAGTTTCCAAGATGCCTTAACAGAATAGGGTTCTGGAAAGAAATAATAGATCTATTTAGGAAATGGCTATAGAAATGATGGATGAAGGCAAGCTTGCAAATACCTTTTGGGGAGAAGCAACTCAATCTATCCTTTATTTGTCCAATATAACTCAACTCAGGCCTAATAGTGATAAAACTCCTTATGAGTTGTGGAAAGGAAGGCCATCTTCTATGAAGCATTTCAATGTCTTTGGAAGCAAATGTGACATCAAGAGAAATGATAAAAAAAATTAGGAAAATTTGACTCTTGGGAATATGAGGGTATCCTTCTTGGATATTCCTTTAAAACTAAAGGATACAAGTGCTAAACCAAAAGAACTAAGAAGATTAAAGAGTGCATTGATTTCAAGTAGATGAAGCTCCACCTTATTCAACAAAATCTAAAAAGAATGAGAATTCAGATAAGGCAGATGACTATGTTTTCAAATATGCAGAACCTAAAGAGATAGAAGAAGAAGAAGAAGAAGAAGAAGAATAAGAAGAAGAGACTCCTCAAAGGCACAAAACCCCATCTACATACATGAAGAAACAACACCCTAATATCCAAACATTTGGAGATATAGACCTCACTGTTCAAACCAAAAGAAGATTCAAAGGCATCCATAGAAAAAAAATTATTTCTTTGCTTTCCAAAATAGAGCCAAAAAAATTCAATCAAGAAGCTGAAGACAATTTTTGGATTAAGGAAATGAATGAAGAGTTGGATCGAATTGAGGAGAACAACACTTAGGAACTAGTTCCTAGACCAAAGGTTAAGAATTTCATTGGTACCAAGTGGGTGTTTAAGAAAAAACTAAATGAAGAAGGAAAAGTGGTAAGGAACAAAGCTAGGTTGGTTTGCAAAGGTTATGCTCAAGTAGAGGGTATATACATTAATGAATTTTTTTCCTTTGTGGAAATACTTGAATCTATTAGGATGTTCTTGGTATTTGCAAGTCATAATAATTTTAAATTTTATTACATGGATGTCAAGTTAGCATTCCTTAATGGTGAATTATAAGAGGAGGCATACATTGAACAACTAGAAGGATTTTATCTCTCAAAAGATGTAGATCATGTTTGCATATTGATAAACACATTGTATGGGATAAAACAAGCTCCAAGAGATTCGTATGCAAGGCTGGATATCTATAGCAGCAGGGATTTAAGAGAGTAACACTAGATAATAATTTATACATTAAGTCTGAAAATAATAATTTAACAATCATTGTTGTGTATATAAATGACATTATTTTTGGAATTGATCTAGAGAAAATGGAACATAAATTCGCTGATGCATGCAAAAAGAATTTGAGATGTCCATGTTGGGAGAGGTATCATTCTTTCTTGGGTTGCAAATTACATAGTTAAAAAAGGGTAATTTTATCTCCCAATCCAAATATTTGAAAGAAACCTTGAAAATTTTATGGAATGGATGAATGCAAGCCTGTGAGCGCATGCATGGTGATTGGTTGCAAATTAATTAAATTAGATGAGTCCCTTAATGTAAATCATATCAACTATAATTCTATTATTGGAACTTTTTGTATTTAACTACTTCAAGATTTGATACAATGCAATCATTTGTTCTAATAGTGAGAATTCAATAAAGTCCCAAAAAAATCCATGTGAATGCAGTAAAAAGGATTATCAAATATCTCTAGGGCACAATATAATTTGACCTATGAAATGAAAAAGGTAAATATTTCAATTTAAAATATTATCTTGATATTGATTGGGTTGGAAAAATTGATGATAAGAAGAGTACAAGTGGAGAAACATTCCTTTTAGAAAATTTCTTGGTGTCTTGGGTAAGTAAGAAATAAATTTCAATTTGTTTATCTACAACCAAAGATGAGTACACAGTTGCAGCTACTTGTTGTACTAAAATCCTTTAGATGAAGAAAACACTAAAGGATATCTAAATTGAGTTTGATGATCCAATCCCCATTATGTGTTATAATACTGATTCCATTAACATGTCCAAGAACCATGTTATGCATTCCAAAACTAAACACATTCTAATTGAGTATCATTTATTGAGAGATCAAGTTGCATACCATGTTGTTAAACTTGAATATGTGGCTACTAATGAACAAATTGTAGATAGTTTTACAAAATTTCTTGTGGAGGAACCATTTGAGTACCTCATGCACAAATTGTGAGTGGTTTCTTCCTTAGAAAAATGACTCAGTTCGTGAGGAAAGTTTTATGTGAGTTATATATGCTTGCATGGGAAGAAGTTCCATAGAATTTCTATATAAACAAAACAGCCATGGTCTCTAGGGGAGATATTTTATTCATATACGCCCTTTAACATTGATGTCAATGAGGGAGAAGAAGTGCCCAAATATGATTATACAAGGAGAAAAGCTAAGGGAGAATAGTTTCCAAAGAAGAGTCAACCATGAAAGTGACACATCCATGGGGAGAAGAACCTAATAGGTATCATGGGGAGTGTCGCTAAGTATTGTTTCCATCAATTCCTCAACAATGTTTGTTAATGTTGCCATCAATTCCCAAGGGGGATATTTTTTAGAAAAGTGTGTAATTGATGTCAAACGAGTAGTTATTGATGTTAAGTAGTGTCAAGTTTAGGGGGAGGTTGTTGGATTCATGACTATCACTAATGTCAAGTAATGTGTTTTTGGTGTTTGCAAAGTCTTGTGGTAGCTGCAGATTTCCAATGAATTATTTAATAGCCTCTCCTTGAAGGAAACTTGCTCAAATGTCTCTACAAAGTGCATAGTTTGATAGTCCTCTAAGAGACATTTCCAATAGTATATGGAATGTTGGAAAACTCCTAAGGAATCAAGAGCTATTAAAGTTTTAATTTTAACAAGGTTCCAAAGCTATAAGGTTCCACAGGATGAAAGAAAGCATAAGACATGAATTTTCCTATTATCTACCTATTATCTACCTATAATTTTGTTATTTCACCATGGATATTTTTGTGAAGAAGTCATGGAGGAACAAGAAAGGAGTCATGGTTAACAATGTGTACATACAAGAATTTTTCCCAGCTTGAGATGCACAAATTGTTTTTCACACCATAAATATTTTTGGCATGGATAGATGGGTGTTGCAGTTGATATCTCCGTGGTTGACAGCCTCTGTGGGATCAAGAATTGTCTAGGACTACCACATAATGTAAATCAAAACTTTGGGCCATTTTAATTTAATGAAGAAAACATTGTAAAAAAAAGTACCATAGGCCTTCTTCCGTACCAAGATGAGGTGGCGGAAGTGATAAGTGGAAATCCATGATTGGCTAATATGATGTTGATGTGGCATGACATGGCAAGGACATGTGGCATGCTGATTTGGTATTTTTGGGTGTCCAACTAGCCCTTTATTGAGTGAATCTGAGAGACAGTCAAGTAACTAACAAAAAGTTTGTTATCAATTGACAAACAACGTGTCACTGAGGTTTAGAGTTGAAGTTTGACATAGTTGATGGACTGTAGGATACAAAAAAAAAATATTAAATGACTTAAGATTTGATTTCATGCAGGAAAATATTTTTTGGTTGATAAGTGATAGACAATGATAATGTGGCATAGTAAACAGAGGTTGATAGATAAAAATACCCACATAATTGTATTTAATGTAAAAATGAATCCCATGGGCTTCTTTAAATAAATAAAAAATACATTGCAAATCATAGAATCTGGGATCCATTTCTATACTACAAGATGTGGAATACAACTAGTGGTGATGCAACATATATCCAACGTTGCCCAATAAGAAAGTGATAGGTGGCAGATGGGTGGTGATGACATGGCAAGCACAATGATGTGGTGTCTTGAGAGTGTAACACATGGTAGGTGTTTTTGGACCTTTTAGGTGTCTTAGTGGGACAAATCTATGTGACACATGGCACCACTCAAATATTGTGATGTGGAAAATGATGACATCTACAGATGATGTGGTTGGAAATTAGGATTTGTGCTAGGGAGTGATGTTTGTGCACATTTTCCTATGTTAATTAATTTTTGGATTAAGGTGCTTTGGGTGCTAAAGTATGGCACTAGCCCTCGCATGTATAAAGACTAGGTATTAAGGTTTAAGAACATGACACAATCCAAATTTGGCATCCTTAGTGCCAAAATATGTTGAAAAAATAGTTAAGTTAAGAATAGTTGAAAATGCCAAAATAATTTGTTAAGGCTACGTGAATTGGGTAAGTTGATATTTCCAAAGGCGCTTTTAAAGGGTAAAACTAGGGACTCAATTTCCCATGTAAATTAAAGTGAAATAGACTATAAAAGGTACATTTTTGAATTAAAATTCTTGTTTATTGAATTACAATTGATAAGTTGAGACAGAGCACAAAACTATGTATATGCAATTAAAGGAATTCTGGTAATTGGTTAAAATATGCAGCAGAGAATCAAAGGAGTATGAATTGGATAGAGAATTTGTGGATACATTGAACATTAATGAAGTCGAAGATGTTGTGTTATGTGTGAATGAGAATTTAGTTGAATAAAGGAGTTTGTTGAATAATTTTTAAAATATACTTAAAGAATTCAAAATTAAAGACATTTCAAGATATCTCAGTTTGAAAATATATGAAATACAGATTTGCCTAGCTACAACAGGTTGGTGACTGAAACAAATCTAAGGTTGGTGCCTCTAGAAAATTAGTGTTTTTTTTTTTATGTAAGGGGGTTGGGAATATTGTGAGTGGGTGTTCACCAATCTTGATGCAATCAGAAGTAGTGGCTTAAGATTTACATCATAATAAAAAAAGCTTTTGTGGTTTTCCTCCTAGAAGGGTTTCCAAGTTAAATCACTGTGTACAGATGTTATGTGTATTATGATTTGTTGAGTTCTTTATTGCATTTTATTAAGAAATTGTTTAAATAAGCGTAAAATTTGTAGAATATTGATTCAACACACACCCCCCCCCCCCCCCCCCCCTCTTATTATTCCATGATTTGTGACACCTATAACATAATCTAAAATATCTATCATAATGTTCAACGGTTTTTGCAAGTCTATTAAAGTTAGGGCTAGTATTGAATAAAGGTAATGTTTTAAATCCTTGAATGATTTCTATTCATACTTAAACCACATTGATTATGTGTTATATTCCTTGCATGACGAGCACCATGTCTGATATGTTGGACTAGGCATGGGGTGGGAGTCACAACGGGTGGCATAGCCCCCACTATCTGATGGGTTGGAGGGGGGGAAATTGCTCCCACTACCAAGGGTTTGTAGGGAAATCATATCATCCTTGCACGGAATTTGGTGCAGTGCCCCAAAACAAAAAATAGGTGGACCCACCCATAATTTTGAGCATCATTTTACGCATGGTGGGTTTGCCCATTATTTTGTAGTTTCTGGCAAGGGAACTACGATTATGTTCTAATCCAGAGTTAATGGAATGGGGGTTTATGAATGATTCAACATGTATATAATGTATTGTAACATTGAAAGGAATATCATAAAAATTAATTTGGTTTTCCTAGTTATGGTTTATAGGAGAAAAATCATTGTGTATATTTATTGTTCCCACCATTATACATTTTATATTTTTAAGAATTCATTTACAAGTATTATCTATACAAGTTTATGACCTACATTTGGTATCCGATCAGTTTTGACTTTAATGGGATGCCTGTGTGACTGAGGGGTTTCCGTTGGGCCTGTTTTCAACCCTCTTATAATGGGAGATATGCAGGATCGATTCTTGTGGTGAAAGGAAATGGAAAATGGTGGACAGGTAGAGATCAAGAAATTCAACAACTAGAGTTTTTGGTTATGGAAGCCTAATATGGAGGATCTACTAGTTGGTAAACATTAGTGGATCATTTTAAATTCATGTAGTAAACCAATGGAAATGTCGATAAAGGATAAAACCAAATTTGATTGGAAGGAAAAGAAAACAATATGATTATGTGTCTCAGATTTGGTAGTACTTAATGTTTTAGGAGAAGCCACACTGAAGTCCCTGGTAAATAAATTGTTCCTACAAGATAACTTGTATAACCTGAGGATGAGGGATGGAGACTCGATGATAGAGCATCTTAACGCCTTCAATACTATGGTAAGTAAGTTATTATCTGTTGATATTAAAATTACAAATGGAGATAAAAGCATTAATTTGTTGTGTTCTCTACTAGAATCATGGGACAATTTGGTTGTTTCCATATGCAATAATACAACTACCTTGAAATTTGATGAAATAGTCTCATCCTTGTTATCGAAGGATATGAGACATAAAAACATGCAGAGCCATAATGGAGATGCCTTGCCTATAAGAGGATACTCAGAAAAAAAAAAAAATAGAAATAAGTCCTTAATTGGAGGATATAAATGTAGAGGGAGATATAAATCTCCGTGAAATTTTGTAAATGTGTATTGGAAATGTGGAAAATAAGGGCGCTACAAGAAAGATTGTAGATACAAAACTCCTGAGAAAGGAAATGGATTTGATGATGCTCCTAGTGCAGAGGTGAAAGCCACCTTAGATGAAGATGGGGATGTGTACTTAGCTTCTTCAAGTACACATGTAGATCATGAGACATGGTTGATTGATTCAGGTGCATCCTTTCACATGAATCCCTATAGGGAATGGTTCTACAAGTGAGATAAATATGATGGCGGTGATGTCTTGCTAGGTAATGATAGGAAAACCATAACCATATGATGAGGAAAATTCAAGATGAATTTGATAGGTGGAAGGATCAGGACACTCTCTAGTGTTCTACACATTCCAGGATTGGCCAAAAATCTAATTTCTGTAAGAAATATGGATGATGTGGGTGTAAAAATAATGTTCAAGAAATATACCTACAACATGGTTTGAGGAGCACTGGTATTGATGAGGGGAGTTCAAATCAGAACCCTGTACAAGCTAGTGGGAAATATTGTTAATGGGTTCAACAATTCCTGTAGTATCTAGACAAAATACTATGTTGTGGCATCAAATATTGGTAGACATTTGAGAGAAGGGCCTTTGAATACTACATGGTAATGGTATGGTAGAAGGTGCATCTAATTTCTCTCTAGTTTTTTATTTATGTGAACATTAGGTATATGGGAAGTAGAATTGGGTGAGTTTTTCCTCTAGTGCTAAGAGGGATGAAGGACTATTAGAGCTTGTGTACAGTGATTTGACTGAACCCATGTCAATTATGTTGATGCACATCAATGATTTCAAAAAACATTTTGCAAACCATTGCGGGTGTCTCCCTATCCTCAGTTACATATTTATTCCTTAATGGTCCATAATTTTTTCGAGTAGAATCACCCTAGGGTTTTGGGTTGGGAACCCCAATAGAGTGGAGGGCATACATCATAAAGAGACACAAAAACAAGCAATCTTAATACTTAAATAGTTAAACTTGGTACAGAAGGTCTTTAACCCTAAGAACTGCAATTCACTCAAGGCAAAGCATATACACCAAAAATAATTGAAAGCATGTTCATCATATCAAGGTTAGATCATATAAGCATGTAAGCAAATAATCATTAACGTGAGATTTTATAAGAAAATCATGACATAAATTAATGCATAAAGACCATAATGATTAAGAACAAGACAATGTCTCCTTATTAATGTAAGCTAAAGAAAATACATAAGAACTACAACCTGAGTCATCCGTCAGCTCCAGGTGAAACCGTCCTCCAGATCCATCCTACCCAGGCCTCAACAATCCTCCTCCATAAGTATACACAAGGATGTCATGAAGGGATGATGAAAATCTCAAGAAGCAAACATGGGTTTCCTACGACTGGGAGTACAGAAGGCACAAGGATATCTTTAGAGTTGATCAGGAATGTAATTGACTATAATATCAATATCTAATCCTTGCTCCACCTCTAGGCCTTCCCATGGAGATGTCTTTATACTTCTCCAAATTAGTTTCTTCAGTCGGGAAACAGTTAGGCCATAGGCTATAGTAGGTGGGCTTCTTGTCAAAGCCGTAAACTCCTCCCGAATTAAGGGAGATTATATATTTTTTAATGTTTTAACACATATAAGTGGGTTGGGTATAGGCTGACCCGCATGTACACGTGCTTTAGATAGGGCATAATTGGGTATGGGATTTAAAACATTGTTTTTTAGAAAATGGACCAAGTTTTGTATGGAAGGGTTGCCTTAAGCCATATCTTATAGCATCAAATCTACCAAGGGTGGTAAATGGTGCTATAAAAATAATTAGACTTCACTAAATTGAAAGGAAAAAAATCCTACCTTCTTTATTTCAAATTATTTTTGCTCATTTCATCTCTTAGTCTTATTGGTGTAAATATGAAATGGCCTCTCTTGTCAATTTTGCATTACTTTGAAAGCGAAAGAAGGAGAAGGAGGTCAATTCCTCTATCAAAAAATGACTACATCAAGTCATATATTGATTATATCAAGACTTTTTTAAACAAAATCATGTAGTTAAAAAAAAATATTCTCCCCTCCTCCCTACCGACCTTTGGATATCCATTATCATCAAATCCTAAAAAAACTTGGTTATTATGAGAGACATTTCTTAGGATTTCATGTTTCATGTTCATTATAAGTTCATTGTGTTCTTGGTTCATGTTCATATCATATCTAAAAGGTTCTCTTACATATTTTAGGCCCTTCATATATTCCCAATGTGTGTGTGTGTGTGTGTGTGTGTGTGTGTGTGTGTCTATATATATATATATATATATAGTCTTTTTGTGTATCATTGTACCTCACCCCCACCCCCTTTTGTTTGTTTTAAAAGAATTCAAAGCATAAAGAGAAAAGGGTTCCCTATCACTCTCTCACATATTTTTACAACCAAGGGAGGCCAATACCACAGGTTGCAAGGCTCGACACCACCAAACGATTTTTCATTATCGAATTGGAGAGTTGTCAACATATAAATATATACCATTTATTATGTATTCCAATGAGAAATGTAGGATATTTCCCATTCACTATTTAAAAAAAAAATATCATATGGTCGACCATGGGGGCTTCACTAAATGAATCTATGACATATCACTTGCCTTAATGGCATACTAAACAATACCCTTAATTTGACCAAAAATTCGCAAATACTTCTAAAAATCACATTATTTAATCCCCTACCGATATGAATCAAATACACCTTCCCAATTTAAAAAACCCCTACTTTCACTAGATATTGTAGGTATCCATTTTTTCATTAGCATTTTATACCCCTTTATATTTTTTCATTAACTTTAAGCTCTAGTTTTTATACCGTCCATAATAAAAATTCTTTACCTCCTATTATATGCTCAATATATTATGCCATGTGTTCCTTAATATATATTCCCCAATATGAACGCACGTGGTATGGTAGTTCTCCCCTAGTGAAGCCCCCATTTGGTTTACCCACATTCAACATAGTTCCAAGTCTCACACAAAACCACAAATCTAACCACCTCCTATTCCAAAATCAATGGAGGTTGGAAAATGAGAAGTATCTTCAATGTAGGCATTCTAATAGTGTGGTGCAAGAAAATATTAAATCTCCATTAGAACCAACATAATCACACTCTAGTAGTATCAATGATTGCAATGTCGATGTGTATGTGAAATGGGAAACTCCACAAAATAATTTTAGAATTTTTTATTCATTGTGAAAAATTCAAAATCTGCCAACATTGCCAAGTTATGCAAAGTTATAACTCCACACATACCTCATGTGAATAAGAAATTCACTTTTCTGATATTAGGGGAGATTGGTGGAGGAGGTGCAAGTCTAATAGTAGCATTCACTTTTAAAGTAGCCATAGAGAAAATTATCTTATCACCACCTAAGGTTGGCCTTGGATTTCACATAGATTCTAGTCTCATAAATTTTTTCACATCTTTCATGACATATTGGGGAGTATATGGCCATAACAAGTGCTTGAATTGATGGTTTGGAGATGATTGCAACTTTTTTTGACACTCACTATGTTTCGTCAAAGAAATTGCAAGAACTGGAGAAGCACTTGGTTGATTTTAACTCTAGAGATATGAACGTTATCAAAGCAGCAATTGAAGATTTTTCTCTTCAATTCCATCCTAGGGACAAAAGTATCTTGTCTAAACATTCTTTGATTCACAAATTCTTCTCCAAGGATGTTGTAGAAGAGATTATAGAAACTTTAACAGCAAATAGTAATATGGAAGGCGATGAATGGGTTAAAGACACTATTCAGAATCTAAAGGTATCTTCTCTGACTGGTTAGAAGATGAAATTATGATTAATTCAACTTGAAAACAAACAAAGGAGGTGTCAACAATGGAGATGCTCAGAGTAATCGACTATCGTTCCACAATAATCAGAGCAATGTTTAATAGATTGCATGGGCTTATTTTTGAAGTGAAATAATGGTGGATATTTATGCCCGCCATTTTCATGACCATGTCCGTCAAGATCCCAAACATCGAGATGCCACCATATAGAGAAAGTTGTTGGAATTCAAATAGAAGATTTAATTGACAATTCAATTTTCTTATGATTTGAAAGTTTAGCTTCATGCCACCTATATTCTATGTAATTTTTGGGAGCTCCAAAGACCTCGCAGTGGGAACTATGGTAGTTGTATCTCTAATTATCCATGGTTGGAGAATGACCACCTAATTAATGCAAGCAAATACAAAGTTGTAAAAATCATGCCACTCCCTTTTTGTGAAGTTGATGAGGATTGAGGGAGAGCATTAATTAAATACTATTGCTAAAAATATGATAACTCAATCTACATCATAAATATCATCCTTAACTTCATCTTTTAAATGAAAACAAGATCCAATGTTGTTGGTTATAAATCTTGGGCTGTTGATACATAGGATAGGAGATATTGATAAAACTAATGTTTGTAAAGAAGTTATTCTTTGGTGTACATTCACATCACTGATCTATGAAACTTGAGCATCTAGCCTCCTCTTCACGTAAGAATTGAGAAATCTTGTTACTGGAGTGAGGAAAGGAATCCCGTGTCGGACATGTAAAATTATTACCTAATGTCAAATGCATGTTTTTGTAATATTGTACTTTAAAAAAAAAATATGTAATTGTAGAATACATGGGTAATGAGGTGTAAAAAAGGGTAAACAAGTATTTAATTAAATAAATAAAAATATCTCGGTATATGTATTAGAGGAAAACAAATTAAATTTATTTTCGAGCAATTTCCAAATGGATGCAACGAATGCAACCCACAAGCTTCCATCTGACAGCCAATCAAGGACGATCAAGACCATCCATTTTCCTCATGAGATTTATAAGAAGCAAGAAACAACATTTTAAAAAGGATTCCCACTTTTGCATACCCAGATGTTTCCCATTTGTCAATGAGGGTATGACTAGTAGTAAGGTTTTCTTTCTTTTATTCCTAGTTTCCTTCTTTGTGCAATTGACCTTATGCTTTTGTGATGTCATTGTCAGTTTGTGGGGTGCCTCTTTCAAGTGTCTCCTAGAATGTGACTATATTTCTCCATTGGTTTACATTCGGGAAAATTTCAAGATATTTTATTTCATTTATTTCACTGTTTTACCATTAAAGTTGGTATTGACCTAGTGACTTTTCCACGATGTGATATTCTTGTCCATTGTTGACCAATTTAGAAGGATTGTGCATCACCTTCCCAATTTCATGCATATCCCACCCTGCAAAAATGTACCTGGATGAGAAAATGAAATAAAAAAAAAAAAAGAATCTTCCTTGCTGGTCAAATCTCCCTTCAATTGTTTTTTCCATTTGGGTTTACATTTTCAAATATTTTTTAATTTTTACTTTTATTTCTTAGATTTTACTTTTTCTTTCCCTCTGTATAAATGTGTTTTATTCCATTTTTATAGTCATAAACTCGGAGATATATACATGTTTAACTTTTCATGTTATTTAAATTTGGTGCATTTTACTTTGTTTTACTGTTTCTTACACTAACCTTAACTTTTGTAAATAATGTGTTGATTATGATATTAAATTTTAGGCTGTCTAATATTTTCTTTGTGTATCTTTCCTTTCAGTTAGTCATTTTATTTTAGTTTTGTTTTACTTCTATACATATTTTATTAATGATTAATTACATATCTTATACAATTGGTTCATTTCTAATTTCATAACATAAATGCATATGCAACAATTAAAGTATATAATAAAAGGGTTAAGTAGATAAGTTATACATTTGGTCTAATGGTAAAATCACTTATCGCAGCTTAGATGTCATGATTTCAAACCTTATCAATCAATGTGTTTCCACAATGTTAAATGTTGTTATTGAAATCTTATTCAATATAGTCTAATCTCACACTAGTATATGATTGATTAATGTTTATATTTCACAAAATGAATATTCAATGAAACTTTTAAACCATATAAAAAAAATAATATTTAAAGGTTCCCGCACTCATTTAATTAATCATTTATGTGTTGTAACATATGGTTCATTAGTAGGAGGGCTATCATTTTTTTATTTGTTCTTACATAAAGAGCAATGTAGTCAATTTCATTTATTTAATTTATAAATTAAATGTAGTTGATGCTCTACATGAGTACTCTAAGGCAAAAACCTTAGACAACTAATTAGTTTGTTTCTTTTGTAAATAACTTGGTGTCTAGGGTTAGAGTAGTTAGGATTTTACTTTCTTTTTCTTTTGAATTCCAGGGTTGTTAGTTGTGGGATTCTTCCTAGTCAACTACATTTCCTTGACTAGCAAGAAAGTTAAGTTGCACCACTCTTGGTGTGGACTCAAATCCTACCCGAGAAGATATAAACTATGGGATAGTGTTACTACTACTTCTTATCAGCCTCTGAGAATTCCGAGATGTTGGTGTTGATGTAGTGTTGGAGCAACAATTTAATTCCAAATATCAACAAGTTCCATCTGAGGGTAAATCTCATATTAGGTCTTGTTTATAAATGACTTCTCGATGAATAGAAGGATATATTTCCTTAATAATAAATATGAAGTATTTGAATTGTTCAAAGAATTTAAGGCTTTGGTGGAAAATCAAACAGTGAAGAAGAATAAGGTGTCCAGGATAGATAACAGTGGAGAGTTCTGCAAGAAGTAATGTGAAAAATACTACTCCATATGCACGTCAACAAAATGGATTTGCATAGTGGATGAACATGACATTGATGGAAAAGGAAAGGAGCATGCTTAGTGGTGTTGCGTTAGGACGAGAATTATGGGAAGAGGTAGTGGAGACCGCATGTTACCAATTTAATATATCACATTCATCAACATTGGAGGATAAGACTACACAGGAGGTATGAACTGGTAAGAAACCCACTCTCACACATGTGAGGGTATTAGGTTACAATGCATATGTGCATGTTCCAAAGGAGAAAATAACTAAGTTAGATAGTAAATCTGAAACGTGCATATTTATTGGGTATAAAGATGGTTTAAAAGGTTATAATATTTGGAACCCAAAAACAAAGAATGTTTTGTAGAATCGAGATATGATATTTAGAGAAGTGAAGGATGTCATGAAATAGGAATTTCCACCAATGAAAAAGGATCCCGAGAAGATAGAATTTGATTTGAAGGATGAAGAATCATACTCCATAGAAGAATAAGAATCAGAGGAAGAAGAAACACACACTCCATGTGATTGTCATTCAATTTTTTCTTATCTATTAATATTGATGATGATCCTATAACTTTCAAGGAGGAAGTGTATTGAGAGGATGGAATGTTATGGGAAAATGACATATTGAAGAAATGGAATCCTTGGATAAGAATTAGACTTGGGATCTAGTGGAGTTGTTGGCTAGAAGAAAACCCATTGGCAACAAATGGGTGTTTAACAAGAAGATGAATGCAAAAGAAATAGTGGAGAAATACAAAGCTCAATTAGTAGAAAAAGGTTATTCCCAGGTTATGGGAATTTATTTTGGTGATATCTTTTCTCCTATTTCCAAGTTATATTTTGATTTTGAGGTAGAGAAGATGGATGTTAAGAGAGAATTCCTACATGGGGATCTAGAAGAAGATATCTACATGAAGCATCCATAATGATTTGTAGTGAAGGGTAAGAAAGAACTAGTATGGAGGTTAAAAAAGTCTCTTTATAGGTTAAAACAATCAGCAAGGATGTGGTATAATCACTAAGGATGTGGTATCAAAAAATTCATACATATATATAGGGACTTGGCTTCACAAGGAGCACATTGGATCACTATGTGTATTAAATTATTTGGTGATCATGTTACTTATTTCGTCTTATATGTGGATGATATGTTGATGATTGGAAATGATAGAGAAATTATCCAGGCTATGAAGACCCAATTGTCATTTAAATTCGACATGAAGGGTCTTAATGCTACAAATTTTACTTTGGGCATCGAAATTAACTGAGATCAGGATAAGAGGAAACTCTAGTTAAATCACAAGATATATGTTGAGGCAATATTGTAGAGGTTCAATACATAGGATAGTAGATCAGTGAAGGTTCATATTCTTGTAGGTGTAAATTTATTTTCTGAATAGTGTCCCGAGACACAAGAAGAGGAAGAGGACATGTCCTATGTTCCATACGTGAGAGAAATTGGAAGTTTGATGTATGCAATTGTATGTACTAGAAAAAACATTGCACATGCAATGGGAGTATTGACAAGTCTTATGTCAAAACCAGGGAAGGATATTAGGTAGTAGTATAGCATGATTTCAAATATTTTCATGGCACTAGTGATTATGGTTGTGCTACCAAGGAAGACCAGGATTTGACAAAATGTTGGACATATATGGCTTTGTTGATGTATACAAGCATAGATATCTGGATCAAAGAAGATTTACAAGTGGGTATGTGTTTAAACTATTTGGAGGAGTAATCAATTTGATGAGAAAAAGACGGTATGTAGTGGCACTTTCAAGTAAAGAGGATAAATACATGTAGCTACTCATGAAAGAAAGAAAGAAATTTAGATACAAAGATTATATTCAAGTATGGGGTTGTTACATCAAGCTATAAGGATACATTGTCATAGACAAAGTGCAATTTTATTGCAAAGAACTCTACTTATCATTTGAAGACAAAGCATATATATGTTAAGTATCATATTGTGAGGGATATGGTTGAAGACAAAAAGGTGTAACTAGTAAAGGTGGACACTTTGAAGAATGTTGCATATGCATTGGCAAAGTATGAGAGAACTAAGAATTTTTATTAGTGTAGAGAAACAATGGGCATTACGTCCCCAAAATAGTGATTGTGTACCCTTGTGGCTCCTACATACAAAGAAAACAACAAGTGGGAGAATGTTGGCTATGTGTTATATTCTTTGCATGGCTAGTCCAACACAAGGGAGGCAGTGGCCCCCTCTATTTAGGAGGTCATGGTGTGTGGGGGGGGGGTGATAGCCCCCCAACATGGGGTTCAAGGCAGTGCCCTAAATTTTTCTTTTGGCCACACGCACCCATGGTTTTCTGCATGGTTTTACATAGTTTTTTCACATGGTGGTTTTTCCCATGATTTTGTAGATCTAATCAATGGAAATATGGTTAGGTTGTAATAATGGTTAATAACATTGAAACAAATATACTGAAAAACCAATCTATTTTTCCTGGTTTCTACTTCTAGGAGAAAAATCTCTGTGTATATTTTTTGTTCTCACCAATGTATATTTTCTTTTTTTTTTAGAATCTATTTGCAGGATTTATTTGTACACGGTTGATACCTACAACCCAAAATAATTTTGATTTATACTCACCTCTGGTCACATGTATTAGGGGCCAAGTTATATGAGATAGAGCTAACAAATCCCACTTTAGAAGTTGCAAAGGCCTAAGAAACTACAAATATTTATTAGTGTCTTTAAGGTTGGCCAATTGTGAATGGCTTAGATCTTGGCTGGCTTCATATGCACATCATTATCAACCATGACAAATCCTATATAATGAATTCTATGCATTTTAAATGAGAACCTCTCTATATTGATATATAACTTTTGTTCTTATGGGATTCTCAAAACTTACTAAATATATTGCAAATGGTTCACCAAATCTTTTCTAATTATGAGAATATGACCACAATTGTTTTTTTAAATAGTATT
Organism: Pinus tabuliformis; assembly: GCA_031772625.1. Taxonomy (NCBI): domain Eukaryota; kingdom Viridiplantae; phylum Streptophyta; class Pinopsida; order Pinales; family Pinaceae; genus Pinus; species Pinus tabuliformis. The sequence goes on along the minus strand of CM062812.1, from coordinate 177,390,185 downwards.
AAGATATCCCCATCATCCCTATGAACATTATACCAAACCATGGAGAAGAAAATTATACCAATTTTTTGTATTATCATCCTACAATACCTCACTAATATCAAAGAGACTATGGTAGTTGACACTAGTTGAAACTACTTTTAGTACATTTTAAATTGACCTCCCAAGGTAACAATGACTCAATGTGGCATAGACTCATAAAAAAAATGATGCTTACATATATATGGTTGTCCTAAAATGACATCACAAGCTTCAAGTTGGAAAATAACACATGGTACCTTATCTTTGAAGGGGTTGATTCTATAGTTTAGGTGGCATTATTGACTAACATGAATATCTCATCTATGGCTCAACCAACTAATGGTGCATTCTTGGCTATATGGTTTCGCTCAAAGCTTCAACTTCTTGATGACGTCTATGGAGATAATTTTCTTTATCTATTTATATCAACAATGAATTGTAAAAAAGTTCCCATCGCTCACTTTAATTAATAGAAGAGGTGCTAATGTTCCTTAGCGTTTTGTGGTTCCCCTAGATGGCTATTTGTGGTATTGATGATATTAGTGGGTTCTTTGTTGAGATCCATGTTCTCTATATTTTCTCTAAATTAGAGTTCAATATATAATATTATTATGAGGCTTTGATTTTAGCCAAAAATGTCTAATTTTAGATACATTCATCAATGTTGTGCCAAAAATATTTGTGGAAAGCATACCACTTTCCAATGTCCTTCATCAACTTACCATTACTATTAATTACTTGCATATTAGGAAGGTTGCATTAAGTTTAGATATCCTCAATATATCCATTGTTCTACAAGTTAGGGTTTCCTTTATCATGCTTCCGTTATGGTGTATTTGCATACAAAAAATCACTCTTATTCTTCTACTTAAAATCTTTCTTGATCTTTACAATATAATATAAGTGCATCACATTGAGGAGATACCAAAACAATGCATATTAGGGTCCTACCATAACCTCCTGTTGTGGTGAAAACACAACCCCCCCATTATTGGATTGTTCAACTCAAATAATGGGGACCCTTTCTATAAAAATGTTGGCTAAACACCTTTTTGATTTTTATTTTAGTTGATTGCCCTACGCTTTGGTTAATTTTTAGTTTTCTTTGGATTCTTGTTTTGATTGCTTTGTTAGAATCGATTTTCTATAAGCTTCACATTGACGCTTGTTTGGTCTCATTTGGTCAAATGGTTTGAAAATGGCACTCATTTGAAAATCTGATTATTTATGTAGCCTGGGTTAAAATCGCGTAAAATGTACAATATTGCATTTTGTAGATAAATTAGTTCAATAATGCATTCATTTTAAATATTAACCCGTAGCAAGTTTTTACTAACATTTTTCATTTTTTAGTCATGCAGCCAAATTATTAATTATCGGGGTTTTAAGAAATTCACTCCAATTTCCAAATCAAATCTTAATCTCGAAAACCCAAACATTCAAGTGGCTGTAGTTTATTTTTATTATTTTTCATTTATTTTCTAAGTGGCTGTAGTTTTATTTTTAGCTGTAGTTTAAAAACTTATGTTCATAAAAATAAAACAAAAATAAAATTTAAGTTTAAAATTAAATTTTAAATTAATTAAATTAATTAATATATTATATAATTAATTTAATTAAATTAAAATTTAAAACAAAAATAAATATATAATAAAATTGTTCCGATGCGATATCGGGTCGCAAGTTTGGATTTCCAACATATTTTACAAACCCCGATATCCCGTCTCCCTCCCAATCCGATTTGCCGATGCAAAAGGCATAAGTTACTTACCAATATTTATTGGAATATATCGCATCGGGCTCTCATATGAAACGAGTTTAAAAAAAATCCCTCTTCCTCCCGATGCGATATCGCATCGGGAAATTTGGCTTGACCATTTTAATAGACCCCTCCATCCTCCTGATTGCCGATAAGCGAAAAGGAATAAAAAACGAAGTTTTAAATAAGTGGTTCAAACGACTTGTTTCTTGGACTCACACGTAGGGTAATATGGTTAGTTTTAATATACATTAGATATGGTGATATGTTAGTTTTAACGTTTTTATATATTATGAGTGAAGTAAGTAACGATTATGAGTGGAGTAAGTGAGGAGTAGGGTTAGTTAATATATATTAATTAGTTTATATTAATATGTAATATGTAATATATTATATTATTTAAATTAATATGCAGTATTTAATTAATAAATTTTAAATTAATCATATTAATTAATTTATGATATTTAATTAATTTGATTAATTTAGATTTAAGTATCATTTAGAATTAGTTTTTAATTAGATTTAATTTGTTTATAAATAATTAATTAGATATTAGTTAGTTAGATTAATAATTAACAATTAAATTAGAAACTAATTTAGGATTAGATTTTTAATGAGAATTTTGATTTTTAGCCTAGCAACAGAATTTCCAGATTCATGCCAGATTTGACCCATCAACTTTGGAAGCTCATAAATTGAGTTATACTTGGCCAAATGAGGCCCAGGACGACTCATTGGAAAGAGAAAATCAAGGAGAACATTTTGAAAGAGGTTTCACCAACAGATTTGATCATTTATTGGGCCAAAAATCAGGCAGAAGATCAGGCTCCGAATTTTGAAAACAAAATCAATTTTCTGAGTTATTGCTTTCAATTTCATTTGTCCAAAGCCTCTTCTAATTGCAGATCCATTGGTCGATAATATCATTTACCAATAAAACCATTCCAAGCATCAAATACAAAGCTTATATTTTGTTTTTAATTATTTATTTAAATAGAATTTGATTGGGTTTGATTTAACTGCCAGAAATGATATTTTGATTGCATTTTAATTTATTTTGATTTCTTTTGCAGGAAAACAGTGGAAAAGATATGAAGAAAAGGATTTCAAGCAATGAGAATGCTCCAGCAATTGAAGATCAGAATTAGGAGCAATTAAAATTATATTTGGCAGATTTCTCTTCAACAAACTCTCCTCTCCAAAAAATTCTTTTACAAATATTATAAATAACAGATTGCAGAAAGGAACAAGGGGCTGCTCTCCTCTACAATTTTAGAGACTTCTGAAAGCACTATTGTAATAGGAATTTAGAGTTGTAGGAGAGGGAAGTGAAATCTTAGATCTGGGGATTATTGAGGATTTTTCCTTTGTATCTTGAATTATGCATGAAGAACAAAGCTTGCACTATTGTGGCTCTAGTTTTGAAGGCAGAAGTTCAAGCAATGTAAAGGGCTGTTGGAGACCAAGAACAGAGAAATGGATGCAATAAATTGGTATTTCTAATACTACTGTTTTAAATATCAGTTTCATTTTTATAGTGACAGGGATGTCTCATTTTATTCATGTTTGTGCACTATTGTCAATATGGGTAATTTGTCTCAATCTTGTTATTATGTATCTCTGTTTTTTATGGATTAATTTCTGATTTCTGAGTAACTATTTACTCAGAAATCTGTCTTATTAAAACTGATTTATTGAGTGGTAATATGTTGTGAACTATTTCCACATATTATTGTTTAGTTATTGGGTTTGCTGATTTGATAATCAATATCATTTATGTGAACTACTTCCTGAGTGTTGTTGGTTTATTATTTCAGTAAAAATGTCTCAATAGGATGTGTTTTGATGTCCATAATATCAGTTAATTGAACTACTTCATTAACTTGATATTAATTATAAACAAGACATATCTAAATCCCAATACTTTAATTATCTTGCTCTTAGTTGGGTTAGATCTATATCTGCCTAATTAAGATAGGATTTAGATTAGTTTCTTTTGCTTGCATCATAGAATAAGCTTGCACTTAGAGTAAATTCTACATTCTTTTAAGTCCTCTCCTCAAAGAGGCAAAACTTTAGTTGTGGCTTGGCTGAACCCAAATCAGCTTAAGGGTCATTCTCTTGCGTGATCAGCAAGAAGAAGTGACCTGATGTCCCTTTCTATTGGTAGTTAAAGATACATTATAAACCAATAGCAATAGGGAGAAGGTAACTGGACCTAGATGAACAGTCGGAGCCACCACACCAAACGGAAAAGGAGCTGCTTTTAAGGTCCGGACCGGGTGGTTATCCCCCAATGTTGTTGCAGCGATTTTCGAGGCATCAACATTTTTGGCGCTAGAAGGAGGGCCTGAGAAATTTGTCTATTGAAGTCTTTTCAATTTTAACATTTTGTTTATGGCTCCTCTTAAACTTCCAATATGGAGTTGTATTCATGGACGTGCATCTTCCAATACTCCACCCGAAGTGGTAAGACTCTTGTCTCAGGTAAAATTCAATGGTGAGAGAAATTCTTCTGCTTTTAACCATGTCTTTCAATTTATTCAAAATGTTTCAAAATATGATTTTCAAGGAATTGATGAAGGCATTTTATGCAGAATTTTTACTCTTACATTTGCGGCAAAAGCCAGAAGCTGGTGCAAAACTCTTCCAGTTGCCTCAATCCATAGCTGGGATCAATTTGTTACAATTTTCATTTGTAAATTTGACGGCTACGATTATGAACAGGTATGTGAAGAAATTGAATATCTACGAAGGTTTAAAAATGAGTCTGTTAATGATTTTAATATGCGATTTCATTTAAATTGCTTAAGATTTAAAGACGAAGATAAACCTACGGAAGAAGAATCATTAGATTGGTTTAAATATATTTGTTCTCTTCCAACCATTCCCAATCCATATGAAATTGATTCAAGCTTTGTTCCATCCCCTTCCAATACAAATGAGAATCCCAATTTGGATGTGCAAATAAATGGTGATGAAGTGGTTTCACAAAGCTTGAAAAATATTTCCATTCAAATGCAAGAAGACAACAACAAAAATTTTGGAGAAAAAGCCGCCTTGAAATATGAAAGCTACTTTGAAGTAAATTCGGAAAATCAAATCGCAAATCAACAAGTACAAGCAGCAATCAAAGTAAATAAAATGCAAACTGCTGTACAAATTTCTGAATTTCTCCATGATGAGCAAATGCCGAAATCACAGCAGCAAAGCAGCCTTCTTCAAGAAAGCATACTCACACAAAGGAATGATCTGCAATCTGAAATTTACAATGAGCATAATGCACAAAAGTTCTCAAACAGAGACAGTTTTAAATGCATTGTTTCAGGTTCACATTTTTCCCTCTATCCTGATATTTTTAATGATAGTAATTTTTCTCCTCTTAGTATCAATGATATTTCAGAAATTAAAGAGGATGGTTTAAATGAATTACCATTAAATTTTTATCAAGATAAAGAAACAATAATTGATCATTCTTTTGCCACTAATGAACACGAAATGCTTGATCCTCCTTGTTTGGATATATTGGATGAGATTGAAGGGAATTCTAGAGAGTCTTGTGAGGTCATTTATGATGATTACTCTGATATTGAGGATGTTGATTTCAATTTTTCTCAAGAGAATCCTCATGATAAAATTCAAATAACATCTGAGAATGAGGAACGCTTCAATTTAGGAATTATCCCAACTAATCCTCATTTTAGAGCAGCAAATTATCTTCATGATTTCACCACTCAAGAAATCATTCCAATTTATGATTCATATGAGGATCAAACTCTCATTCCTATTCATAATCATAATTCGTTTTCTATTTCACAAGTTGGAATTCAAAATTATTCAAATTCCATAATTCTGGCCATTCCTTGTGAAAATGAAATCATTTCAAAACAATCCCAATTGTGCTGTAACATTAGTTGTACAAATAGTGATTTCATTTTAGTTTTTCTTTCACAGTTATTCTGTTTAAATTTAGATTTACTTTCTGATTTTATTTTGCAAAATTTTCACACTTTCCGCTGGCATATTAAACACTTTATTATCAAACACTCAATTGATGAATTTCCTTATTGGGAAATTGAAGTTTCATATTATAACCATGAACATCAAGAGCTGTTAACATATCAATGTCAATTGATGCTCATTACTTATCAAAAGCTTCTATCTTCTCAAAGGAAATATCAACAAGAGAATGTATTTTTAGAAATCTGCCAGCAATCCAATTTAATTAATAATTTTCCATGTCATTTGACAGACTTCCATTCATTTTTCATTGACTCATTTGAAAATTATTTGGAAGTTTTTCCTTCAAGGAAAATTGTCAATGATTTAACATTTGTACATAATACTAACAATTCTTTCCAGGCCTTTGAATTTAAAAGCTCATCTTCACAATCTGGCCTGTTATCTCTTCCTTTGAACATTTCCCAATTTTTAATAGAGATCCATCCAGATTTTTATGATCCAATTGGTAGTCAATTGGAAAGGAAATTTCAAGAGAATGAGATTTTAATCAAGTTGCTAACAATAACTGTACATTCTGATTTCATATTTATTTTCCTTAGTTTAGTCAATTTTGTATTTTTATTACTAATATTTGAACTGTACATAAACGCGGGAATAAAAATGAGAGAATGGTTACACTGGAAATATGACTATACCTAGTCATTTTCATGTATATGGTTAGAATAGGAGTAGAATTAAATTAGTTAGTTTGTTTTGTATAGTTAATTTGTTTTTAACAGTTTTGTAGATTAAAAAATAAAACAAAGCAATCAGCCTTCTCATACATGTTCAGTGGAAACATTTTTCCTTATCAGAAAATTTTAATTCTTGCTTTCCTTTTTGAAATTTCTTATAGCGATTTCTCTACTCTGCCTATTTTGAATAATGTCTTGATCAAAGTCAATTAAAATTGCACTTGGCATCGATTGCCTCAAAGCCACTTTTCTTCATTTCGGGATTTCCTTCTAAGATTTTCTTTTGAAATTTATATGGTAAGGATTTGAGGATATAAAAGCTTCATGATCCCATTATCCTATGAGATGTATGATTGACTATGATAAGCCTAATTCTAATTCAATCATTATCAGTCAATCTAACCTGTCACAACAATCATATGAAGTTCATATTATATTCCTCGGAATTTGCCAAAAGCTGATCTTAAGGATGCCCATTTTGCCAAGTGCACACATTTAAATCTGTTTTGACATTTTTCTACAATTAGTGGCTTAATCTCATTCTAATCTTTAGTTTATTATCTGATGCTGTAAAAACGCATCATGTCTATTTACTAAAGGCATTATTAAAAAGTCACTATAACAATACAAATTTTTCTCAAGATTAATTTGGAATGAGCAGAGGTAATAAATTATTGTTTCACTTCGAAAGGGAAGCATAGTTTCATATTTATTTCTGGTAAATTTTATATTCCATGAACATGAATGATTGATTTCATTTAGGCTGATTGCACACTTAGATTTAGAATAAATAATGAGATGATTTTAATCAAAGGAAGAATTTGAAGATTTATCAAGTAAAATTTGCAGACAAATTCCTTTCAGGTACGCATTTACAACTTTATCCTCATCCATTATTAGTTCATCTTTTCCTTAGTTTATTTTTTATTTGTGTTCTGTTTTATTTGTAGGTTCTCATTTGTTTTCAAAAAACTTGAAGTAAGCAGTAAACCCATTTCAAATTTGCAATAGGCTCAGGGAAATTTTATTTGTGATGCATTAGAATTTAAGCATTTTTAATTTTTCTTTTTAGAAAACCCAATTGAAATTTCAAGAAATATCATAAGACCATTCGCATCATAAGATTTCATCGGAAGTAGTTTTTTAGTATCTCTTTTGATAAAAAATTGTTCATCAAAGACCTCCGATGTATTATCTTACTCATATGCCATATTGCATTTCACATATCGGAGTTTTCCAAGTGAAGTATACTTCCATGAACATGAATCGCCGATAATCGATTTTACCGATGTTGCGATAAACACATAATTCCGGACCCGATATGAAATTCAAATCAAAGTCATAAAATTATCGCGTCCGTTTAATCGCAATAATGGTAGGAGCATAGCTTTAAAAGGACCAATGTCTCGGATCCGATATGTTATCAAATTTTCATCATAAAATTATCGGGTCCACTCTTCATCACATATCGGCCTATTGAGAATTGTTATATCGTGCGCATAACATTGCCGATCGCGATCGCCGATTAGCCACGTCATTCATCGCATATCGGCATCGCAACAATCATATTGTGTTACATAAGGTGCTTAAAGATTGCCGATCGCCGATTTACGTCATCCATCGCATCGCCGATATCGCAATCGCTTCCTTGCAGTTTTATTTATGGCCGATGTCTCGGATCCGATATGTTATTAAAATCCCATCATAAAAAGTAATCGGGTCCGCTCTTCATCGCATATCGTCATCGCAAAAAATATACTGTGTTACATCGGGTACCCAAAGTTTCCCGATTACCGATTAGCTACGACATCTATCGCATCGCCGATAGTGCAATCATTTCATCACATTTTTATGCTCACGTCACTTCTCTAAATCTGCGATGTGCGTTTTGCGATACAGGAACCACAATGTAAATATTTTCTAACCCCCGATATAATATTTCTTTAATGATGCGATTGCTCCATCTCAAAGTACAACTTTTCATCGCATATTTTCATATCGGCGATTTGCCGTTGCAACCTTTGATGTGAGAACTTCCAATGCATGCCTTTCAGCCATTAACATTTAATCAATATATGGCATAGCAATAAAAGTGAAGTTTTGCGAATTAAACTTAAAGCATGGTGAAGAAACATGTTGTGTGGATCATCCGATGAAGCGATGTGTTAAAGCAAGCTTGGGTAATCACTATGGGAAAAAGGCAATTGATGACAAATTTGCAGTACATTTAAATCATTTCAATTTCTCATACATTTTAGTTTTAAATATATAATTCCATAATTATAAATGGAATTCAAGACCTTTATCTTCATATTTAAATTTTATTATCTTGGATTTGGTCTTGATTCTGGACAATTTATCAAATCATGGAGTTTATATTAAACTTATAATATTTTGAGGAATAGTCATTACTGCAAATTCTCATTCTCATCTCTGATGCATTTCTTTTATTTCAATTCCCCTGAGCACTAAGCATTCTATTTTTACATTTTACTGCTTGCTTTAGTTTAAATAAAATAAATAATGATTTTGGGTTATAGGTGTTGTAGGGAAAAGTATCCGACTCGGATGACCCTAACCCACTCTAAGGGTGACAGTTCCTTAGCAACAACTGTAAAACAAACTACTGAAGGTTTACTTCTTTATGAAAGCAAAAGAGGATGGAGAAAACACTAACCGTTGCCTTGCGCTTAATGTCGAATCCAAACTCTCCTCTTTGGCCGCTTGCTCCTAGCTCTTTGTCCTTCTGCTCGCCCAAATGCAATGAGATCCTGCACAATGACAAAGAAGGAAACTACAAGAGGCATGCAATCATAACTGGTTCATGGATTAGTGTAAACCAAACATGCAATCATCACAATACATAATTGAAACAAGAGCACATAGAAGAACCTCAATAGCTTTTATTAATGAAGAAATAAAGGTTCTGAGAGGATTACAACCATTGCAGGCTCCAACCCAGCAACACCTCCCAGCAGAAAGAATTGCTCTTCTTCACCTCTCTCAAACAATCACCCAATAACTCAAGAATGAAACCAACAGCATATCATTACTTTGCACAAAATTCCAGCCTCTTGAGCTCATAGGAGAGAGCTCAATATATAGATGAATTGAGAAAGGATGAGTCAGCTTGCAACTGATGTGTAGCTGCCTTGTGTCCTCTCTCTCTTCAGTTAATCTTTAGTTGATCTTCAGTTCTTGAGTCCACTTGGTGAACCTTGATTCCACTTGGAGAAACAAAGCCTCTGACTCATCACAAGGCGAAATACCTGATCCAAGTGTCATTTTTGGAAGATTCCAAAGCAATGACTCACTGTGCCACTTGTCCTTTCTCGCTCAGCGCAGGTGGCCTTTGTTCCACTTGCTTTGCAACGCAGGTACACCATGGAGCAACTGAGTTTCAGTGCAGAACCCTAGTGGAGCACCTGCTTTGATTTCAGGATTGCTTGTTTTTTAGTGTTTTCAGGTGGAGAACTGATCTGAGAGCTGTTGGTTTGCTGACCTTGTTCCTCTAGGGGTAGGAACATCATGTTTAGGGAACTTTGGATCCCTTGGATTATTGACAATTCATGCTTGTTGCTGTAAGGCACAAAATTGTCTATAACAGATGCCCCCTAAAGTATGAGGTCGTTTATCGGGTGAAATGCTTTATTGAGAGGATCCGAAGTTCATTCAATCTGCTGAGAAGTGTCCTGTAATAAGATACAATACAATACATTATTTTTCATACATTTTTCATGATCTGGCTGAGGCGGGCATTCCCATGCTCAGCTTTATAAATACATTTTGGTACATAGAACAGACGATCGTCTGATATAGACTGATAATTCTCTGCCGACATTATCATCCTCTGAGAAGGATGATCATCTGCTGTAATGATGTACATATCAAATGTCTTTATGTCCTGAATATATATCGCAGCCCGGATGGATGAAACTAGATCCGGGGTCTTCAATCTCTTCCGATCTTCACTCGATGTACAAGTCGATCCATGTGAGAATTTCTTGAATTCGAACATGGAAAGACATCGCTTGATTACCGGTCAATGATGTAAACCGTTAACAAGCGCGAGAGGAATCACCGATAAGGATGATGACCCTCAAGGTACGGCAGTACAATCCACATGGTGGGAATAAAGGACTTGGCGTCGACCACCATGCAAAATCTTCTGGTCGAAGGTCATTGATGTATACCTGTCGCCGGAAGTGAGAAACTTGCCATTGAGGCATGCAAGCTTCAAAGTACTGAGGGAGGTGTTCCTAGATCAACTCCTTGGATAATGAGCTGATGTCGACAAGGAGCGATCCGTCAAAGGAGGGCCTTAATGAATCCCACATCAGTGACACGGAACGGAGCTAGTGATTGTGATGAGGTGAAAACAAACTGTGATGTATGATTCAGGGTGGCGGTCATGAAGTGGATGAAGGATAATGTATGGCAGTGGGCGGAACACGGTTGACTCTTTACAGAACCACATCTCTTGAACATATAACGACACTGATGTGATGGATTGGTAGCATTACCCCAATTGTGGATGGTGTGGCGAGGACCATGGTTATGCGACCGGTGAATGAAACAACCCAACTCGATGTGATACGGAGGACAAAGTGTCATGTTCAAGAGCGACTTGCTACCATTAATGCTGTGAGGTTCTCCCAATTTTTCCCCAGTCATTGCTGACCAGTACCTCATATAACGACACTGATGTGATGGATTGGTAGCATTACCCCAATTGTGGATGGTGTGGCAAGGACCATGGTTATGCGACCGGTGAATGAAACAACCCAACCCGATGTGATACGGAGGACAAAGTGTCATGTTCAAGAGCGACTTGCTACCATTAATGCTGTGAGGTTCTCCCAATTTTTCCCCAGTCATTGCTAACCAGTACCTCTTTATTTTTGTCAAGCTTGAGGAGGATAACATATGCTTGTTCTATAACCTGCCCTTCGGGCAAGCCCATCGCTATGTTTTAACGAGCCTAGCGATAGGGAAACTCGTTCTCGTCTAAAGACAAGTTTGTCGCTATTTAATCATTTTAACGAGTCTAACGACAAAGAAAACTCGGTCCTTTTCATTTTTAGAGAGTCTGAAAAGGTACGAAAAGTTAACTCCAAAATTCCTTTTTCGTCATCTAATCCCTTAAGTCCGAAAAAGTATAAAACAATACAGAAGGGATGAATTTTCGGTTGCTTTAACGAGCCGAACAAAACAAGCGCTCGATCTTTTTGTGCAATAATCCCTCAGGTCCAAAAAGATTAAAATCTAGAGGAGGGATAGCTTTCCGGTCGCTTTAACGAGCTGGAAGGCCAAAACTCGGCAAACTTTTCATATTTTACGAGTCAGTGAAAAGAGCTCAAAGAAGACTCGTCTTTTGAGGAACGAGTGATGAACAGGGATAGCAGCAGATTCCAGGTACAGGTTGGAATTCTCCAATCACGGCAGTGTCACAAGGATGGCTAAGTGAAATCACTCTTCGCAGCTGTTCCTCAAAATGGGTAAACAAACATATGGAGGTGAACGATTGGCCAAATGAACGGATGGAGGTGACGGCATATAAACACGACCAAGGGCTTTTAATATGGCTTTCAAAGGTTACATTTCTCGAGGTTGTTTACCGGTTCATTTTTTCTGGGTGAGCTTGAACTGCCAGGGAAAGATTGCTCACAAATTATGTTTATTTTTTAACGAGCATGAAATTTGCACAAAAACTGCTCGATTCTTGCGTTTATTTTTTAACGAGCATGAACATTGCTAAAACTGCTCGATTTTGCGTTTATTTTTTAACGAGCATGAACTTTGCCAAAACTGCTCGTTTATTTTGCATGCCCCCAGCATCATAATAACGCATGTCAAAGGAGGGTGCCCCCCAAGCTTCATTGCATTCAACTTGGTGGTTGGAATGAAGGTTTACCTTTGAATTTTGAAAAGGGGATTTGTTTCATTTTTTAATGAGGTTGACATAGTAAAAGAACTATCCTCGTGACTCCTTGTTTCATTTTTTAACGAGGTTGACATGAGATAAGAACCGTCCTCGGAGCCCACTGTATTTACAATATTTCCATTAGGGCGATGATCCATGCTGACAAAATACTTAGGAATCTTCCGAATCTGTTGGATATAGAAGATTTAATATTGTAGGTTTCCACTGTGGCTACTTCCGCCAGATTACTTGCCGGCGGTAGGGCAAAAGTACCCATTAAGGCAGGGTCTTTTAGGAGACCTACTCCGATATTTTGGAGTGATTGATTACCTTCATGGATCATTGTGCTGCTTCTCGTAACTTGAGAACTATTGGGGAGAAATGTTTGTTGGTCGACGATTGTAATTTTTCCTTGAAAAGGAAATACAATTCTCCTGTAGTAGGTCGACACAACTGCAGCCATGGCATATATCCAAGGCCTTCCCAGTAGGATGTTGTAATCGAGGTTTCCGTCGATTACTTCCACATCAACTTCTACTGTTTTTCCCCCCAGTTCAACTTGCAAGTTACTTAAAATCCCGTATGGAGTGTATGATCGTCCATCAAATGCTTTTAACGTCGTTGACGATTTCGACAAGGGTGGTGAGCCTAAATTTTTCCAGCAACTCATCGACATAAGACATGTAGATGCCCCCTCATCAATAATTGTTCGATGAACAGTTTTGTTGAGGGATTTCACTTGAATAAGGAAAGCCTGTTGAGCTGGTAACTTAGGGTCATATCCTTTATGATCAAAGGTCACAAGATTGGAATCCATTGGGCCAATCCCACCTATAGCTGATAATAAAGCTTGCTCTTGGGAGGTGCAATTTTGTGCTACCTCAAGTGTCGACATAGCGGACGACGATTGGGTCAGGTCCTCTATTATATTATAATCCTGTGTTATTTTTTCACGAGGATTAAATGTAGACTTGTGTACTACTCCCTTTGGCGACTTTATCATTGGTTTAGAAACGATGGGTGGCACAACTTTGTTCAAAGTTGTTGTCGAACTGCTAGGTTGTTTATCAGCCTTGTTATTCGACCGCTGTGGATTCTGGTAACCTTTATTCCTTGTCAAAGCATTATTCTGCTGCTTTGAGGTGGACAACATAAGCACTTGGGATTGGGAAGCATTTTGATTGGCAACCAGATTTTGGCTTGGATTAGGGAACGGATCAGTCAATACTGCTGGGGTTTTTGAACTCTTGAAGAGTTTCTTAACTTCAGGTATATGTGGACAATCTTTCGTCCAATGATCCTCATCGCATATATGACACCCTGTCGGGGGTCTCCCTTTCCTTTTCTTTATCTTCTTGCCCCCTGGTTGCTTCAGTTGTTTGCCCTTGTCGGTCGACATGGCATTTACTTCTGAGGCAAGAAGTCCCTCATTTGCATTTTGACTAGAAATTTTGCGTTTGCCAGTCATGCCATTACTGGCGTGAGAGTTAGTATTCGATTCAGGAGGGGGAGGAATTGAAAATTCAGGTCTAGGGGCGTCAGGTATTTTGTCGTAGAGCGTGCCCGACTGAGTATATACTAAGTCTAAGTATTGAGCACGAGCGATGACTTGCTCCTCTGTTACGACTCCTCCCTTGGCCACATCTTCCGTTATAGCCGGAAGTAACGACTTTATAAACCATTCAGCTAACAGCTGATCGGGAACGTAAGTTTTCACCATCCTACGACGACGTCGCCACTCATGTATATGATCAGATATGTGAGTGGCTGTTGTCTGTTTGAAGTTGGTAAGGAGTTCTGTTCCCGTTTCATACCTTATCGGTAATTGAAAATGGGTTAAGAAAGTCGTGGCTAAGGAGCTGAAATTGTCGAAAGAGGCTCTTGGCAATTCAATATACCATTTAGCCGTTGGACCTGTCAATGTCCTCTGGAAGAGGCGAAGTCTTATCGAATCATCGTTTAGAGTGTTCGATGAACACCACAGATGAAAAGTCATGACGTGATTCGACGAGTCTTCACCTGGATTTCCATTGAATTTAGGAATGTCCGATGGAAGTTTATGCGGAATCGCTGGCCACCAAGGGGCGTAAGCAATTGGATCATTCGTCAGCCGGTTTAGATCTGGTAATTCTAGAGTTGCTACAAAAGGCAACTGATGGTTCAGATTAGGCGGAGGATATCCAGGATAAGATGGTATCGCCTGAGCAATGGGTCTTTGCAGACCAGCATGATGCTGACAACTTTGACAAGGTTGATGGGCGTAACCATTATAGCATGGTTGCCCATTACTTACAAAGATTTGTTGCTCAGGTCCTTGATATGATTGCTGGAATGGTGGTTGTTGAGATTGAACCAGCTCTGGTTGTTGGACCATTTGCTGTTGACCAATATTGGATGATTGACCAAGATGAGGAGTCACAGTACTTGTTTGAGCCTGAGTCGCTCCAGATAAGGAGGCACTACCCTGAGATTGTGATTGATGCAACGCATTCACCATAGCAGGAGTGGTGGTAATATTCGACACAGGGTGTACTGGTTGCATTGAAGATACAACTCCTGGTTGTTGAGGCAGTATTGGTACCCAACCGCTAGATGTGATTCCAGTTTGACCTGAACTTTGTTGTAAACTCCCATATGGTTGTTCTCCGGGAGGGAACAATGAAAGAGCATACTGCCCTCCACATGGTGGAAATCCAGTACTTAAAGGGAAGATTGGCCTTTGAAGACACATTGGATCAATTTGTTGAGTTTCAACATAAGAAGTACCAGATGATAATCCGGATGAAGCAATAGGAACTAACCATATTGTTGTCCCTGATGGGACTCCGGCTTGTTGTTGACAATTTGCCGGGACAGATGGTATACCAGCAAACATCGTTGGAGTAGCAGCAGGAGGCTCTGCTGTTGCTGTGTCGGATGACACAGTCCTAGATGTTGATGGTTGTTCAGACATTTTGAGTCTATCCAAAAGATTTTAGCGATTCGACAAGAACTTACGATGCCAAAAGACTAACTTCGAAGATCAACGCAGGAATAGGAGGTGATTATGTTCCGTTTAAAATAAATTTTATTAACGACGCTTTAGACACAACTTTGCTTTTTCATGTTTTAAGAGTCGAGAAAAAGCTAAAGATGACTCTAGTCTCCTTCGATGTTTTAACGAGCCCGAAGTGACAAATGCTCGGATGGACTTTTTCAGTTATAGAGTTTGAAAAAGGCCAAAAGAAACTTCTCTGGAGTTCTAGGCAGAGGGTGTGCCAAACTTTTCGCGAAACCACAGAATACGTTTTACGGTACGGGTGGTCGATCTTCGTGAATGCTGTGTTCACTGCGTCGCGATCAGTAGGGCGGCCGACACGGCTTCCTATAGATAAAGGCTTTGTTCCTATAGGGGTCTCCCAATATATACGCGACGGTACGTGGGAGCACAAGTCCGTATTAGTGCCACCGACTCTCAGGAGGAATCACCCACCTTCGTAGAGATCGACAGTCACTATGTTTAACGACGCCGGAACACGTCTCTACCTAGACCTCTATGTGTTTGCGTTATGTTACAAAGCGTTGTTATGTAAATTGAATTTATTTTAATGTTGATCTTGTTTAGCAGTTTGCCTTTAAGGATCACCACGAGATGTTTGATACAAATTCCTAAATGCAGTCTAAGATGAGAAGCAAGCTTTTTCAAATCTTTTTGACTGATGAAAATCTTAACTACTGAGGGAGAAGAAAGGCATATCTTTTCACACAGTTCATACAACACAAACTAATGCACTTTCTCCTAAATCATCATGCAAACTTTTTCAAATGCAAAATGCACAATGCATGTATTTTCTTTTCCCTTTCTTAATGTTGATGTATTACAAAAAGAAAGTTGTTATATAACTTTGATTTCGATTTAAAGCGAAAACAAACAAGTTTGCCCAAAATCAAAAAACACCTTAAGATTCACTTGCTTAATCACTGGAAATACATGAAATCAAACCATACTTAACGAAAGTAAAATGACTAATCAGCTATGGACAGCAAACAAGCTAACTCTTTAGACCAGCAAAATGCCTAACACAGGTTCAGATCTAAAAGGCCAAAAGCATGACTAGTTTACTTTTCGTTATGGGAAATTGTAAATGAGTAAGAAATACAAAGAACAAGTACAATTTCGTTATATAACAGAGGCAGAATGATGGCAAGTAATATTGGTTTCAAAACAGGCACAAGACTGACACCTAGCAGCAAAACTAAGTGAAAACAGGCAAGAGAAAGGAGGAAACCCCAAATGCACTAGGCAAATTTGGGCCAACGCAGGCTCTGCACAGCCAAACTGGCTCTCAGCGCAGGTAGCCCCTTCGGGACCTGCGTTGCAAAGCAGGTAGCCTGTGTACTGCCTGCTTTGGAAAACGAGAATTGCGTTTTCACAGTTTCCGGGTCATAATTTTCTCAAAAATGCACGGTTTTTGCTCAAATCAGAAGCAATAAGTCAAGCACACTCAAAGGGATGATTAGGAAGGTGCAAAGCTATCACTAAGAGCTTACAAGGATCCTTGTAGATCAGCTCTTCAAATCATGAATTTGCTCAAAACATGAGCAAGAGTAGCTGCCCTCTACTTTGCTTTTGATATAGTCAAAAGCTTTTCGATTTGGTACTCTTTTGTTCAGGAAATGAATAGCAAAATACTACAAACACAATCAAACGGATACGATCCCCAGCGGAGTCGCCAGTTTGTTGTAGGGAAAAGTATCCGACTCGGATGACCCTAACCCACTCTAAGGGTGACAGTTCCTTAGCAACAACTGTAAAACAAACTACTGAAGGTTTACTTCTTTATGAAAGCAAAAGAGGATGGAGAAAACACTAACCGTTGCCTTGCGCTTAATGTCGAATCCAAACTCTCCTCTTTGGCCGCTTGCTCCTAGCTCTTTGTCCTTCTGCTCGCCCAGCTGCAATGAGATCCTGCACAATGACAAAGAAGGAAACTACAAGAGGCATGCAATCATAACTGGTTCATGGATTAGTGTAAACCAAACATGCAATCATCACAATACATAATTGAAACAAGAGCACATAGAAGAACCTCAATAGCTTTTATTAATGAAGAAATAAAGGTTCTGAGAGGATTACAACCATTGCAGGCTCCAACCCAGCAACACCTCCCAGCAGAAAGAATTGCTCTTCTTCACCTCTCTCAAACAATCACCCAATAACTCAAGAATGAAACCAACAGCATATCATTACTTTGCACAAAATTCCAGCCTCTTGAGCTCATAGGGGAGAGCTCAATATATAGATGAATTGAGAAAGGATGAGTCAGCTTGCAACTGATGTGTAGCTGCCTTGTGTCCTCTCTCTCTTCAGTTAATCTTTAGTTGATCTTCAGTTCTTGAGTCCACTTGGTGAACCTTGCTTCCACTTGGAGAAACAAAGCCTCTGACTCATCACAAGGCGAAATACCTGATCCAAGTGTCATTTTTGGAAGATTCCAAAGCAATGAATCACTGTGCCACTTGTCCTTTCTCGCTCAGCGCAGGTGGCCTTTGTTCCACTTGCTTTGCAACGCAGGTACACCATGGAGCAACTGAGTTTCAGCGTAGAACCCTAGTGGAGCACCTGCTTTGATTTCAGGATTGCTTGTTTTTGAGTGTTTTCAGGTGGAGAACTGATCTGAGAGCTGTTGGTTTGCTGACCTTGTTCCTCTAGGGGTAGGAACATCATGTTTAGGGAACTTTGGATCCCTTGGATTATTGACAATTCATGCTTGTTGCTGTAAGGCACAAAATTGTCTATAACAGATGCCCCCTAAAGTATGAGGTCGTTTATCGGGTGAAATGCTTTATTGAGAGGATCCGAAGTTCATTCAATCTGCTGAGAAGTGTCCTGTAATAAGATACAATACAATACATTATTTTTCATACATTTTTCATGATCTGGCTGAGGCGCGCATTCCCATGCTCAGCTTTATAAATACATTTTGGTACATAGAACAGACGATCGTCTGATATAGACTGATAATTCTCTGCCGAAATTATCATCCTCTGAGAAGGATGATCATCTGCTGTAATGATGTACATATCAAATCTCTTTATGTCCTGAATATATATCGCAGCCCGGATGGATGAAACTAGATCCGGGGTCTTCAATCTCTTCCGATCTTCACTCGATGTACAAGTCGATCCATGTGAGAATTTCTTGAAGTCGAACATGGAAAGACATCGCTTGATTACCGGTCAATGATGTAAACCGTTAACAAGCGCGAGAGGAATCACCGATAAGGATGATGACCCTCAAGGTACGGCAGTACAATCCACATGGTGGGAATAAAGGACTTGGCGTCGACCACCATGCAAAATCTTCTGGTCGAAGGTCATTGATGTATACCTGTCGCCGGAAGTGAGAAACTTGCCATTGAGGCATGCAAGCTTCAAAGTATTGAGGGAGGTGTTCCTAGATCAACTCCTTGGATAATGAGCTGATGTCGACAAGGAGCGATCCGTCAAAGGAGGGCCTTAATGAATCCCACATCAATGACACGGAACGGAGCTAGTGATTGTGATGAGGTGAAAACAAACTGTGATGTATGATTCAGGGTGGCGGTCATGAAGTGGATGAAGGATAATGTATGGCAGTGGGCGGAACACGGTTGACTCTTTACAGAACCACATCTCTTGAACATATAACGACACTGATGTGATGGATTGGTAGCATTACCCCAATTGTGGATGGTGTGGCGAGGACCATGGTTATGCGACCGGTGAATGAAACAACCCAACCCGATGTGATACGGAGGACAAAGTGTCATGTTCAGGAGGGACTTGCTACCATTAATGCTGTGAGGTTCTCCCAATTTTTCCCCAGTCATTGCTGACCAGTACCTCATATAACGACACTGATGTGATGGATTGGTAGCATTACCCCAATTGTGGATGGTGTGGCGAGGACCATTGTTATGCGACCGGTGAATGAAACAACCCAACCCGATGTGATACGGAGGACAAAGTGTCATGTTCAAGAGCGACTTGCTACCATTAATGCTGTGAGGTTCTCCCAATTTTTCCCCAGTCATTGCTGACCAATACCTCTTTATTTTTGTCAAGCTTGAGGAGGATAACATATGCTTGTTCTATAACCTGCCCTTCGGGCAAGCCCATCGCTATGTTTTAACGAGCCTAGCGATAGGGAAACTCGTTCTCGTCTAAAGACAAGTTTGTCGCTATTTAATCATTTTAACGAGTCTAACGACAAAGAAAACTCGGTCCTTTTCATTTTTAGAGAGTCTGAAAAGGTACGAAAAGTTAACTCCAAAATTCTTTTTTCGTCATCTAATCCCTTAAGTCCGAAAAAGTATAAAACAATACAGAAGGGATGAATTTTCGGTTGCTTTAACGAGCCGAACAAAACAAGCGCTCGATCTTTTTGTGCAATAATCCCTCAGGTCCAAAAAGATTAAAATCTAGAGGAGGGATAGCTTTCCGGTTGCTTTAACGAGCTGGAAGGCCGAAACTCGGCAAACTTTTCATATTTTACGAGTCAGTGAAAAGAGCTCAAAGAAGACTCGTCTTTTGAGGAACGAGTGATGAACAGGGATAGCAGCAGATTCCAGGTACAGGTTGGAATTCTCCAATCACGGCAGTGTCACAAGGATGGCTAAGTGAAATCACTCTTCGCAGCTGTTCCTCAAAATGGGTAAACAAACATATGGAGGTGAACGATTGGCCAAATGAACTGATGGAGGTGACGGCATATAAACACGACCAAGGGCTTTTAATATGGCTTTCAAAGGTTACATTTCTCGAGGTTGTTTACCGGTTCATTTTTTCTGGGTGAGCTTGAACTGCCAGGGAAAGATTGCTCACAAATTATGTTTATTTTTTAACGAGCATGAAATTTGCACAAAAACTGCTCGATTCTTGCGTTTATTTTTTAACGAGCATGAACATTGCTAAAACTGCTCGATTTTGCGTTTATTTTTTAACGAGCATGAACTTTGCCAAAACTGCTCGTTTATTTTGCATGCCCCCAGCATCATAATAACGCATGTCAAAGGAGGGTGCCCCCCAAGCTTCATTGCATTCAACTTGGTGGTTGGAATGAAGGTTTACCTTTGAATTTTGAAAAGGGGATTTGTTTCATTTTTTAATGAGGTTGACATAGTAAAAGAACTATCCTCGTGACTCCTTGTTTCATTTTTTAACGAGGTTGACATGAGATAAGAACCGTCCTCGGAGCCCACTGTATTTACAGTATTTCCATTAGGGCGATGATCCATGCTGACAAAATACTTAGGAATCTTCCGAATCCGTTGGATATAGAAGATTTAATATTGTAGGTTTCCACTGTGGCTACTTCCGCCAGATTACTTGCCGGCGGTAGGGCAAAAGTACCCATTAAGGCAGGGTCTTTTAGGAGACCTACTCCGATATTTTGGAGTGATTGATTACCTTCATGGATCATTGTGCTGCTTCTCGTAACTTGAGAACTGTTGGGGAGAAATGTTTGTTGGTCAACGATTGTAATTTTTCCTTGAAAAGGAAATACAATTCTCCTGTAGTAGGTCGACACAACTGCAGCCATGGCATATATCCAAGGCCTTCCCAGTAGGATGTTGTAATCGAGGTTTCCGTCGATTACTTCCACATCAACTTCTACTGTTTTTCCCCCCAGTTCAACTTGCAAGTTACTTAAAATCCCGTATGGAGTGTATGATCGTCCATCAAATGCTTTTAACGTCGTTGACGATTTCGACAAGGGTGGTGAGCCTAAATTTTTCCAGCAACTCATCGACATAAGACATGTAGATGCCCCCTCATCAATAATTGTTCGATGAACAGTTTTGTTGAGGGCTTTCACTTGAATAAGGAAAGCTTGTTGAGCTGGTAACTTAGGGTCATATCCTTTATGATCAAAGGTCACAAGATTGGAATCCATTGGGCCAATCCCACCTATAGCTGATAATAAAGCTTGCTCTTGGGAGGTGCAATTTTGTGCTACCTCAAGTGTCGACATAGCGGACGACGATTGGGTCAGGTCCTCTATTATATTATAATCCTGTGTTATTTTTTCACGAGGATTAAATGTAGACTTGTGTACTACTCCCTTTGGCGACTTTATCATTGGTTTAGAAACGATGGGTGGCACAACTTTGTTCAAAGTTGTTGTCGAACTGCTAGGTTGTTTATCAGCCTTGTTATTCGACCGATGCGGATTCTGGTAACCTTTATTCCTTGTCAAAGCATTATTCTGCTGCTTTGAGGTGGACAACATAAGCACTTGGGATCGGGAAGCATTTTGATTGGCAACCAGATTTTGGCTTGGATTAGGGAACGGATCAGTCAATACTGCTGGGGTTTTTGAACTCTTGAAGAGTTTCTTAACTTCAGGTATATGTGGACAATCTTTCGTCCAATGATCCTCATCGCATATATGACACCCTGTCGGGGGTCTCCCTTTCCTTTTCTTTATCTTCTTGCCCCCTGGTTGCTTCAGTTGTTTGCCCTTGTCGGTCGACATGGCATTTACTTCTGAGGCAAGAAGTCCCTCATTTGCATTTTGACTAGAAATTTTGCGTTTGCCAGTCACGCCATTACTGGCGTGAGAGTTAGTATTCGATTCAGGAGGGGGAGGAATTGAAAATTCAGGTCTAGGGGCGTCAGGTATTTTGTCGTAGAGCGTGCCCGACTGAGTATATACTAAGTCTAAGTATTGAGCACGAGCGATGACTTGCTCCTCTGTTACGACTCCTCCCTTGGCCACATCTTCCGTTATAGCCGGAAGTAACGACTTTATAAACCATTCAGCTAACAGCTGATCGGGAACGTAAGTTTTCACCATCCTACGACGACGTCGCCACTCATGTATATGATCAGATATGTGAGTGGCTGTTGTCTGTTTGAAGTTGGTAAGGAGTTCTGTTCCCGTTTCATACCTTATCGGTAATTGAAAATGGGTTAAGAAAGTCGTGGCTAAGGAGCTGAAATTGTCGAAAGAGGCTCTTGGAAATTCAATATACCATTTAGCCGTTGGACCTGTCAATGTCCTCTGGAAGAGGCGAAGTCTTATCGAATCATCATTTAGAGTGTTCGATGAACACCACAGATGAAAAGTCATGACGTGATTCGACGGGTCTTCACCTGGATTTCCATTGAATTTAGGAATGTCCGATGGAAGTTTATGCGGAATTGCTGGCCACCAAGGGGCGTAAGCAATTGGATCATTCGTCAGCCGGTTTAGATCTGGTAATTCTAGAGTTGCTACAAAAGGCAACTGATGGTTCAGATTAGGCGGAGGATATCCAGGATAAGATGGTATCGCCTGAGCAATGGGTCTTTGCAGACCAGCATGATGCTGACAACTTTGACAAGGTTGATGGGCGTAACCATTATAGCATGGTTGCCCATTACTTACAAAGATTTGTTGCTCAGGTCCTTGATATGATTGCTGGAATGGTGGTTGTTGAGATTGAACCAGCTCTGGTTGTTGGACCATTTGCTGTTGACCAATATTGGATGATTGACCAAGATGAGGAGTCACAGTACTTGTTTGAGCCTGAGTCGCTCCAGATAAGGAGGCACTACCCTGAGATTGTGATTGATGCAACGCATTCACCATAGCAGGAGTGGTGGTAATATTCGACACAGGGTGTACTGGTTGCATTGAAGATACAACTCCTGGTTGTTGAGGTAGTATTGGTACCCAACCGCTAGATGTGATTCCAGTTTGACCTGAACTTTGTTGTAAACTCCCATATGGTTGTTCTCCGGGAGGGAACAATGAAAGAGCATACTGCCCTCCACATGGTGGAAATCCAGTACTTAAAGGGAAGATTGGCCTTTGAAGACACATTGGATCAATTTGTTGAGTTTCAACATAAGAAGTACCAGATGATAATCCGGATGAAGCAATAGGAACTAACCATATTGTTGTCCCTGATGGGACTCCGGCTTGTTGTTGACAATTTGCCGGGACAGATGGTATACCAGCAAACATCGTTGGAGTAGCAGCAGGAGGCTCTGCTGTTGCTGTGTCGGATGACACAGTCCTAGATGTTGATGGTTGTTCAGACATTTTGAGTCTATCCAAAAGATTTTAGCGATTCGACAAGAACTTACGATGCCAAAAGACTAACTTCGAAGATCAACGCAGGAATAGGAGGTGATTATGTTCCGTTTAAAATAAATTTTATTAACGACGCTTTAGACACAACTTTGCTTTTTCATGTTTTAAGAGTCGAGAAAAAGCTAAAGATGACTCTAGTCTCCTTCGATGTATTAACGAGCCCGAAGTGACAAATGCTCGGATGGACTTTTTCAGTTATAGAGTTTGAAAAAGGCCAAAAGAAACTTCTCTGGAGTTCTAGGCAGAGGGTGTGCCAAACTTTTCGCGAAACCACAGAATACGTTTTACGGTACGGGTGGTCGATCTTCGTGAATGCTGTGTTCACTGCGTCGCGATCAGTAGGGCGGCCGACACGGCTTCCTATAGATAAAGGCTTTGTTCCTATAGGGGTCTCCCAATATATACGCGACGGTACGTGGGAGCACAAGTCCGTATTAGTGCCACCGACTCTCAGGAGGAATCACCCACCTTCGTAGAGATCGACAGTTACTATGTTTAACGACGCCGGAACACGTCTCTACCTAGACCTCTATGTGTTTGCGTTATGTTACAAAGCGTTGTTATGTAAATTGAATTTATTTTAATGTTGATCTTGTTTAGCAGTTTGCCTTTAAGGATCACCACGAGATGTTTGATACAAATTCCTAAATGCAGTCTAAGATGAGAAGCAAGCTTTTTCAAATCTTTTTGACTGATGAAAATCTTAACTACTGAGGGAGAAGAAAGGCATATCTTTTCACACAGTTCATACAGCACAAACTAATGCACTTTCTCCTAAATCATCATGCAAACTTTTTCAAATGCAAAATGCACAATGCATGTATTTTCTTTTCCCTTTCTTAATGTTGATGTATTACAAAAAGAAAGTTGTTATATAACTTTGATTTCGATTTAAAGCGAAAACAAACAAGTTTGCCCAAAATCAAAAAACACCTTAAGATTCACTTGCTTAATCACTGGAAATACATGAAATCAAACCATACTTAACGAAAGTAAAATGACTAATCAGCTATGGACAGCAAACAAGCTAACTCTTTAGACCAGCAAAATGCCTAACACAGGTTCAGATCTAAAAGGCCAAAAGCATGACTAGTTTACTTTTCGTTATGGGAAATTGTAAATGAGTAAGAAATACAAAGAACAAGTACAATTTCGTTATATAACAGAGGCAGAATGATGGCAAGTAATATTGGTTTCAAAACAGGCACAAGACTGACACCTAGCAGCAAAACTAAGTGAAAACAGGCAAGAGAAAGGAGGAAACCCCAAATGCACTAGGTAAATTTGGGCCAACGCAGGCTCTGCACGGCCAAACTGGCTCTCAGCGCAGGTAGCCCCTTCGGGACCTGCGTTGCAAAGCAGGTAGCCTGTGTACTGCCTGCTTTGGAAAACGAGAATTGCGTTTTCACATTTTCCGGGTCATAATTTTCTCAAAAATGCACGGTTTTTGCTCAAATCAGAAGCAATCAGTCAAGCACACTCAAAGGGATGATTATGAAGGTGCAAAGCTATCACTAAGAGCTTACAAGGATCCTTGTAGATCAGCTCTTCAAATCATGAATTTGCTCAGAACATGAGCAAGAGTAGCTGCCCTCTACTTCGCTTTTGATATAGTCAAAAGCTTTTCGATTTGGTACTCTTTTGTTCAGGAAATGAATAGCAAAATACTACAAACACAATCAAACGGATACGATCCCCAGCAGAGTCGCCAGTTTGTTGTAGGGAAAAGTATCCGACTCGGATGACCCTAACCCACTCTAAGGGTGACAGTTCCTTAGCAACAACTGTAAAACAAACTACTGAAGGTTTACTTCTTTATGAAAGCAAAAGAGGATGGAGAAAACACTAACCGTTGCCTTGCGCTTAATGTCGAATCCAAACTCTCCTCTTTGGCCGCTTTCTCCTAGCTCTTTGTCCTTCTGCTCGCCCAGCTGCAATGAGATCCTGCACAATGACAAAGAAGGAAACTACAAGAGGCATGCAATCATAACTGGTTCATGGATTAGTGTAAACCAAACATGCAATCATCACAATACATAATTGAAACAAGAGCACATAGAAGAACCTCAATAGCTTTTATTAATGAAGAAATAAAGGTTCTGAGAGGATTACAACCATTGCAGGCTCCAACCCAGCAACACCTCCCAGCAGAAAGAATTGCTCTTCTTCACCTCTCTCAAACAATCACCCAATAACTCAAGAATGAAACCAACAGCATATCATTACTTTGCACAAAATTCCAGCCTCTTGAGCTCATAGGAGAGAGCTCAATATATAGATGAATTGAGAAAGGATGAGTCAGCTTGCAACTGATGTGTAGCTGCCTTGTGTCCTCTCTCTCTTCAGTTAATCTTTAGTTGATCTTCAGTTCTTGAGTCCACTTGGTGAACCTTGCTTCCACTTGGAGAAACAAAGCCTCTGACTCATCACAAGGCGAAATACCTGATCCAAGTGTCATTTTTGGAAGATTCCAAAGCAATGACTCACTGTGCCACTTGTCCTTTCTCGCTCAGCGCAGGTGGCCTTTGTTCCACTTGCTTTGCAACGCAGGTACACCATGGAGCAACTGAGTTTCAGCGCAGAACTCTAGTGGAGCACCTGCTTTGATTTCAGGATTGCTTGTTTTTGAGTGTTTTCAGGTGGAGAACTGATCTGAGAGCTGCTGGTTTGCTGACCTTGTTCCTCTAGGGGTAGGAACATCATGTTTAGGGAACTTTGGATCCCTTGGATTATTGACAATTCATGCTTGTTGCTGTAAGGCACAAAATTGTCTATAACAATAGGATTTTGGTTAGTGGGATTTCTTCATGTTTTTAATGATAATTAAAATAAGGAGTCAGCTAGTTTGGGGAAATTGATACCTTTCAGGTAAGATCAAAAGCAATTATCCAATGGTAAGATTCATGTGCCCATTTTCATTAATTTCCATTTCATCATTCTAGTTTCATTTTTGTTTTTAAATTATGCTGATATAAGACTCTGTTTTGCAGCTCTCCATTTAAAGCTTTCAATCCTTTGCTAGATCATATTTTCAAAGTCCATACTCTTCTCCTGGCTTTATTTCGATAAGCAGCGATAGTCTTCATCGAAATAGCTACACCAGGGAATTTCTGAACCTTTAGTTTGTTTCTTTGAGCATTCCTGTTATTAAAAAAATGATCAAGACGATGCTTTGAAACAAGAAGAATAATATCAGACAAAAATTTTTCATTGTGGCTGAATTTTAATCGTCGCTGCTATCCAAAAAGCCTAAAGCATTCACAACTCTGCAAAGTATGTTTTCCTAAATACTCAACATAAGAAGAAATGATTACACGATTATTTTCCTTTTCATATTGTTGAGACATTGGTATAAGCATTCTTGTTTGAGTTTATCTTTTGAAACTTGGGTTTCCTTTCATTTTTCACATTTCTTCATTTTAATTTTGTTCGCTGATTTCTTTTCTCATTGTAGCATAAGACTTCTTTTCTTTTAGTTTTTAGTTTTGATTTTGGTGACTTTGCCATTATTCATATGGAAGGCCTACTTGTCAGGGAAAATTTTAAGAACCCCCCCTAAATTTATAAATATAATAAATGGGCGAATCTCCATGGTATATAGGAAAAATGGAAGGCGATTTTATCAATAATATAATATGTATATATAATATTTTGGCGAATCTCTCACCAGGCATGGCGAATATTTTACTCAATTATAAAATCTTGTAAGATCTTGGCGAGTCTTTCACTAAATAATAAAACTTTGTAAAGTCCTAGTGAATCTTAGCATAGGCTACATGCTGGTTTAATTCCCCCATTTAAATAGGCTACATTCTAGGTGAATACCATGGGTCAATACCATGTGCCATTTTGGTGAATACCATGGGTCAATACCATGTGCCATTTTTATTTTTATTAATTCTAATATTAGGGTTAATAATGGTTTTTTGCATGGTATTAATAACAATCTAGTCCATGGTATTTGTCCCATAGTATTTTGGCCATAGGTTTCACCTAAATATAACCCATTTTTTGAGTGTTCGTAAATATAAGGTGACTTATGGAGTAAATATAAAAAAATGTTTTATTTGTTTACAATATCTCTCGTTTATTTATATTTTTATTAATTTACCATACCTCTTTTACAAATATGGTATTTGGCCCATAGGATTCACTTAAATAAAACCTTTTTCTTGAGCCTTCATAAATAGAAGGAGGGTTATGGACTAAATATAAAAAGAGATGGTATTTGGCCCATAGGATTCACTTAAATAAAACCTTTTTCTTGAGCCTTCATAAATAGAAGGAGGGTTATGGACTAAATATAAAAAGAGGTTTTATTTATTTACGATACGTCTAGTTTATTTATATTTTTTTTATTTACCATACCTTTTGAGTAAGTATAAAAACACATTTTATTTATTTACTATACCTCCACTTTACTTATATTTTTATTTGTTTACACCCTTACATGTATATAAGGTGACTTATGGAGTAAATATAAAAAATGTTTTATTTATTTACCATACCTCTCATTTATTTATATTTTTATTAATTTACCATACCTCTTTTATAAATATGGTATTTGGCCCATAAGATTCACTTAAATAAAACCTATTCTTGAAAATGGGCGAATGGATTCACTTAAATAAAACCTATTCTTGAAAATGGGCGAATGGAAGGTTGTAACTCCTAATTTCAAGGGCTAAATTTACCTTTTTTACCCTCTCCCTTAAAATAAGGTGGGCTATTTGAGGTGATTTGTAAAAATGTACTATGATACAAAATATTCGCCCACTAAAAATTTAAAACCCCTTAATTTCGCCAAAGGGCGAACATTCGCCCCTAAAATTATCCTTGCTACTTGTTACCTAACAATGGTCAGCATACATGGAGAAAAATTGTTAATAGTCACCTATTAGCTTTTTCTTAAATCTCTTAGTAAAGTTTGATTTTCTTATTATTAAAGTAGACATACTTAAGGAAGATATTACCAATCAAGAGAAGTTGGCAAAGTATCGTAAAATCTGAAAATTTCTTTTTCATCAAACTGTAATCATTTTGAGATTTCAAAATTTTATTAAGATCTTTCAGAGTTCTATTATCAGTCAAGAAAAGTTATTTATAACCAAGTAAAGACACTTTACAGCAAAGCACCTTTAACTCTGAAATTGTCATTCTTAACTCTTAAGGAGTCAATGGTTCTCCCTATCTCAAAGAGTCTTATTTTTCTAGAGAATAATCCAGAAATATATTTAAACTTAAAAGATAAGAGGTCTCATCGTGAGCCTGCTTACCATGATCATAGGGAAAAAATAGGCTGACATTACCAACACTGCTAAACAAACCAGGGTAATGGCTTATGATTGCAAACAATTATAAGACAAGGGGTCTCATCACGAGCCAGCTTGTTCAGTCCAATTTTAACCAGTGAATGGCATTGTCAACTATCTGGCTACCATACTAGGACAATGGCTTTTAAGATTTAATAAAAAAAAAAAAAAAAACAAAAACATATATAAATGGAGTTATCTCTAGATCAATAATTCTTTAAACAGATGGGATTCCGAATCATTTATGATTAAAAGGTAACCTTGTCGAAACTATAGATGTTTGCTGGCAGCAGTGGCTCTACCTATGACAAAGGAGTATATTTTAAAAGCTAAGCTGTAAAGTGACCTCTACTTTATCTCTACAACTAATTAAGGACTGATGTAGAGCTTTGAAATATTTTAATGTAGGAGGAATTTTAAGAAAATTACAAATTAGATGATTCTTGCTTTTATTCAGACTAATTTTCTCTTCTTTAAATTATTTTTACTTTAATTTTAGGAAAATCTCATTCATATCAAAGAGAGATAACTGGTTCTTCTCCCGTGTGTCGCCATTGTTGTGGTGAAAACACAACCCCCCCATTATTGGATTGTTCAACTCAAATAATGGGGACCCTTTCTATAAAAATGTTGGCTAAACACCTTTTTGATTTTTATTTTAGTTGATTGCCCTACGCTTTGGTTAATTTTTAGTTTTCTTTGGATTATTGTTTTGATTGCTTTGTTAGAATCGATTTTCTATAAGCTTCACATTGACGCTTGTTTGGTCTCATTTGGTCAAATGGTTTGAAAATGGCACTCATTTGGAAATCTGATTATTTATGTAGCCTGGGTTAAAATCGCGTAAAATGTACAATATTGCATTTTGTAGATAAATTAGTTCAATAATGCATTCATTTTAAATATTAACCCGTAGCAAGTTTTTACTAACATTTTTCATTTTTTAGTCATGCAGCCAAATTATTAATTATCGGGGTTTTAAGAAATTCACTCCAATTTCCAAATCAAATCTTAATCTCGAAAACCCAAACATTCAAGTGGCTGTAGTTTATTTTTATTATTTTTCATTTATTTTCTAAGTGGCTGTAGTTTTATTTTTAGCTGTAGTTTAAAAACTTATGTTCATAAAAATAAAACAAAAATAAAATTTAAGTTTAAAATTAAATTTTAAATTAATTAATATATTATATAATTAATTTAATTAAATTAAAATTTAAAACAAAAATAAATATATAATAAAATTGTTCCGATGCGATATCGGGTCGCAAGTTTGGATTTGCAACATATTTTACAAACCCCGATATCCCGTCTCCCTCCCGATCCGATTTGCCGATGCGAAAGGCATAAGTTACTTACCAATATTTATTGGAATATATCGCATCGGGCTCTCATATGAAACGAGTTTAAAAAAAATCCCTCTTCCTCCCGATGCGATATCGCATCGGGAAATTTGGCTTGACCATTTTAATAGACCCCTCCATCCTCCCGATTGCCGATAAGCGAAAAGGAATAAAAAACGAAGTTTTAAATAAGTGGTTCAAACGACTTGTTTCTTGGACTCACACGTAGGGTAATATGGTTAGTTTTAATATACATTAGATATGGTGATATGTTAGTTTTAACGTTTTTATATATTATGAGTGAAGTAAGTAACGATTATGAGTGGAGTAAGTGAGGAGTAGGGTTAGTTAATATATATTAATTAGTTTATATTAATATGTAATATGTAATATATTATATTATTTAAATTAATATGCAGTATTTAATTAATAAATTTTAAATTAATCATATTAATTAATTTATGATATTTAATTAATTTGATTAATTTAGATTTAAGTATCATTTAGAATTAGTTTTTAATTAGATTTAATTTGTTTATAAATAATTAATTAGATATTAGTTAGTTAGATTAATAATTAACAATTAAATTAGAAACTAATTTAGGATTAGATTTTTAATGAGAATTTTGATTTTTAGCCTAGAAACAGAATTTCCAAATTCATGCCAGATTTGACCCATCAACTTTGGAAGCTCATAAATTGAGTTATACTTGGCCAAATGAGGCCCAGGACGGCTCATTGGAAAGAGAAAATCAAGGAGAACATTTTGAAAGAGGTTTCACCAACAGATTTGATCATTTATTGGGCCAAAAATCAGGCAGAAGATCAGGCTCCGAATTTTGAAAACAAAATCAATTTTCTGAGTTATTGCTTTCAATTTCATTTGTCCAAAGCCTCTTCTAATTGCAGATCCATTGGTCGATAATATCATTTACCAATCAAACCATTCCAAGCATCAAATACAGAGCTTATATTTTGTTTTTAATTATTTATTTAAATAGAATTTGATTGGGTTTGATTTAACTGCCAGAAATGATATTTTGATTGCATTTTAATTTATTTTGATTTCTTTTGCAGGAAAACAGTGGAAAAGATATGAAGAAAAGGATTTCAAGCAATGAGAATGCTCCAGCAATTGAAGATCAGAATTAGGAGCAATTAAAATTATATTTGGCAGATTTCTCTTCAACAAACTCTCCTCTCCAAAAAATTCTTTTACAAATATTATAAATAACAGATTGCAGAAAGGAACAAGGGGCTGCTCTCCTCTGCAATTTTAGAGACTTCTGAAAGCACTATTGTAATAGGAATTTAGAGTTGTAGGAGAGGGAAGTGAAATCTCAGATCTGGGGATTATTGAGGATTTTTCCTTTGTATCTTGAATTATGCATGAAGAACAAAGCTTGCACTATTGTGGCTCTAGTTTTGAAGGCAGAAGTTCAAGCAATGTAAAGGGTTGTTGGAGACCAAGAACAGAGAAATGGATGCAATAAATTGGTATTTCTAATACTATTGTTTTAAATATCAGTTTCATTTTTATAGTGACAGGGATGTCTCATTTTATTCATGTTTGTGCACTATTGTCAATATGGGTAATTTGTCTCAATCTTGTTATTATGTATCTCTGTTTTTTATGGATTAATTTCTGATTTCTGAGTAACTATTTACTCAGAAATCTGTCTTATTAAAACTGATTTATTGAGTGGTAATATGTTGTGAACTATTTCCACATATTATTGTTTAGTTATTGGGTTTGCTGATTTGATAATCAATATCATTTATGTGAACTACTTCCTGAGTGTTGTTGGTTTATTATTTCAGTAAAAAGGTCTCAATAGGATGTGTTTTGATATCCATAATATCAGTTAATTGAACTACTTCATTAACTTGATATTAATTATAAACAAGACATATCTAAATCCCAATACTTTAATTATCTTGCTCTTAGTTGGGTTAGATCTATATCTGCCTAATTAAGATAGGATTTAGATTAGTTTCTTTTGCTTGCATCATAGAATAAGCTTGCATTTAGAGTAAATTCTACATTCTTTTAAGTCCTCTCCTCAAAGAGGCAAAACTTTAGTTGTGGCTTGGCTGAACCCAAATCAGCTTAAGGGTCATTCTCTTGCCTGATCAGCAAGAAGAAGTGACCTGATGTCCCTGTCTATTGGTAGTTAAAGATACATTATAAACCAATAGCAATAGGGAGAAGGTAACTGGACCTAGATGAACAGTCGGAGCCACCACACCAAACGGAAAAGGAGCTTCTTTTAAGGTCCGGACCGGGTGGTTATCCCCCAATGTTGTTGCAGCGATTTTCGAGGCATCAACACCTCCCTCATTTTCTCTACCTAGGAGTTAGTCGTTGGTCGATGTATGTGTCCTTCCACTTGAATAAGGCCCTTTGGATAGTAGTGATAGTTATATAACTTAGAAGGGTCCACCTTATGGGGCCCACTAAATTGGTGGTACTCATTAATGATGGGACTACATTCTTTTCTCTAGGATTTTACATCCTAATGATGGATCCTCCTTTGGATCTAAAAAGTAGACACTAAAAAATGATTACTATAGGAACTCCAAACTCTCAATCCACCATTTTTTACCATATAAGTTTGAAACTATAAGTTGTTAGGGTTTTACTATTGAAAACTTATTTAAAGATATAAGATGATTTGAATTTCATGCCAAGTATTTTTGTATTTTGAGCTTTGCTGAAAGAATTGTCGCTCCTATTGGCCCAAAGGAACTAAGAGGGGGGGTTGAATTAGTGTAAGATCAATTTTACCATCACATCACTATTGAGACACAATATTTTACGTGGAAACCCATACAAGAGAAAACTACAAACCTTCTGCTTCTTTATCATCAATTCATTACATAGATTTTTAGGCTCCGGCCTACTAGAGATAACCACCCTAAATATATGCAAACTGCCACTTGCAGTAGATTACAACCTTATTAAGGCACCAACCTTGATATAATGCAAGTAGTTTCTCACTATATGTTATGCAACCATATCACAAAATAGAAGAAAATATAGATCTATGACTTGAAAATAAGCCTCTTCGATGGGGGACCTCCTTTTACATTACAAAAATGAACAATTCATGGATGATACAAATGAAAAGACCTACTTGGTATATATAGGAGCCTAAAGGGTTAAAATATCATCAGGGCCTACATAACAATAATAACATAAGGGCACAAAAGTAACAATAGTGGGATTTTATGGAGCACAATAATGACAATATGGGGGCTACATAGGCACAACAATAACAATAACAGGGCTACACCAGTATTATAGGGACCTAAAAATAAAAATAATGGGGCTACACTAGTATTATAGGGACCTAAAATTCCCCTCTCCATTAAAAAAGGTTTTGTCCTCAATGCTTGAGTAGTTTTGGATTCTTTTGTATAAAAGTTTCTTCCTTCGATGTGGAATCATCACCATGTAAGTTCTTCCACTTAATGTGATAGTCTGAAATTGATTGGTTCCATAGTTGTTGGGTTCTTGTTTCCATGACTTCTTCAAGCTCCAATATGATTTTTCCTTCATCGTCAAGTTATGGAAATATTCTTTAAAATGGGATCTTGTCACTGATAACCTTCTTTAAGCATGAAACATGAAAAACTATGTGTACTCGAGAAGATGGAGGAAGCTTCAATTTTTATGCCATAGTACCAATCTTTTGCAATACCTTGTAAGGGCCATAATACTTGGGTGATAATTTATTATCCTTCTTAACTTTCTTGAGGGATATTTTTTTGTATGGTTGTAGCTGTAAAAATACCCAATCGCCTACGTCAAAATGTCTTTCACTACGATGCTGATATGCTTGTTGTTCATTCGATTTTTTTCCATACTGGGGTTATCATTTAAAATTTAGAGACCTTGTTGTTGATGCTCGATGTCATCTTCCACTACTTGAACCTTAGAATTTTCTCTTAAAGATGATGTGATGGACGATGGATGATATCCACAAAGTTCCATAAATGGGGTCATTTTTGCTACAATATGGAAGGAAGTGTTATACTGCCACTTACCCATAGGTAACCACTTGACCCATTGTGTTGGTTTATCAGATTCAAATAAATGAAGATATCCTTCCAAACATTTCTTCACTATCTCAAATTTACCATCAGATTGAGGATGATAAGATCAACTATGAGCTAATTGAGTACCAAGAAAAGAAAATAATCTTTTCCAAAATTTTCCAGTGAAAATGGGATCTCTGTCACTTACAATAATATTTATGTTGCTTTTGATTGTTTCCATAAATGCAATAGCAACTCTGCTGGATTTGAAAGGATGAGATAATGCACAAAAGTGTGCATACTTGGTAATTCTATCAACTACCATCATGATGACACTCTTTCCTTCAGACCTGGGTAAACCAGTGATAAAATACATTGAGATATCTTCCCAACACTTACTTGGAATGGATAAAATTTGTAACAGACCTAGGGTCTTAATTGTCTCAACTTTATTTTGTTGGAAAACCAAACATTCTACCACAAACTTCTAAATATCATATTTAAGGCCATCCCAAAAAAAATCCTTCTTGAAATTGTGGTATCTTTTTAAAAATCCTAAGTTTCCTCCTAAAGGAGAGGTGTGTGATTCCAAAAGAATCTTTTTTTTTAGTTGGGAATTCTTACATAGATAGAAGCAATCTTTGTACCATAGTGAGTCCTTTTTCCAAACAAATGTATTAGATGTATTGGGATATTGTTGGGAATTTTGAATGAGTGTCCACACCTCTTCATTATTCTTCCATTCCTCCCTTGCGCCAGTTATCTAATCAGGTTGGATAATAGAAATGCCATGGAGAAATGTTTCCACATCCTTATCCCTTCTTGAGAGTACATCTACAACAACATGTTGCTTCTATTTTTTGTATATGATTTCAAAATCATAACTCAACATCTTTGTGACCCATTTTTGCTTCTCTTCTAAAGATAATATTTGTTCCAAAAAGTATTTAAGAATATCATGACTTGTTTTACCTTGAATTGTTTACCCATTAGGTAAGGATGCCATTGCTTCAAGACATGTAGTATTTCCAACATTTCCTTCTCATAAATAGTTTTTTTTAATACTTTCCCTTGATTAGATGACTTTCAAAATAAATGGGTCTTCCTTCCTTCATTAAAATAGCTCCAATTCAATTTCTAGATACATCAAATTCCACAACGTAGGTGTTTGTGAAGTCTAGTGTAGCTAAAACTGCAACTTGGCACATTGCCTATTTAAGATGTTCAGAGGACTTAGTTTCTTATGGAGTCCAAAAAAATGCATCCTTCTTCAGTAATGTTGTTAGAGGTGCTGCTATTTTCCCATAATTCTTAACAAAGTTGCGATAATACCCTGTCAACCCAAGAAATCCTTGAAGATTCTTTAGGGTTGTGGGGATTTTCCATTGCTTGATGGATTTAATTTTTTTAGGGTCTACCTAACACCCTCATGAGATACAATATGACCTAAATATTCCACCTCTTGTACCCAAAGAAACATTTGGAGGTTTTTGCATATAACTGTTTCTCTTCCAATAGTTTGAGCACCTTGTCAACATGTTGAACATGATCCTTCCGAGACTTGCTATAGATTATTATATCATCAAAAGAGAATAACATAATTTTTGTAAGGAAGGGTTTGAAAATGGAATTCATTAAACCTTGAAATGTGGAAGGTGCATTAGTAAGGCAAAAAGGCATGAAAAATTATTCATAATGACCTTCGTGAGTTTTGAATGTTGCTCTTAGAATGTCTTTGGTCTTCATTCTAGTTTGATGATATCCTAAATGAAGATCTAGCTTTGGTGAAGTAAATTTCTCCATGTAATTCATACAAAAATTCATCAATGACAAGAATGGGAAATTTATATTTAATAATGAGCTTGTTGAGCTCCCTATAATCTAGATACATACGCTATGATCCATCCTTCTTGTGTACCAATACTACTGGAGTAGAGAAAGAACTTTGGCTAGGCTGAATTATACCTTCCTATAGCATTTCTGCAACCATATGTTCAATTTCACTCTTTTTGGCATAGGGATAGATGTAAGGTCTGTTGTTTGGAGGAACGCTTCCTGGAATCAAGTGAATAGCATGATCATGATCACGAATAGGTGGGAGGTCTTTGGAGTTGTCCAATCCTCTTTGGAGATATGAAGAAATGGATGTATCGTTGTTTGAACATGCAGTAAGCATAATTTTTCAATTACACCTTGTTGGGTCCCTATAATACTAGTAATTACCCCATTACTATTGTAGTTATACCACTTATTTATATTGTTGTGCCCCTATTACCCCCATATTTTTAATTCTGTGCCCCATAGAATCCCTCTATTGTTATTTTTGTGGCTTTATATTATTATTGTTAGGTCGGCTGGATTATATTGTGACTCCTTAGACTCCTATATATAGAAAGGAGGTTTTGTCATTTGTATCATCCAAGAATTGTTCATTTATGTAATGTAAAGGAGGTTGCCCCCTCGAAGAGGCTGAATTCTAAGGCGTTGATCTCTCTTTTCTATCTTTTCTTGAGCTGGTTTCATAACATTTGGTATCAGAGCTTTGGATTCTAGGGTTTCGCTGCTCCAAACAGGTCATCGTGAAATTTTCGCTATAACTTTTTTTCTGTGATGTTTCAGAAGTCGCAAAAAAAACCCATTTGAGAAGAAATCGCGCTGAACCTTGGGTCCGAATTTCAGAGCTTTTCGCACGATATTTTAGGAGATATGATCTGAGGAAGTTGGTCTTTTTGCAGACTCCTGAATTACACTCAAAACAGGTGACCTGGGGAAAATCGTCATAACTTTCTTTCTGAGCATCGGATTGAAATTTCGTAAGAAGGTACAGAAAGAGGATGGACTGTAGTTTTCGTTTATATAATTTTCAGAGTCAAAGATTGAAACAATGACACGTGGCACTTCATACAATTTTGCTCTACTGAACTAGTCTATAATCAGGTCACTGCGGGAGATTGTGCATAACTCTTTCTTGGAGAATCCAATTTGGATCAGACTAGTGGCATTTGAAAGAGGACATAGAAGGCTACTACAGATAACAATTTCAGAACTGGATGAATCGAAATTACAGAGATACATCAGATTCAATATCAGGCTTCTACAAAGTAAAAAAAAGGTGTGTAGTTTTTTTTAATTTTTGTATAAGCTTGGTTTGAAGGAATTCAAAGGGCATAGTAAAGCATTATTATCAGTAACTGATGCCCCGAGGAAAGAAAATGCAAACACCTAGTAAAGAACCTGAAAGCTCTAGCATGACTCATGAAGAAGAGGAAGAAATGCTACATGATATATCAAAATTACAAGAACAAGTGCAACAAATGTCACGCTCACAAAAGCTAACAGATGCTAAGATAAATGGCGTGGAATCTAAGATAAAGGGCATGGAAGCTAAGGTGAATGGCATGGACGCTAAAATTGATGGCATGGATGATAAGATGGAAGAATTGAAGATAAATATGAATAAGTTGCTACAAGAAATGGTCACTAAGGGTGAAAGAGTACTAAAGGAAACTCATGATGAGAACAAAAGAAATGTTAATCATGATTCCATAGACTCTAATGTTGGATCGAAGACTCACCATGTTCCAAAAATCGATATGAGGAAGTTTGATGGCAAGGATCCCGCCACATGGATATTACAGATGGAGCAATTCTTCGATCTCAATAATGTGCAAAACACACAAAAGGTACGTATGGCAACTTTATATTTGGAACCAAATCAGTTTGTATGGTATCAATGGCTTTGTTCTCGTAAACAATTTATCACTTGGGCAATTTTTACGGAAGAATTGATAGCACATTATGAGGATACAAAAAGCAACACTTTTTTTAGCCAATTGATAAGTCTCAAACAAAAGGGTTCAATAATGGAGCACATTGAGGAGTTCCAAAAATTGAACATAAGGGTAAAAGATATTCCAGAGGAGCATAGGATTGATGTGTTCATAGGGTCTTTAAAGGATAATATCCAACATGATGTGCGCCTTTGGGAACCTGATTCATTAGAGAAGGCATTCAGGTTAGCAAGAAAAATGGAAAGCAAAATTATGGCAACTAGGAAGCATACCATTCACAACTATAAAGACGGAAGTGTTGTTGCCCATAGTCTTCCACAACCTACAAGGTTGACACCACAAAAATTGGAAGAAAAAAGAGCAAAAGGGCTTTGTTACAATTGTGATAGCAAATACACAAAGGTCATAAGTGTGCTGAGAAGAAATTATTCTACATAGATTGTGAAGAGGAAGAAGAAAAGGAGCAAGAAAGGTCAAAAGAAGAGGATATATTCCAGGAACAAAGCCTAGATGAAGAACAAATAAATCCGACCATATCTTGTAATGCATTGGTGGGAATTACCACTCCTCAAACCATCAAGATAGAAGGACAAATCAAGAAGAAAAAGGTAATAGTGTTGATTGATTCAGGAAGCACCCACAATTTTATTCATTGTAGGGTAGCAAAAGAATTGAATTGCTTCCTATATCCAGCACCAGAGTGTCAAGTGATGATTGCAAATGGAGGAACAATAAATTGTTCTGGAAAGTGCCATAATATCAAGCTATCCATGGGAGAATATGTATTGACTAGCCCAATGCTTTCCATTCCAATGGGAGGTGCTGATGTTGTACTAGGAGTCCAATGGCTACAATCCTTGGGTACAATAGCTTTTAATTTTCAAGAACTTTTCATGAAATTTTCTGTGGAAGGAAAGGAAGTTGAATTAAAGGGTATTGCAGGGAAACCAGGAAAGATAATCAGCTCTAATGGCATGACAAAGCTTCTAAAAAAGGAGCAAAGAGGTGTAATTGCACAATTATGTTCGCTAGATGTTTCCACATTGGAATCATCTATTTCTCCAGATCTCCAAAAAGTCCTGGACAATCATTCCAAGGTATTTGAGACTCCCAAAGGTCTCCCACCTATGCGTGATCATGATCATGCTATTCATCTGATTCCAGGAAGTGTTCCTCCAAACATCAGGCCGTACAGATATCCCTATGTCCAAAAAAGTGAAATTGAACGTATGGTTGCAGAAATGCTAGAGGCTGGTATAATTCAACCGAGTCAAAGTTCTTTCTCAGCTCCAGTAGTATTGGTGCACAAGAAGGATGGATCATGGTGCATGTGTCCAGATTATAGGGAGCTCAACAAGCTCACTATTAAAGATAAGTTCCCCATTCCTGTCATTGATGAATTACTGGATGAATTGCATGGATCAATTTACTTCACCAAGTTGGATCTTCGTTCGGGATATCATCAAATCAGAATGAAGATTGAAGACATTCCGAAAACGGCATTTAGAACTCATGAGGGTCATTATGAATTTTTGGTCATGCCTTTTGGCCTTACCAATGCACCTTCAACATTTCAAGGTTTGATGAATTCAATTTTCAAACCATTCCTTAGAAAATTTGTGTTAGTATTTTTTGATGATATACTAATCTACAGCAAGTCTTGGAAGGATCATGTTGAACATGTTGACAAGGTGTTACAACTATTGGAGGAGAAACAATTATATGCAAAAAGATCCAAATGTTTCTTTGGAGTCCAGGAGGTGGAATATTTGGGTCATATTGTATCTCATGAAGGAGTTAAGGTAGACCCTAGCAAAATTAAAGCCATTAAGGAATGGAAAATCCCCACATCCATAAAGCATCTGCGAGGATTTCTTGGGTTGACAGGGTATTATCGCAAGTTTGTTAAGAATTATGGGAGAATAGCAGCACCTCTAACAACATTATTGAAGAAAGATTCATTTTCATGGACTCTGGAAGCAACAAAGGCCTTTAAACATCTTAAAGAGGCAATGTGCCAAGCACCGGTCTTAGCTACACCAGACTTCACAAAAACCTTTATTGTGGAATGTGATGCTTCAGGAAATGGAATTGGTGCTGTTCTAATGCAAGATGAAAGACCCATTGCTTTTGAAAGTCGTCCAATCAAGGGAAAGTTTTTAAGCAAAGCTATTTATGAGAAGGAAATGTTGGCAATACTCCATGCACTTAAGAAATGGCGACCCTACCTAATGGGAAGACACTTCAAGGTAAAAACGGATCATGATAGCCTTAAATACTTTTTAGAACAAAGATTATCCTCTGAAGAGCAACAAAAGTGGGTCACAAAGATGTTGGGTTATGACTTTGAAATCATCTACAAAAAAGGGAAGCAAAATGTGGTGGCAGATGCACTCTCAAGAAAGGATGAGGATGTGGAAGCATTGTTGTGTGCCATTTCTATTATCCAACCAGATTGGATAAACGAAGCAAAGGAGGAATGGAAGAATGACGAAGAAGTGTGGGCACTTATTCGAAAGCTACAACAAGATTCCAGTACTTCTGATACATTTAGCTGGAAAAATGATTCGTTATGGTACAAAGATCGCTTATACCTCTGTAAGAATTCCCAGCTAAAACAAAAGATTCTTA
This sequence comes from Pinus tabuliformis, assembly GCA_031772625.1. Taxonomy (NCBI): domain Eukaryota; kingdom Viridiplantae; phylum Streptophyta; class Pinopsida; order Pinales; family Pinaceae; genus Pinus; species Pinus tabuliformis. The sequence continues at coordinate 177,349,569 of CM062812.1, read as the reverse complement.
TGGAATTGCACACTTCTCCCTTAGGAGGGCACTCAGGATTTTTAAAAACTTACCACAGGGTTAAGAAGGAATTTTTTTGGGATGGCCTTAAATCAGATATTCAAAAGTTTGTGGCGGAATGTTTGGTTTGCCAACAAAATAAAGTTGAAACAATTAAGACACCGGGTCTATTACAACCTTTATCCATTCCAAGCCAACGTTGGGAGGAGGTTTCAATGGATTTTATCACAGGTTTACCCAAGTCTGAGGGAAAGAGTGTCATCATGGTGGTAGTTGACAGACTTACCAAGTATGCACACTTTTGTGCATTATCACATCCATTTAAAGCCAGTACAGTTTCTACTGCATTTATGGAAACAGTTCAAAAGCTACATGGAAACCCAAAGATTATTGTAAGTGACAGAGATCCCATTTTCACTGGAAATTTTTGGACAGAATTATTTTCTTGTCTTGGTACTCAGTTAGCTCATAGCTCATCTTATCATCCTCAATCTGATGGGCAAACTGAGATAGTAAACAAATGTTTGGAAGGATATCTTCGTTGCTTTGTATCTGATAAACAGACACAATGGGTCAAATGGTTGCCTCTGGCTGAATGGTGGTATAACACTTCCTTCCATACAGCAACAAAAATGACCCCATTTATGGCACTTTATGGGTATCAACCACCATCAATCACATCATATTTAAGAGAAAATTCTAAGGTTCAGGCAGTGGAACATCACATCGAACATCAACAACAAGTCCTCCAACTCTTAAAGGATAACCTCGTGTTGGCACAAAATAGAATGAAACAACAGGCAGATCAACATCGCAGTGAAAGAAGTTTTGATGTAGGTGATTGGGTATTCCTACGGCTACAACCATATAAGCAAATGTCCCTAAAGCAAGCTAAGAAGGATAATAAATTATCACCAAAGTATTATGGTCCGTACAAGGTGTTGGAAAAGATTGGTACTATGGCATACAAATTGGAGCTTCCTGCAGCTTCTCGATTGCACCCAGTTTTCCATGTTTCATGTTTAAAGAAGGTTATAGGCGACAAGCTCCCAGTTCAAACAATATTGCCAGAACTTGACGAGGAAGGAAAAATTATATTGGAACCGAAAGCAGTCACAGAAACAAGAACTCGACAGCTACGAAATCGATCAATTTCAGAGTATCTTATCAAGTGGAAGAACTTATCCGCTGAAGATTCCACATGGGAGGATGAGAATTTTATGCAGAAGTATCCAGAACTGCTCAAGCGTTGAGGACAACACTTTTTTGAAGGAGAGGGGCATGTTGGGTCCCTATAATACTAGTGATTACCCCATTACTATTGTAGTTATACCCCTTATTTATATTGTTGTGCCCCTATTACCCCCATATTGTTATTTCTGTGCCCCATAGAATCCCTCTATTGTTATTTTTGTGGCTTTATATTATTATTGTTAGGTCGGCTGGATTATATTGTGACTCCTTAGACTCCTATATATAGAAAGGAGGTTTTGTCATTTGTATCATCCAAGAATTGTTCATTTATGTAATGTAAAGGAGGTTGCCCCCTCGAAGAGGCTGAATTCTAAGGCGTTGATCTCTCTTTTCTATCTTTTCTTGAGCTGGTTTCATAACACACCTCTTTATCTCTTGAAAATAGTTTTCATGCCATTAGATTTTATTATCTTCCCTAGTATCCCTAAGATACCCCTTAATTTAATTTCCTTTCCTTCCGAGGAAAATTTCAAGCAATGTTCTTGAAAATTAAAATTTATCACCCCCAAATATTGTAACCATTGAACTCCTAATACAACATCAACACCACCCATTGGAATGGAAATCATTGGACTATTCCAAACATATTACCCCATGGTTAGATTGATATTATGGCACTTCCCTAAGAAATTTATATTTCCTCCATTTGCAACCATCACTTGACACTCTAGCGCTAGATATAGAAATTAATTCAGTTCTTTGGCTATCTTACAATGAATAAAATTATGGGTACCACTAGAATCAACATTGTTAACATTTTTTTTCTTGATACATCCTTCTATCTTGAGAGTTTGAGGAGTGGCAGTTCCCTCCAAGGAATTAAAATATTTGATCGAATTCATTTCTTCTTTCTCTCATGTTGCTTCCTTGTGTATATCCTCTTTTTTTGATGTTTATTATTCCTTTTCTTTGTTATGCTCTTCACCTGCAAGAAATCGAGAATAGTAGAAATACGAAGAAATATAGCCCAAAACATAGAATTATCACATGAAATGAGAAAAGTTGCAAGGTATTTTATTATTCAGAAGCAAATTCAATGTTCACTTGCCTCTTCAAGGGGGCAACCTCCAACAGAGTAGAGATCGATTCCAATAAGACTTGATGATCTTTCCCTTACTAACTAAGACTATTTATAGCTAAATGACAACCCAAACCCTAGCTACTAGTGGTCCCTTTCATAACATGGGTTAACTACTTTATTTATTAACAACGGTCCATTTACAACTAATTGTGGCCCCTTTCCTATAATGCAGGTCAACCACTTACAATTATTAATTTCGGATTTATTGATTCTTTAACTAACTATGACACTAACTCAGCCCCTTGGGCCTATTACATAAATAAAGGTGTTAGGGTTGGACCCTAATACGCACTCCCCCATCAAAAGCAACCTTTTCCTCAAGGGTGAAGCTGCAGAAACTCTTGTAGAATAGTGGTTAGTTCCAAGGTCACATCTTCGAGAGATGTGTGTTTCCACTTAATTAGGAATTCATTGATATTGCGACTGTGGAGATTTCTTTCACGAGTATCAAGGGTCTGTTCTAGTCAGAGCCAAAGTGAGCCTTCCTCATCCAATTCAGGTAGACTTATTCGAACCCTACAATTGTTTCTTGAGGCATGATACATGGAACACTAGATGGATTTTTGAAGTAGGTGGCAAGGCCAGTTTGTAGGTGACTACTCCTATGTGATGAATTATCTGATAAGGTCCATAGAATTTTGGTGCTAGTTTCTGACAACCCTTTTCTTTTAGATATGTTTCCTTATATGGTTGGATTCATAGGAATACTTGATCCCCTTCTTGAAATGAGCACTCAAAATGATGTTGGTTAGCCTCTTGCTTCATTTTCTTTTGAGCTTGATGTAGATTATCTTTGAGATGAGTGATCTTGGCAGCACAGTTTCGCAAGAGTTGATCAATTTCCCATAATTTAAAAAATCCAGGGATATAAGAAACAAGTGAAGGTGGGATTTGGCCATACATATGGAGTCATCTTGGTGGCTTCATGATAGTTAGCATTATACCACCATTGAGCTAAAGGTGTCCACTGTACCCATTGATGTTGCTTGTCTAAAGTGAAGCACCTCAGATAGGTCTCCAAACATTTGTTGACTACTATTTGACCATCGGTTTGGGGATGATAGGAGGTACTTAGTTGGAGTTGCACGCCATGTAACTTGAAAATTTCTTGCCAAAATTTTCTAGTGAAAGTGGGGTTGCAATCAAACACAATGGAAGTTAGCATGCCATGCAGTTTGAAGATCTAGTCAAATAAAACTTGAGCCACCAAATTGGGGGGGAAATGGGTCTGGTAGAGTGCAAAAATGAGCATATTTAGAAAGTTTGTCAATAACCACCATGATGATTGATGTGTTGCCTAACTTTAGGATACCAAAGATGAAATCCATGGAAACATTCATCCAGATAGAAGCAAGGAGTGGCAATGGTTGTAAGGTTCCTGGAAACTTGAATGTTTCCCCTTTGTTGCATTGGGACACATCACGTTTAGCTACAAAAGTAATAATTTTTTTTTTCATGCCAGTCCAAAAGAAAGAAGCATGTGCATGAGCATAAGTCTTCTGAAAGCCTAAATGTCCTGCAATTAGCGATGGGTGCATCTCATCCAAGATGCAGGTTTTGAGGATGGAGGCCGAGGATATCACTATGTGATCTTTGTAGTGAATAATATCATCCTTCCAAGAGTAGTATGATGATGAATTAGGATCTTCTCTTAATTTATTAATGAGTTGAGAAAGAGAGGGGTGGGAGAACCATTCCTTGCGGGCCTCTTCAATCCAATCTCGTATGGGTAGAGAGATTTCTAGAAGGGTGCTCTCATCCTAAAATTGGCATGATAAAGAATCAACCACTACATTATGACACCCCTTCTTGTAAATTATATCATAAGCATATCCCAACATTTTGGAAAGCCAATTATTTTGTTATGCTAACGATAAACGATGCTCTAGAAAATATTTTAGGCTGTGATGGTTCATGTGGATTTGGAAACATCACTCCAATAAGTATGGCCACCAGGTGTCTACTTGTTACACAGTATTTTCTAACACCTCTTGTTCACTTCCTGTTCCATACCCTGAAATGCCAAAACATTGAAACTGTGTAGCATATCCATCGTGATATACAGATCAAAACCTCTCCAAAGAATCAAAGGAAAACTGCCCTAAATCCATTCTAAAGAAGGTTAACTAAAAAACTAAATTTTAACATTGGCGCATTTTTCTAGACCGTCTGCTCATGCTGATGGTAGGTTGCATAGTTATATACTAGCACTGCCAGCATGGGTTTTGATATCAAATCCCGTGTTGAACCTCTTCTGGCAGGTTTTCCCAAACTGGAGGAGAATCTTTGTACACTAGAACCTTTGAGAACAACGAGACAGATATTGGTTGTTGTTGATATGGTCGAGCTCTCCCATTTGGACCTCTTTATATTATCATCATGGGCTTTCCCCTTGAGATGTGGACCTTCCTCCCTCTTTTCTAGATCCTTAAATCCCTCTCCCTTCCTATAAATTCACTCCCTTCCATCCCCAAATGGTTGGTCATCAATTGTTGCATCCCTATGCTCAGATTATGTTTACATGCTAAAGGACTCAAACATCAAGGCATAGGTTGTATGCTTCCCTTTTTAGCTCATTAATATATACATCTGATGTTCACTTTCCGTAATTGTGTAAATGTTTATGCTTTTAGCTTAATACTCCTTGATCTATTAAGTAGTTTATGTTTGATGTATGCCATATATGCTCTTGTATTTCACATAGCTCTTCGATATTACTTGTAGGTTCTCGGACGTGAAGAACAAGTAAGGAGCGAGGCCTGGAGTGAAAGAATCAAAGTCATATCCAAAGGATTGAGCGATTAACATTAGAGTGAGGTAGGTTTCTCCTTCTCTCTGCATTTTTTAAACATAAACTAGGAAAGTGTATGTTAGTTTGTTTGGTTTGTTGCTAGACCCACTCATTGGGTTAGAGGGATTGCCTCTGTCCGAAGAGGGGATTTAACTTCACAAAAAAATGGCAACTCCATTGGGGAAGCTATAGCCTCTTCAATCTCTTTTTAGATCTAATCTCCGAGTCAGTTTAACCGAACATCGTGTTCTCAGTTAGCTTGAGTCTGTATAGGTATGCACAATCATTGAATGCTACCTTAGAGTGCTAAGTCTGGAAGTGTTTGTGGAAATATTTTATTTTTTGCCTTATTCCTCGCCCAATGCACTTTTTTCTTTGACAGTCACGTTGCAGTGCGCTTTATCTTTAAACAACCGCTTTGATCCCCTGTTCATCACCAGTTTGGCCATAACAACCACGTTGATATCAAAGATTGGCAAAAAACCTAGGGTTTCTCTGTCAAACTCCAGTGTGTATAAGCCCTTGAGGTCTTATTGTTGTAGTGTTTTCTTCTCAAAGATGTACGAAAAGAACCCACTTAAGATTGTGGATGACGAACAATCTTAACAATATAAATGGTTGTTAAACATTGTATATCTGCAACAACTAATAGAAACAAAACATGCCAAAATTCTGATCTATGCCACAATCATAGTTAAACAGCAAAAAGAAAGAGTAATAACTCTAATCGTCTAATGGAAACCAGATATACAAATAATAGTTATCAGTCCCCATAGGTTATTAGCTATCCTCAAACATGTTTAGCTTGTGTAGAGTCTCTCTCCTCTATAATGTGTAAACCCAACAAATAATGGCGTGCGGCAATGAAAATAATCAGAGTTACAATAGTGAGTGCAACAATGAAAATAATCGAAAGTGAATAATGAATGGAAAACCCTTCTATTTATAACAAAATATTGAGTTATCCTCGAATTATGAGTAATAATAAAATATTATTGATCCCATTCTTGGAATAACCACTTGGAATAATTTATTATATTTGGTTAGGAGGGAAAAAGTATTTAAACTTTTATTTGGAAATAATGAATAAATAAATGATTTATTTATCATCTCAAGAAATTAGTTAAGGAATAATAAATAAATAAGGATTTATTTAATTATTCCTAAGGGATTTAGTCAAATTTAACAAAGAATAATAATTAATTAATGATTATTAATTATTCTTAGAGAAAAAAAAGATAATTAATGATTTCTAAGAATAATTAATGATTTATCTGTTTATTTTTCATGATTGGGTCAAATATGACAAGGAATAATAATTAAACAATGGTTTAATTAATTATTCCTAGAAGAAAATCAAATAAATAGTTATTTATTTATTTAATTATTCTTCATGGGTTTAATTATAACTTACTTAACAAAGGTGATTTATTAAGTAATTTCTCACATTGAAAGCAATTTTACTATGGTAAAATTGGCTTTACATGGTGTACTTCGATCCATCTAGTAAATTAGGCTAGATGATCAATTTTTTGGTGATAACAGATTTCCCCCAATGTATGAGTGTTAGGAGAAAAACATATGACCGAAGTACGTTGTAAAGACATAATCACCAGACAACACAGGGGATTTAGAGAGAGAGAGAGAAAGAGAGACAAATAAAGCTAAATTGAAAGATGATAGGGACAGAGGGGGCGAGACTAATACAAGTCTCCTTTTATGTTGTGTTATCGGACCTCAATGGAGTGGGGGAGGCATACCCATACCCATCGAGATAACTTAGTACAAAAATAATGTTTCACTCAGGAACATAAAACTGAGCAATGAAGTACATGTTGAATGGTACATGACATGTTGGTGTAATAGAGCTAGAAAATAATACAATGTGTCCCATATACATAATGCCCCTAGAAAAACATGAGCCAGGACTTAATACACTAATATCTGAGTACAAGAGATACTAAGTCCCTTCCATAAAAAAAAAAATGGGTGGGAGGGAGGGTAAAGCAACCGAAGAAGACCTGCTGAACAGGGGAGGGATCTGCAAACTCAATGGATCATCTGAAGGAGACGTGCATTCTATTAACACTGCGATCAGTAGGAACCAAACCCATTATATCTACGGAACTACATCTGAGGATGTAGCACAGTAGGAATGCATCCAGGCATATGGGGGGCTGCCTAAAGGGCCACCCCCTCCTGAGGTATGAAATATCTCACACACACTCGGGAATCACCGATACAATCTACTGCATCACTAGATCATCAAGTGTATGAATCACGAACATGAAACAATCAATTCAAATGGAAATAATGAGTCCCTCTATTCGATCTGAGGCACTAAACAAGAATGAAAGCTAGAACCAAGATACACGGCCCTTTAAGCCATTCTTCTGGAATAAATGATCTGATGTCGACATAATAGGGCCTGTGATAGGTGAGGCAATGAGGATCCTCAACTAAAAAACAAGGAAAAATAGTAATTTGACTGATGCACTGACACCAGGGATAATGGGGAAATTGGTACTGAGGGTCAAATAGACAACATCCCTTATCAGAGCATAAAGTACATGGTTGACGTGGCAGCGACTGACTCAACTTCAGAGGGGATGGGGAGACTATGATTGGAGGCCAAAATGGGCAACACAGGATGAACGATATGTAAATATGGATGAAATACAATGACATGATAGAATGGGATGTGAAATAGACTCCATGGATGCAAGGGTGACTCATCGCGCATGATCTAAACAAGGGTGAGTCGATGATGCTTCCACACAGAATAGGCTTGGTCGGGACGATGAAAGCATGAGTAAATGATGGTTACTCATGACAAAAATCAACACATGGTACGAAAAGTATTAAGAGGAGGAGGCCCTCAAAGTACACATGTTGCTTTGTTAAGAAATTCAATTTTGAGGGGCGACGAAGTGACCCTTCTTGGAAAAATGGCTTCCTGGTGAAGTGTCAAATCATCAAATGAAATGATGCAACCTACCTAAATGCATGACAAATATAACTACGCACAAATCAATTGGAAATGATATGGGTAAAATTGCTTAAGTTAGAGTGCATTATGAGGATTGGGAAGGAGTTGGCCTTTGAAATCCTCCAGGAGATATGACCCCTTACCTAAGTCCTTATGAATGATGTAAGGTCCTAGCCATGATGATTCGAACTTCCTATCCTAGGGTATCATGGCCCTAGTCATAGACCAAAACAAGATCACCTTCATGGAAGGCACGAGCGTTGACATTTTGGTCATACTAAGCTTTGGTGTGCTTTTTGGTTGCTTCAATTGTTTGCAAAGAAACACAACGGTCTTTAGAGGTGCATTCAAGCATGACAAGTCATTGTTCTAATGGTTAGGTGTCAGGGAGAAGTTTGACAGCTAGGTGGAGGGAAGGGATCTCACACTTGATTATCAAGACTGCCTCCTCGCTAAAAACAAGGTGGAAGGGAGTAAATCCAGTGGAAGTTTTAACAGAATTTCTATAGGCCCACAAAGTTGGGAAGAGCATAAGGTGCCAGTTGGTTTTGTGCTTATTTACCATCCACTAAAGCATCATTTTGAGAATCTTGTTGACTTCTTCAACTTTTCCATTACCTTGGGGGTAATAAGACAATGAGTACTGGTGCTGGAAGCCTAAAAGTGAGAATATTTCAAGCCATACCTCATCTTCAAAATGTCGGTCATGGTTAGAGACCAATTGTTTTGGAACCCCGGATCGAGCAATAACATGGTTAAAAAAGAAAATCACTGTAGTAGTTGTCGTGTTATTAAACATTGGCATGGAATCATCCCATTTGGTAAAATAATTGACCACCACGATAATATACTTATGGTTATTAACAAATGATGGCCGAAACTCAATAACATCAATGGCCCATTTATAGAAAGGACCACCAATGATGACAAGATGGAGGGGAGCCGATGGGGCTCTTTTCTTTGGGGTAAAATGTTGGTAATTGGGGCAGTGTTTTACTTCCTCAATCCAATCACTGAAGAGAGAAGGCAAAAAGTAACAAGTGCATATGACTTCCTGGGTAGTGGTCATAACAAAGAGGTGACCACCACAAGCGCCACTGTGACAGACATTTAGCACTTGCTTTTCTTTAGGATGGGTGAGATAACATCGAAGGACAGAATCCACACCATGACGATAAAGGTCGTCACTGATGAGGAGGTAGCAAGGGGCCTGGTATCGAATCCATCATAGATCATTATGGGTAAGATGGGGGATGAACTTTTGGGTTTGCAAATATGTGAGAATATCTCCGTACCAAGGATCGTCTGAAGTGATGACAAACAAGTGTTCATTCGGGAGCTCGTTATTAATCAGCGGATCACATGCACCAGTGGGTAATTCATAAATGAGTTCGGCGAGGGCCAAACCTTTCTTACTCTTAGGTGTAACAAAATCGAGATCAAATTCCTGTAGGATGATAATCCAATGTGCATACTTCCCATTGATGATCCATCGACTCAATAGGAAGGTCATGGGGTTGGAGTTTGTTACAACCCTAGTGGTACATGTGAGGATATAGTGATAGAGCTTTTGGATGGAGAACACGATAGCCAGCGCCAACTTCTCTTCATGAGAGTAGTTCACAGGGGGACCTACTAAGTTCTTACTGACATAGTAGATAACATGCTCATTCTGATCATCATCTTCTTGAATAAGGACCCCAATGACCAAATGGGCAGAAGCTAAGATGTACAAGATGAAATCCTTGGTGAAGTCGGGGGGACTGATCAAGGGTGCGGAGGTGAGAGCATGCTTCATGGCATCAAAAGATTGTTGAGCATGGTCATCCCAAAAAAATGGAATGGTGGAGCAAAAGAGTCTGAGAAATCCATGCACATTGGTTGCATAGTCAAGCATGAACCTATGAAGGAAGTTGGCTTTGCCTTGAAGGCTTTGTAACTGGCGCAAGGTAAGGGGAGATGGCAGCACAAGAATGGCTTGAACTTTCAATGGGTCAAGAGTGATACCATCTTTCGACATAGTGAAGCCTAACAGACAGTCGGCAGGAACACAAAAGACAAATTTAAACGGATTAAGGCAGATGTTATACTTGCGACATCGGAGAAAAATGGTGCGCAAATCATGAATATGTTGTGTCTGAAACCTATAATGAGTAGTGAGATCATCAAGGTAAGCAAGGATAAGGTGTGGGAAGTCATGAAAACAATATGACATGGCCCATTGAAATGTGGATCCAACATTTTTTAAGCCAAATGGCATGACTCGATATGCAAACATTCCCCACGAACAAATGAACGTTGTCTTTAACTGATCGGCACAATGGATATTGATCTAGTTGTACTCAGAGAATCCATCCATCAAGGACAGAACCTCATGCCCTACACACTCATCATTGATATGGTCAATGAAGAGTGTCGGAAATTTGTCTTTGGGACAAGATTTGTTCAAGTCGCGAAAATTCATGCAGACAAGAATGGTGCCTTGCTTCTTGAGAACATGAATCAGGTTGGATACCCATGTGGTATACTCAATGGGATAGATGAAATCAACCTGCTTGAGCTTGTCGATTTTGGATTTTATGGCCTCATGTTGAGAAGGGTGGATGGGTCTCAACTTCTGATGGATAGGAGTGGCATCGGGCCATGTGTCAATATGGTGTTCAACAATGGCGGGATCAAGTCCGAGAATCTCATAATAGGACCAGGCAAAAACAGCACGAGATTCCTTGAAGAGCTTGGTGTAAGCTTCAATTTCTTCCGGGTGCACTGTTCCGCAAAGGTAATGTTTTCTTTGACCCCTGGTTTATCTAAAATGTTGATTTTGATAGTAGGAGAGATGTTGGCCATATTCCCTTCTTCAAAAGCATTTGGGGAAGGTATGGGATTTCGAAACCAATCGACTTCACCATGGATGAAGTATTTTGATTCCACAACATACTAGTCATGAGACTACTATGGCAAGAATTATGCACAATGGTGCATATCATCCCAAGGGTAATCAGGGGTAGACATAGCTTCCATGATGTCCTCATCATAATGGAAGATGGGCAGATGGGAGGAAGAATGACTACATGATGCGACGATGTTACCTGGTGCATGAACCTGAGAAATAAGGTTCACATACGCATCATCTTGAATGGTAACGATGAGCTGGTAGATGGAGGATCTACGGATGTTGAGACCTGGGATTCTATTGAAAGAAGTTCGATAGAAGCATGCACATAAATCTTAGAAAGGTTTACTTGCAAGTAATTTAAGGATGATGACAGATAAAGGATATGGCGTGTGGTGTCCATCATCTCGACATCGGGGGGAGGGATCACAATGGTGGGACCAGAGTCCACCTGTTCTAGTTGACTAGGGGTACCAGAATCCATGGGTAGAGGAGTAGGGGTTCCATTACGAGTGGCCTAATATTCATGAAGCGCCTCAAGGCAATCGCGAAATTCATTGAGACGAGGGCAGCAATGGGAATAGTGATCGTGATGATCACACAAGGCACAAGGGAGGTTTGTGTGCAACGTTTTGAGCTTCTTAGGTGGACCTGACAAGTTAACATGGACTTCAGGGATATTTGACTCAGGGAACATTTCATGAACTAAAGGTTTGAGTTAAGGAATTTTAGGACAATTTTTGGTGGCATGCCCAACAACTTTACATAAAGCATACCGAGGTGACGAATTTTGGGCCTTAAGAGCTAGAGTAGCTTGGGGAGCCTTTTCCTTAGGTTCTTTCCTCTTAGCTTTGGCCCCCTGTCCAGATGTTTTCGCAATAGTGTTTCCGGGAAAACTAGTGTCTTTTCGATCTTCTAGTCCAACTAAGACGGGTAGCTATCTTAGAAACAAACAATTCAAGGCACTTCAAGATTTCCTTTATGTATGATAGATAAGAGAGAAGCAAAGAGGGCCAACCTGTATCTTCCACTTGGCTCCTTGCTTGTTTCCTCTCTCCCTTGATATAGCTTGCCACTCTTCTCCTACTTGTCCCGCTTTAGAGAATACCTGTAGAGGAAAAGCAACAAAACACCATCAAAGCATCTCAATTTATGATATCATAAACAGTGCATAATCAGAAATACATTAACCATACAATTGCATCTAAAAATAACAAGATTCACAAATACACAATTATATGGAGGAAAACTCAAGGAACTTTATTGATAGTAGAAATAGAAGAGAGTATTACAACCCAGTTGTCTAATCCAGCATCATCCTCCCAGCATGAAAGCCCTCTTCACCTCGTGAAAAGCAAGATCACCCAACAATACAATGTTTCTTCTCAAAGAGAAACCAATAGCACTTCCTTACAAATTACAAAATTCCAGCCTTTAGATCTCTCAGATGAGGGATCCATTTATAGATATTTGCAGAGGGGTGAGTCAACCTTTGGGTTTTTGATTAGTGTCATTTCACTGATAGTTCTTGGTTCCACTTGGAGATTTCATGATCTCTTACTCATCCCTGGGTGAATTCAGAGAGGCAAATGTCCTGTGAGCAGTTTCTAGAAGATTCTTTGGGTTTCCACTTAGAAAATTGCCTCTGCCATTTGTCTACTCTCGCCCATCACACCCTATAGAAGGCTCTTTCAGTATGCATCTCACCTGGCCAGTGAAGCAGCGAGTATGCATCACACCCTAAGCATGGAGCAGTCTGTATGGTCCAGTTTTGGCCAGTTCTGAGTGGTTTTTTAGGTGGAACTTCTAGGAAATGATGTAATCAGTTGACCACGATCCTTTATGGTATGAAAGAAAACTTTTAGGGGTTTAATAGCCCTTGGTTTATCGACATATGTGATTGGGGTTGCAGTGCCCAAATATGTCTATAACAGTTGCCCCCTAAACCATGAGGTCGTAAATCTTCTGATGTCGGGTGAAATGCTTTATCATGAGGATCCGAGGTATTCGAACTGGATGGTGACTTGTATAAAATATAATACAATACATTGTCTTCATATTATTTTCATGATCTAGCTCAGGCAGGCATTCCCATGCTCAACTTTATAAATTCATTTTCATGTACATAGGACAGATAATCGTCCACTGTTGCAGGCTAGTGATTCTTGTAGAGCCATCATCCCTTAGCTTGGATGATCATCTGTGTAGCTACTATGTACATTTGATTTCTTTATCTTCTTAAATATATCACAGCCCAGATGGATGAAACTAGATCTGAGGTCTTCAAAACTCATTCAATCTTCACCCAATGTACAAGTCGATCCATGTGAAAAGATGTTCTGAAGTTGAACATGGAAAGACATCGCTTGATTACCAGCCAATGATGTAAGCTGTTAACAGGCACAAGAGGAATCACCGATAATGATAATGACCCTCAAGGTACTGCAGTTCAATTCACATGGTGTGAATATAGGATCTGATGTCGAACAACATGCAAAATCTTTCGGTTGAAGGCCATTGATGTAAACCTGTCATCGGAAGTGAGAAACTTGCCATTGAGGCATGCAAGCTTCAAAGTACTAAAGGTTGTTCCTAAGTCAACTTCTTGCATAATGCGCTGATGTCGACAAGAAGTGACCTATTGTAGGAGGGCCTTAATGAATCCCACATCTACGACATGAAATGAAGCAAATGATTTTCTAGAGCTGAAAATGATCTGATGATACAAGGTTCAGGAATGGCGGTCATGAAAAATGGAGGGTGAAGGTATTGCAGTGGATGAGGCGTTAGTTGGGTGGTAAATTCTCTGAATGAATTCTCTTGAACATACTGGTGACACTGAGATGGATTCGTAGCATTAACCCCAAAAATGGATGGTACGGATGACCAATGGTGATGTGATCGGTGAACAGAATAACCTAACCCGACTCAATCATGGTGATGGAGTGAAAGTGTCATGTTCAAGAGCGACCTGCTACCAATGAAGTTCTTCAAGTTTTCTTCCCTTTTTCCCCAGTCATTGCTGACCATTACCTCTTTATTTTTTTCAAGCTTGAGGAGGATAACATATGCTTGTTCTATAATTTTCCCTTCGGGCAAACCTGTCGCTATGTTTTAGCAAGCCTAGCGACAGTGAAACTTGCTCTTATCTGGATGGACAAGTTTGTCTCTATTGTTTTAATGAGTTTGATGACAAAGATAACTCAGTCCTTTTCATCTTTAAAGAGTTTGAAAAGGGGCAAAAAGGAAACTCTAGCAATCCTTTTTTGTGGCATAATCCCTTAAGTCCGAAAAAAGTATAAAATAATACGAAAGGGATGACTTTTCGATCGCTTTAGCGAGCCGAAAAAGACAAACGCTCGATTTTTTTGTAGAATGATCCCTCAAGTCCAAAAATATTAAAATGTAGAGGAGGGATGGCACTTCACCTTACTTTAACGAGCTGGAAAGGCGAGTAGCTTGGCAATCTTTTCATATTTTACGAGTCTAAAAAGAGCTTAAAAGAAACTCATTTTTGAGGAACGAGTGATGTTTTCGGGTAGCAACTGGTTCCAGGTAAGTTTGGGACTTCTCAAACACGACAGTGTAACGAGGGTGGCTAATAGAATCACTCATCGCGGTTGTTCCTCAAAAGGGTAAACAATCAAGTGGAACCGTATGATCGGCCAAAATAATGGAGGTGACAATAAGAACACAACCAAGGCTCAAAAGGCTGATAGTAAGGCAATCACGAAGGTTATTTATCAAGGGTGGATTCATTTTCTAATGAGCTTGAATTGGAAGAAACTATGCTCAGTGGCAGGTTTATTTTTTAACGAGCTTGAACCTTGCGGAAACATTGCTCATGATAATAGCCAGAGATGTTCAATTTACCATTAACACTATGTTCTTTCGATGGTCTTACAACCTATTCAATTACTCCATCAAATTGATTAGAAATACAAATACATGCCTGAAAAATGAGCTAAAAACCAACATTTTACTTGAAGTACGTGAATAGTAACATAAAAGCATTTTTACCCCTCATTTTTACCATTTCATTCAAATTTTGGATTTTTGGAGATGTGGAGGTGTTTTCCCCCTCAAATTTCATCAGCTGATTTCGGGAGATATGGTGGATTATTCTTCGCGCCGTCAGGACCAGATAGGAGCTAACCCTGAGCTCTTCAATTACATTCCATCCTTTTCTGATTTTGAGCAAGCTTTCCCTTTCTTCTGGGCCCCAAGGGTTTCAAGAATTCATTCTCTCCCCATTGCACCTAGTCTGCATTGAAAAGTGCGATGCATACTGAGCTGGCCATTGTCCAGTCAGTATGCATCTCACCATGTACACAGGTAGGGTGCGATGGGCGTAGAAGGGAAAGTTTGTGAAGTTTTTTCATGAAATTGTTGCTTGTTTTTGCCCAAATCAAGATCCTAATTCATCTTTTGTTTGTGTTTCGGAGATTTATTGGATCAATATGGTTGTTACATGGCGTGAATGTGAGCATGAAGAAAAATACATGATTGCCTTGCATGATCCGGGTACGGTTATCGCATTGCGAAACTATGGATTGCTCAAATTCTTTCGCATATCCAACATGAGGCAACAAATCAATTTGTTGCAATATCTTCTCAATGCATGGGATCCGATAAACCAGGTGTTCCAGATTAGAGGCAAATCCATTCCTTTGACAGTCGAGGATATCTACTTTTTGACTGGGTTATCGAGGCGTGGTGCCCCTCTCTCACTATCGGGATCTACCCATGGAGGTGAATCTGTGAGGGATTATATTCGCCAGTTTTGTAGAGATGGATCTCAACTGAGCAGGGATGGTAAGATCAATATCCGAGATGTTACTGATTGGTCCTTGAGGACCATTTTATTCACCTTTTCTAGATTGGCTGGTAGCATGGCTCTTCATTTGGCCAACAGATCTTATATGCAGTACGCCCTGGAATGCCTGGAACCAAAGGTATTCAACTGGTGTGAGGTAGTACTTCTAGTTATAAAAGAATAGCTCTCCAAGGTAAAGAATGGAAGATCCAAGAACTTTGGTTACAGTTCCATTCTGACTGCTTTTGCCTTGGAGAGGATTCCACTGATGCAGCCACAGTACATTTCACTAGGATTGCCAGCACCGAGGGAACCACGAATGTAGAGATGGGTTGACCTCATGGACAGACACACTTGTCAGTCACAGATTTCATTCTCTGATGCCTTCTTTGAGTGGTTCGACCATTAGGAGATGGTCTTCGCAGATTATTCATAAGTTGGGATGTATTTCCAAGACGACCCGGATTTGGCATTACCAGTTGGTGAGCAGTGGGGTGTTATGGGTAAACATAATCTGACCATATCTTTGTTTATTGGTTTTTATAATGTTCTTGTGTTTTTGTTCTTAAATGTTATCAAGACTAATCAAACTCATATATGTGTGCAGATGTTGGGCCAGTGTGACCAACAACACGCCCAAGGGTAGCAGCTGCCGTTCCAGCAGGAGAGGCTATAAGAAGGGTTGTCCTTCATGATCTGGACATAACGGAGACCCTTGCAGTGTTGCAAGATCAGATCGAGGGTCTCACCCTTGGTATTCAGGATGTGAGGACCGACGAGTTACCTCTAATATTACAGCACCATACTACTGGCTTGCCGAGTCGATGGACTAGGCTCTTACGTATGATTGCATAGGCAGTGACCTGCTATCACCAGCACCATTAGTTTAAGGTGCTTTTCTACATTTTTGAGCTTTTGGGTCATCTAACCGATTTTGTCCTGGACACAGAACATTTTGTAAAAAACTATAAACAGTTATATATTTTTTATTTTCGGAGTTTTATTTCGGTTAAGTTATGTGATCCTGATGCAAATGTTAATTGAAATGCTTTTTCCTTTATAAATGCTGCAAATGTCTATCTAACACATAATTTGCTAATGAATCAGTTAATGTGTTTAAGTTTCTGGAAATGTGTTGATATTGAATAGAATCAAACTGCCTTTCCAAAATCCTGACCCTTAGGAACATATGATAGATAGTTGGATTCTGAACGGAATAGACGCCAGTAAGTTGTAGGATGACGAGTTGTGAATCTAGCCTGACAACAAGTCAGCGTATGCCACGTGTGATGGCATCAGAGAGAAGCTCCATCAATGCACTGTACTCAGTGATGTTGTTCGTTGATCGACCAATACATATCCCTCTGAAACTCACTAACTCGCTGCTTGGATAAAAAATGGCCCAGGCTGCAGAAGATAGGTTCTGCGTACTACGACTAGCTCCGTCGATGTATCCAATGAATGATTCCAATAGGTCTGACATCTGCAACAAATGCAAAGTGGATTACCTAACCAAAATGATAACTCTTGATGAAAACAAAAATGTAACAAAAGCATATATATAAAGAGATTACTACACTTAATCAAGCATAGTAACGCTTAAGATACAACCCATTTCGGGGTTGCGACAGTGGAATCCCATCATAATCTACTAGCTCGTAGGCTCCTTTTGCTAATACTTGTTTAACAATTTAGGGGCCCATCCACAACGATTTGAACTTACCTACTCCCAATTTATCAAATTCCTGATCGTATAGCAAGACCAGGTCACCTTCTGAGAAGACACGGGGTTTGACATTTTTGTCAAATTGTGCCTTGACATGTTTCTTATGAGCTTTGTTAGCCAAAGTGGCATCACGACGGGTTTCATCCAATTGGATTAGTTCCAAGAAACAAGCCTCTTCCTCCAAAGTTTTAGGAAGTAGATCGACTGCGAGCTTGAGAGATGAAATTTCACACTGAATCGGTAAGACCGCTTCTAGGCCATACACCAACTGAAAGGGTGTGAATCCAGTCACATTTCTCACCAATGTCCTATATGCCCACAAAGCTGAGTACATGATTAAGTGCCAATTCCATTTGTGGACTCTAATCATCCTTTGCAGCATGCGCTTCAGGACTTTGTTGATGGCCTCAACTTGTCCGTTAGCTTGCGGATAATACGGAGTAGAACTATCGTGGGACAGTCCTAATTTGGCAGCCAATTCAACCATCATGTGATTGCGAAAATGCGATCCATGATCTGTGACTATAGCTTGTGGAACACCAAATCTAGAGACTACATGATTGAAAAAGAAAAGAGCAGCCGTTTGTTTAATGTAGGCATCGCCTCGGCCCATTTTGTAAAATAGTCGACTGCGACTATGATATACCCATGCCCCCCCGTCGAGGTGGGGTTACATGTCATGAAATCTATGTCCCATTTGGTGAATAGCCCAACAGCAACTATTAGATGCAGCGGTGCGGGTGGTAGTCTGGTTTTGCGATCGAAGATCTGACAAGCATGGCAACCTCTGACTACAATTATGCAATCTTTGAATATAGTAGGCTAGAAGTAACCTGCTCATAAGATCTTTTGTGTCATAGCGTAACCAGATTGATGCCCCCCACACGCACCTGAATGACAATCATTCAGGACTTTTTCGACCTCCTCATGCGTGAGGCACCTTCGCAGAACTGTATGAACTCCATGACGGTAAAGTGTATCACCGACGATCATGTAGTCTTTGGCTTGGTATCAAGTATGTCGTGTTTTGGAGCGAGAGGTGTTAGGCCTAAATGTTTGGGTTTGGAGATAGATCAGTATATCTCCATACCAAGGATCGCTTGATGATATCAAAAATAGAGATTCATCCACTTTTGATGCTTTAGATGTTGAATCATTGGACGACTATGGGAGGTCGCATAGTAACTCCGTGAAAACTATAGATTTCTTTGATTTGGATTTTGTGAATTCCAAATCAAACTCTTGCAAAATGGCTATCCATTTTCAATATTTGCCCTCTAGTAATTGACGCGACAGAATGTAAGTCATAGGGTTGCAATCTGACAAAATGGTAGTTTTGCGAAAGAGGATATAATGTCAAAATCTTTGTACTGCTTGAATAGCTACTAGAGCCAGCTTTTCAACATAGGAGTACTTACTTTCTGTATCATTTAAGTCTTAGCTTAAATAGTAAACATGATGTTCAATTCCATTGTCTTCTTGTACTAAACCATTGCGATGGTTGTATCTGCTGCAGTGAGGTATAGGTTAAAGTATTTTTGATAGTCAGGGGCATACATTAATGATGCTTTTATTAGGAAATCCTTTAAAGCATCAAAGGAAGCTTGCGCAACCTAATCCCAGTTGAAGGGCACTTCCTTTTCAAAAGGTGTGTATAACCTTTAGCAAGTTCGGCGTAATTTGGAATGAACCTCCTTAGAAAGTTTGCTTTCGCTTGGAGTTTTTGAATCTGAAGCAAATTCGAAGGTGGAGGCATGTCGATGATTGCCTGAACCTTGCATGGGTCGAGTTGAATTTCTTCCTTAGAAACTACGAAACCAAGTAAACGACCAGAACCGACACAAAACACACACTTCTGTGGATTGAGTCGTATCTTGTAGTGTCAGCAACGTAGAAATATAGCTCTCAAATGTTGCGGATGGTCAGTCCACTTTCATGAATGAGTCGGTAGATCATCGATATATGGTTGAACGATGTGTTTGATGTCATCGAAGGCATAGTTAATTTCCCTCTGAAAAGTTTCCCCTGCATTTTTTAATCCGAAAGGTAGTTTACGGTATGCAAATGTGCCCCACGGACATATAAATGAAGTCTTCAACTAGTCCTATGGGTGGATGTTTATTTGATTGTATCCGGAAAATCCATCCATGAATGAAAAGATTTCGCATCCATCACATTCATCAATTATCTGGTCGATGAAGGGTGTAGGGTAGTTTCCCTTTGGACAAGATTGATTTACATCCCTATAATCAACGTACACTCTAATCGTTCCTTGCTTTTTCATCACTAGAACAATATTCGATACCTAATCAGTTAGAGGAACAGGGTAAATGAAATGAGCAAGTAAAAGTTTTTCAACTTCTACCTTGATGGTAGCGGCTTTCTTCGGGTCAACCTATCGAAGCCACTGTCGTACAGGTTTGACATCTTGATACATCTTAATTTCATGTTCAATGATGCTTAAGTCAATGCCTGGCATTTCTTCATATGACCATGCAAAGACATCTCTGAATTCGCGCAAGAGAGCGAAGTATATTTCTAGTTCTGAAGAAGAACAAGATTTGCCAACATGAATATTCTCTACAACATTAGGTTTGGTCGAGATATTTATGGCGATAGTCTCTTCAATATTGGACAGATTTCGCTCGGAATCCACCGTATTTACAGTATTTGATAGAAAATCAAAAACTGAAGGATGATTAAGGTCATTGGAATAATCTTCGTCGTTATCTTGAAGATGGGAACGATGGTGGTAATCTTCCCATGGTGCCTCTCCTATCATCATTGACTGAATGATTCCTTCATCTATAGAATGTATACATGACCAAGGATTTGAAGAGGTGCCATATTCTAGAGACCTATCTATCCAAACACTTGATGAGCGTTGATTTGGGTTTGCTGCCCAGGCCCAGAAAATTGATTTCTACAAAATTTCTATGGGGCTTAGGGAAAATACCTGGCGATGATCCATGCTAAAAAAATGTTTGGAAATCTTCTTAATCTTTGCTGATGTAGAAAATACCATATGATAGGTTTCCACTGTGGCCACTTCCGCCAGATTACTCGGAGGCAGGAGGGAAAAAGTACCCATTAAGGCAGGGTCTTTTAGGAGGCCTACTCTGACATTTTGAAGAGATTGAGAGCTTCCATGGATCATTAGAATGCTTCTCGTGGCTTGTGAAATGTTCGGGAAAAAGGTTGGTCAACGATTGTAATTCTACCTTGGAAGGGAAATGCAATCTTTCTAAAATATGTTGACACAACAGCAGCCATAGCATAAATCCACAACCTTCCCAGTAGGATATTGTAATCAAGGCTTCCATCGATAACTTCGACTTCAATTTCTACTGTTTTGCCCCCCAATTCAAGTTGCAAGTTACTTAATATCCCATACGATGTGTATGTTCTTCCATCGAACGCTTTTAATGTCGTTGATGATCGTGACAAGGGTGGTGAGCCTAAAGTTTTCTAGCAGCTCATTGACATAATACAGGTAGATGCGCCCTCGTCAATGATTGTTCGATGAACAATTTTGTTGAGGGCTTTTACCTGTATAAGGAAAGCGAGTTGGGCCAGTAACTGAGGTTCATATCCTTTGTAGTTAAATTCCACAAGATTGGAATCCATTGGGTCAATCCCACCTGTTGCTGATAATAAAGCTTGCTTTTGGGAGGGGCAATTCTGCAGTACTTCTAGTGTCAACATAGCAGATGGCGATCGAGCCTGATCCTCTACTATATTATAATTCTGTGCTACTCGAGCATGAGAATTAAATGTCAATTTATGTACTACTCCTTTTGGCGACTTTATTTTTAGTTCAGGAATGATGGGTGGCACAACTTCTGACGAAGTTGTTGTCGAACTACTGGGTTGATCTGTAGCCTTGTTGTTCGACGACTGTGGATTCCCATAATCTTTATTCCTTTTCAATATCAAAGCATCATTTTGTTGTTTTGAGATGGATAGCATAAGCACTTGGGATTTGGAAGCATGATCTATAGCAACTAGGTTAGTTTCTGGGTTTGGAAACGGATTAGTCAACACTGCTGAGGTAGTTGAAGTTTTTAAAAATTTCGCAACCTCAGCTTAATGTGGACAATCTCTCGTGAAATGTTTGTCGTTACATATTAAACATGGATAACGAGGTTTCTATTTCCCAGCAAGGTTTCCAGAAGATTTCTTAGGAGTCGAATCTTCCTATTTCTTCTTTTTGTTTTTCTCTTTCTTCTTACCCCCTGGTTGCTTTGGTTCTTTGCCCTTGTTAGATGACACGGAATTAACCTCTGAGGCAAGAATTTTGTCATTTTCTTTTTGACTAGAAATTTCAAGGGCTTTACTAGATGGAGCCTTTGCGGTTTGCGTGCTTGAGGTACCGATCACGCTGTCACCGGTGTGAGAGTCCCTGTTCGATTTAGGAGGGGGAGGAATGAAAAATTCTGGTCTAGGAGCATCAAGAATTTTGTTGTGGAGCATGCCAGACTGAGTATAGATCAAGTCTAAATATTGTGCACGAGCAATGACTTGCTCTTCAGTGAAAACTACCCCCTTCGCCACATCTTTAGTAATAGAAGGTAATAATGACTTAATAAACCACTCAGCTAGAAGCTGATCAGGAACATATGTCTTTACCATTTGACGATGACGTTTCCACTCATGAATATGATCAGATATGTGAGTGGTTGTTGTCTGTTTAAAGTTGGTAAGGAGTTTTGTTCCCTTTTCATACCTTATGGGTAACTAAAAGTGTGCTAGAAAGGTGGTGGCAAGGGTGCTGAAGTTATCAAATGAAGCTCTAGTCAATTCAATATACCATTTCACTGCTGAACCAGTTAACGTTTGCTAAAAAAGGTGAAGCCTAATCGAATCACCATTTAGGGTGTTGGATGAGCACCACAAATGAAAAGTCATTACGTGATTCGATGAATATTCACCAAGATTTCCATTGAATTTAGGAATATCAGAGGGAAGTTTATGAGGAATCGTTGGCCACCAAGGGGTGTAAGCAATTGGATCATTTGTCAGCCGGTTCAAATCTGGTAATTCTAGAGTCACCACAAAAGGCAACTGTTGATTCAGGTTTGGCGAATCATACCCAGGATAAGATGGGATCACCTAAGCAGTAGGTCCTTGCATACCAGCATAATGTATCTGATGCTGATAACTTTGATAAGGTTGATGGGAATAACCATTATAGTATGGTTGTTGATAATCGTTTTGAAAATGCGGTTGTCCACTACCTACAAAGCCTTGTTGCTCAAGTCCTTGGTAAGTTCACTGGAATTGTAGTTGTTGATATTGTACCAGCCATGGTTGTTGGACCATTTGTTGTTGCTCAATACTGGATGATTGACTGATGTGGGGTGATAGTACCCATTTGAGCCTGAGTCATTCTAGGTAAGGAAACACTAACCTGAGGTTGTGATTGAGCCGTAGAGATAAGAGGCTATTGTATCGCAACTTGAGAGACTTGAGGTTGGCATACAATAGGCAGTGCTTGTACTTGCGACACAGTCACAATAGCAGGTGTAGTGGGAATATTCAACACAAGTTGAGTTGGTTGCATTGAATATACAACTCTTGGTTGTTGAGGCAGTATTGGTATCCAACCACTGGATGTAATTCCAGTTTGACTTGAATTTTGTTGTGAACTCTCATATGGTTGTTCTCCAGGAGGGAACAATGAAAAAGCATACTGCCCTCCATATGGCAGCAATCCGGTGCTCAAAGGATAGATCGGCCTTTGAAGACTAGATTGCCCAAATTGAAACTGGTATGCAGGATCAATTTGCTGAGTTTGAACATAAGAGATGCTAGATAGGATTCTGGATGAACAAGTAGGAATAGACCATGTCATCGAAACAGTCCCTGGGTGGACTCCATCTAGTAATTGATGACTAGTTGGGATAGATGGTATACCAGCAAACATCATCGGAGTGGCAGCAGGAAGTTCTGTTGTGGCTGTATCAGACGACACAGTCCTAGATGTTGATGGTTGTTCAGACATATTTAGTCTATCCAAAATATTTCCTAGCAATTCGACAGGAACTTGCGATGAAGGATGATTAAAAGAACTAACTTTAGGAATAGAAGGATAT
Organism: Pinus tabuliformis; assembly: GCA_031772625.1. Classification (NCBI taxonomy): domain Eukaryota; kingdom Viridiplantae; phylum Streptophyta; class Pinopsida; order Pinales; family Pinaceae; genus Pinus; species Pinus tabuliformis. Next base: position 177,325,924 of record CM062812.1, on the reverse strand, counting down.
AAGTGGATCCTAGTTCCAAAATGCAATGGAGTACTGGATGGAAGATCCTCTACTATCTCTTCTATGGCAATCAGTCCAGGTGGAAGAGGTAGACCATCAGGTCCGTAAAATATTTCTGGAGCCGAAGAAGGTATAGCTTCTGCAGTAACAGATACTAGAGGGGTGACACCTTATGAATTCTAAAAATCAACTTCCAGATGTTCAAGTAAGTGAACTTCAGTTTGTGGTTCAACTCTAGATGGAGTTGTTTCAGGGATAGAAGTGTATACCGTTACACTAGGATCAGTTCTAATGTCCTCTTGTAACTACATAACTTCTTCTATAAAGGAAAATGTACCAGAAATGATCGGAATAACTGGAGTCTCTGATGATATAGAAACACAAGTTTCAAAGAAGCTAGGAGAATTGGACTCAGTTAAACGAGACCATTTTTCCCATAATGGTTTCGGTTTCGAAGTCAAAGATGGTTGACTCGCTAGCCTCCACGAACGACAAGGTTTTGATTAACTTTCTTCCACGATTACAGATTACTTGATCAACTCAAAATTAAGGGAAAAAATGCTATTCTGTATTAAATAAATTTTATGATGCTTTGGCACAACTTTGCTTTTTCAATTTTTAAGAGTCGAGAGAAAGCTAAAGATGACTCTAGCCGCCTTCGATCTTTAATGACCCTGAAGTGACAAGTGCTCAGATGGACCTTTCTTTTAAGGAGTCAAAAAGGAACGAAAGTGACTACTTTGGAAATCTAGACAGAGGGATTACCAAACCAATCGCAAAACTGCAATATACACCTTGGTGGTAAATTAAAGAGAAATTACCAGGGACTTTACTTATGATAGTCAATATTCCCGAATGTTGTGTTCAGTGCAATGTGATCGATAGGGCGGAAGACATGGCTTCCTAAGGATAAAGGATATTAGCCTATTGTGGTCTCCCAATATATACTCGACACTACGGGGAGCACAAGTCCATACTGGCACTTGTCGTATCAAAGAGGAGGAATCACCCAACCTTCGATGAAAATAATAGTTACTAGGTTTTACGACGCCAAAACACGTCTCTAGCCTAGATGATCCGGATTTAAACAGGAACGCAATAAAATACAGAGATAACCATAAAGACAGATATGCAGCGGAAATAATACCTCAATTCATCACTGTAAAATACTGAAATATGCTTACAAACAGAAATGTAAATAAACCAGCTAGGGCGATGGTAGCTTATCTCTGAGAAGAGATGTGGTGGCTACATGCCTCTGAACTGTCTTACAATGAGGCTCGAAGGCCTATTTAGTGTTGAGAAACAATGGAAAACCCTTCACATTCCAAAACCTAACCCTAGAAGATGAAACGCCAAATTGTGGGCCCCATTTTTCGGTAAGTTGGTACATCAACTTCCCAGGGTCGAGAATTGGTCGTACTATCTCCGTTTAACGTGCATGATAGCCCGTTGGAAAGATCTCTCCGAGGACTATGACGGAAAAGACGATTTTTATCAAAAAAATCGCTGGTGGTGGATTTCCCAAAAAACATCGTTTAGGGCCTCAAAACGGCTCCGGAAGTTTAGGACCCGAAAAACTGCTAAAAATAGTAAATTGTGCTATAATTAAGGAAACTGAAAAAAACTGTAAGAAGCATTAGAGGGGATCCAAGTGGAATTAGCGGGTGGCCACCAATATCCACCTAGATCATTCCTCCCCCCTTAGGAAGCAATGGTCCCCATTGCGTTGAGTTCCTCCATGAGATGAGGGAACTTCTGCTGCACTTGGTCCTTGGTGAGCCACTTGCCCTGGTGAAGGAGTTGTCCTGCTTTGACAACTCGATACAGTTGGATATTCTGCTGGCGAGTGTGCTTGATCTGTGTGTCCATGATCCGATCAGTTGCATCTTGTTCCATGCAAGCTGGATTTAACTCTGTGGGTGTGAGTTGTTCTGCAATGTCGGACGTGTCTAGTAATGGTGGAAAGTATGGCCGAAGGCGGTCGACATTGAACACCGGGTGCAGGCCAAGGAATGGGGGAATGCTGAGCTCAAATGCATTCTCTCCCACAGCCTTGGTAATGGTGTAAGGGCCATATCGGAGTGGTCTGAGTTTCCGATAGGCTCCGGTAAGGCGTTCCTTTTGCAAATGCAACCAGACTTTGTCGCCCACTCGAAACTTGTGTAGCACCCGATGTTGATCATGTCGCTACTTGTACTTGGCATTTGATTTCTCTAGAATGTCATGGACCTGCTGGCGAATATGTTGGATGTGCTCAATGAAGCTGTTTGCCTTATCTATTTCAGACTGGACATGAGCAGAATTTGCGTGAGTAGCTGCAAATGGCATGGCCACATCGATGGGACATAGTGGCTGGAATCCCAATCCCACCTGAAAAGGGCTGTGGCCAGTCGAGCTGTGGAGAGCCCGATTGTAGCTGTGCTGAACATAGGGGAGGCTCTCGTCCCATGTGCATGGATGCTTTGAGTTGTACATGCGTAGAATGTGTACGATCATCCTGTTGACGACCTCAGTCTAGCCATCAGTTTGAGGATGGAAGGTTGTGGACTTAGTGAGTTTGGTGTCTAGCATCGACCAGAGGCTAGACCAAAATGTACTGAGGAACCTGCTGTCCCGATCTGAAATGATAGACTGTGGGATCCCAAAGTGTACCCATACTCGTTCAAAGAAGAGTTTAGCAGTGGCTTCTGCTGTGATATTCTTCTTGCAGGCCGCCATAATGGCCATCTTCGAGAACCTGTCGACGACCACAAAAACACAGTCATTTCCATGCCTAGTGGAAGGGAGGCCTGACATGTAGTCCATGGAGATGGATTCCCAAGGTCGACTAGGGGTAGGCAGCGGGGTATAGAGGCCTTGCTTCTTGATCGTCCGTTTGGCAATGGCGCAAGCAGTGCATGATCTGATGTACTTCCCGACATCCTGTTGAAGATTCAGCCAATAGAAATATTTTTGCAGTACAGCCACTGTTTTTTCAACCCCAAAATGCCCAATGGCTCGACTGTAGTGTGCTTCCCAGATCATCTTGGCACGCTCGCTTGAAGGAACACAAAGGTGAGCCAGGTGGCATAACAGGTTGTCCTGGAGGTGAAAATCTTGAACATGTTGACCCTCCAAGAGTGTCTGGTATCTGTGGCCGAATTCCGAGTCGCTTTTGTAGAGCAGTGGCCAATCAGAAGTCTCGTGCCCACAAGAGTTGAGCACGGTGGTTAATGCCATGATCGGTGGTCGACTAAGGCAATCTGCGACATTATTGGTGCTGCCCTTCTTATACTTGATATTCAAATGGAACTGTTGCAGGTATGTGGACCACTTCTGATGGCGATCATTCTGCAATTTCCCTTGGGTCTGTATGAACTGCAGGGGTCGGTGGTCTATGTGGATGACCGTTTCCTTCCCCAAAATGTAATGTTTCCATTGTCGACAGGCCTGCACAATGGAATACATCTCTTTGTCATAAGTGGGATACTTCCGGACTGTGTCTGAAAGTGTCTCACTGTGATATGCCATTGGATGCCCGTGTTGAGTAAGGACTGCCCCAATAGCATAGTCAGAGGCATCTGTCTCGACCTCAAATGGTTGTTGCAAGTCTGGTAATGCAAGAACTGGTGCTATGCAGAGTCGATCTTTCAACTCTGTGAATGCCTTCTGTTGAGATTTGGACCAAAAAAATTTTGCTTTCGCTCCTCCCTTGGTGACCCGACTCAAGGGCCAAGTGATATGAGAAAATCCCAACACGAACCTGCGGTAGAAGTTGGCAAGGCCTAGAAAGCTGCGAAGCTCTGTCAGAGTTGTTGGGGATGGCCAATCCCGAATGACTTGGATCTTGGCTGGATCCACATGCACCCCTTGTTCATCAATAATGTATCCCAGATACTGAACCTGGGTCATGCCAAAAGTGCATTTCTCCAAATTGGCACATAACTTGTGTTGTCGCAGTGTTTGGAGAACCTGTCGGATGTGGTGGAGGTGCTCTTCCCAAGTCTTGCTAAAGATCAAGATGTCATCCAAGTATACCACTACAAATGAGTTGGTGAATGGCCGCAATATGTCGTCCATTAGCCTCATGAAGGTTGCAGGAGCATTCGTCAATCCGAAAGGCATAACCAACCATTCGAAAAGGCCCTCCTTGGCTTTGAAGGTAGTCTTCCACACATCAGAGGGTTCGATTGGTACCTGGTGATATCCTGACTTCAAATCGATCTTGCTGAAATATTTTGCCCCCTTTAGTTGGTCCAGGAGGTCATCAATCCATGGGATTGGGTACCTATTACGGACAGTGATCTTGTTCAGCGCCCGATAGTCAATACAGAGTCTCCAAGTCCCATCCTTCTTTTGTACCAGCATGATCGGGCTCCCACAGGGCGATGAACTCAAATGGATGTGACCTTTTTGCAGCAGCTCCTGAATCTGCCTCTTGATTTCATCGTTCTCCATAACAGAGCGCCGATAGATTGGTCCATTGGGCAGCGGTGAACTTGGGGTTAGATCAATAGAGTGCTTGACCTGACAGTGCAGAGGAACCCCTGCGGGGGAGGTGAAGATGTCCTCATACTCCTCCACGACCTTGTCCATCTGTAGTTGTCGTGCGGAGGGGCCCTGTCTAGAGGTCATGGCCACCGTCTTCTTCTTTTCTTGAGGGCGTATCATCAGGAAAACAAACTTCCTGGTTTTTGAAATGGGCTTACTGCATTGTTTTGCAGTAACCAAAGAGATGGCGGTAGGCGGTGCTACCTCTGGTATCCTGTACAACTTATTTCCCAAAGTAACAATAACAGCACGGGGCCTTGACTCATACACAGCATGTCGCTTCCACAAGTATGGTTGTCCTAATAACACATCACAAACTTCAAGGGGTGCAATGTCACACAATACCTCATCCGTGAAGGGCTTGATGTTGTATGGAAGGTGACACTGTTGGCTCACGCGAAGATCCCATCCTTGGTGCAGCCACCCAATGGTGTATGGTTGTGGATGCGCTGTGGTCGGTAAGCCCAGCCGTTTCACGACCTCTGTCGAAATGAGGTTCTTTTGGCTCCCGCTGTCGACAATGAACTGTAACGGGCAGCCCTTTACCCACATCTGGGAGTGGAAGAGATGCTCCTCCTCCTCTGGATCTTCAGGTTCCTCCTTCTGGATCTTCGTGGTGGCAACGGTGGCGTTGGGCTCCGCATCGATAATCTGCTTCCCTTTGTCATTCCCCTTATCGAGTTCTGACTCAAAGTCAGAACATGCATCTGATTCTGAAACCTTTAGCTCGGCCACCAGTGACTGCTTGGCCCGACACTCACTTGTGTTGTGAGTGGAGCTCTTATGGAACTCACACCACTTTCTGGTGTCCTTTTTCGGCTTCGCGGCACTGTTCTTTTCTTGCAGCTTTGGCGGGTTGTCTTGGGCCGCCCCGCCTTAGCTTTGTCCTTCGTTCTGCAGTTTGGGGGCACCTTTCCCTTGTTTCGGATTTGCAGACCCAAAGTCTCGCTTCTTCTGTTTAAACTTTTGCTCGACCTTGACGGCATATCGGTATTCCATGCCGAGCGAGGAGATGTTTAGAAATTCTATTTCTTCTTGGATGTACTTGTGCAGGCAGCCACGGTATTTTAGTACCAAATGCTGCTCTGTATCCTTGATACCCAACTTTGTGCGAAGGGTATGGAAAATATTGGTAAACTCTGGTACGTCTTGGTCCCTTCCCTGCCTTAGCGTGGTCCACTTTATGTATTGATCCTCATAGCTTCTGACAGGGTAGTACTGCTCCTTGATGGCATCTCGAAATGAATCCCAAGTCGGTGCGACTGAAAATAGTGAGCCTGTACTTTCATCTTTCTGTTCGCAGTAGGTTTCCAACCAATCCTTGACGTGGGGGCCTGCTTTGAGAAGAGCGAAAATAATCTTTTCCCGGCTGGAAAAATCATGAACAGAAAAATAACCCTCTAGCACATTTAACCATTTATCGACGGCATCTGCGTCTATCTGACCTCGAATATGGGAATTTCAAAATTAACTTATACCTTAAATGGTGTGGCGTTTCCAGAGTTGTTGTTGGAAGCCGATGCGTCGCCCCTGGGTAGCCGCTGAAGGATTTGGGCAAAGTTGTCCATCATCGCATTCCTTTGTCGCTCGAGGGATTCTTCGAGCAAGATTTTGATAGGATCTCCTGCCCCCTCGTCTTTCTTTTCATCTGCCATGGGAGGCCGTCGGGATTTGCGAGGCTGGTCTTGCAAAGGTTCGACCAGTTCAAGCCCTAACTCCTTATATCCTGACCTCGTTGGGGACATGAAAAGAAAAACAGAGAAGAAAAGCAGACCTCTCTGATACCACTGATCCGGATTTAAACAGGAACGCAATAAAATACAGAGATAACCATAAAGACAGATATTCAGCGGAAATAATACCTCAATTCATCACTGTAAAATACTGAAATATGCTTACAAACAGAAATGTAAATAAACCAGCTAGGGCGATGGTAGCTTATCTCTGAGAAGAGATGTGGTGGCTACATGCCTCTGAACTGTCTTACAATGAGGCTCGAAGGCCTATTTATTGTTGAGAAACAATGGAAAACCCTTCACATTCCAAAACCTAACCCTAGAAGATGAAACGGCAAATTGTGGGCCCCGTTTTTCGGTAAGTTGGTACATCAACTTCTCGGGGTCGAGAATTGGTCGTACTATCTCCGTTTGACGTGCATGATAGCCCGTTGGAAAGATCTCTCCGAGGACTATGACGGAAAAGACAATTTTTATCACAAAAATCGCTGGCGGTGGATTTCCCAAAAAACGTCGTTTATGGCCTCAAAACGGCTCCGGAAGTTTAGGACCCGAAAAACTGCTAAAAATAGTAAATTGTGCTATAATTAAGGAAACTAAAAAAAACTGTAAGAAGCATTAGAGGGGATCCAAGTGGAATTAGCGGGTGGCCACCAATATCCACCTGGATCACTAGACTTCTAGATGTGTTGCGTTAGCTTCCAAAGCATTTTTATGTTCATTGAGATTTATTTTAGAGTTGATCTTTTTTAGAAGTTTGTCTTGCAAGGTTCATCGCGTGATGTAGATGTAAAATTCCTAAATATGCAATCTAAAATGATGAACAGTTGTTTATTTTCTTTTAGCAATGAAAATCCTAGATACTAAGGAAAGAAGAGTACGATTCTTTCAACAGATAGCAAAGAGCACATACTAAATGCACTTTTCCTAAATCGTCTTTCGCACACAGTATAAATGCAAATGCAAATGCATGTATTTGTTTCTCGTTTCCTTAATGTGGGAATGCCAAAAAGGAAAACTAAGTACAGATCTGAACTATTTTCTTCAAAGCGACATTTCAACAATTTCTTTTCAAAATGAAAGGAAGACTAAAATGACACTTTCGATTTTGAATGGAAAACTGCTTTCGACACTTCAAATATTGACAATTCAAATCATATACAATGTCAAAAGTACAATTGATTATCTAGAGGAGGAATACTTTACGACACTCTTCTTTTTGACTGAAAATGACAGTTACGACACTTTTTTGCATTAAAAAGACAACTCGATTTAAGCTACTTTTGACAAAGAAGGACTGTAAATGATGAAAAATACATAAAAACACTTACAAATCCTAATGAATGGAGGCTAAATAATGTAAAGGAAGAAGGATTCAGCAATGAGATACTGATCATAAGCAGCAAAACTACTGAATAGAGCTAAAGACAAGGAGGAAAAAACCAAATTCCAAAGAGAGAAACAGTATCATTTAGTCATCGCACATGTCCTTAAGGGAAACAGGGATGCATCTCACCTGCAACACATGGGAGGTGCGATGCATATAGGCTACCAGTTACAGACAGTGCGATGGACCAGGGAACGAAACTGAGCTTGGTTTTTGCTCAAAATTTGCAGCTAAGTTCAGTGATTTAGGCTGAGCTATGATAGACAGTAAAAACAAAGTACAGGGGTATGATCTTATGAGGTTATTGAGCTACCACAAGGGCACTTAGGATGTTTGCAAGTTAGATGTTCAGTTCATAAACCAACCCGGAGATTGACTGAAGCAGCATTGATCTACTTTGCACTTGCATAGCAAGGGCAGTTTGAAGGCTAGCTAGCTTAACTTCAGGCTCTATCTATAGTTTATAAAGCAAACAACAGTAATAAACAAACAAACTATTTGCTCCCCAGTGGAGTCGCCATTTTGTTTCCAGGAAAACTAGTGTCTTTTCGATCTGCTAGTCCCACTAAGATGGGTAGCTATCTTAGAAACAAACAATTCAAAGAACTTTAAGATTTCCTATATGTGTGATAGATAAGAGAGAAGCAAAGAGGACCAACCTGTATCTTCTGGTTGGCTCCTTGCTTGTTTTCTCTCTCCCTTGATAGAGCTTGCCACTCTTCTCCTACTTGTCCCGCTTTAGAGAATCCCTGTAGAGGCAAAGCAACAAAACACCATCAAATCATCTCGATCTATGATATCATAAACAATGCAGAAGCAGAAATACATTAACCATACAATTGCATCTACAAATAAAAGGATTCACAAATACACAATTATATGGAGGAAAACTCAAAGAAATTTATTGATAGTAGAAATAGAAGAGAGGATTACAACCTAGCTGTTTGATCCAACATCATCCTCCTAGTATGAAAGCCCTCTTCACCTCATTAAAATCAAGATCACCCAACAATACATTGTTTCTTCTCAAAGAGAAACCAACAGAACTTCCTTACAAATTACAAAATTCCAGCCTTTAGATCTCTCAGATGAGGGATCCATTTATAGATATTTGTAGAGGGGTGAGTCAACTTTTGGGTTTTTGATTAGTGTCATTTCACTGCTAGTTCTTGGTTCCACTTGGAGATTTCATGATCTCTTACTCATCCCTGGGCGAATTCAGAGAGGCAAGTGTCCTATGAGTCGTTTCTAGAAGATTCTCTAGGTTTCCACTTAGAAAATTGCCTCTGCCATTTGTCTACTCTCACCCATCGCACCCTACAGAAGGTTCTTTCAGTATGCATCACACTTGGCCAGTGTAGCAACTAGTATGCATCACACCCTAAGCATGGAGCAGTCTGTATGGTCCAGTTTTGGCCAGTTCTGAGTGGTTTTTCAGGTGGAACTTCTAGGAAATGATATAATCAGTTGACCATGATCCTTTAGGGTATTAAAAAACACTTTTAAGGGTTTAAGAGCCCTTGGTTTATCGACATATTTGATTGGGGTTGTAGTGCCCAAATATTTATATAACAAATAGGAGTGGGTTCCTGTTGGGGTTGTGATGGAACTGAAGCAATGGAAGGGACTGTAGAGACTGGTTGAACAAGGGTCAAAGCATGACAAGGTATTAGCTGACGAGGAAGAATTCTTGCAAGGGGATTTATGTACCATACTAGGATCCCCAGAGTCATGTTCGAAAGGACCACCAAAATCATGACTGGGAGAGAAAGTACTTACGGAGGGGGGAATAAGAAAGGTATCTAGCCTGCAGGGTAATGCCCTAACAAAATAGCTCCTAGATGGTTGAGACCTGGAGGAACAGTTCCTGGTGGAAACATAGGAGAGGTACCCACAAATGGAGGAGGTCTTGGGGGGTGGATCCATAGGGCTTGGCTGGGATGGCAACAGTAGGGTGTTGAGGAGCTGGTTGTTGATCAGATGTACCAGACTACTTGAGAGCAGCCCATGACACTTGTAACATGAAAACACTCATAGAGTTAGGCTCTGATATGGGAGGGGGAGGACCAGGGAAAGCACCCAACAATGAGGAATCTTTATAGACTCTAGGTGAAACACTGGTGAGGGGAGGTGAAGACTGCTTATCTAACATTAACGAGATAATGGACTCAGGGGAGGTCATGGGTGTCGGCTCGTAGTAAGTCAACTGATCAACAGTAACAATATTCCCTTCATGTGGGAAGCACATCTTGTGAAACACAGCAGATGTGATGGCTGACATGGAATATGTGTAACTACCACCTAAGAGAATTTTATAATCCAAAGGCCATCAATGACTTCAATGTAGCCATGGCCAGTCTTGCCTGCAACGGTCACTAGACAGTTGCGGTACATGCCAAGAGGCTAAGAGGAATGCCCATCTTAGGCATGCAAAGTGATGGTGGAGGGGGACAACTCAAGCGACTTATGTTGTTTCCAAATGGCAAGAGACATCATGTAGGTGGATGCACCTTCATCAATAATGCATCGTGAGATGATGGAATTACAACCTCGAACTAGTATCTGGAAAACAACAAAGGAAGGCAATGGCAGATGTTCTAATGTATCAACTGGGAAAACAATCAAATGACCGTCAAAAGGATCTAATACACCCAAGGTAGTTAGTAGATATTTCGTTTGAGATGGGAACAACTGGAGGACTTCTAGTGTTGACACGGTAGCAGATTATTGCACAAAGTCATCTACTACACTGTATGTATGTGATGCTCGATTAGAAGCCACATTACGGTGTAATGGTCCCTTTGGGATCTTGGGAATGGCCTTGAATTTAGGTTGTGGGATCTGTAATGGACCATTTGGTGTTGTAAGAGGCTCAATAGATGATTTGGTTTTGGACTCAGCGGCAGATGAAGTCGATGGCTTGTCATATTGATGCTACCAATTTTGCAGGTTGATATCGAAAGGATTAACCTCATTAGACTTCATCATAAGGATCTGGTAGTCACCAGGACCAGAAGGTTGGGGGGGATGGGCTACTTAACTTGGCTGAGGTTGAGCAGCAACAAATCCTTTATCAGGGAAAGGATTTGTGAGCACTCTCAATTAAGATGGTGCAGGATTCTGAGGTGATTGTTGACCTCTAGAAGCTGCTTGAGCTTCCCACATTTGGCGCATCTAGGGTAAGAGAGGACACTCATGTGTATAATGGTCATGTACACCACAACATGCACAAGGCTTGTTCATATGAATAACCTTGTTCTGCTTGGGTTGGCTACCCTGTTGCTGGTTGTTGGTGTTAGGCTGGTTCCCCTGGGGTTCACTAGGTTGATTACCTTAATTACCCTAGTTACCCTTGTTACCTTTCCCCTTATTCCTTTTCTTCGAATTTTGGGGATTGATCGCACTCTACTGCGCAAACACTTGACCCTGAGGGGGCGGTGGCTGCTGGGGCTAAGGATGCATGGGAGGCTGCGGCGCTAATGCTTGAGGGGTTGGAGCGCTCGACTGTGCATAAGGAGGAGCAACAATTTGGTAGACAGGTTGGGGCCCTGAAAACATGTTGCTAGCAGGAGGGGCATAAGTGTTGGAGGAACTGGTGCCCCCTTGCGGATAGCCATAACTTTGCTGAGTATATGGCGAAGGGTGTGAAAGGGTTCCAACGATACCATCGGTGGCGTGAGATGCCCCCAGTGCATTGGCACTTCCAGGATGAGGGAGGTCTAGAATGACAGTATAGACATAACCAGATTGTGCATAAATTAGGTCATATCTTAGAGCAGTTTGGAGAGCTTCTTCCTCGGTCTGAGGAAAATGGGATGCAACATATTTTCCAATGGGTGATAAAAGGCTCCTAAGAAACCAATCTAGATAGACATGGTCTTCGAAGGGCAGGGCACGACATGTGCTCCTCCTTCGACGCCACTCTTGAACATGGTCAGAAAAGCGAGTGGCAGAGGACTAATGGAATGAGTTCAATAGCTCCATACCAGTGTTGTACAGAAGAGGTAATTGGAAATATGAGAGGAATGCTTTAGAAAGTGTCTCGAAAACGAAATAAGATGCGACGAACCGGTCTACATACCATTTTGCAACATCTCCAGTGAGAATGCATTGGAATAGTCGAAGTTGGATGAACACAATGTGTGGAAGGATCATACATGATTGGTAGGATCCTCTCCAACATTACCCTCAAATTTTGGGATGCTTGAGGGAAGCTTAGTTGACATAGAAGACCAACCAGCATCGTGGTGTATGGGTTCGTTTATCAACTAGCTAAAATCTGGTAGACTTAACCCAACCATAAAGGGGAGCATAGGGGTTGTCGTAACAGTTCCTGAGACTGTTCCACTTGATGTGACCACCAGGATAGAACCAGAACCCACACCAGGTTGGGTTCCCACACAAGCTGTGGGTCTGGACATGGTGATGATATGTAGTGAAGGAGGTTTGGAAGCCCTAGGAGGGGCTAAATTCGACTTCGACAAGTAAATCAGAGTAGATCAAGGCCTAAGTGGGATGAGACAGAGGTCACATAACCTTGCAGATAACTCTCTACAAAACCTAAAAACAGATCTGAGAAAAACCCTAAAACCCAAAATTGTAGGTATTGACATTTTTTTCAGGTGGGATCACACTTTTTGGGCTAATAAGTGTGCTCTAGGCTCCAGATTGCACATTTTGGGCTAAAAAGTGTGATGTCTACTCCGTGGATCCCAATCAGCAAATCTCGGAAAAACTGTCGCCTTTGTCATGACTGGTTGCTATAAGCTGCGAAAACGACCAGGAATCTTGTGGAAGTAAAAAAATTTAATAGATCTAGGGTTAAAAAACTAGGAAACATTAAGAGAATTAAAAAAAATAAGAAAAACTAAGCTGAAAACCAAAGGTCACCCAGGTTTCTGGATCTGAAGTATAAAACCCAGTGGAGTCACCACATTGTTGTGATTGAAAACAATCAAAAAATCCCCAACGGACTTGCCAATTTTGTTCTTGTGTTTTCTTCTCAAAGATGTATGAAAAGAACCCACTTAAGATTGTGGATGATGAACAATCTTAAGAATATAAATGGTTGCTAAACATTGTAGATTTGCAGCAATTGATAGAAGCAAAACCTACCAAAATTATGATCTATGCCACAATCATAGTTAAACAACAAAAAGAAAGAGTAATAACTCCAATCATGGAATGGAAACCAGGAATACAAAGAATAGTTTTATTATAACACTTATGAAGGGAACAAATAATTGTTACTAGTCCCCCTCTATGGGATGGATTCTTGGATATCCTCAAACGTCTTCAGCTTATGTAGAGTCTCTCTCCTCTATAATGTGTAAACCCAACAAATAATGGTGTGCGACAACGAAAATAATCATAGTTAAAACAATGAGTGCAACAATGAAAATAATCAAAAGTGAATAATGAATGGAAAACCCTTCTATTTATAACAAAGTATTGGGTTGGAGGATGATGCTGATGACCTAGCAGCACCAGTTACTATGGCTGAACTAGAAAGCACGATTAAATGGTTCAAAAAGGAGAAGAGCCCAGGCCCGGATGGATGGACAATCGAATTCTATGCTGCTTTCTTCGAACTTCTTGGCGAGGACATTCTTAAGGTGGTTGAAGAAAGCCGTTCTACCGGAAGTATATATCATGCCATCAACTCCACCTTCATTGCTCTTATTCCCAAAACAGATCACCCATCCTCTTTTGATGAATTTCGCCCCATATCCCTCTGTAATGTGCTCTACAAGATCATCTCTAAGATTATTGCAAATAGGATCAAACCCATTCTATCTCGGCATATATCTCCTCAACAATTTGCATTCTTAGAAAACCGGCAAATTCATGAAGCCATTGGATCTGCTCAAGAAGCTATTCACTCCATTTGGACCAAACGCCTCCGATGTATCCTGCTAAAGATTGATCTATCCAAAGCCTTTGATCGGGTTAGCTGGCTGTATATCAAAATGATCCTCATTCATACTGGTTTTCCCATCCCTTTCATCGATTGGATTATGGCTTGCATTACTTCCCCTACTTTTAGCATTCTGATTAATGGTTCTGCATCCCATTTCTTCCACTCTGAGCGGGGGCTTCGTCAGGGATGTCCTCTCTCTCCTTTACTTTTCCTCTTGGTCATTGAAGCTCTCAGCAGACTTCTCATCTCGGCCAAAAGGGAAGGAGACATCCGAGGTCTGAAGATAACTGATATCTGCTACCTTACCCATCTCCTCTTTGTTGATGATGTTCTCATACTGCTGGATGGCATTATCCATGATTCTACTGCTTTCGCACGCATTTTATCTCTTTTTTCCAAGGCCACGGGTATGGAAGTAAACGCTGCAAAATCCACTATCACTCTGACAGGTACTTCTGTAAATGAATCTCACATTGCTAGAACGGCTTTCCCTTTCAATACTCAGCCATTGGATCGGGGGCTCAAATACTTGGGATATTGGCTTAAGCCGACCTGTCAAAAGATTGCGGATTGGGTCTGGTTAGTATCAAAGATTGAGAAGAGGCTGTCTTGCTGGAGCCACAGATACCTCTCCAGGGCGGGAAGATTAATCCTCATTAAATCTGTCCTCGAAGCTACCCCTGTATTCTGGATGGCCATGGCATGGATCCCCCGCAACATTCTAGCAAAACTGCAGCAACTCTGCAATAGATATCTTTGGGCTGGGAGTCAAGATAAACGTACATTTGCTTGGATTGGATGGCACAAGATTGCTATTCCAAAAAAATGGGGCGGCTGGGGATTAAAGGAGCTCTCGTCTTTTGCCATGGCTCTTGCTGCAAAAATGGGATGGGCACTTCTAACCTCTCATAGTCTATGGGCCTCGATCTCTTATCATAAATACATTTGGCCTATTTCCAAACTAGATTGGGCTCGACTACCAAATTGGAATAAATCTGGCATATCCTCGGTTTGGAAGGCTCTACTCCACTCTCTTCCCCTCATCAGAGATAACTTGGTATGGAGAATTAAGGCTGGAAACAGAATCAGAATTGGACTAGACCCCTGGTCCGGATGTGGTGGTCGTCACTTGCTTCCACAAGAACTCATCGACTATCTCTCGACCCTCGACATTAAGGTCTTAGCCCAGATCGCGGATCCGGAACATTCTGATATGTTTCGGCAGGCATGGAAAACCGCGAATCAATTGAACATCCCTCTGAGATGGCATGAGACGTGGGACAACTACAGAGAGGCATTATTGGAAGCACATATTCATATCACAGAGGGCTCGGATGAACTCATGTGGCACATAGCAGATCACGGTGTATATACACCCAAGGAAGGATACCTACACCTTATTGAGGGCAAAAAACCACCCGACTGCGCTGGTTGGTGGCAGCTCATTTGGAAATTATCCGCATCTCCTAGATCTAGACTGTTCTCATGGTGCATATTGCGGCGCAAAGTCCCCACGGGTGACCAGCTCATGAAACGGGGGTTTCATGGCCCCAGCTGGTGCGTAATGTGTAACGCTGAATCTGAAACCATTGACCATTTATTCTTACAGTGTAGAGCGACCAGATCCGTTTGGAGCAACATTAAAGCGCACATTCAATTTGCAGGCGATTGGAATGGTCAGGATGTGATTCATGCTTGGACGGAATGGACTAAGATAAATGGTGGGACGAAACTGATAAACCTGCCTATCATTATAAATTGGGCTTTATGGAAATCCCGCAACTCCTGCATTTTCGAAAACAAGCCCATTCATTGGCCCTTGTTGGAAGCTCACATCATAGCTGCGTTTTCTGAACTGCCCGATCCACCTCCTCAGTGACACCGTATGCCTGGACCACCTCCTACCATAGACTCCACAATACCCTGGGCTTTCTTTGATGGTGCGGCAAACTCAAACAGCTGTGGTGGCGGGTTTATTATCCACATAAATGAACATCATCAGTATAGTATCAAAGCTGGGCTTGGGGCAGGGACAAACAACTTTGCAGAGCTCATCACCCTACGCCACCTTCTCCATTTCGCCCTGAGACACCACTGCACAAATATCAACATTTATGGGGACTCACAGCTCATCATCAGTTGGATAAATGGCAATGCATTGTGTCACATGCACACACTCAGCACTATCTTACAAGATGCACTTGAACTTAAATCAGCATTTAACCATATATCCATCTCTCACATATACAGGGAGCATAACAGGAGTGCCGACAAGCTTTCCAAGGAGGCGGCGTTGATGGACAGCGGCACATGGGAAATCAAAGAGAAAAAAGATCTACAAGTGCAGTCTTTTTACCATCGGCCTTATATAGATCCAGAGTATCCAACTCTGGATCAGCGGGCAGCATCATAGTTACTTTATTATTATTATTTGTATAGACAGCATTCAGACATAGACTGATATTTTTTTGTAAATTTTTGATGAAAACTCACTGATAGTATACAGATATGCAGACCCTGCGTGGTAGTGCAACTGAATGGTACTGAACATCATGATAAACTGACTCTCATGTAATTACTGATAATCAATGAAATATACTGATTTTTCCAGAGGAAAAAAAAACAAAGTATTGGGTTATCCTCGAATAATGAGCAATAATAAAATATTACTGATCCCATTCTTGGAATAACCACTTGGAATATTTTATTATATTTGGTTAGGAGGGAAAAAGTATTTAAACTTTTATTTAGAAATAATAAATAAATAAATGATTTATTTATCATCTCAAGAAATCAGTTAAGGAATAATAATAAATAAGGATTTATTTAATTATTCCTAAGGGATTTAGTCAAATTTAACAAAGAATAATAATTAATTAGTGATTAATTAATTATTCTTAGAGAAAAATAAGATAATTAATGATTTATTTGTTTATTTTTCATGATTGGGTCAAATATGACAAGGAATAATAATTGAACATAATTAATTAGTCCTAGAAGAAAATCAAATAAATAGTGATTTATTTAATTATTCTTCATGGGTTTAACTATAAATTACTTAACAAAGGTGTTTTATTAAGTAATTTCTCAAAGTGAAAGCAATTTTACTATGGCAAAATTGGCTTTACGTGGTGTACTTCGATCCATCTATTAAATTAGGCTAGATGATCAATTTTTTGGTGATAACACTTGTCTTGTCCTATATGAATAAATTTATGTTCTCTGTCAAAGTCAAGTGTGTTTGAGCCCTTGAGGTGTTGTCTTGTCCTGTATGATTGAATTTATGTATGTTTGGTCTTATTACCTGATCTGATTGGAAAATTCTTGTCTTTTTGAGCTTTCAAGTGTTTGAGTGAAATTGGATTGATTCTAGGGTTTAAAGGTCATTTGGTTGTTACTTGCCACTTGTAAGTGTCGCTGAGTCAGTTGTTTGTTGATTGTTAAGGTCTGATTATATAGTAAAATCATTCAAAACATTGGTTTGCATTAATTTCAATTTGTCTTTTGCAAAGTTTCTTTTCATTTGTATTAGGTCATCTTGCATTTGAAATTCATCTTTTTTATTTATCAAGCATAGATCACATTGCTTGGTTTACAAACTGAAAAGAGTGCATTCATTTATATATTCAAAAGAGAAAGTGAAAGACATTTTCATTGAGTTCTTTTGTATTTGATATGGTGTTACTTTTATTGGTGCAGTGTTTGCATTAAGATATTTTGAATCAAAATTTTCATTTTTTGCTTTAGCTTAATTGCATTAGAGCATCTGAACATCATTTAGTTAAGGTGCATCTTAGTAAAGTAAAATCCATTTTTTCTTTCAATAGATTGCATGTTGGATAGTGAAAGTGAAGTTTAGTTTTACTTTTGCATATTGCATTTGGAAAAGAAAAGTTTGTGGAGGCATGTTTTTTGATTCACTCTCTTGTTTGAAGCATTAATTGATTGAATCTCTTCCCTTGCTAGTGTTGTCCTCTGAGAAGACTCTAGGTCAGTTAGTCATGCCAGAGAATCTAAAATGTTTTGTTTGTTTTTAAGGTTTTTGGATGACCAATGTTATGAATTATTTGAAAACACGTCCTTAAGCCTTAACATCTACTAAGTTAAATGAAAGGGTTGTTATTTGTCTAACTATAGTTATTTGATTTTAAATGAGTGAATAGCAGAATCTTGATGAAGTATAACTCGCTAAATATTCAGACAGAACATTTGATTGGCTATAAGAAAATAATGCAGACAAACAATGTTCCTGTAGAACAAAATATATTTAAACGAATGCAGATTTGTATGACAATTAATTGATATAGAGGAGCTTAAAATAACATATAGTCTTATAAACTAGTCCCTAGTTATTGTTGATAAATTCACAGGGAATTTAAGACTGACTGATACTTAGTATGATCTTACACTGATCTCTACATAAAGACTTAAATATATGAAGAAGGACATAATGAAATAAGAACATAAGAAACACTTACTAGGAGACAAAACTATAGAAGGAAAATTCAGAATCCTTTCATAGACTTGAGTAAATCTCCAACTCAATTACACTTCTATTCTCAAAGCTCATTCAAGGGTTCAAACCTTAATAACTCGAAGGATGAGTTATTTATACAAAATTTCTTCTAGATATTTTCAAAACAATAATGAATATCTTATGAAGAGTTAGATCAAAAGTACATATGCATGTTATGGGTTTCTCATGCTTTTCTAGATCTGGACTAAGTATGCACCTATGTGTTTGATGATGGATGAGATCTAATGATGGATCGGGATCATAAGACCTAAAATGACTTATCATTATGTGATCTAATAATGGATAGGTTAGATATGAGTGTTAACAAATGTTTTGTCCTTTAAACTCTATGATATGGGAATATCTGAAGTCTGGAATAGATGCAAAGTTATATTTTATTATTTGCAGATCTATACACTGGTTCACCTTGGTGAAGGCATGTATACACATCAATTTGACTCTTCCAAGTAGTGTATGTAGAAGAAAAGTTTGTTGTTCAGAGATGACTGATCTATCTAATCAGTTCTGTTATTTTACCGTTGTTTGTCAATGATGTCCTCTTTGGATATGAAAGTAAAACTGATTGTATAAGGAGATTCAGTCTGGTTGATTGATTGATTGAGTTAAAAGGGTGATCTTTGCTGATATCTATTTAAAAATCTGTAATATGACAGTATACCTTAAGAATGTCTTTGGGCAGTACATTTTGTTTTTTAGAAGTTTTATGATTTTGTATCTTTAGAGGAATAAGCAGGTTGGGTTACAGAAAGTAGTGTATGCATGTAGGTTGGCTTCATTGAAGTAGCGTATGCATTGTGACATATGGTCCTTGAGGTTGCAGTTGGTTCTGGTTGTTGATGCAGTGTTTTGGGTTCAGATCTATGTATTAGTTACAGTGATCTGGTTGTTCCATTTGATTGGTTGAATTTTGATTAAGTGTTGGTTGATTGAGTTTTCAGTGATTGATTGATTTAGTTGTGGTTGATTAAGAAATTGATGATTGGGTGATTCAGTTATGTCAGAGGTTCTAGTGATTGATTGATTTAGTTGTCATTCAGTCAGTGATTGATGATTGGGTTTCAGTGATTGATTGATGCAATTGTATATGATGGTTGTATTGCAGTGGTGGTTGATTTTTAGCTTCAATGTTATTGCTGGGTCCTATATGAAAATTTGATGAAACATGGCCTACATATTGTGTTGTTGTGTACCAGGAGTATCTAGTCTGAAAATTTATGAAGCGTGGTCCCTACAGGAAGAGTGAAGGTGGTAGCCTTCCATATGTCGGTGCCTGCGTACTAGTAAACATATCAGCCAGTAAAAGAGCTAGGGGGTTGGAGCTCCCTTCCAGTAGTAGCTGGAGAACAAGTGAAGGTTGTATCCTTCTGTAAGCTGACACCTACATACTGGTAAACATATCAGTCAGTACAAGAGCTAGGGGGTTGTAGCTCCCTTCTAGTAGAAGTTGGAAAATGAGTGAAGGTTGTAGCCTTCTGCAGGTCGGTACCTGCGTACTAGTATGAGTCTGCGCCAGCACAAGATAGTAAACAAATTATTCTTTATATTAAAATGAGGACAGAGACAACAACAGTAGGTGGTTTTCTCCCGCATTGGGTTTCCACCTTAAATCTTGGTGTTCATGTGTGTTTCTTATGTGTGATGGTTTATTTATTACAGCATATGGTTAATGTATATCTAATGGTTAGTAAAGTACTAATGCACTAGCTAAAGACAAACATATGATGGATTAACTGAATTGTAAATTCACTCAATATATGCTAATTATCTTAAGAACATTTGCGCAGATTCCATTCAGTAAAGTCGCGTATAGAAATCTGAATATGAAATGTAAAAATTTATTGACTTGTAAATAATGAGTCACCCCCCTCTCAATATTTTTCCCAGCAATTGGTATCGGACTAGGTCCTTTGGAAGAAGCTTGATCACTTGAAGGAGATTCGTCGAGACAATGGGAAAGAAGAAAAAGAAGAAAGAAACTCAAAAGAAGAAGACAACTCAAAGAAACAGTGACAGTGGTGGAAGCAAATATTCAGATTCAGAATCACCTCAGAATGAAGATGAACAAGCAAAAGAATTATCAGGTACTGATTCTTTGTCCTCTGGTGATCCCTTTCTCTGTTATATTGAAGATAGTGAATGTGTGAGAAATCTAATGAAGGAAAAAGTTAAAAGGCTCACAGATAAAGTTAGAGATCAACAAGATCTATTTGATAAAAGGGAATGTTCCTACAAAGAAGATATTACCAGGTTAAAAGCTCAGTTGGAGGAAGGAAACAAAATAAGGAAGCAGTACAAGGAAAAGGAAGATCAATGTCAAAGACTACAGGATGAAGTAACATCATTGAGAAATGAAGTGAATGAAAAGGATACAACAACCAAGGAACTTAAAGAAAGAACCAGTTACTGTGAAGGTCTTGAAGCTGAGGTTGTCTCTCTAAAAGAAGATCTTGAAAATTCAAATAAGAAGAATGAAGAACTACTTCAAGAATTTGAAGAACAAGAAAATGAGATTCTCAAATTAAGAAAACAAGTGGAAGAAGGAAGAAAAGTTGAAGAAATCATGAAGAAACAGTATCTGGAAAAGGAAGAGAAATATCAAGATGAGGTAAATATCCTAAATGGTAAATTAGAAGAAAAGGATAAAATTTTATGATTTCAAGAAAGTACTAATATTTTGGATAATATTATTAGTAGTCAAAGGTCTCCTGCCATCAAATATGGTATTGGTTTTCATGAAACTGTTAAAGTTGAATCTATCTCACAAACTAAGGCAAGGAACTCTAATGCAAAATATGAAATGCTCAACAAGGAGAGAAGAGGTCAACCCCATCAACAACCAAGGAAAGAAATTCTTCAAAGAAAATAATTTACTCCTAAATATGGAAGTGTTAATCAATTATTTCCTCTGATGAATAATGTTGAATGTTTTAGATGTCATAATTTTGGACATGTTGCAGCCAGATGCAAAAGTAGAATGTTTCAAGCTAATAACCATCTCACAGAAAGATCATCAACTTTTAGGTATTTTAAGGGATATTTTTTTTTCTTGCAATATGTTTGGTCACAAATCCATTGATTTCTATAGAAGTAATATGAAACATATAAGATGTTATGATTGTAACAAGTTTGGGCATATAGAAAAAGAATGCAGGGACAAGTCTATGGATCATCGTAGACAATATGGTAAGCAATCAAATAAGCAGATTTATATCAAAAAATATGAAAAATATGAATCCATCGAGAATCAAGAAAAGGAAGATCAGATAAGGTGTGATATTTATCTCTGCTCATTCAAAGACAAAGATGATAGTGGATGTGCTCATCACATGACTGGAGACAAGAGAAAAATGGATTCTCTGATAAAGAACCATCATGATAATGATATTCTTGGAACTAATGCTTTAGCAAAAGTTCTAGGACCAGGTACAGTCAGAACAGACTCAGGAGGAACTAAAAGTATGAAATTTCAGTGTTCTAATTCTCATATGTAGATATTATGAAGACAAGTAGCATATATACGCTAGTTTGAAACTGCACAGTTGTGTATATGTTGGTTTGATGAAGAAGCAGTGGGACAAACTCAGAAAAAGGGTCTGATATGGTTCAAACAATTATCAATTGTCTTTTCTGGTTTGATGTTTGATGACTACAATCTGTGGATGTTATTTAGAAGTGATTTTGACCCTCATAAGTTGTTGATGACTTGATGTATAACTAGTTGATGATGATGCCTTGATGATTCTTACTGATATATGCAATGATCAGATCTGACAGTGAACAATTGGCACAGGTTCAGGGGGAGAATATGCTATACTTCTAATAATGCATTGTTGGCATTATGTTTAGAAGTCTTTGGTACATAATGATGGTGATGATGCTTATGAAGTGTTTAAATGAGGCATCATGCTATGTTGCAGTCATGAATTTCCTATGATGAAATCTCAGATGATACTTATATTACTTGAGCAACATAGTTGCTATTCATATCATATGTGTGGATGACTCTTTTGATGACGCATATATTTATCTTGCTTACATGGTGATATTCATAAGTTCAAGGAGAAGAACAAAACTTGCGTACACCTTTTCATTACTTAATGATGTTAAAGTATGTTGTTGTCATCATGCCTTCAAAGATGCTTAAATTTCATAGGGTGCAGTTATGAATGAGGATTCCTATAGTTCTTGGATCTCACATGGTATATTGGTTGAGGATTAGTTATCTTGATAATCTCAAGAAAATTTGACTGTGAGGTCATGATTTTCTTTTCTTATTGATGACAGGCTAGATGTTGGATACATGGATGATTACTTAAGTTGCATATTGGTAAATATTGTTCATTGGCTAAGAGAATGGTGTTATTGCAAGTTGCATGAAGACATGGATATTTGGAGACATGGCTTACTTAGTCACATAATGATGATGACTTCTTACTTTATGATGATATGTTTGATTCTCACATATATTGATTATCATGGTTGATTCTTATCAGATGTGGGATGTTAGAAAAATCCCTAGTGATGATACATGGTTGATATACAGAGGGTTCTTGTGGAATTATCATGCACTTCTTGCTATGAGGATGATGTTATGGTCATAGATGATGACTATGGTAGTTTCACATGTATATATGTGAATGGTTTTACTGCTTGGAGATATGACATATGCTTAGTTGATTCATGGAAGGCTATGTTAAGGCTTTTTCTACTTAGGAGATGGAGCAAATTGATCTTGATAAGGTCAAGAGGATGAGTTGATATCTATATGTGGCATACTTAATCACAGGTTGATGATATTAAATCTACATTGACATATCTTGTGAACTGATGATGGATATATAAAAGTTGTTGTTCTTGATGCTACTAACAGATGTTTATGGTGAAGATCATATATGGTATATGATAGTTGCTGATAATTATCATGATCTTGTTTAGGTCTTTGGTCTTTGTTATAAATGTCATGTATATTATTTGATGTAAAGGTCATGTAAAGACCAATGATGTAATCATTGTCATATTCAATCATGTATGGACATTGGAGATCATGTCAAATATGTAATCCCACTTAGTTGAGTGGATGAGTCAAATATGTATCCCCACTTGATTGGGTGATTGATGTATGTATGAGTCATTGGTGATAGGAAGGTCATATTCACATAATTGAGTTATAGAGTCATGTTATTCTTTTGAAAAATATTTCTGCAAACTCTACATGTGCTCAGGGGGAGCATAGACAGTATAATACATCTCAGCATGTGCCTAGGGGGAGCATGATCAATGTTCATATTCAGTAATTCACACATGGAAGTCTTCATTTAACATTGTTCAGTCAGCCCTTTGCCCTTGATGTCAAAGGGGGAGAGTAGCTTGGTGTTTGGAGAGTAGATTGATGTTTTGAAAAGGTTGGTGCTTGTCTTGATGTTATTTACAGGTTGTGGCCACCAAACACCAAAGTAGTTGCCATCAAGTCCAAAGGGGGAGATTGTTGGCATTATGATGCACGTGTTGTCCTTGATGGCAACTCACTTGTAACAGAACAAGTATATGGTAACTAGATGAATATACAGGTCATATCAGAGGTGACAGAATGATGGAACAGAATAGTGGTCAAAGGGTAGATTGTGTTAGTGTTGTCCTTGATAATAAACCTACCTAATGAGTTGTCCTTACTGGCAACCTATTTGATGAATGGACTACTTGATAAAGCTATAAATAGGATGTGACAAAATGCAAGGAAGTTCAGAGGAATCAGTTCAGAAGTGATGTATGATGGCACTTACATTGTAACAAGTCAATGTAGAGGTAATAGAGTAATGGCACAAAAGAACATGATGATGGAACAAAGGATTACATATCAGAATCAAGCAACTGAAGAAAAAGAGAGTTTTAAGTTGTATATGTTGTTTCACCTAGACCAAGTCGTGTATACAAGTGGGTACATAGAAAAAAATGAGTGTATACGTATGCATGCACTTTCAAAAGAGGAAAAGCACATATGGGATGGAAAATTAAGGTCAAATAATATGAAAGGTCAATACCATGGTATTAGCCCACAACATTGAGCAGAATAACAGTTACTTGATCTCGTCTAAGAATACCACAGGTTATAAGTGTTGTTTTGGTCCGAGGTATTCAAAAAGGCTCTAAGTATATAAGGAGTAGAAGATCAAAGGGCTAAGGGGTGCAAGTAATGAATATCCTATGAAGAGTTAGATCAAAAGAAAATATGAATGTTATGAGTTTTTTATGCTTTTCGTGATCTGGACTAAGTATGCACCTAAGTGTTTGATGAAGGATGAGATCTAATGATGGATGGATCAGGATCATGAGACCTGAAATGACTTATCATTATGTGAAATGATATTGAATAGGATAGATTTGAGTGCTAACAAATGTTTTTTCCTTTAAATGCTATGGTATGGGTATATTTGAATTCTGGAATAGTTGTGAAGTTATAAGTTATTATTTGCAGATCTATACGTGGGTTTGCCTTCGTGAAGGCACGCATACATGTCGGTTTGACTCTTCCAAGTAGCGTATGCAAAATAAAAGTTTGTTTTTCAGAGATGACTAATCTATCTTATCGGTGATGTTGTTTTACTGGTATTTGTCAATGATTTCTTCTTTGGATCTGAAAGTAAAACTTACTGTATAAGGAGATTGGGTCTAGTTGATTGATTGATTGAGTTAGAAGGGTGATCTTTACTGCTATATGTTTAGAACTCTGTAATATGATAGTAGATATTCAGAATGCCTTTGGGTAGTACAGTTTATGGTTCAGAAGTTTTATGACTCAGTATATTTAGAGGAATACATAGGTTGGGTTACAGAAAGTAGTGTATACATGCAGGTTGGCTTCATTGAAGTCGTGTATGCATTCTGACATATGATTTCTGAGGTTGCAGTTGGTTCTAGTTATTGATACAGTGTTCTAGGTTCAAATCTGTGTATTGGTTACATTGATCTGTCTATTCTAGTTGATTGGTTGAATTTTGATTAAGTGTTAGTTGATTGAGTTTTCAGTGATAGATTGATTTAGTTGTGGTTGATTCAGAAATTGATGATTGGTTGATTCAATTATGTCAGATGTTTCAGTGATTGATTGATTCAGTTGTGGTTGATTCAAAGACTAATGATTGGGTTTTAGTTATATCAGAGATTGATGATTAGGTTTTAGTGATTGATTAATGCAGTTGTATTATATGGTTGTATTGCAGTCATTTTGAGCTTCAATGTTACTGATGGGTCTAGTATGAAAATTTGATGAAACATGGCCTACATGTTGTGTTGTTATGTACTAGGAGTATCCAGTCTGAAAAATTATGAAACATGGTCCCTGGAGGAAGATTGAAGGCCGACGCCTACATACTGGTAAACATATTAGCTAGTACAAGAGCTAGGGGGTTGGAGCTCCCTTCCAATAGTAGCTGGAGAACTAGCAAAGGTAGTAGCCTTTTGTAGGCTAGTGCCTATATACTGGTAAACATATTAGCCAGTACAAGAGCTAGGGGGTTGTAGATCCCTTCCAGTAGAAGCTAGAAAATGAGTGAATGTTGTGGCCTTTTGCAGGTAGGTGCCTGCATACTAGTATGGGTCTGTGCCAACACAAGATTGTAAACAACTTGTTCTTTATATTAAAAGGAAGACAAAGACATCAATAGTAGGTGGTTTTCTCCCGCATTTGGTTTCCACCTTAAATCTTGGTGTTCATGTGTGTTGCTTATGTGTGATGGTTTATTTATTACAGAACATGGTTAATGTTTATCTAATGTTTAATAAAGTACTAATGCACTAGCTGAAGACAAACATATGATGGATTAACTAAATTGTAATCTCACTAGATATATGCTAATTGTCTTAAGAACAGTCGCATACACATGCATGTTCCATTCATTAAAGTAGCAAATAGAAATATGGATATGAAATGTAAAAAGTTATTGATTTGTAAATACTGATTCACCCCCCTCCCCTCTCAGTATTTCTCCCAACAAACAGTTGGGGCATTCTTCAACCCAAAGGGCATAACATTATAACCATAGGTCCCCCATGCAGTAGTGAATGTGGTTTTCTTCTTATCTTCTTATGCAATGCGAACTTGATGATACCCTGAGAAACCATCAGTAAAAGAGTAAGATTCATTTCCACCAACATTGTCCAAGACTTCATCACTAAAGGAGTTGAAAAGGGGTCATGTACACATGCATTATTGAGGCTGTGGTAGTCAACACACACTTGAATTTCCTATGAATCCTTCTTATCCTGGATGACGAGGGGTCTTATCCAATCAGCTTCATCAACTGGGAATATAATACCAGCAGCTCACATTTTGTCAATTTCCTTCTTTACTTTCTCCTTGACTTGCGGATTCAATCTGTAGGGTTGATGTTTAACTAGCTTCACATATGTATTTAGTGTTATTCTCATCTATCCCAAATATCCTTTAATTCCCTTTAATTATGAGATAGAATAAGGAAATAAGTCCTTATATTCTTTGAGTGGACCAAAAATTTCCCGAGTGGTTTGGTCATCCCAATTATCCCCAGTGGAAGCAAGATTCAATTTCTATTTTATTGCAATATTCATCTTCTTCAACTTAAGAGGCTGCATATGTGGAGCATCATGTATAGGATCCTCCTTTATTTTATTTTCCCCTTCAGACTCTTTAAAGGATAAATGTCTCCACTCTTCTAGGTCATCATTTGGATATTTATTAAGTTTACTGCAAACCACAACTTCATGGAGCCCCGATTCATACTGTTGTGAAAATTTTCCATACCTTTTGCATTCTACTAAATTGTCCCCACCTAAAAAAATTACTTCTCTGATAGATCAAAGGGATTGCGCTATCTTTTCATCAACATCAACAAACGAAAAATCTTTACAAAAATGGGCAGACAACATGTCCAAATCGACTGTTTGGCATTTCAAATCCGCCTGCAAATACCAGGATTCCAAAATGTTTCATAAAGAATGGTTAAATATATGTGGCCACATTTTAACTTCTAGGCCATCATATTCCATACATAACAACAATGCATAACATGCTCTTACGGGAAAGTACGACCATCATATGTGGTGATTTTGCTGAAAAGCTCATTTGGAGGAAGAAACTAATAAAGTAGAACAAATTTAATTGGGCTCCAAAATTGAAGCTAATCATGATTGGTGGCCCACCATCTTATAGGGGTTGCGTGCAAAGCAACATTCATTAAAGGAACCTTTTGAGTTTCTTCTATGTAAGAGTCAATTTCTTTAATAAAATTTACAACAAAATTAGTACCTTTAAAAATAGGATACTTGCATACCATAGTACCAATCCATAAGACACATTGAATAGTGGCACAATGTCAAGAATGAAGTTCATGAGTGCCTTATTTCCAATCTTCCATTGTAGCCTCATAACCAACTTCAGTACTTTGAATACTTCGCCAACTAATAGATATAGCTATTGTGGGATTAATATAATATTCTCACCTCCCAAGAGTCAGTTGATATAGTTGATCCAATAAATCAAGTGACTCAATATCATCCACCATTTCAATAAATATCAGGCCCTGATAAGGATCAAGACGTTGTATGACTCACATGCGATCTGCTTCAAAAGTCATAGTTTCCCTCTTCAAATCAATGACTACGTAATCTTTAAAGGCTTGATCAACACCCAATAAAGCAATATAGGGATATTTATCCCCAATAATTCTGATCAATTCAAAATATGCATAAGTTTTATCACTAGCAATATCAACTACAACATCCTCTAGTCTGCCAATAGGAAGAATATTATATTGATTTTCCATCCACAACTGAATAGGGGAAAAGATCAACTTGGGTTTTCTAAGAGCTTCCTAGTTTTTTCTCTGTAGAATATTCACATCCGATACCAAATCCAACATGGAATCCTTAATTTTAAAACTTGCAATCTGAGTGTCTACCCAGAACTCCCTTCCATTTGTCTTCTTGTTCTATCGTATTCGCTTGGAATGTCGTTCAAGTAAATTTACAGAAATTGGTTCTAGAAGGAAAAAAAAAAAAAAAAAAACATCCTTAGCAATAGTCTTTAACCTTTTCTGCAACTTACTAGTGAGTTTTTCATAATTCATAATGTATAAAAATAACTTAAACCAATCCATTATTGGTTGGAAAGGTTCTGTTGAATTTTTTCATCACGGACCTTTACTTGCTCCCGTTGTTCACTGTGAGATCCTTGTGAATAAATCAACTAAAAGAAAAGTTTAGTTGTGTCCCTATAGTATTCCTTGTGTTGATTTGGGCCATAAGACTTCTTTGGAGATGTAGGTCTTATATCGGTTGGATGATCAGGAGTTCCAATATTATCTCCAATCTTCTTTCCTCCTCTAGTAATAATATTCATATTAGGTTGCACTGTAGGACTAGGATCTTGAGGCTCTGCACAGATTAAATTAGCTCTTTTAGTCTGATTACACTCCTCCCACTGAGAAATAAGTTTAGGGTAATATTGAGTTGCATGGGTATTCAGTCGACGGTATGAACACTAAGGTCTCTCATGACATGGCCTTCCTTATCATAGTTATAACATCTAATCGGGCCACTCTGCCCATAATTCCTCCCTGTTGCAACTCCCCATCCAAGTCCTTGAGGAGTCTCATTGATACAAATAGTTGAACGATTGAGGCAGTCAGCTAAAGCATCCAAGGATTGACATTGATCCATATGATTATTGGGCGATCAACAAAACTCACAAAACAAATTAATGGAAATAATGGAATATTCTGTAGAATAGGGTATAGGCGAGGTAAATGACCAAAACTTCGATAGATATCACAATAATCATTCAAATACATACCTTGAGGGTATGGAAATTACTCGAATTATGTATGGCCTGAAAAAGGAAGAGAAGATAAAATTTGTGCAACTCTGAGGGATTACGGTGGAGGAGGTCCCATAGGAACACTAGACAGTCCTAGTCCCCACAGTCGTGGGAGTTTCATGACATGATGTCCTTCAACGTGAGAGTGAGTACACCAAACATGAGGTCTCGTAGGCTGTAAAGGTGCAAGATATTTTAATCTATATGTCAAGGTAGTAATCTTATTCTGAAGGCCCATAATAACATGATATGTTGAAGAACCACCAATTCTACAATATTGTGGATAGCCAGCTATAGCTTCTATCTACATCGCTTATTCCAAAGTGCCTTGAAGTGTATCAATCTTCTGTTGAGATAACATAATGCAAGTCATTGGTAACAGGGCCTTAATGAAACAAGCTCTCTCATGATGTGAATCAATGAGATAAAACAATTTGTTGATATCATCTTTAAAATGCTTCATACATTACTAAGCAGATTCTCCCTCCTGTTGGCAGATATCCAACAACTCCGCCAATCCTTGTTCATTTGACTAAGGTAACTTAAATTCCTGAATAAAATCTTGTTTAACCAGGTCTATACTCGCGTTGGGGTTAGCATCGAGCGATTCTATAAACCACCGCAAGGCTCTATCCCGCAAAGTAGTTTGCAATTGTAGAAATTTTGACTGTAGATTAACCTGATAATGCAATATAACTAAAGAAAAATACTTTAATCTACTTCTACAATCAATTTGCAGAAGCTTAAAAGATATGAGAAAGATCAATCTCAACACATATAACCAGAAGAAGAATCAATGCACATGAAACACAGAAGAATACTCAGGGGAAAGCCTCAGCTAAAAACCCCACTATCTGTATTATCATACAAGGTGGAAATATATTAGAATTACACAAATCCTTAGCTCTCATAGCTACCCAGCTCTCAGTATAATCCTCCTAGATGCTCACAGGCAAACAAGGCTTCTCATAAACCTTCTCCTCTGCCCTCCAAGCCTCCTATTTCCTTGCACAGTTTCTTCTGGGTGATCCGCCTGTTACCAAGTGTAACACTGATCTCACACCCTATAAAACTGTGTAATCCTCAAGGAACCTTTTTCTTTACTGAATGGATGAGTTTCCTTTATAAGAAAACACATGCAACTGATAGTAACCTGTCCTTGACATTTAGATCAACTAGGTCTTTCTCTGAATAGACATGCATGAGTTATTGATGAGAGAATCTTTAGTTATCTAGAATACACTAGTTGGATGCATGCATGCATTAACTGACTGATAACTCACAATTAGTTCCTCAAATAGTTTGGAACTATTTCAACTGGACTTAACTCAGTAAACTGAGCTAACTAATTACAACTCAAATATAACTCAACCTTATCTCCTTAATTAAGGGATAATCTCCTTAATTTAAGGTATAATTGTTGCATGACTTCAGAAAGACTTCTAACTTGAATTTCTCCAACTAATTAACTCAATATTAATTAATTAATTATTTTTCAAGCAGTTGATGAGACTAAATTAAAATTTTAATTCACAATTTTAATTCAAGGACAAATTAAAATTGGAATATTCTGGATTCTATTTTTATCATTTCTTGTTGCTATTTTCAACACTCCCTCTCAACAAGAAAGGAATTCAACTCGATACTGATCCTAAACCTCTGGAATGTTATGCGTGCAACACTACTCTCTAGTGTTGTTGCTCTAGCAACACTAGAAACAAAAAAAACATCCAACCTGAATTAGTATGATGCATCTGTCATCAAAGTCTCTGATTGCTATTGCCTCTATCGACTGAAAAATATGTGCTTCTATTGACTCTGCCTTTCTGCACTGTTTTCAATCCTTCTCTGCGCTCTTCAGTATCTAACTACTCTAGCCTCTGTCACTTTGATCTTTGACTGCATCAATCCCACTAATTCCTCCCGCTACTATGTACTTTGAACTCCCGTAGCAAGGTACGATCCATGAGATAAAACCTCTCAATGGACCCTGCCCAATTTCAACCTTCTTGGGACTATCACTTCACATTGCCCTACCTCACACCTGGAGGTATGGCTGCATTTGATCCCTCTGCCCACTTGGCTCGAAATTTCCCCCTACTGGAGGTCTCTGCATGAGTGGATTCCTCCACTTAGTCTCCTCTCGGCATCTCTAATTGTGGCTCCTCCACAATTCTCTGAGACTTCTTTTAGGACTGCATGTTGAGAGGTAATTTACTCTCCCTCTCAACTACCAAGTCTCTAACATTTGCCTTGCTCCTTAAGGCTTTTCATGCATCTTGAACATCAAGATCATACAGGTTCTTGACTCATGAACTGATCTGTTTCACCTGTCTCATGGTGATGTGTCTAAGGAAAACCTTTCCCTTACTAAAGACAACATCGTAGACTTTGTCCTCCAACATTGTGATCGATACCAAATTCTTCTTTAGTCCAGGCACATAGTTCACATCTTTCAAGGTGATAAGAGCTCCATGCTCCCTCTGAAAAGCAACCATGCCCACTCCTAAAACACTATACCTTTCATTATCACCCATCACTATGCACATCTTGAGGTCTTTCTCCTCCAAGGTACTAAATAAACTTTTATCATCGGTCATGTGGAATGAGGCTCCATTGTCAACATACCAACCGCAACCCATCATCGATGACACCATGAATGCAATTAGGGTGAAGTCCATCTCGAACTGAGAGGCTAATGCCTCACCTTCAGATCCTTCCGAGGATCCCTTCTTGGACTTCTTCGATGGAAAATTAGTCACATAATGACCCATCTCGTGACAATTAAAGCATCTCACTTTAGACTTGTCAACCTTATTCCCTCCATGAGAAGAATTCAATTTGGAATGAAAATCCTTCTCCTTCCCTTTCCTTGCCTTACTTGCTAAGGCCAAATTTTCTTCACCATCCTTGCATGAAGAGCCATCTCATGTGCTCCTCCTGATCTCCTCCTACATGAGATCCAACCACAGTCGTTCCCAATCTGGAAGTTTCTCCCTTCCATTCACAGAGTCCTGGTAGCTATTCCAGCTCTTTGGAAAGCCAAGGAGAGCAAGGCTCACCATATCATCATCAGCAGTAGTTATTCCCACACCGCTAAGCTCATCTCTGCAAGTGGTGAGATTTTTTAGATATGTGGAAATAGTATTGTCGTTCTCCATCTTGATTCTTCGAAGCTTATCCTTGAGCGCCAATTTCCTCTGGCCACTACTGTTCTGATAGAGATCCTTCAATGTCTTCCACATTGAATATGGAGTATCCTTCCCATGGAGACTCGAGACAATATGGTCTCGAACTCCCTCAAGGATGATCCATCTCTCCCTCGCCACACACTTCTTCCATTCAGCCAACTCTTGTGCATTAGTTGAACTTGGCTTTGGGATTTCTTGATCAATGAAATCCTTCAAGTCATTGTCTTCAAATATAGCCTCCATGCGATCTTTCCATGCTATGTAATTTGAGCTGCCATCCAAGGCATAATCGAATCTCAATCCATAGAACACCATTGAACAACCTTGAAGTATGAGATGAATTCGATTTGCACCTGCAACCCCGAACTTCAAACTTCGAATTCTCTTCTCAGTATACTATTCACATCTCTGATAACCTTTGCTTTGATACCATGTAGAAATTCTTACTGTAGATTGACCAAATAATGCAATATAACTAAAGCAAAATACTTTAATCTACTTCTACAATCAATTTGTGGAAGCTTAAAATATTTGAGCAAGATCAAGCTGAACACATATAACCAGAAGAAGAATCAATGCACATGAAACATAGAAGAATATTCAGGGGAAAGTCTCAGCTCAAAACTCCACTATTTGTATTATCATACAAGGTGGAAATATACCATAATTACACAAAGCCTTAGCCCTTACAACTAGCCAGCTCTCAGTACAATCCTCCTGGATGCTCACAGGCAAACAAGGCTTCTCACAAACCTTCTCCTCTACCCTCCAAGCCTCCTATTTCCTTGCGCAAGTTCTCTTGGGTGATCCTCCTGTTACCAAGTGTAACACTGATCTCTCACATTGATCTCACACCCTGTCAAACTATGTAATCCTCAAGCAACCTTTTTCTTATTGCATGGATGAGTTTCCTTTATAGGAAAATACATGCAACTAATAGTAACCTGTCCTTGACATTTAGCTCAATTGGGTCTTTCTCTTAATAGACATGCATGAGTTACTGATGAGAGAATCTTCAGTTATCTAGAATACACTAGTTGGATGCATGCATGCATTAACTGACTGATAACTCACAATTAGTTCCTCAAACAGTTTGAAACTAATTTAACTCGACATAACTTAGTAAACTGAGCTAACCAATTACAACTCAAATATAACTCAATCTTATCTCCTTAATTAAGGGATAATCTCCTTAATTTAAGGGATAAATGTTGCATGACTTCAAAAAGACTTCTAACTTGAATTTCTCCTACTAATTAACTCAAGATGAATTAATTAATTATTTTTCAAGCAGCTAGTGAGACTAAATTCGAAATTTAATTCACAATTTTAATTCAAGGACAAATTAAAATTGGAATATTCTGGATTCTATTTTTATCATTTCTTGTTTCTATTTTGAACAGAAATTCAATAAGCTTAATAGTGTCAGGGGATGACAAGCTCTACCACAGCTAGACACAAATACCAATGTTGTTCGACATCTTCACCCCACCTTCCTATGAACTCTAGGTATCTAGTAAGTGAGTTAGCAGTGACTCTGACCATAGATGATTGTCTTGAAGAAACAAATATAAATCTTGGGAACCTGGGTGAGAACAACTAGCTGATTTTGGCTAACTAATACCACTAAAACTACCTTTACCCTTATGTAATAGTTGAACTTTAATAAACTTATGTACCTTAGAAAAGAGAATATTAGGACTTTGATATGGCACCAGGGGAAGGTTAGGGACATGAGGAGTTGTGTTGTTGTGTTGCGAGGTTCTATATTCTGGTATTGGGTCATCCTCAAAGAAAAGTCGCCTCATTGTAAAATGAATATCATCATCTACTGATGTGTGATCCTCTAGTAACACAACTGGTTGGACAGTTGGCTCATGCATCCGAATTCCCTCTGGTTCCTCATGTACTCAAATAGCTACTTCTAAAACCTCCACTTCACTTTCACTAACAACTCCTATTTTTCCTTATTCCACAGCACCACACTTCTTACAACGTTGCCTATGTGCTACAATTCCCTTCTTCTAACCCTAACTTCGCACAACTTCCTTTCTCACCACTAATTAGCTATTCTTACCCTCTACAACGCTCTAAAATCTCTTTCCTTCCGTAACTCTTCTTGATTAATTATAATAGCTTCTTCATTCTCCCATAACTACATGACATTCCTCTCCTCTAATGCATTCCCCCAGTACAAAAAATTTAAGCTGCCATTTGATCTTGTGGAAACACCAACAAGCTTTCTTAAAGCATTAGTACTTTAATCCAAAGAGAAATCTCTTTTAGCAGGCATCCCCTTAGCCCAAAATTGAATATGGCTTATGAACAATAGAAGGATTGGTGATTCTCAGTCACAAATTCAATAATGTAGCTCTCAAGATTCACATTAAACCAAAAGTCAACAACTCTTGTCATATCGGTATCCAACTGATGAAGATCAACCAGATTAGTTGTATTCCAATTTTTGCGCAACCTCAATTGTGCCACAATACTCAAGTTATAATGAATTCGAGTCAAACAATTTTCTAATTCATTAGGAAACATTCCCCAAAATATCTTGTATTGGTCACAAGTAGGCTCAACGTACAAAACCTCTTCTTTGACCAAATCTAGGTCCGTCTGACTCAATTCTTCATGCTGCAAAATATATTAATCAACTCTCTCATGCTGTAATTTTTGGATCTCCCGAAGAATATACCTCAGTTGCATGATATATATCACCTTAAGAAATTTGACGTTCCAACAATGTAACCATTTTTTGGCAGAAAATTTTAAATGAAGTTTGACCCGAGGTTTGACCTAGGGTGCCAACAAAGGTTTCTGTGTATTCTAGCACTTCGCTAAAATTTTCACTCCCTTCGATCAAATGAACATCTCACTGGAGGAAAGTCAAAACCATAGAAAGGTGTAAGGGATCTAAAATTATTTGTCTAAACAGCTTTCGCAACCATTCATGCATTTATTCGTGGCTAGTTAACATATACATTTAATAGAAAATAACCATAAGCAAATTTTTTTAAAGGGGCCGCAACATACATAAACAAATAACATAACTCCAATTCTCCTTGTATTATTAACACAACAAAGCCCATTTAGAATAGCATTTCTCCAATATAGCTCGAGGCACATTCCAGACTTGTGCATAGATATTACAACTCAGAACAAGTATCAAAACATAACATTACATATCCCGATCTAACTATAGGAAGTCTTTCTCTAACACAGATTATATCCCAAATATTACAACAAAATATAAAATTTGCAGTGCAGTCCAAACTTTACAACACTGTCTAAACTTACAATACAATCTAAAAACTTGTTTCTCACTACCTTTTGTCTTCTTTTGTAGACACACTCTCTTGATCTAGTCTTCGATCCCTCGCTTGCTTGATCCATGGTTTTCCAATACCTAGGTCCATTAGCTTGGTTTCCTGTTGACTGTATCAAAATTGGCTCTAGCTTCTTCAGTAGACACCCTTACTTTCCATTGTGCAAGTCCTAAAACAAATATTCCACTACTACTTTGATTTTGTGAAGCTCTGCTTCCGACGAATTTATCCAAAATTCCCTCCACAACTTCTATTCCCTCAAAAATAAAGGACCCAACAACCAGTTCTGGCTATTCTAATTTGTTTAAAGTCTTTCAGTATTTTCTCTTTCACATCAGACAATACAATAGAAGCATTTTTACTAGAGAAAAATGAAGACTATCATGAACAGCCAATTGCTTTCTTTAGCAAAGTTATGAGGGATGTAGAACTAAAGTATGATATAATTGAAAAATAGGCTTATGCTTTAGTTCAAGCTTTAAAAAAATCAGAATTTATGTACATCATTCTCCAATAACATCTTATGTACCCAATAATGTAGTAAAAACAATGTTGACTCAGCCCGATACAGATGGTAAAAGGGGAAGGTGGATAGCCAAAATCTTAGAGTTTTGTTTGGATATCAAACCAACAAAGTTATTTAAAGGACAAGGATTGGCTAAATTATTAGTAGAATCAAATTGTAAAGTTTTGGGGATAAATTCAATCATGCATATTTCAGGTACACCAAAGGAGAAGAATCCACAAGAACCTTCTTTTGTTTCAGTGATCCAGGTCCGAGTGTGATGAAGGACCCTTCTAAGACCTTTTACTTTAGTGATGTGTTAAATTGCATTTTAAAAGAACATTAATGAATATATCTGTATGCTAAAAAGAAGAGGAACATAAAAATCATCAGCACATGAAAACATAGTGTTGATAACGGAGTTCGTCTAGGAGGGACTACGTCTCCTGGCCCCGATGTCAAGATGGTGTAGCCCGCTGCATTAAGTGTTGTCAATAAAGGCGATGTACAAAAGAGATGATGTCGCGATCATACAAGGAAAAATGCCCTCACACGGGAGTGGCTCTAAGAGATGTTCCACAACTAGAACTCTCAATCAAAAGACTCCTATCAGTATGACACAAAAACATGCATGATGAACATCCCACCAACATGGCATAAAAGGGATTTCAAAAACAAAACATGCATAACAACAACAAGAGTATCCCAACAACATACAAAAAGGAATCTCGAAACATAACATGATGAGTTATGACAGCAAGTACATCACATAGAAGATTCCGCATCAAATCAAGCAAGGAATCATGACAACATGTAATAAACAAGATCCTACATCAACATCAATCAAGGATCTATGTAGCATAATGCATAAAGAAGAAGTACATGAACACATCATATACCTCAAAACAAGGGGCCATCTGAAACTTGATGTTCATATCCTTAGCAAGAACAATCCATAGTGAATAACGTTGTTCACATTGTTGATGCACAGGCAAGGCCTATTACCAATCTGGACTTTGGTTCCCCTTGCATCGATAGTTTTCTGGCTTGTCGCAATTAGGGGCATCTGAAACAGAAGTTGTCAAAGTGCTAAATCTTGTTGAACCATTGATCTCATAACAGCGATCGCAAGAAGAAGACTGCTCTGGACTCTCTGGCTTTGTAGCTCTCTAGCTATCTAGCTTTGTAGCACTCTGGCTATGTCGCTACAACTTTGTGGCTCTGCCTGACCCTCTAGTTCTTTGGCTCACCTTCTCGTGCTGCCTCGATCAAGCTCTGTGGTTCTGTGGCTCTGCGGCACTACGGCTTTCAAGCGCTCTGGCTTTCAAGTTTCTCTGAGTAACTCACAACACTATCTAGCTATCTCTGGCTTTGTCTGGCCCTCTCATTCTGCAGTTCTTCGTTGGGCGCAGCCTCCTCCTTGGTTCTCTAGCACTCAGGCTCTCGGGCACTCTAGCCTCGGCTCTCGGTATTCATCATGTTTTATAACACGTTTTTGTGACAAGGCCACTTAAAATGTGGAGTCTGTTGATTTAGAATAGAAGCCATTTCAACGAAAGGTTCTGCTGGCGCACCAAAATCCCAAAAATGGCCTTTTTTCGTTCAAAACCAAAATACACAGAAACATTGAAAAATCCAAAATACCGGACTTCAAATTTTATGAAATCGGGTCTATAAATCCATCGGGTCCGACCCTTTATCGCAAATCTCTATCGCTGATGTCAATGGCCCTGTATATTGGGGGATCGCTGATCACCGATGCGCCGATCCGTCGATCGCCAATATGCCAATACGCTGATCAAATCTGGACCATTGATCTGTTCCTTGATCGGACGGTCTAGATTGCATCGCATGTTGCTACTGCATTTCCCCTTGGTATCTAGGATCACCGATCTCCGATATACCGATCGCCGATATGCCAATTAAATCTGGACCATTGATCTGCCTTTCAATCTGACGGCTGAGATTGCACATCGTGGATCGCTATCGTATATCGCATTTTCTGCGGCCCGGGTCTCTTCCCTTGTCATACGCCAATGTCGATTGCCAATATCGCAATCGCATGTTGGCTCTGCCTAGGTCCCGATATCGCGTGCCTGCCTTCCTCCGATCTGATATATCAGATATCGCCGATCGGGGGTTCTAAAGGCCCAGCCTTAATTCTGCCCTTTGGACTCCTCCGACCGCGATTTGCCTTATAAGGCTCTTAGACCCATTTTTAGAGGAAATGCCTCCTTTTTTAAAGGAACCAAGGCAAACTCTTTTCGTGATAATTTCATCATCCGGACTCAGATTGGAGTGCCATTCACACTGTTGGAATCAAGACGATGAGATCTATGCTCTGGCCTTGGGTCGACATCATTCTGAACACTTTGATTTTCGAGCGTTCATAAACCTTCTTTGTCCTGTGTGTCTTTCTGGAGCCACCTGGATCAATCCTCCCCACTGAGGAGCTTTTGGTCCTCCAAAAGCATGAAAAATAATCTGCAACTCTCTTTGTACCCTGCCTGCATCACAAGCATCCTGAAAAGGTCTCGCTTCCATCTCCTTCACCTTTGTTCTTCGGAGCCTTAAGCGATGAACCGACACCTGCTACTTTTGCAACCTGTAGTACATTGTTTTGCAAATTACATGCTTGAATGACATGACCAATTAATGACCCAATCATCCCACACTTGCTAAGAGTTTATAACACATACTCGATGGTCAAGTTTACATCAAGATGGACGCGACACCCCAGCTATGACAACAAGGCCAACATATCATTGTTGCTTCAAAGAGTAATGGAAAACACATCATCAATGCAACACATGATTTACATAAATGAGGCCAGACACTATTGTTTCGACAAGTGATGGAAACATAACATCGCTTTCAGAGTGTAAAATACAACTCAAAACATACCAGACATCATTGTTGTTGAACAAGTGATGGAAAACACATCATCACTTTTACACTTTAAAATGCAACAAATGATTTACAAAAGAATGATCATGAAATGACAACATATCTAGAAACCATTTTTCACTCATCAATGTGAATGAGTCACCTCCTTGAGGTGGTTTTGCTTGTCGAACAACTGCTCTTCCTGGTTCATGCATCGACGTTTTGTCTTTAAGGTGTTGCTCTGGATGGAGCCTCCAACAAGTGGCTCTTTGATGGCCATTTCTATTGCAATGACTGCAGTATGTTTTCTTCCTCCATATCTGCTTA
This sequence comes from Pinus tabuliformis, assembly GCA_031772625.1. Lineage (NCBI taxonomy): Eukaryota > Viridiplantae > Streptophyta > Pinopsida > Pinales > Pinaceae > Pinus > Pinus tabuliformis. The sequence continues at coordinate 177,286,724 of CM062812.1, read as the reverse complement.
ACCCATTTCTTTTCATGCTGTTGAGAGGGTCTTTCAAGCCTCATGAGTGCTACTATGGTTAGGTAAACCACAAAAGGTACATGTTTTTTATGCCTTGATCTTCGTTCATTATTAACAACATGATCATAACCAAAATGAACATTCGAAGACTGAAAATGGTTATACCTTCCCTTGTTGTCTCTAATGTCAGTATGGCGATGAGAGCTTGCCTCAACTCTCTCCCTGCAATTAAAACTGCCATGGGATGATGAGGATGTTTTCCCATCATTCTCTTTCCCTGACGATGCCTCGGACGAATATAACACCTTTGAGCACTCCCCTTTAGTGTATCTCGAGCCTACAAGTCGATGTTCGTGCATAACCTCCAAAGGTTGAGTTATGCCTTGGTTATTAACACCAAGTCTTTCTTTCTCCTCGTGCCTCATCCTTGTAAGGAGCCTCATGTTTTTCCCTATAATTGGGATCTCCAATTCTCCAATAGACATCATACTATGAGAAGATGAAACCGAAAGGAAATCAACATCTTTTACCTCCTCTTTCGATTTGGAAAGAACTGATGAGGGTTTCTCATCATCCATTGTTGGTGGTTCTCTAGCTGTCTCAGCGCGTTCCCCAACTTCCTTTCTGACATACCCAAGTCCTGCATGATGGGGTAATTCCTCTACTTTGATGGGGTTGACAATGCCTTGGCCATTGATGCCCAAGCCTTTTCCTTCATACCCCATTCTCTTTAATAATTTGGAGCCAATTCCTGTGGTGTGATTTTCAAAAATAGTGAAATCATCATCAGGAAACATACATGAAGATGGAGAACTACTTTTTACATTACATGGGTTACGCTGTAGCTTTTCCAAGGCCTTCTCCTTTGCTTGCAGCTGTCGTAGCAAACTCTATTTTTCCTCTTTCTCTTCATGTAGATGCATCTTCAATTCAGCGTTCTTTGTTTGAAGATTATGTTTGTTTTGCTTTAGTTCTTCCATGGCCTCTTTTGTGGCTTGCAACTGAAACTACAATCACTCCTTTTCCTCTATCTCTTTCTGTAGAGTTTCATACATAATTTCCACACTCTTGGAAATGTTGAGCATGGTCTCGCACATCAGTCTTTCATCCTCTGTCATTGTTCACATTGCAATTCACATCAATGCAAAGACCACTTTGATACCACTTGATCCAGGTCAGGTGATGAAGGACCCTTCCAAGACGTTTTACTTTCATGATGTGTTAAATTTCATTTTAAAAGAACATTAATGAATACATCTGTATGCGGAAAAGAAGAGGAACATAATAATCATCAACACATGAAAACATAAGCATTGATAACAGAGTTCGTCCAGGAGGGACTATGTCTCCGGGCCCCGGTGTCAAGATGGTGTAGGTCGCTGCATTAAGTGTTGTCAATAAAGGTGATGTACACAAGAGATGATGTCGTGATCATACAAGGAAAAATTCCCTCACGCAGGAGTGGCTCTAAGAGATGTTCCACAACTGGAACTCTCAATCAAAAGACTCCTATCAGTATGACACAAAAACATGCATGATGAACATCCTACCAACATGGCATAAAATGGATTTCAAAAACAAAACATGCATGACAACAACAAGAGTATCCCAAAAACATACAACAAGGGATCTCAAAACATAACATGATGAGTTATGACAACAAGTACATCACATAGAAGATTCTGCATCAAATCAAGCAAGGAATCATGACAACATGTAATAAACAAGATCCTGCATCAACATCAATCAAGGATCCGTGCAGCATAATACATAAAGAAGGAGTACATGAACACATCATATACCTCACAACAAGGGGCCATCTGAAACTTGATGCTCATATCCTTAGCAAGAACAATCCATAGTGAATAACATTGTTCACATTGTCGATGCGCAGGCAGGGCCCATTACCAATCTAGACTTTGGTTCCCCTTGCATCGATAGTTTTCTGGCTTGTCGCAATCAAGGGCATCTAAAATAGAAGCTGTCAAAGTGCTAAAGCTTGCTGAACCATCGATCTCGCAGCATCGATCGCAAGAAGAAGACTGCTCTAGACACTCTGGATTTGTAGCTCTCTAGCTACCTGGCTTTGTAGTGCTCTCGCTATGTCGTTGTAGCTTTGCGACTCTGCCTGACCCTCTGGTTCTTTCGCTCACCTTCTCGCACTACCTTGATCAAGCTCTGTGGCTCTATGGCTCTACGATGCTCTGGCTTTCAAGCACTCTAGCTTTCAAGCTTCTCTGAGTAACTCGCAACACTGTCTAGCTATCTCTGGCTTTGTCTGGCCCTCTCATTCTGTGGCTCTCCATCGGGCGTAGCCTCCTCCTTGGCTCTCTAGCACTCAGGTTCTCAGGCACTCTAGCCTCAACTCTCGGCATTCATCGTGTTTTATAACACGTTTTTGTGACAAGGCTGCTTAAAACGTGGAGTCTGTTGGTTTAGAATAGAAGCCGTTTGAACGGAAGGTTCAGCTAGTGCAACAAAACCCCAAAAATGGCATTTTTTCATTCAAAATCAAAATACATAGAAACATTGAAAAATCCGAAAAACCAGACTTCAAATTTTATGAAAATGGGTCTATAAATCCATCGGGTCTAGCCCTTTATCGCAAATTTCTATCGCTAATGTCAATGGCCCTGTATATCGGGGGATTGCCGATAGCCGATCACTGATATGCCGATCCGCCGATCACCGATACGCCAATCAAATCTGGACCGTTGATTTGTTCCTTGATCGGATGGTCTAGATTGCATCGCATGTCGCTACCGCATTGCCCCTTGGTATCTGGGATCGACGATCTTCGATATACCGATCGCCAATATGCCAATTAAATCTGGACCGTTGATTTGCCTTCCGATCCGACAGCTGAGATTACACATCGTAGATCACTATCGCATATCGCATTCATTGTGGCCTATGGGTTCTTCCCTTGTCATACGTCGACGCTGATCGCCAGGGAAAATTTTAAGAACCACCCTAAATTTATATGTATAATAAATGGACGAATCCCCATGATACATAGGAAAAATGGGAGGCGATTTTATCAATAATATAATATGTATATATAATTTTTTTGGCAAATCTCTCACTGGATTATATTATCTTGTAAAGTCATGGCGAATCTATCATTGCATTATAAAATCTTGTAAGATCTTGGCAAATATTTCACTAAATAATAAAAAGTGAAGTCTTGGCATATGTTTTGTTAAAGTATGAAACCATATATGATAATAGGAAAACATACTCATTAAATTGTAATATACTAACATACATGTTTGGAAAAAAGAAACATAATTTTCTCTTCCTACAAACAATGTTGCAAGTTTCAATGGCCATGTTTGTTAAGGTTCTCATTGTACACTCTTTCATATCCTTCTATTAGTTTTGATAATATTCCACAACAAAGTTCTTGTAGTTGTTGATCTTGACCACCAGTTCTGTCCAGGTAGGAGAGATTAATCTTTTCTCTACCACTTTTGTCAAGCTACTAGTTTTGTCAAGCTAGCAAATTTCTTTCTTATTCCATAGAGTCCAACTACGAGATAAAAAAAAAAAAAAAAAACATATTTTGTACCACTTTTTGTCAAGCTATCAAATTTCTTTCTTATTCCATAGACTCCAACTGCGAGATAAAAAAAAAAAACACATTTTGTTTACCCCAACACGCCAACAAGTAGCAAGCCCCAACTATATAATATAAGAAAGTAGTAGGTATCCCAAAGGCCTGAAGGGGATCTAATGGAAAGAAGTGACCTTTGTCAAAAGCCTCCCAATCAATATATTAATATATACATATAGATTTATTATTATTTTAATTGGAAATCTTCAATTAAATAATAAAATTTAATTACGTCTCTCCCAATCTAAATTGCTTTATAGCATAACTCACTACCTTCATACGTCTTGCATTTTTTAACAACATTGTAACATGTGGATTAATTTCCTTTTTGGTGCACAATCTCCACTTTTTAGGAAAATATGGTGCACTGGCCCAAACCCTACATATCATTACGACAAACTAAGAATAACAGAGAAGATGAAAGATTGTACAAACCAGCGTATTTTTCAAATAGTAATCCAACATCAGTACCTTAAATTTTCATGAAGATATCATATTGAGAACGTTTGAAAAATGGTGGGAAATTTGGGCACTGACTATCTCTCTTCTGTGAGGGTGATGCGAAAAAAGTGATAAGATTTCACTATTTTGATTTTTTTTTTTGTTAAATCAGAAAAACTAATATTAATGGAGATATTGGTATTTTTTACTAAATTTTGTGAAGTGACTAAATGTAGCTTTAACCATTCACCTTAAGATGTTTTTTATAATATAATTTCCTAATTCTATTTAATATCTTCATTATCATAAAAACCAACCTGTATCCATCTTAACTCCACTTCTACCACTCTTGGAGGGATGAAATCTATTTATCCCTCTCAGCACTTGGTAGACCTAGAATTAAGATGGATCTAAGTTGATAGAATTTCCCCTTTAAATAGTCTATGCTCACATGAATACCATGAAATTACCATGGGTCAATACCATGGGTTATCATAAACCTAGAGCTTAAAAACTACTATTAGTATTTTATAAAAATTAATAATTGATTTTTATTTTTATTTTTATTTTAACCAAATCAAAATGCTTAAGTGACATTAAATTACAAGATCCATTTTTACCCTTGTTCTACCAAGCCCGAGGATCAAATATTCTTTCACTCTATGCTAGTTTGCATATCACGATATTTGATCCCTCATGGGGCTTAGTAGATCCAGAGTAAAGATGGATCTATGCTAGTTTAATTCCCCCCTTTAAATAGCCTACATTCCACGTGAATACCATGGGTCAATACCATGTGCCATCTTTTTTTTTATTAATACTAATATTAGGGTTAATAATGGGTTAATAATGTTTTTTTTGCATGGTATTAATAATAATTTGGCCCATGGTATTTGGCCCATAGGCTTCACCTAAATATAACACATTTTTTGAGTGTTCTTAAATATAATGTGACTTCTAGAATAAATATAAAAAAAATGTTTTATTTATTTACCATACCTCTCGTTTATTTATATTTTTATTAATTTACCATACCTCTTTTATAAATATGGTATTTGGCCCATAGGATTCACTTCAATAAAACCTCCTTTCTGAGCCTTCTTAAATAGAAAGAGGGTTATGGACTAAATATAAAAATAGGTTTTATTTTTTTTATTTTTTATTTTTTGATTACAGTGGAATTGGCAACAGTCGCGTTACACACGGTTGATTCTGACCGCTACCTCTATAACCACTAGGACCTCTATAACCACTAGGCGCTGCGCCTCGATTCTGACCGCTACCTCTATAACCACTAGGAGTTGCGCCCGCCCCTCTATACAGCTCTAGGGTAAGTCTGGGGGATTTGAACTCGTGACCTTCAGTACGGAGCCCACCTTTCTAAGGAACTTCATGGCATTGTGATTACCAACTCGCCTACCCTGTGGGGCTTAAAAAGAGGTTTTATTTATTTACCATACCTCTAGTTTATTTATATTTATATTTATTTACAATACCTTTCGCGTAAGTATAAAAAGAGGTTTTATTTATTTACCATACTCCACTTTATTTATATTTTTATTTATTTACACGTAAATATAAGGTGACTTATGGAGTAAATATAAAAAAATGTTTTCCATTATTCTTTATATGATTATGACTAAACAGATGCAAACTTGGAATATGGCAAGAACATTATTCAATCTTTAAATAAACATGAAAATAAGAAACTTGAATTTTTAAATAAAATGAATTATTCTTTTGTGACCATTTGTTCTAAAAAATAAGGTCATTTTCTCGAAATTAACCCCAATACCATGAAATACAAAAAACCTTTTTTACACCGAGTGTGGAGGGTGAAATAACTATCTGTTTTTTTTTTCTTAATAACTATCATAAATACCTATTCTTGAAAATTAGGGCGAATGGAAGGTTGTAACTCCTAATTGTGGGCTAACCTCCATACCTAATTTTTTTATAAAATAAATTTGAGTCAATTTGTAACAATGTAGTGTGATACAAAATATTCACCCAATAAAAATATAAAACCCCTTAATTTCACCCAAGGGCGAAAATTCGCCCTACATTTTACATGCCGATCACCGATCGATCAATCGTTCTGATCGTCAATATCACAATCGCAAGTCGGCTCTGCTCGGGTCCTGATATCCCGTGCCTTCCTTCCTATGACCCGATATATCAGAGATCGCTGATCAAGGGTTCTAAAGGCCTGGCCTTAAGTCCACCCTTTGGACTCTTCTGAATGTGATTTGCCTTATAAGGCTCTTAGACCCATTTTTAGAGGAAATTCCTCCTTTTTCAAAGGAACCAAGGCAAACTCTTTTTGCGATAACTTCATCATCCAAACTCGGATTGGAGTGTCATTCACACCGTTGGAATCAAGACAGCGAGATCTATGCTCTAGTCCTAGGTTGAAATCATACTGAACACTTTGATTTTCGAGCGTTCATAAACCCTCTTTGTCCTGTGTGTCTTTCTAGATCCACTTGGATCATTCATAGTAGAAGAATCCACAAGAAAATTATTCTAGTTCGATACTTGTCCAACTTCCTTTGCATATTGACGAGACATTTTTGTTATTAGACTGGTATAAGGATATTATACATTTTCTACAAGATTTTAAATATCCACTTGAGTTTACAAAGAATCAATGAAAGTCCCTTAAGCTCAAATCAATGAAATATTGTATACTTAATTCAAATATATATTGGAAGGATCCATTAAATATGTTTTTACTATGTTTAACCAAAAGTGAAAATGAGGGTGTACTTAAGAAGTTCCATCAAGGTGTATGTGGAGGCCACTATGCTTGGAGAGAAACTGCACACAAGATATTGAGAGCAAGATAATGCTGGCCAAATTTGTTTGCCGAAGTTGGTTTGAATGTATAGAGTTGCATACCTTGCCAAATTTTTGCAGGTAAACAAAAACTATCTAATCTCCCTCTCATTCCAGTATTGGTAGAATCTCCTTTACGAAAATGGGGTCTAGATTTTATTGGGGAAATAATTCATTCTTCTAGTAATCAACATAGATGGATCCTAATAGCAATATATTATTTTACAAAATGGGTAGAAGTTATCCCTATGAGAAATATAGTTGATTATGTTGTCATCAAGTTCATTGAAGAAAATATTTTATCTAGGTTTGGTTGTCCAAGACAAATAATTATTGATAATTCTCAAGCCTTTTGTTCCATTAATATGATTGAGTTTTGTCAAAAATACCAAATTACTTTACATCACTCTACACTGTACTATCCTCAATGGAATGGACTAGCAGAGTCATCAAACAAAATCTTAATTAAAGTTATTAAGAAGGCGTTAGCAAATCTATTGATGGTGTTGGACCCGCCAACATTCAGGAGATCACCCTGGCATGAAGTCCCAACTAGACCTCACACCGTTTGGTGTGGGAGTCCCATCTGGTATGATGGCCCAGTTTCCATTGTCTTAAGGATTTTCCTAAACTCTTGCTTGTCAGCACAGGAGAGCGATCTCCTTTGTCTTCGATAAGTGAGGTTCACGTGCCTGGTGAGTGTAAGTGTCACTTGTGTCAATGGTTCTTTAACTGTAAAGGGGGAGGGTGAAAGTGAGTCCCAGGTTGGTTGGGATGCAGTCTCAACTTGTCTAGGAAAACAAAACACAACAAGGCATGCACAGCTTCCGGAGGAGCATTCCACATGGATGCAGAAATCACAACCTACAAGGTAAGATAACATGTACAACACTTAACGGATGAGTCCGAATGAGTGCAACGTTTGTTACAGCAAGCTTCATGTGAAAGGTTTGTCTGATGTTCGGGAGAGTAGTCTACATGGGTGAGACAATGTTAACAACATATACAACACATTTCTATTAATAGATTATATATTACAACAAGTGAAATAGTTCAATGTAGAACATAGGTTAAAGCAACATGCATTGCAAGTGTTATAGATTAGTCTTACAACAGCTACAATACATGTGTGAAAACATGCTGCCCTGTTAGCAGGCTTCTGAATTAAGTGAAAGTTCCAAGACACATCGTTACACCATACATCACTTACCTTGAGTGTGGGGTGTTAGAGCCACTAATTACTCCTCAAAGAAAAGATTACAGACTCTCTTGGGTATGTGGGAGGAGCTAAGGTGAAAAGTCCTTTACATGTACAAATGAGGGGGTATTTATAGCCAAGGGTAAAACTAGCCCTTGTGGTTGTTCGACTACCGTCATGACCATTTGACTTCCATGACTTTTTGACTTACATGACTCTTTGTTAAACAAGTGGGTCTCTTGGGCTTCCATGTTACATCATATTGATTAAAAACATAGCCCATAGTAGACATGTGGGCAAGATGACTCATGACATGACTCGACATGACAGTGTTGGTACATTCATGCTATTGCTAGAATGCATGTCGAGCTACAGTGTTGCTGGGTGATGGATGTCTTCATGGTGTATCACAGCTTCACCTCCGCATGGCGAAGTGTATGGATTCTTCGATGGAATTTGGTTCGCTTGATGAAGCTTTGGCATGTTTTTCCTTGCTTGCATGTTGGAAGTCTTGACAGAATCATCTGTTCATGAAGGTGCATTTTCATCCGTTCATCTATTGGTGAGCACATCCCTTCACAGGCATCTTTCCTTCGTCTGTTGGTGAACCTATCCTTCTACATGTGCTCCCTTCGTTTGTCCCATTCGTCATCTTTCCATGTTTTTTGGTGTACCTGTACCTGCATTCACTCATGAGGAGACGACATCAAATCCAAAACCTCTTAGTCTACCATGACACATGATCATTTAGGATGCAGGTGACCAGGAGAGGCAGCAAGGTTGCGAAGTGGGATGATGGCTCTGGGCACTACTGATGAAAACTGTGCAAGAGTCACTGAGTGATGAAGACAGGCAATCTAAATTGACAATGACTGTCTACGAGGTCTAGCTCGGCTGGGAGACAAAATTACACAAATTTTGGGAGGGACAGTTTAGGCTGCAAGAAGGCAAGGTAGGCAGGATCTGCGCAATTTCAGGGAGACAAAATTACACAAATTTTGGGAGGGACAGTCTGGGCTGCAGGAACGCAAGCTAGGCAGGATCTGTGAAATTTCTGGAATGAGTGGGTAGCAAGGGCTGGAAGGCCAAAATTGTGTAATTTTCTGGAAGAATAGGTCGGCCTATGAGGAGGGTTAGCCGGTGGGGATTGCACAGTTTTTGGGAGGAATTGCTCAAGAGACTGGCAGCCAAAACAATGAAATTCCCAAAGGGAACTGGTATTTGGCTACTGGGGTCACTAGCAACCAAAACTATACAATTCCTAGAGGGAACTGGCATTTGGCTTCTCAGTCATTGGCAGTAAAAACTGTGCAATTCCTGAAGGAAACTGGTTTTCTACTACTGGGAGCTGCTGGCAGGGGTAAGCTGGAGCGAAGTCGGGAGGACGGCCTGTTGATCATTTCTGTGAAATTTTTGAGCTGAGAGGGCTTTTGGGTAGCAGAAGACCTTCTCATGAAACTGCACAATTTCTGAGATGAGCCGTGGGTCGATTGTCGTGATGACTGACTGGGAAAACTGCACAATTTTCTGAGGGAGACATGGATGGGCACTTGGTGTCTATACAACTTGTGTGTGGAATTTCCTCAGTCAACTGAGTGAGTAAGATCAGTGGCCTCTGCACAATTTTTTAGGGGAGTTAGCCCCAGGGTGACTACCGAGTCCAACTGTCCGGGTGGCCAACATGAGGGTTGATTGAATTGCTTGCAGGAAGTGCAGCTTGAAAGACTAGCTAGGTGCTTCTGTGTTGTTCTGGTTGACTGTTGATCGAGTCAAAAGTGGGGTGATGGTCCGGCTGTCAAAGGGGAGTCTGATCGTTTGAAATTCAGCAAAAATGACTAAGTGTGTGAACAATCGAAAGATGCATAGGTGACCATACAAACACACACTCACATGACTCGACGAGGAAATGACCCAAACCATCGAAACACACATGTTAAACATGACTGACCGACGATGCAAGTGACAAGTGTGACACTCGTGATTGACCATTCATTGATCGAGACGATGCTTGCGCGACAGTGAATGTGACTCCGTGTGTGACTGTGACAGATGCTTTCATAGCAAACACAACAAGCACATACGAAGTGAAGACTTTGAGCATAATCAAAACATGGTCCCAAGCATGACTTAGACACCAGCATGTAGAAACTTGAATGAAATGAACAAGAAAGGTGGATGCAAATACTCATATAAGCTCACAGAGTTAACCCAAGGGAGGCTCCGAAATTGGTGCAGGCCAAAAGTTTGGAGGGTGGTTGTAGCCGCTACAACACTTGGCGACACACTAGTAGAACTTCAGATTCTCTGTTTTGGTTCATTTCCTTGGTCTTTTGGGGAGTATTGAATCATTGTGCAAGTTACTTCAATTTCCCCACTTACCCTATGGACATACATGATTCACCCTTTGCCAACTTAGTCAAACAAAATCAAAAGTTTAGCTTAGATCTCAGTGTTTCGAATCTAGGAAGGGTAGTTTAGCTCGTGAGTTGAAGATTTTCAGAGTATAAGTTTTCATCTCTGGTGTTTCTCCACTGCCAGCAAGCCTGGACAGTACCCCGATGGAGTCATGCAAGAACACATACATTGCTCCTCTGCCAGCGATCCTGGTCAGTACCCCAGTGGAGTTGCATACTTCACCTCTCTATGAAGGAATCATTTCTCTTCTTTCGCCTTTGTATTTTTCAAGAGGACTATGCATAGGCACTTATTTATTTTTTGGGTGAAAGAGGGATCCCAACTTATTGAGAGCAGAAGAGGTTTTTCCTTTAGAGAAGAATGTAAAACCTATGCCATAGGTTTTCACATTTATATTTTCCCCTTCTCTGTTTCTACTAGTTGGATGAGCTTGAACACACTAAGCAAAAGGTGGAGTATAGGCATGGGGCTTCTCAGTGTGGACACAGGTTCACAGTTGGACCGAAACTTCCCTTGCAGGAGGTTCACATTTTCTATCAGGACTTCATTGGCAAAAATTTACAACCAAGCACAGAGAAGGCATACACAAGACTGGCCAAGGGCTATAGTGTCACAAGTTTACTCAAATTTCAACCACATAATCTATTCAAAAGCCAAAATGTAGTAGTTGGCAGCACTAATTTCTAGAAACAAAAATAGTAATATATCAAAAACAAGATAATAAGAAAAACAAACAAGATGGAAAAAAGAAGCAGCAAGTAGACTATGTAGATGGCATGGGCACAACCCGACCTACTGAAGGTAATGCTTGAGATCTTGGTCGTTGACAGGAAGGTTTTCAATCCTCCCGTCAAGTGATTGCAAATGATACATGTGTGGACCAAGATTCTCATAGACCAGTGCAAGTCCATTGGGCTCCACTACCAAAACTTGGTGGCATTCCAGAAGACCTTCAAGTGAAGACAACACCATTTTTTCAGGTACTTCGTGCAACATCGGTTCGGATGATGGCACGTGGTAGTTGTTTTTATTCCAAGAAGGGTTCAAGTTTCTGAAGTCAATGCATAAGAAGATTTTCCCGGATTGCTTACGTGCGGGACTTAAAATAGAAAACCAAGAATGATGATGAACTTTGCAAGTAATCCAATCACCCAAAATTTTGGTCAATTTTTTCTATAAAAGGAGTGCAAACAACATGTATGTGTCACCTGGTCTTCACTGCAATCACTTGTCTCCTCCTTTACCTAGGATCTCATGTTGGATTTCTCACATGTAGTGTGTACTCAGGTCATCATCTACCCGTGCAAACTGTTAGCCTCCTGTTGCAACAGGTGTTCATATTTCATGATTGACATTTTTACATGCCAAATATGTCATACTTTACATGCTGCAATGCTCCATATTTCCAGAAAAAGGCCAAAGAAGAAGCCATGAAAGTGTGCCAGTCTAAATGCCACTGCTGTATTCCAAATTTTGATGAGTTATTCCTTTTTGAAGAATTTTCTGTTAAGCGAAGGCCAAATAACCTAATCTTGGCTTCCCTAGGTTTCAATTTCCTGTTTTAGAATATAGAGAATCATCATTTGTCCAAACAGCTTAACCTTTGCAGACTTGTAGATAGGTAGAGAAACAAAGGAAGCCCAACTACTTAATCTGGGCCCTTGGAAGAAATAAGTGTAGATTTAGATAGGAGGGCAGTCAAAAGAAAATTGTAAAGTAGGGTCTGCAAGTCTAAGTGCACCCAAACCAAAAAGAAGAAAAAATGCTAGGTAAGTAGGCTGGGTAGGTAGTTTTTGAGGTTGTAGAATGTTGATTTGTGATCAATTTTGTGTTTCAAAGTGATACTGTACTTCAGATTACAGGTACAAGGCAATTTTCATTTGGAGGAGCTCAAGCGAGGCATGACTAACTCCCTCTTCCTCTTACTCCCTAAATCACTCACTAACTTCCCTGAAGAGGTCAAGATCTGCTTGATACCTCTTAGTTTCATCATTCTCCATATCATTTGCCTTGGTAAAGATCTGCTTTACTCAAGGAATGTTCACACTTCCTCTATGAATCTTTTTCCCCCTAATAGCCTAAGAAATCACATACTTAGCGCTTTCTTATCACTTGTCATATTAACTACTAATTTTTACTATGTAGCTCCCTATCTGTTCCCCCTTCCCCTACTAAAACTATGTATAAAATTCCCCTGTGTACATATTCCCATCCCCTGGCACTATAGCCATATAATATCAGTTTAGGAAATGCTGAGTTCACTTGGAGCTTAGCATTAGCCTTCTACGTCCTAACCCTGGGATTAACTTGACATCTGGTTAAGTTAATAACCTTTTCCCTCACCCCTTTACCCATAAACATTTCATTATTCTCACCCTCTCTCGCTTATTGTTTAAAGTTTAGTGTTAAAATGTTTGAATAAACATTAAACTTTACCCCCCGGCGCGCAAACCATGCAAAAAACCCACATTTCCAAAGTTTAACCCCCCCCCCCCCCCCCACGGCATTGTATTAATATTCGAATATTCACGCGGTCCCGTCCATTATCCCTCCGCCGCCTCATCTGTTCCGCTAGTCGTCCGATCGCTAGCACCCGAGATCTATGGTGGGTGGGTCCTTTCCCCTCCGAACCTGTCGAGGGTTAGCGCCCGGGAGATGGGCGGATTTCGCGTCGTACTCTCGCCACGCGTTGCCCTCCCGGTTGTGGCAGAGCCCCCTCTGCCGAAAGCACTTCTACTCAAAAGCGGTGCGCCCGAAACCGGATACTGCTCTCCCCCCTCCTGTGTCAGCGCGACGTCATGCTGACGTCACCATCCCACGTCGGCCTCCTGCCACCGTGTCCTTGCCACGTAGCTGCCACCGTACTACCACGTCACCTCCCCTGCTGTACCGCCACGTCACCCGGCCGTACTGTTGACGTCACCCCGCTGACATCAACCTGCCACGTCACCGCTGTACTGGGACCCGCCTGCTGACATCATGCTGACGTCACCATCAAAAAGTGCGAAAGGTGCAAATCGTAGCCTAGGAAGCCCGGAATCAGAATCTGAGGCAGTTTTTCATGCGCGATTAGCGCTAATCGCGCATGGCTAAGGGAAATAGGCCAAAATGGAAAGCCCCTTCGTAGCTCGGCCTCCAGGATGCCCGAAAGGCGCAAAATGACCAGAATTTCTTCGCGCAGCATTCAGAAAGGGGAAAAGACAGTTTTTAAAGCAACAGAGGGCCGAACAGCTGCCTTGAAAGATCGATGGGACAGTTCAAAAAGTATCAGAGGAGAGATAAAGCCCAGTTTCATGTCAAAGAGTATCAGGAAGCGGCAAAGAGTATCAGTTCAGCAACATCGAAGCAGGTGAAAATTAAAGACCTTCATCAAAGTCAACAAAGCAGTTAAGGCCATTTAAAAGCTTATCTGGTCAGGATTAGTGCACATTAATGGCACCGAACAGCAGCAGAACCAAGTTAGAGGTGGAGATAAAAGACAAATCACAGTTATTACAGAAATTCTGCACCGAGGCACCCAGAACAGACATTAACTCAGTTTGATACAGCTACCCTCAGCGCAGCTCAAGGATATTGTCATGTATTTATTTCTGGATAAGATTAGGTTAAAGTAATCATTTTCTTTCAGACCTGTTTGGGTCGACTGTAATAGATTAATCTTGGATAATTTTCCCTATTTATACCACCCAGTGTACTGTTTTAGGGGTTGGTTGGTTGATAATCCTCATTAGAGACTCGCACTGTATATCTGATATGTTTTCCTTAATCAAAGATTGCTGAAAGTTTGGAGAATGGACTGTCTGATGTGTTGTTAATGGTTTTTGAAGGATGAATTTGGGATTCTTGTGCTGCCATATGAATCAATAAGTGTTCCTCACCTCTGTTATTTCAATTTCATATATGCTCAAGTTACAGAACGAAGGATTGGTTTAGAACTTGCTTAGCTACACTCTATGCTCAGTTTCTGTGGCTTCTTAATGTTTTTCCTCTTGATTTAGGCATAAACATGAATTCTTTTATGGCTCATGTTTGATCTATTTCACATATGAATGACTATTATCTAGGAATTCTTAGCTGCTCCTAGATAGGGCTCATTTATCTTCCCCTTGCTAACCTGAATGAGAAATTCTTAATTGCCTCTCATTCCTTAGCCTTTCAATCCATCTCTTTACCTTGAATGATTGTTTCATATGCAGCTGTCTTGCTCCATTTTCCTCTCTTGTGACCAAGAAAACGCACCAACAGTCTTACTCCATGACTCCATGCCCAATGGTTTGAAACTTACCACACTATGTTTTGCCTCTCTACTTGAAAGCATCAATCATCCCACCGAAATCAAAACAAAACCCCTTGAACTCAATAACTAGCCTAAAATCATCTTCAACAAAGCTAAATCAGAAAGAGAGAGCCCTCTCTGATTGCAGGTGGGCTAGAACCTGCAGTCCAAAGATTGGTTTGTGGTTACCTCGGCCGTATCCTTTCACGAGCTTAAGGACAACCTGAGTGATAACATAATGGCGACTCCACTGGGGACCTCCTCAGATAATTCACGAATCAAGTTGGAAAGCTCAACTAGTGAACTCGAACTAATTTTTCCGATTTCTGTCTATTTCCTAAAACTACAGATGAAGTCTAAATGTCAGCCAGGAAGCCTTTTAAACTATTCTTGCTTTGCATTTACAGTATTAAATAAAAGCTGCTTTAGTCAATCTTCATTCTAGTTCTAAGCTCTAAACAGCTGTCTCAAAATTTAATCAATTCCTTCCTAAACTAGAAACATTCCCAGGAAAATACCAAAAACAAAATTTGGAAGCTGGCTCCAAAGAGGAAAACTCGTTATACTAGGTCAAATCCTGACCCAGACCCTCCAGCTGTTTTTGACAATCCCAACTTAATCCCAAAAATTCTTAGGAAGCAAGAAGACTTTGCTGATAATAGTCCTAAAGCAATTCACCCAAGCGGTGTTCCAACCCCTGTTAAAGTTTTATTTCGTTCAACCCCCACTTCCCCTGGTTCATAATCCACCTCTCAAAGCACTCCTTCCACACCTCCATTCACTGCACATACTACCACTACCACTACAACTACTGTTGTTCCAGTTGTTCCAGTTGTTCCAGTTATCCCTGTGAATATGGCTAATAGATATGCACCCCTGCAACTACCTGCTAATCCCGGGGCTATGCCTCTGGATTACCAAACTAAAATCACATATTTTGATGGCACAAGTTCCTGCACAGCCCTTCAACATACAAAGAAAATGTAGGATTACTTTGAAAGCTATGAGATTGACGATGATACTATGAGAATGAAGATATTTGTCCAAAGTTTGGCAGGTGATGTTAGGACTTGGTTTAGAGCACTCGCAGCTAACTCCATACCCGACCCAGAAGCCCTATACCAGTCATTTATCAACAGATGGGAGAAAACGAAAGACCCCTTGCACATACTAGCTGAGTACGACACAATAAAAAGAGGCCCTCAAGAGTCTGTCTTGGATTATTGTGCAAGATTCAATAATGTCTATAATGCAATACCACAGAACTTAAGGCCTCCACCTGACCTTGCCTTGTATAAATTCCCTGATGGATTCGACCCAGATATGGCCTACCAGTTAAAAGAAAGAGCCCCTCAAACCCTTGCAGACATGCAAAATGTGGCTATCACTGTGGAGGCAAATTTAATTGCCAAAAGAAATAGAGTTAGGATGGAGAAAAGAACCACCTTCAAGGAAGAACCCTCAGCCTTAGACCAGAAGCTAGATGTTATTATCAGTGGCATGCACAGGCTGGGAGACAGAGTAGAAAGTGTTGAGAGGAAATCATCATGGGAAGGACAACAGTCCAATACCATAAGGAACCCAAATTTTAGGAAAACGCAGAACACAAATGCTGGTAGGTCTAGTCCAGACCATGATGTAAGGCCTCCTTTTCATGAAAATTATGCGGAAGCATCTACATCTAGTGAGCCCACAGAGGACACTCACATGAACTTGGTGGATTCGAGGGCTGAGCAAAAAATTTTCCTAACTCAACAAGACCACGATGAGCATGACTTTAATCAATTTCAGACTAAGTCTGGTGAGTCTTTTGATTTTAAACAAGGTTATGATACGGCTGTGTATGAGGTCCACAAACAATATAAGCTGAGAACTAGGACCATTGATATTCCTAAACCTAGCAAACCAAAAGATGGTAAACAACCCAACAAGATTAAAGGCAAGGCTGTTATAACAGAACCAGCTGATACAACTGTCCCAAACCTGCATCAAGTCACTGTAGAGGACATAATAGAAATGTAGCCTGCTATTGATCAGCCTCTGCCACCTCCTTCCTCGAAAGAGAATCTGAACAGCGCTCCAAAAAGCCCTCTTAAAACTGAAAAACCGCAAGCAATCAATTCCCATAACGCTGATAAAAAAGAGCAAATCGTTGATAATTCAAACGAAATAGAAAAATCTGCCATCATCAACACCAAGACTCCATTGGAAAAGCCATTTAATTTAGAGGCAGAGATTGTAAAACTGAAGATATCCATCCCTTTATCTGAACTTGCAAAACATGACATCTATAGGCAACAAATTCAAAGATCACTGCAAATGCCAAAGGTCAAGGATGATGTAAATGTTTTAGATGATACCCCTGAACTACTGTTTGGTCCAGAAGTTAATGGAAAATCAACACTTGGATCTGTTCTACCCTTTTATGTTAGTTTGCATATACATGACAAAGTCTTGCACAATGCCATGTTTGACTCAGGTGCCTCACACAATCTTATGCCCAAAGTTGTAATGGAGAAGCTAAAACTTGAAGTCACAAGGCCATACAAAGATCTATTTTCCTTTGACTCAAGTCAAGTCAAGTGTTTAGGCCTCATCAAATACTTGTGTGTCTCCTTAGTCCAATATCCCAACAAGACAATCCTCATGGATGTGGTGGTTGCTGATATTCCACCAAAGTATGGCATGCTATTGTCAAGATCTTGGGGAGAAAAACTCCAAGGATCCCTTCAATTAGACCTCTCCTATGCCACTATTTCAGTTTTTGGGCAGCCAAAGAGACTGTATAGAGAAACACTGATGAAATACATAGTAAGCAATGAGGACAGGGCTGAAAAATTTTCCTATTTACTCAATCCATTCGGATATGGATTCTTTTATTTTGTTTAATGATGAAACAAGTCCCCCCACTGATGATGAGCCGCTGGCTCTAGAACAAGACATACACATCAATGAAGAATCGGGTGCCCATACTGATGAAACTATCAAAACAATCAAGGCAATCAGCATACTAGAAGAACCTCCCCAAACAGAAATTTCAGATCTGCCCAATCCTAAAATGACTGAAACTCTTGATACTAACCACAAGCAAGAAATCACATGGTATTTAGAGTTTGATGGCTCTGTTAACAAGTTAGGAGCAGGGGCAGGTGTATTGATTCACAATACACATAACAATCATGCAGAAGGCCATGCCTATAGACTGAACTTTAAATGCACCAACAACATGGCAGAGTATGAGGCTCTCCTTTTAGGCCTTAAATTTCTCAAAGCTCTAGGAGCTGCAAAAGTGTCCATTGTAGGTGACTCTGATTTAATCATACAACAAATGAAAGGTAACTTTGTTACCAATAACAATAGAATGAGGGCCTATAGGACTGCTGCCACTAATATACTCAATGCATTCACTGAATCCAAGCTTGCTAAGATTTCAAGAAATCATAATATTCATGCACACAGCCTAGCCACTTTTGCTAGCACATGCAAGCTTCCCTTTGAGCCAAACCACCACTTTACTGCTGAGATAAAACATAGGCCCGCTGTCCCTAATAATGTTAAAGACTGGCAAGTATTTGAAGATGATGCCCAGATTAACAATTTCCTCACTCTTGAGCATGAGTTTTCAAAGATTAGCATTGACATGGACGCCATGACAGATGAACGACAGCAAACAAATGAAAATCAGCAGGTCGTAACAGATGTAACAGCCAAACAAATCCTGAACCCAGCCGTTTTTGACAAAACAAACATAGAAGAGCTGAGACAAATGCGTTTGGAGGAAATAGCCAAAATAGAGGCCAAGATCATTGACTTAAAGGATAACTTTTTGCCTGCTGGGCTAACTCCGTTAGAAGATATGTTTGATGCAAATGATGTTCCCAAGAAACCAAAAATGCAACCCTTAAACACTGATATAGAAGAGAACAACATTGGAACAGCAGAGAAGCCCAAAATGATTAAATTGTCCAAAAATCTGCCCCCCGATCAGAAACCCAAATATATTGATTTGTTTAAAGAATTCCAAGATGTATTTGCTTGGAGTTATGAGGACTTGAAGTCCTATGACACCTCAGTGATCCAACACACCATTCCCTTAAAACCAAACCAGAAACCCTTCAAACAGAAACTGAGGAGAATCAACCCGGTACTTCTCCCTTTGATTGAAAAGGAAGTGAAAAGAATGTTTGAAGCAGGCATAATAGCACCCATCAGATTTTCTGAATGGGTATCCAATCTTGTTCCTACAAGAAAAAAGACAGGTGAGATTAGGCTATGTGTAGACCTAAGAAATTTAAACCAAGTCTCCCTAAAAGACCACTACCCATTGCCCAAAATGGATCATATTCTGCAGAGAGTAGTGGGGTCATCTAGAATCTCTTTGCTAGATGGCTTTTCAGGTTTCAATCAAATACTGGTTCACCCGGATGACCAAGACAAGACAACCTTTACCACACCGTGGGGAACATTTAAGTATGTGAAGATGCCTTTCGGACTTAAAAACGTTGGTGCCACCTTTCAAAGGGCAATGGATATTGCATTTGCCAAAGAAATACATGATTTTTTAGTTGTCTACCTTGATGACTTAACCCCTTTCTCTAAATTTGATCAAGAGCACCTAAAACATTTGAGGCAAATATTCATGACATGCAGGAAATATGGCATTTCCTTGAATCCCAAGAAGTCTCTCTTTGGCCTTGAAGAAGGCAAACTTCTTGGCCATATCATATCGAAGGACGGGATTAGAATTGATCCTGAAAGAATCCAAGCCATCCTCCAAATCCCATATCCAAGAAACATAAAAGAGTTGCAAGCATTCCTTGGAAAGATCAATTTCCTAAGGAGATTTATTCCAAATCTAGCTGAACTGATACGACTGTTAAGCAACATGCTAAAGAAGGATGCCAAGGTAAAATGGTCTCTCGAAACCAAGCAGGCCTTTGAGAGCATCAAATCTGCCTTAACCTAAGCCCCTGTCCTCACAAGTCCGAAATTTGATAGGGACTTTATCATATTTTCTTTTGCATCTGATCATGCCATAGCTGCTGTCCTTTTGCAAAAGGATGACCAGGGAGCTGAAAAGCCAATTGCATTTTTCAGTCGAGCCTTAAGAGATGCCCCTTTGAAGTACCCAATTATGGAAAAGCAGGCCTGTGCCCTAGTTAAAGCAATCAAGGATTTCCGAATTTACATTTTATATTCACATGTGATTGCTTATGTCCCAAATGCTGTTGTAAAGGACATATTAACCCAAGAGGGGTTAAAGGGCAAAAGAGGCAAGTGGATTGCTAGCATCCTTGAGTATGACATAGAAATAAAACCAACCAAGCTGATAAAGGGACAAGGTTTAGCCAAACTAATGTCCGAAACAAACTTTCAAGCCTTAGACATTAACCAATTGGACAATGAATAGGAGCTGGCGACTCCACAGATCAGTGAAACCTTTTTGCAATCTCCATGGTATGCTGATATATGCTTTGTATTGTTAAACCTATTTGCTCCCCCAGGATTGTCCAGAACCAAGAAAATATTTTTAAAAATGAAGGCTTTAAAGTTTTGTGTCATAGATGGTGCATTAGTTTGGAAAAATAATGAAGGCATATTGCTTAATTGTTTAACCATGAATGAAACTAGCAATGTCATGAAAGAATTCCATGCAGGTGATTGTGGAGGACATCTATATTTGAAGTCAACTGCTGATAAAATTTTAAGGGCTGGTTTTTATTGGCCCTCTCTTTTTGCAGATGTAAAAAAGTTTGCCATTTCTTGTCATAAATGCCAAATCTTTGAGGGAAAAAGAAAGTTGTTGCCCCAGCCCCTTAAAGCCATCTCAACTGAAAAGCCTTTTCAACAATGGGGTCTTGACTTCATTGGAGAAATCCATCCCTCTTCCTCAAGCCAGCACAAGTGGATTCTAACAGCCACCAACTATTTCACCAAGTGGGTTGAGGCCATTCCATGCAGACAAGCCAATGACACCATCATTATCCAATTCCTTGGAGTGCAATATCCTTTCTAGATTTGGCTGCCCTAAGAATATCATTACCGACAATGCCACTGCCTTCAAATCCAAAAGGATGATCAACTTTTGCCATAAATTTCACATTACCTTGGGCCACTCTACAGCCTATTACCCTCAAGGTAATGGCTTGGCCAAATCCTCATTAATATTATCAAGAAGGTCTTAGAAGAGAACAAGAAGAACTGGCATAGAAAACTCACAAATGCCCTATGGGCAGACAGACTTTCAATAAAGAAATCCATTGGGATGAGCCCTTATGAGCTAGTATATGGCATGGAGGCCAGATTTCCTTCATCCTTGGGTGTCCCTACCATCAAACTGCTACAGGAGATCTAGGCTAAACCAAATGAAATTCAACGAAGAATCAATCAGACCATTCATCTTCAGCAAACCAGAGAGCAGGTCTATGACAGAGCTCAAATATTGCAAGAAAAGCTCAAAAAGATGTTTGATAAGAGAGCTAAGGCTGAGGATTTCAACATTGGCGACAAAGTTCTAAGGTGGGACTCACGAAGAGAAGACAAGGGAAAACATGCAAAATTTGATTTTCTATGGAAAGGGCCATTCATTATTTCTGTTGTTCAGGGAAATAACACATATTTTCTCAAATCTGTAGAGGGCAGCACTGCTGAAGAAGGCCCTGTTAATGGCCGAATGTTAAAACATTACCATGATCCCTTTTAAGGGATACAATGCAGCTCTGTATATATCTTTTTGTACATTGATATTTGTATATATCAACACTTTGTTTTTATTTTTGTGTAAGCAGTCTGATTGTTAGAGAAGCAGCAACAAGATTTGTGAAGACACAGCCAATGCCAGTATTCCATTTTTAAAGCTCTGTCTCTACATTAATCTCAGCAGAACAGCAAGAGCAGCGTTGTCATATCATAGAAATTCATGGCAATGCTCAAGCAACATTGTACATAATATCAAGCACGCAGAAGAAAGCAGGCAGTGCTATGTATTTCACAATATTTCAGTTGAGGAGAAGGCTGCTCATATTTCAAAATTTCACACTTCTAGCAGCCAGCACAAAGAAAATTTTCAGTCTACAACAACCATAGAAGATCAAGGTAGTTTGACCTACTGTTCTTGGCTTTTCACAAGGAAAAGTCATCCCCAAGTGGAGCCACTGTTAGCCTCCTGTTGCAACAGGTGTTCATATTTCATGATTGACATTTTTACATGCCAAATATTTCATACTTTGCATGCTGCAATGCTCCATATTTCCAGAAAAAGGCCAAAGAAGAAGCCATGAAAGTGTGCCAGTCTAAATGCCACTGCTGTATTCCAAATTTTGATGAGTTATTCCTTTTTGAAGAATTTTCTGTTAAGGGAAGGCCAAACAGCCTAATCTTGGCTTCCCTAGGTTTCAATTTCCTACTTTAGAATATAGAGAATCATCATCTGTCCAAACAGCTTAACCTTGGCAGACTTGTAGATAGGTAGAGAAACAAAGGAATCCCAACTGCTTAATCTGGGCCCTTGGAAGAAATAAGTGTAGATTTAGATACGAGGGCAGTCAAAAGAAAATTGTAAAGCAGGGTCTGCAAGTCTAAGTGCACCTAAACCAAAAAGAAGAAAAAATGCTAGGTAAGTAGACTGGATAGGTAGTTTTTGAGGTTGCAGAATGTTGATTTGTGATCAATTTTGTGTTTCAAAGTGATACTGTACTTCAGATTACAGGTACAAGGCAGTTTTCATTTGGAGGAGCTCAAGCGAGGCATGACTAAATCCCTCTTCCTCTTACTCCCTAAATCACTCACTAACTTCCCTAAAGAGGTCAAGATCTGCTTGATACCTCTTAGTTTCATCATTCTCCATATCATTTTCCTTGGTAAAGATCTGCTTTACTCAAGGAATGTTCACACTTCCTCTATGAATCTTTTTCCCCCTAATAGCCTAAGAAATCACATACTTAGCGCTTTCTTATCACTTGTCATATTAACTACTAATTTTTACTATGTAGCTCCCTATCTGTTCCCCCTTCCCCTACTAAAACTATGTATAAAATTCCCCTATGTACATATTCCCATCCCCTGGCACTATAGCCATATAATATCAGTTTAGGAAATGTTGAGTTCACCTGGAGCTTAGCATTAGCCTTCCGCGTCCTAACCCTGGGATTAACTTGACATCTGGTTAAGTTAATAACCTTTTCCCTCACCCCTTTACCCATAAACATTTCATTATTCTCACCCTCTCTCGCTTATTGTTTAAAGTTTAGTGTTAAAATGTTTGAATAAACATTAAACTTTACCCCCCGGCGTGCAAACCATGCAAAAAACCCACATTTCCAAAGTTTAAACCCCCCGCGGCATTGTATTAATATTCGAATATTCGCGCGGGCCCCCGTCCATTATCCCTCTGCCGCCTCATCTGTTCCGCCAGCCGTCCGATCACTAGCGCCCGATATCTACGGTGGGTGGGTCCTTTCCCCTCCGAACCTGTCGAGGGTTAGCGCCTGGGAGATGGGCGGTTTTCCCGTCGTACTCCCGCCACGCGTCGCCCTCCTGGCTGTGGCGGAGCCCCCTCTGCCAAAACCACTTTTGCTCAAAAGCGGTGCACTCGAAACCGGATACCACTCTCCCCCCTCTTGCGTCAGCGCCACATCATGCTGACGTCACCATCCCACGTCGGCCTCCTGCCACCGTGTCCTTGCCACGTAGCTGCCACCGTACTACCACGTCACCTCCTCCACCGTACCGCCACATCACCCGGTCGTACTGCTAATGTCACCCCGCTGACGTCACCCTGCCACGTCACTGCCGTACTGGGACTTGCCTACTGACGTCACTGTCAAAAAGTGCGAAAGGCGCAAATCGCAGCCTAGGAAGCCCGGAATCAGAATCTGAGGCAGTTTTTCGTGCGCGATTAGCACCTAGCTAAGGGAAATAGGCCAAAATGGAAAGCCCCTTCGTAGCTCGGCCTCCAGGATGCCCGAAAGGCATAAAATGACCAGAATTTCTTCGCACAGCATTCAGAAAGGGGCAAAGACAGTTTTTTAAGCAACAGAGGGCCGAACAGCTGCCTTGAAAGATCGATGGCACAGTTCAAAAAGTATCAGAGGAGAGATAAATCCTAGTTTCATGTCAAAGAGTATCAAGAAGCAGCAAAGAGTATCAGTTCAGCAACATCGAAGTAGGTGAAAATTAAAGACCTTCATCAAAGTCAGTAAAGCAGTTAAGGCCATTTAAAATCTTATCTGGTCGGGATTAGTGCATATTAATGGCACCGAATAGTAGCATAACCAAGGTAGAGGTGGAGATAAAAGACAAATCACAGTTATTATAGAAAGTCTACACCGAGGCACCCATGACAGACATTAACTCAGTTTGATACAGCTGCCCTCAGCGCAGCTCAAAGATATTGTCACGCATTTATTTCTGGATAAGATTAGGTTAAAGTAATCATTTTCTTTCAGGCTTGTTTAGGTCGGCTGTAATAGATTAATCTTGGATAATTTTCCCTATTTATACCACCCTCTATACTGTTTTAGGGGTTGGTTGGTTGATAATCCTCATTAGAGACTCGCACTGTATATCTGATATGTTTTCCTTAATCAAAGATTGCTGAAAGTTTGGAGAATGGACTGTCTGATGTGTTGTTAATGGTTTCTGAAGGATGAATTTGGAATTCTTGTGCTGCCATATGAATCAATAAGTGTTCCTCACCTCTGTTATTTCAATTTCATATATGCTCAAGTTACAGAATGAAGGATTGGTTTATAACTTGCTTAGCTGCACTCTATGCTCAGTTTCTGTGGCTTCTTAATGTTTTTCCTCTTAATTTAGGCATAAACATGAATTCTTTTATGGCTCATGTTTGATCTATTTCACATATGAATGACTGTTATCTAGGAATTCTTAGCTGCTCCTAGATAGGGCTCATTTATCTTCCCCTTGCTAACCTGAATGAGAAATTCTTAATTGCCTCTCATTCCTTAGCCTTTCAATCCATCTCTTTACCTTGAATGATTGTTTCATATCCAGCTGTCTTGCTCCATTTTCCTCTCTTGTGACCAAGAAAACGCACCAGCAGTCTTACTCCATGACTCCATGCCCAATGGTTTGAAACTTACCACACTATTTTTTGCATATCTACTTGAAAGCATCAATCATCCCACCGAAATCAAAACAAAACCCCTTGAACTCAATAACTAGCCTAAAATCATCTTCAACAAAGCTAAATCAGAAACAGAGAGCCCTCTCTGATTGCAGGTGGGCTAGAACCTGCAGTCCAAAGATTGGTTTGTGGTTACCTCGGCCGTATCCTTTCACAAGCTTAAGGACAACCTGAGTGATAACACAGACTAATCCCAATACTATTTGGTCAAGCAGTCAAATATTTGTCGTTGCTGTGATGTGTAGCTTATATCGAGATTTTCCATCATCATATCGCAATAGGTTCCTAGGATGCTTTGTTCATTTGTAGTAGTGGTCCTTTGTATGTTCAGCATGATAGCTTCATACTCAGCATCATTGTTTGTGAATTTGAACTTCAAACAACTCGAAATCATGCATCGTTTGTTGTTTAGGATGACTGACATACACTCGGTCCTTGAGCCATCATGTCTTTCTAATTTTTCAAGACTCATGGCCCACAACTCGTCTTTACATGGACCATTTGGCGTGCTACTACTACTACTACTACTATTGCTTCTACTACTGCTACTATCAGAAAAATAAATTGTACAAGTTTCATTACCATCAGTTGGGCAAGGAAGGAGTCCCAATTGTGTGTCTGATGAGGTTGGAGCTAGCTATGTAGGATAACTCTCTAATGTTGTTTCCAGGCGGCATTTTCCAAACATGAGTTTTGCGAATGCCAATGGTTCATTCTCACCATTAAGAGGAGTGACATTATGTTTCATATACCTCTCGGATAACACTTGGATTTGGTTGCATTTTCCCTTATTTGGAAGCCACATGTGAGACCAATCTATAGCAAAATATCCATCTAGCTTGCTGGACTAGTCTCTACTGAGTAGCAGGTCATATGCTTCCGGTATGTCCACAACAACTATGTTGATGCATTGGTGGACTTGACTGTCATGAGATAGTCAGATGATCAAATCTCGCAGTTCACCAATGGTTGGTACTATTTCTCGATCAATTTGGATGATTCTCGCGGATGTTTCACTCCATTGTTCATTGATCTTCTTAGCAATGGAGAGCGACGTGACATTGACTTCCACCCCATAATAAACCGAGCAGTTGTGAACATTGTAGTTGAAAACTTCAAATGAAAGCAAGAATGGGGGGCAACCTGAGTTTGCTTCTTCCATCTAGAGTGTATTGAGCACAGTGGAAAGTAACTCGAGAGGTGTGCCTACTTCCTTGCTAGTAGAGGTTGCGCTGTCTGTCCCAATGCACGTAGTAGGATATCTCATTGACTCTAGACTTTGGCTAACTTGAATAGACTGATGTTCGCTCGAGTTTTCTTCATTTCATCAACTATGTTGTAGTCCAGAGGTTGTATACTCACCATGATTTATGGGGTGGAATGGATGTTCATGTTGTCGGCGGAGTGTTTTGCAACTTGCTACTCATGGATGTACTCTTATCCACCGTTGTCTTCCTAGAATTTCTTTGTGTTTGTTGCTTTGAGGCGGCTGGTGGATCAGCCTTCTTTATCAACAGTCTCACCTTCTCTTGCATTTCCCCAAGTGTAGGGGGATCCCCTTTACTCCTAATATTGTAACGATCATTTTGCTTTTGGGGCTGCTTCTCAGTGTTCGTCTTCGAGATGACTTGCGAGCACTGATATGCATTCACCATATTCCTAGAACTTGGTGTTTCATCAGGTGAAAACTCTTCATCATCATCAGCATCTTCTGGTTACTCCTGCATATCGCCTTCCGCATCGAGTGTATGGCTGTAGACATAGCTAACGACTCGCTTCCAATCCAAACAAGAGTTGTCAGGATGATACTCTTCGTGGAAGGAACAAAACTTATGATTGTGCACTGATCGAGTAGGAACATAGACTCCTACGCAATTTTGGAAGTGAACCGTTTGTTGCTTGATGAGCCAGTTGATGAACTGTTTTCCTATCTCTGTCTGGGTGGGTGACTACTTCTAAATGTGTCCATTTTCCATTGCTTGTGTTTGGACATTTCAGTTGTCAAGTTCTTGACAAGGCGAGTGAGGGTCTCAATATCAGTTGCTTCCTTCTCTCTACCCTTACTCGTCATTGCTTGGGGATTCCTACTCACATCCTTGGATTCCTTCATTGATTCATCATCCTTGATGACTCCAATTGCATGCAAGTCCTTTTCAACAGCAATAGCCTCTTCACAACTTTCCAAAAGTGTTGGCTTCGTAGCTCGCTTGATGAACTGCGTAATGGTGGTTGGCAGTGTGGACGTGTAATAGTCAATAGTGATGGAGTCATGAGGTTTAGTGTCTACTGCAAACTTGTTCAAAATACGCATAAACCTCTAATTGAAGTATTTCACTTTCTCTTTTCCCTCCACCTTGAGGCTTCCAAATTCTTTGAATAGCATGGTTTGGGTCTTGTCATCAGCAAACTTTTCAAGAAACATACGTTTGAAAGCACCCCAGTTCTATATGGAGTTGAGTGGAAGGTTGTGATACCAGGTAATTGCACGGCCATCCAAGGTACATGGGAACAATATACATGCTACTTCGTCATAACGTACCTCAAGGGTCTACAGTTGTAGGTATAAGTTTTCTAAGTGGTCTTCTGCCATCACCATGCTTTCAGGTTGAACTTGATGTCCATCCTCTCCGCTCACTTCAGCATCTTGTGCAAAATAGTCGAGAGAGCCAATGGTCCCTGAGTCATTCATTCAAGATTTGGGTCAACCATCTCTTCTTCTTCTCCATCCTCTTCCTCTCCTTCGGAGTTTGATGGTTCTGGATCTGATTCCTTCGGTTCGTCTCCACCTCCACCTCCTCTACTTCCTTCCCCTTCGTCTCCCATACCGGAGTTTGATCCCAAGATTACAAGAGTTCCTTGTTCGTCTTGCGGGAAGATTGGAGGTTCCTCTGTATCTTCAATAGCTTCTTCTAGACCTTCAAGCATGGTAAGGACTGCTTCTTCCACCGATAATACAAAAACTCCTGTGGGAGTGGCTTTTGGCTTCCTAGATGTGTGTGGAAGATGTTGTACTCCTAGGATTAGTCCGACTACTTTCGCAAACTCGCAAGTGATGGGACGAACGAAGCGAAGGTGTTGATATGAAATCTCATGTTCAATTCTCAGAGGCGAGTAACCAACTGCAAAGTCAAGTGTTGGTGAGAGGGAGTGTGAGCTATTGCCTTGACCAGATGGTTGATGAATGAGTGTGAGGGGAATTTCATCCATGTACAACTGGTTTCCGTCCTTGTAGCACTAGAAATGTTGACGGTGTTGGACCCACCAACATTTAGGGTATCACCATGGTATGAAGTCCCAACTAGAACTCACATCATTTGGTGTGGGAGTCCCATCTGGTATGATGGCTCGGTTTCCATTGTCTTAAGGATTTTCCTCAACTCTTACTTGTCAGCACAACAGAGCAGTCTACTTTGTCTTCGGTAAGTGAGGTTCACATGCTTGGTGAGTGTAAGTTTCACTTGTGTCAATGGTTCTTTCACTGTAAAGGGAGAGGGTGAAACTGAGTTCCAGGTTGGTTGGGATGCAGTCCCAACACGGCTAGGAACACACAACACAATAGGACGTGCACAACTACCGGAGGAGCAGTCCACACAGATGCGACAGCCACAACATACAAGGTAAGATAACACGTACAACACTCAACGGATGAGTCCAAACAAGTGCAACGGTTGTTACAACAAGCTTCATGTGAAAGGTCTGTCTGATGTCCGGGAGAGTAGTCTACATGGGCGAGACAACGTTAACAACATATACAACACATTTCCATTAATATATTATGTATTACAACAAGTAAAATAGTTCAAATGTAAAACACAGGTTAACAAAACATGCATTACAAGTGTTAAAGATTAGTCTTACAACAGATACAATAAATGTGTGAAAATGTATTGGCCTGTTAGCAGGCTTTTGAATTAAGCGAAAGTTCCAAGACACATCATTACACCATACATCACTAACCCTGAGTGCAGGGTGTTGGAGCCACTACTTACTCCTCAAAGAAAAGATTACATACTCTCTTGGGTATGTGGGACAAGTTGAGGTGAAAAGTCCTTTGCATGTACAAATGAGGGGTATTTATAGCCAGGGGTGAAATTGACCCTTGTGACTATTCGATTACCCTCATGACCGTTTGACTTCCATGACTTTTCAACTTACATGACTCTTTGTTCAACAAGTGGGTCTCTTGGACTTCCAGGTTACATCACATTGATTGACAACATAGCCCATAGTAGGGATGTGGGCGACATGACTCAACATCACAATGATGGTACATTTGTGTTGCTACTAGAATGCATGTTGAGCTACAGTGTTGTTGGGTGATGCATGTCTTCATGGTGTATCATGGCCTCACCTTTGCATGGTGAAGTGCGCGGAGTCTTTTATGGTCTTCGGTTTGCTTGATGCAGCTTTGGCATGTTGCTCCTTGCTTGCATGTTGGAAGGCTTGATAGGCTCATTTGTTCGCGAAGGTGCATGTTCATCTGTTCGTCTGTTGGTGAGCACATCCCTTTGCATGCATCGTTCGTTCATCTATTGGTGTACCTATCCTTCTGCATGTGCTCCCTTCGTTCGTCCCATTTGTCATCTTCCCATGTTATTTGGTGTACCTATACCTATAGTCACTCATGACGAGACGACATCAAATCCAAAACCTCCTAGTCTACCATGACACATGATCATTTCGGATGCAGGTGATCAGGAGAGGCAACAAGGTTTCGAAGTAGGATGATGGCTCCGAGAACTGCTGATGAAAACTGCACAAGAGTCATTGAGTGATGAATACGGGAAATCTAAGTCGACAGTGACTATGTGCGAGGTCTGGCTCGGCTGGGTGAAAAAATTGCACAAATTTTTGGAGGGACAATCTAGGCTACAAGAAGGAAAGGTAGGTAGGATCTGTGCAGTTTCTGGAACGAGCGGGCAGCAGGGGCTGGAAGGCCAAAATTGTGTAATTTTCTGGAGGAACAAGCCGGGCTATGAGGAGGGTCAACAAGCATGGATTGCGCAATTTTTGGGAGGAAGTACTCAAGAGACTAGTAGTTGGCTGCTAGGGTCACTATTAGCAGAAACTATGCAATTCCCGGAGGGAACTGGCAGCAAAAACTACACAATTCTTGAAGGAAACTGGTAGTCTATTGTTGGGAGCTGCTAGTAAGGGAAATAGTACTGAGGCCGGGAGGTTGGCTTGCTAATCATTTCTGCATAGTTTCTAAGCTGAATGGACTGTTGGGCATTAGAAGGCCTACTCATGAAACTAAGCAATTTCTGAAATGAGCCGTGGGTCGACTGTCGGGATGACTGACCGGGAAAACTGTGCAATTTTATGAGGGAGACAGACATGGGCACTTGGTTTCTGTCTAGCTTGTCTACGCAATTTCCTCAGTCATCTGAGTGAGTAAGGTCATTGTCTTCTGTGCAATTTTTTAGGGGAGTCAACCCCGAGGTGACTGTCCAGGTGGCCAACATGAGGGTTTATTGAATTGCTTGCAGGTAGTGTAGCTTGAAAAGACTAGCTTGGTGCTTCTTTGTTGTTCTGGTTGACACTCAATCGAGTCGAAAGTGGGGTGATGGTCCGGCTGTTAGAGGGGAGTCTAGTCGTCAGAACTTCAACAAAAATGACTAAGTGTGTGAACGATCGAAAGATACATGGGTGAACATACAAACACACACTTGCATGACTCGACGACAAAACAAACAAAACCATCTAGACACACATGTTCAACATGACTGACCGATAGTGCAAGAGACAAGTGCAACACTCGTGATTGAATGTTCATTGTTCGAGACGATGCTTGCGCGACAATGAATGTGACTCTATGTGTGAGTGTGATATATGCTTTCATAGTGAACACAACAAGCACATATGAATCGAAGACTTTGACCATAACCAGAGCATGGTTGCAAGAATGACTTAGACACCGACATGCAAAAACTTGAATGAAATGAACAAGCAACGCGGATGCAAAGATTCACACAAGCTCACGGAGTGAACCCAAGTGTGTGCAGTCATCAAGTGAAACTCTCAAGGGAGGCTCCGAAATTGGTGCAGGCCAAAATTTTGGAGGGTGGTTGTAGCCACTACAACAAGATCATAAAAGAAATTGGGATAGTCACTTGAAGTATGCAATCTAGGAAAACAGAGTTTCACCAAAAGGATCTACAGGTAAATCTCCATTTCAATTAGTTTATGGAAATGAAGCTATTTTTCCTGCTCAATTGGCATTTCCAGTGATGAAGCTCTTGTAGGATTCTTATGAGGAAACTGATGATTTCTAAAAAAGAATAAATCAAATCATTGAATCAAGACAAAGAAGAAGTTAAACACAAACTCCTACAATATCAATATAAGATGAAAATTTAATTTGACAGAAGAGCCGAAGAAAGAGATTTCAGACAGGGAGACCTAGTATTAACATGGGATGCAAGAAGAGAAGAAAAAAGAAAACATGGAAAATATGACAATCTTTGGTTAGGGCCTTTTAGAATTGCAGAAATCAAAGGCAATAATACTCTCATTCTTCAAAATTTGCACGGAGCATGTTACTCATTTCTAGTAAATGGGGAATATTTGAAACACTACATTCAGTATTGAGGAAGTTTCTTTCATTATCAATGTAAATGATCGGTATGATTTACATTTTTAGAGCAAGTGTGGTTTTCTACAAAAATGAATCCATAGCCCGAGGATAAGGCACATAGATTTACAAGTTCTCAGCATCCTGCAGAGGGAATCAATCCCCAGATGGAGCCAATGTTGTAACATTTTTTCACCTTATGTTTTTCTAGATAAGAAAAATGTAAAAATGGTTATATTAGTGTACTTTTTAAATAGTTGGCATCATTTTATAAATGCCTACTTTTTTATTATTTTGTCAATAAAGCGTTGGCTAAAAAACACACAAATATCAATGATGATGAATATCAATGATGAATTTAATATTTGGGAATCCATGTTACCTTCATTTTTTTCCCTCAAACTCACCATTTTCCTGAATTTCTCTCCTGGTGTGAGAATAGATACCTACCTAGTCAAAGAGAAGTAGTAGCCAAAAATGGTGAAACATTGTTTCATGTCACACCAAAATCTATTCTTCAAGCCCTACAAGTAAATCCTCCAACTTCACTGCACTCAGTTTCAATTGAGTCCCTAATGGAAATATATCATAAATTCACCTTCCAAGAAAGAACCAACATTTTTGAGTCATTTTTACCAAAGGGGTCTGAATTACCTCGTCATAATCCCCCTTATTACCCCACCATGTTTCTCAAATTGTCCAGACAAATCATTTCTATAATTTTCTATGTGTTAGGTTATCCAAGTGATGACTGGGTTTATGAGGTTATTCTAGATTTTTTGTCTATGTTTTCATCTCGAAAGAAGCCTTCCATTTTGTTCAACTTTACCCAATACATTTTAGATCAAATTCATGAATAATTTGTGAATTTTAATGGCGAAACTGCTTTCAAGCACCAATATGTATTAGTCTACTTGTTCTTATATCATTAGTTTGAGAGATTTAAGATGCCACTTTACAAGCTAGATTCACAGGGAAGGCCACAATTTGTCGTTCATTGGACTTCACTAGTCAGAAAGAATTTAGAAGATTATTCCTTTAGTGACTTTGTAGATCAGTTTCTATATTTATCATTATGTCTTCTTAGTAGTGATGTAGTTCCAAGGATATCAACAAAGATCAAGAGAATTTTACATTTGAGTGAGCAGTCAAAGGTGGGAGACTGGTACTTATACTAGAAGTTTACAAAGATTAGAGTCTACGACTATGAATTATCACCTTACAAACTACCTGGATTTCTTTCAATCATAATTTTTTCTTGGGAATTTATAAGACATAGTCTAAATGTAGATGAATTTATTTTTGTATCCAAGAAAAAGATAACACAATTCAAACTAAAATCTCAAATTGGTCCTTTCATACTAAATCAAAGATCAACCAGTAAGGAAGCAAAGATTTTATTGTCTCAAATGAAGTTTAAATTAAGTTTTAACTGGCCTTATGACCCTTTGGGGGTGATTTCATTTATTAGACTTAAGCCGAACTTTTCTCCTTATATTCATTTTTCCAAACCATAGATTGAAAAATATGCTAATTAGGATGTTTTGGCACGAGAATATTTTGCAATAAGTTGAAGAGAATGTTTACATTCAAAAAACCATGGAAACTCCTAGACCTAAAGAGAAGGAATTAAAAATAACAGGTTATATCATTTCTCCTACTGGCTCAAGTTTTAAATCGATAGAATTCAGAGTTTTCAAAAGGAGAAATACAAGGGATACATAGTAGAAATCATTTGAAGCCAGGAACACATCTATCTATTACAGTAATGTATCAAGTGAGCACGTTTTCACTTTACAACAAATTGAATAAATATCCACCAATGCATCTGCTTCCCCTTCTTCTAGTGGAAAAAATATTTTTTCTAAATTCAAAGAAATGAAGAAGAAAAATGAGATACTTAAATATGCCACCTATTCTTAATTCTCGAAAGAGACTTCTTCCACCCATAACAGGTTATTTTCTACACTAGATCCTAACAGAGGATAGTTTTAGTTGGAATTCCTTGAGGCAAAAGTTCCATTTCTGAAATTTCCATAGGATTACAAGACTTCATTGTTTTGTTTTGACACGAAAAAACCCATCCTATAGATCAGATAGATCTACACAAGCATACTATTGAAATGATCTACAACACCCTAACAAGTTTTTCCATGGATGTTTCCATGTTGAAAACATCCTTAGCCAATGTACATTCTCAATTGACTTTAGAAAGAATGTCATCCTTGGCCAAGGATACAAGGATTAAATTGCTATAAGATATTGTCATCAAACTGGGATTGGACCCTAGTAATGTTTATGCATCTCAAGAAGTAATCAAGAATAGAAATGCATATATTCATGCATTGAGGTAAATATTGAAGTTGCCGGCTATAGAGCATACTCAAGATCAAGAGGTAGGGGGGTTAGTAAAGGAAAAGGAGAGTATGTTACATATGACTTTTTGAGTGAAAAATTCATATACAAAAGATGGAATCATAAAAGGAAAAACGTCTGAAGGAGAAATAACAAGAAGTTAGTGCAGGGACTTCAATAGTGGAAATAGGATCATCCAGCCAAGATTCAATAGAGTATTTATCTAAAGCAATGGTTGATTTGTATTTGAAAAATGTGGAAATTGAAAAACTAAAAGCATCATTGTAAAGGGTAGAAGAAAATAAAATTAAAGCAGACAATGAATACATTTCAGAGGTACAAAATAATTTCAATCTTACAAGACAACATGAATATATATATCTATATATATATATATATATATGTATATATATATATATATATATCTATATATATATATATATATATATATATATATATATATATATATATATATATATATATATATATATATATATATATTAGTCAGTGCACATAATCTGTTAGAGGCTAAGAAGTTGATTTATATAGATATAAACTCTGCAATTTCAGACTTATGGTATTCTATAGAAATAATTTTTGAACAACAACAAATATTGGAGAAAGATGAAAAGGCCATTGAACTTATTAAAGAAGCATTGGATCGTAAACCTGGAGAAGTAACTAGAATCATCAAGGTCTTAAATTCAAAAACCATGGAGGAACTGGAAGACAATGGGATTAAGGATGGGATAGATACAGTCCTAGAAGGAAGTAAGGTATTGAATAAAAGGAATTTTATGCTACAGTTGGAGAACAAATGTTAAAATTTATAAGTTCATATCAAAAAATTCCATAAAAAAGTTATTTTTTATGCCACAAAAAGGATTCCCATCATTGATGGATTCTCATGGTATATTAATCCAACAAGAAGACTATCAACGAAGTCTACATGACATAGTAGCAGGAAAATTAAAATTTTCCAAATCTAAAGGAATTGTTAGTTGTAAAAAAATTCTTCAAGGTATAGAAGATGATTTGTTTATTTCACGTGAAATTCATCGTCTTTTTGTCAGCAAAGCCACTTTTGAAGAATATACAGAGGTAGATGAGGCATACAAAAAGGAAATAAATTTTTCATGCCCAGATGATGCCCAGTGGGGTAATTTTTCTGAACTTATTAGTTGAGCAACAAGCAGGTTTCGTATTTCAACAAGAACAAGGGCACAATCAAAAGAGTGCAGATTTAAAGCCAGTAGTTGAAAGCGGGATCCTCGAATAGTGTGCAGTCCCACTAAATCAATTCATGGATCTCTATTTTGAGTTATATTAATTAGAATTATCAAAATCATTTTAGATAAAGTTTTACCTTTTCATGTAAAAAATTGTAATAGATTATATATTTTGAAAACACTATGTATATACTTTGTAATTCAAAGAAAGAAGGGTTGATACTTTGATAGAACTAAGAGATATTGTTGTATTTTGGAAATTTTGAAGATAACCAAAGGCTTCTTGCCTCAGTTTTTAGCAGCATTTATGTTCATGTGAGTTTTCCTATGTAATCATTTCTATCATTCTTCATATATTTGAGGTAACGTAGAAGTACTAGGTAAGGCTAGGTTGAGTGTTGACCTCCCTGACTTCCCACAATAAAGTTATTATTGATATCGAGAATAGTTAATTGAACAATTTGTTTAAATTAGTACCTCTACATAACAAAGTTGTTTCCTTCTGTCATCTCTTAAATATATATATGTTAGCTATAGAAATATTTCTATACGCCTCTGCTATATTGG
The DNA here is from genome assembly GCA_031772625.1 of Pinus tabuliformis. Lineage (NCBI taxonomy): Eukaryota > Viridiplantae > Streptophyta > Pinopsida > Pinales > Pinaceae > Pinus > Pinus tabuliformis. The sequence goes on along the minus strand of CM062812.1, from coordinate 177,251,068 downwards.
ATAATTCAAGTATTTAGGAAGGATATTTAGTTATCAAATATTTTCTTCTTTCATTTATCATAAGAATTTAAAGGATTGTATGATGTTAATATTGAGATCAACACTTTGAGAAATCTTTGAAGTTTCTAGATAATGTACATGTAAATGGTTTGAGTCATTGATCATCCATTTCAAATAAAATCCTCATTTAGATGCTTTGGCATAGTTCTCCAGCCAAGAACTATCTTCAAAGAAACAACACGACCTATATAGAACATGTCACTCTCTATCTCCAATCACAACACCTATGGAGCTAGAGTCTCTAGGCCTAAGTGTCACCTTTCAACCCCGGGACAAAACCTAAAACCCTTTCTGCTTGATAATTGAGATAGACATCACATTATATTTGAGTCTTTGTACAAACAGTACATTCTAAAGTCACATCACCTGACCTGACTCCATCCTTAATGGCACGACACCTAATCTCTTGATCTCTTTCTAAAGCTTGTCTCCCAACACCATGTGAAACTTCAAGTCCCACTTAGCTAGAGTCTTGAACACCTCCTAAAAACTTGTCATGTTCTTTGAGGCACCACTATCCATGTACCATGCAGCCTCGTCAATAGTACCTTGTGAGAAATGAGTGATCAATTGAAATTCCTCACTCTCCAATCTCTTGGAGAGTTCATTAATATCAGTAGAAGAGGTGACACCTGCAACCTACTTTCCCTTCTTCTTCTCATCATTTCCCTGCTTTTCCCTCAAAGACTTGTTCAAATAATGACCAAACTCTCTGTAGTTGAAACACTTGATCTTACTCAATTCCTTCTTTTTATTTCCCTTCATTCTAGTTGCAAGATCCACGTCATCATCAGAAGCCTTCTTGTTTACATAAATATCCTTGTCTCACAATTCTTCCTGAATGAAGTCATCCCACAACCTATTCCATTCTGGAAGCTTGTCCCTAGAAATGATCCCCTTAATCAATGTCTTTCACTCTGGAGTAAACTCCTTCAAGGAAATCCTCACCATTTTAGAATCTAAAAAATTCGCACTAATGGTAGAAAGCTCATCTTGAACCTAAGACAACCTCTTCATATAAGAAGTCACCCCTTCACCCTATATCATCTTGGTGGCCTTCAACTTATCCTTATCACCAATACCTAGTTCTTGTTCTTATTTTGGAGCATATTCTGAAGAGAATCTCACATCTCATGGGAAGTTTTATTCCCAGACAGATGAGGTATTAAGGAATACTTGACACCATCTAGGATGACAAACTTTTCCTTTGTATCCAACTCTTCGTACACTTCTAGATCCTTAGGGTTTGTTGGATTCTTGATTTCTTTCTTGACAAAGTCCCAGATCCTATTCACCATAAAAACCAACTTGAACCTTTCCCTTCATGGGCTATAGTTGGGCATCCCTTCCAACCTATCCTCATACTAGAGACCAGCCTACAATTTCGACATTGTTGCAAGCCCTTCAACAATAATGTAACCAACTCCCTCTTAAGTTGTACTTCTTTATGCACACTCTGATTCATAGGCCCTTCAAAGTAGCTTTGATACCATGTTGTTTTTCCATGATATTGTTGTATAGGTTAGAATCTTACAATCACTAATATACAGATCCAAGTATCACAACAAACTACTTTGCGTAGAAGAATATAAACAATAATAAATCTACTAGTGCACAAATATATACAACTTTCTACAATTTTCAATAACCCGACTTCATTATACTAACAAATTGATAATACCACATTATAGGGCTCTCATACTAGGGATAATTTCCCTTATACATCCATTGATACAAGAATCCAATAACAAGATACATTAATCATCTAGCTGATGCCACATACCATCACAACTCCTTGATCATACCCTAAACATAACTACTAGTCCTTTTGTTCTCAATTTACAACTCCTAACTCTTTCAATGGTCTTTCTCCTTTAGGTCACTAGAGTTAGATTCTCCAACACTTCTCTAGTTGATCATTAGTCCATCAATGCATCAACACATAGAAACCCTTGTTCAGTTATTCAAAATTTTGTTTGTGAACAACTCTCAACTACCCATTGCTTCTCCTCAGCTCCTTTGGGAATTCTTCCCTCTAATGTTTTGCTACACTACTCTAATGAAGACAAACATTGGGCCAAAGGGTTCCCACCTATCACTGCAATATGTTCTTCTCTAATAATGAACTTGGGCTAACTCACTTCATTGTCTTTTATCCTTCAAGGTCTCAAAACTAGAGCATATAATCTTCACCCTTCCTTCTATTTGTTAATGTCCTTCTTGGAAATTGATCTACGGATACCTTGATAACATACTTATTTCCCTCCAAAACCTCAAGATGTCCAATACTAATCTGTCCAATTTGGACTACTCATCCACTAGCAACAAAGCAACAGAAACACATGACAACATACTTTTTTGAGTTGGTGTACATTGTTGATAGTTTTGCAGTCTAGTTGGGGCACACTAAAGTCCATGTCAGCCCTAATTTTAGATCCAACAAGCCTCCTATATATGTGACCTTACTCCCTTATCCTCCTACGCCCATACACTATTGTTTTGGGTGGTATCTAGCCCTCGTTTAGGCCTTACTTCCCCCTTCAAACTAAGGTAGAGGGCTTGGCCTTTATCCCAAACAATGTGCAAGCCTATGAATACCTTATAAACTTCCCAAACAAGTATTTATCTTCTTGTAATGGAATGGAACCTTGTTTCCTACAAAATAGAGGAATATGTCACTCAAAACAACACCAAAATAGCCTATACTTTACCCAAAACAACTCGGCCCCTACTCTTGATCTCTGAAACCCTTAAATAGTCACAAAAGATGCTTAAACTATCCTCCTTCTCCTTCCCTAAGGTCTTCCCTAATCTGCGGCCCAAAACATGAGTGTTTGTCTTGTGACTTGATGCTTCTTGGATGGATCTACTAGCCTCCACACCCACATGTATTTATATGCCTCTTATGGGCTCCAACGACTTGTCTTTTAGGGATAAAACTGACTTAGGCAACTTGATTTTTTTTTGTGTAAACCCAACTAACACTTAAATATTTTTTATCTCAAACTACTAAATCATTCATTGTGTTCTTTGTGTTTCTTAGCTCCATTTAGCATCCTTTACAATCTCCAAGGGTTAGGTGTCAAAATATCCTTGTGCTTTCACACCTACAAGCTTGGGTGCAAAGCCCACACCTTGCGTTTTAAGCCCACAAACCACTTTTGTGGAGCGTATTCCTCCAAACCCTAAACCCTAGGTCTTGGAGTACCCCCCCACGCTACAAATTTCAATACAAACTTAACCACTAATAGGCTACTGAGATTTTTTATAATTGGGCCACTAGGAGGAAATGGATTCCATTCTATTCGAGTGAATTTTGTTCCATATACATAGATGAGCAGCGTAGTTGAGAGTGGATACAACATTGTGTTGCATATACATAGATGATCAAAGTAGTCGAGATTGGATACAGAGAGAGAGAGAGAGAGAGTTTATAATCTTTTATCCCACAGGTGACAAGTCATACTCCTTTGTACTTGCATCCATTTCCATTAAGAGAAAGTGAAGGTTTTATCTTTCAAATTTTAACTATTATTGATTTATTACTTTTCATTTAAACCACCTGATCCACTCACAGGTGTAGATTGTTGAATGTTATATTTATTTATGAATCCAAAAAGAGTGGAGATAAAATATCCACATATAAGGGGAGAAGAGCATTGTATAAGAAGAACCAAATTACTAATAAAAATACTTGCATTATTTAAAGAGTTCTCAAGGATGAAGGCAACGACGTACTTGATGGGGTATCTTCTGTTGGGTGTGGAGCCTAATCATCTTCTATATTCAAAGGTATCACCGCATTAGACCCCAATTCGTAATGGGGTGGCAACACCGCCGGTAAAATATTCGCCGCAAGGGGTTCCAGGGGGGGCGTGGCTGCGACCTTTGGGAGCCCACCCCTAGCGGGGGGATCGGGGGCAGCACCCTTGAAGCTAAGAATAGATGAACAATTGCCTTGTAAAATGTTGTAATTTCGTAGTCAATATGGGCCATTCATTAGGAGAAGATATGACAGTAAAAGTTACGTTTAATTTAGGGTTTTTTGCCCTAGAAGGCAACCCCTCGCTATATATGAGGGAATTGTATTGTGTCTATGGATATATGTATTCTGAGTAAGGAAGAGAGAGGAGATTGAGAGCGAAGAGGAAATTACAGTGGATCTACTGTAGATTGTATATCTTCAGTTTGTTGGATAATATAAAAGGAAGGACTAGCTATTTCTCTGTGGACGTAGCCCAAACTGGGTGAACCACATATATTTGTGTCTCTCTTGTTTTATGCATTTTCTGTTTTTATATTTCTGCAATATTTTATGTGCTCCATTGCTCTGTAATATATAATTCTCTAACATCTTCTCCTTGTGGAGTATCATCCACTTGTTTGATGAGAGGGGGAAGCACCTTTGTATCCAAATATTGAGACTAGGGGCAACATCTTGAGCAAGAGGAGGAAAGACATTAGATAATAGATCCTCCAATAAAGCCTTAGATGACACTCCAAGAGATTCTTTTCAAGTCCATCTCTAACACTTGCAACCCCGTGAGAAATCCAAGCCATGGTGTCTATATGAATGGAACCTCCCACACTTGAAGGGATTTCCTTCATAGTCCACTCCTACAATGAATAGAAGACCATCAATGTATGGAGATTGATTCAAGAAGTCCTTTAGAAACATTAACGCCAATAAGGATTTTTTCCATTCCCATGTATCCTGTGATTTGAAATGAGAAATCCATGTCATAGTATAAGCCTACAAGATTCCTAAACTCTTGGAAAAACTCCTTTGACAAAAAACTAATGGGAAGGCATAATAGCCTAACCCATATAGGAATAACCCCCAACCACTCCAACAAGAATCAGATTTGATAGTCAAGTTATTTTCAAAAATAGGGTTTGTGAGCCCCAACTCCATCTCTCCTAAAGATATAAGTGTACATTATTTCTAGAATTGGTTAACTAAATTATGCAACTCCTACCCAAGATCATGCACAATAGAGAGTAGAGTAGGACCTTGATAATGTAGGTAGTTACCTTTTTTTAGAGTACTCATTTCCATTCTTTTACTAGCAAACCTACCCACAATCATCAATCCTTTAGTTTTTTATATTCGATGTTGTTTGATATCTTCCCCTATTACCAAATTTGGAATATTAAACTATTGTTTGACATATTCTTTTGTGACAATGCATTGGTGCCATGGTCGAAGGGATTAAGGGATTAGTCATTAAAATCAAAGGGAGATTAGGGTTTCCACCATGCAAATGTTCCCAAGATAGGAATTTTTAGATGAAATATCCATCAATGATGTTGTTATGAAACCAACTCAAAAAAAAGATAGAATGGATCGATCAACACCTTAGAATTCAGCCTCTTCGAGGGGGAAACCTCCCTTACATTACATAAATGAACAATTCTTGGATGATTCAAATGACAAAACCTCCTTTCTATATATAGGAGTCTAAGGAGTCACAATATAACCCAGCTGACCTAACAATAATAATATAAAGCCACAAAAATAACAATAGAGGGATTCTATGGGGCACAGTAATGACAATATGGGGACAATAGGGGCACAACAATATTAATAAGGGATACAATTACAATAGTAATGGGGTAATCACTAGTATTATAGGGACCTAACATGCCCCTCTCCTTCAAAAAACTATTGTCCTCAATGCTTGAGTAGTTCCGGATGCTTCTGTATAAAATTTTCATCCTCCCATGTGGAATCTTTAGCGGATAAGTTCTTCCACTTGATAAGATACTCTGAAATTGATCGATTTCATAGCTATCAAGTTCTTGTTTCTGTGACTGCTTCCGGTTCCAATATAATTTTTCCTTCCTCATCAAGTTCTGGCAATATTGTTTGAACTGGGAGCTTGTCACCTATAACCTTCTTTAAACATGAAACATGGAAAACTGGGTGCAATCGAGAAGTTGCAGGAAGCTCCAATTTGTAAGCCATAGTACCAATCTTTTGCAACACCTTGTACGGACCATAATACTTTGGTGATAATTTATTATCCTTCTTAGCTTGCTTGAGGGACATTTGCTTATATGGTTGTAGCCGTAGGAATACCCAATCACCTACATCAAAACTTCTTTCACTGTGATGTTGATCTGCCTGTCGTTTCATTCTATTATGTGCCAACATGAGGTTATCAGAGTTGGAGGACTTGTTGTTGATGTTCAATGTGATTTTCCACTGCTTGAACCTTAGAATTTTCTCTTAAATATGATGTGATGGATGGTGGCTGATATCCATAAAGTGCCATAAATGGGGTCATTTTTGTTGCTGTATGGAAGGAAGTGTTATGTCACCATTCAGCTAGAGGTAACCATTTGACCCATTGTGTCTGTTTATCAAATACAAAGCAACAAAGATATCCTTCCAAACATTTGTTTACTATCTCAGTTTGCCCATCAGATCGAGGATGATAAGATAAGCTATGAGCTAACTGAGTACCAAGACAAGAAAATAATTCTGTCCAAAAATTTCCAGTGAAAATGGGATCTCTGTCACTTACAATAATATTTGGGTTTCCATGTAGCCTTTGAATTGTTTCCATAAATGCAGTAGAAACTATACTAGCTTTAAATGGATGTGAAAGTGCACAAAAGTGTGCATACTTGGTAAGTCTGTCAACTACCACCATGATGACACTCTTTCCCTCAGACTTGGGTAAACTTGTGATAAAATCCATTGAAACCTCCTCCCAACGTTGGCTTGGAATGGATAAAGGTTGTAATAGACCCGGTGTCTTAATTGTTTCAACTTTATTTTGTTTGCAAACCAAACATTTCGCCACAAACTTTTGAATATCCAATTTAAGACCATCCCAAAAAAAATCCTTCTTAACCCTGTGGTAAGTTTTTAAAAATCCTGAGTGCCCTCCTAAGGGAGAAGTGTGCAATTCCATAAGAATCTTTTGTTTTAGTTGGGAATTCTTACAGAGGTATAAGCGATCTTTGTACCATAACGAATCATTTTGCCAGCTAAATGTATCAGATGTACTGGAATCTTGTTGTAACTTTCGAATAAGTGCCCACACTTCTTCATCATTCTTCCATTCCTCCCTTGCTTCGTTTATCCAATCTAGTTGGATAATAGAAATGGCGCACAACAATGCTTCCACATCCTCATCCTTTCTTGAGAGTGCATCTGCCACCACATTTTGCTTCCCTTTTTTGTAGATGATTTCAAAGTCATAACCCAACATCTTTGTGACCCACTTTTGCTGCTCTTCAGAGGATAATATTTGTTCTAAAAAGTGTTTAAGGCTATCATGATTCGTTTTTACCTTGAACTGTCTTCCCATTAGGTAGGGTTGCCATTTCTTAAGCTCATGGAGTATTTCCAACATTTCCTTCTCATAAATAGCTTTGTGTAAAAACTTTCCCTTTATTGGACGACTTTCAAAAGCAATGGGTCTTTCATCTTGCATTAAAACAGTGCCAATTCCATTTCTTGAAGCATCACATTCCACAATAAAGGTTTTTGTGAAGTCTGGTGTAGCTAAGACCGGTGCTTGGCACATTTCCTCTTTAAGATGTTCGAAGGCCTTTGTTGCTTCTGGAGTCCATGAAAATGCATCTTTCTTCAATAATGTTGTTAGAGGTGCTGCTATTCTCCCATAATTCTTAACAAACTTCCGATAATACCCTGTCAACTCGAGAAATCCTCACAGATGCTTTATGGATGTGGGGATTTTCCATTCCTTAATGGCTTTAATTTTGCTAGGGTCTACCTTAACTCCTTCATGAGATACAATATGACCCAGATATTCCACCTCTTGTACTCCAAAGAAACATTTGGATCTTTTTTCATATACTTGTTTCTCCTCCAATAGTTGTATCACCCTATCAACATGATCCTTCCAAGACTTGTTGTAGATTAGTATATCATCAAAAAATACAAACACAAATTTTCTAAGGAAGGGTTTGAAAATGGAATTCATCAAACCTTTAAATGTAGAAGGTGCATTGGTAAGGCCAAAAGGCATGACCAAAAATTCATAATGACCCTCATGAGTTCTAAATGTTGTTTTCGGAATGTCTTCAGTGATTCATTCTGATTTGATGATATCCTGAACGAAGATCCAACTTGGTGAAGTAAATTACTCCATGCAATTCATTCAGTAATTCATCAATGACAGGAATGGGAAACTTATCTTTAATAGTGAGCTTGTTGAGCTACCTATAATCCGGACACATGCGCCATGATCCATCCTTCTTGTGCACCAATACTACTGGAGCGGAGAAAGAACTTTGACTAGGTTGGATTATACCCACCTCTAGCATTTCTGCAACCATACATTCAATTTCACTCTTTTGGGCATAGGGATATCTGTACGGCATGATGTTTGGAGAAACACTTCCTGGAATCAGATGAATAGCATGATCATGATCATGAATAGGTGGGAGAACTTTGGGAGTCTCAAATACCTTGGAATGATTGTCCAAGACTTTTTGGAGATCTGGAGAAATAGATGATTCCAATGTGGAAACATCTAGCGAACATAATTGTGCAATTACACCTCTTTGTTCCTTTTTTAGAAGCTTTGTCATACCGTTAGAGCTGATTATCTTTCCCGGTTTCCCTGCAATACCCCTTAATTCAACTTCCTTTCCTTCCACAGAAAATTTCATGAAAAGTTCTTGAAAATTAAAAGCTATTGTACCCAAGGATTGTAGCCATTGGACTCCTAGTACAACATCAGCACCTCCCATTGGAATGGAAAGCATTGGGCTATTCAATACATATTCTCTCATGGATAGCTTGATATTATGGCACTTTCCAGAGCAATTTATCATTCCTCCATTTGCAACCATCACTTGACACTCTGGTGCTGGATATATGAAGCAATTCAATTCTTTTGCTATCTTACAATGAATAAAATTGTGGGTACTTCCTGAACCAATCAACACTATTACCTTTTTCTTCTCGATTTATCCTTCTATCTTGATGGTTTAACGAGTGGCAATTCCAGCCAATGCATTACAAGATATGGTCAGATTCATCTCTTCTTTATCTAGGCTTTGTTCCTGGAGTATATCCTCTTCTTTTGACCTTTCTTGCTCCTTTTCTTCTTCCTCTTCACAATCTATGTAGAATAATTTCTTCTCATCACACTTATGACCTTTAGTGTATTTGCTATCACAACTGTAACAAAGCCCTTTTGCTCTTTTTTCTTCCAATTGTTGTGGTGTCAACCTTATAGGTTGTGGAAGACTAGGGGCAACAACACTTCCATCTTTATAGTTGTGAGTGGTATGCTTCTTGGTTGCCATAATTTTGCTTTCCATTTTTCTTGCTAACATGAATGCCTTCTCTAATGAATTAGGTTCCCAAAGGCGAACATCATGTTGGATATTATCCTTTAAAGTCCCTATGAACAGATCAATCCTATGCTCCTCTAGAATATTTTTTACCCTTATGTTCAATTTTTGGAACTCCTCAATGTGCTCCATTATTGAACCCTTTTGTTTGAGACTTATCAATTGGCTAAAAAAAGTGTTGCTTTTTGTATCCTCATAATGAGCTGTCAATTCTTCCGTAAAAATTGCCCAAGTGATAATTTGTTTACGAGAGCAAAGCCATTGATACCATACAAACTGATTTGGTTCCAAATATAAAGTTGCAATACATACCTTTTGTGTGTTTTGCACATTATTGAGGTCGAAAAATTGCTCCATTTGTAATCTCCATGTTGCGGGATCCTTGCCATCAAACTTCCTCATATCGATTTTTGGAATATGGTGGGTCTTCGGTCCAACATTAGAGTCTATGAATTCATGATTAACATTTCTTTTGTTCTCATCATGAGTTTCCTTTACTACCCTTTCACCATTAGTAACTTTGTCAAATCTGTCTTCAAATCTTCCATGCTTGTCTTCAAATCTATCTTCAAATCGTCCATCTTAGCTTCCATGCCATTCATCTTAGCTTCCATGCCCTTTATCTTAGATTCCACGCCATTTATCTTAGCTTCTGTTAGCTTTTGTGAGAGTGACATTTGTTGCACTTGGTCTTGTAATTTTGATATATCATGTAGCATTTCTTCCTCTTCTTCATGAGTCATGCTAGGGCTTTCAGGTTGCTTACTAAGTGTTTTCATTTTCTTTCCTCGGGGCATCAATTACCAATAATAACGCTCTACTATTCCCTTTGAATTCTTCAAAATAATTTTTCAAACCAAGCTTAAGAAAAAATTTAAAAAAATCTACACACATTTTTTTACTTTGTAGGAGCTCGATATTGCCTCTAATGTATCTCTGTAATTTTGGATCATCCATTTCTGAAATTGTGACTTGAAGTAGTCCTCTATGTCCTCTTTACAATGCCACCAGTCTGATCCAAATTGGATTCTCCAAGGAAGAGTTATGCCAAATCTCCCACAGTGACCTGATTATAGACTAGTTCAGTAGTGCGAACTTGTATGACGTTCCACGAGTCACTGTTTTGACCTTTTTATCTGACAAATATACAAAAGAAACTATTGCCTATCCTCTTTCTGTACCTTCTTACGAAATTTCAATCCGATTCTCAGAGAGAAAGTTATGACGATTTTCCCGAGGTCACCTGTTTGGAATGTAATTCAAGAGTCTGCAAAAAGACCAACTTCCTCAGATCATATCTCCACAAATATAGCGCGAAAATCTATCAAATTTGGACCCCAAGGTTCAATGTGATTCTAAAATGGGTTTTTTTTAGCTTCTGAAACATCGCAGAAAAAAAGTTATAGCGAAAATGCCACGATCACCTATTTGGAGCAAAAAAACCCTAGTATCCAAAGCTCTGATACCAAATGTTATGAAACCAGCTCAAAAAAAAGATAGAATGGATAGATCAACACCTTAAAATTTAGACTCTTCGATGGGGCAACCTCCTTTACATTACATAAATGAACAATTCTTGGATGATTCAAATGACAAAACCTCCTTTCTATATATAGGAGTCTAAGGAGTCACAATATAACCCAGCCGACCTAACAATAATAATATAAAGCCACAAAAATAACAATAGAGGGATTCTATGGGGCACAGTAATAACAATATGGGGACAATAGGGGCACAAAAATATTAATAAGGGATACAACTACAATAGTAATGGGGTAATCACTAGTATTATAGGGACCTAACAGATGCTTTTGGATCCTCCTTTAAGAGGATATATTCCACACATCTGGTCATTTATGACATCAAAATGATCAAATATGGGGTTTGCTTCTCAAGAGTCTTCATATCTATGGGATACAATGTGAAGAACCATAAATGAGGCTACTAGATTCTCCTTCAAGAAGAGATCTTCAACACACCTGATCATCAATGCCTTCATAATGATCAAATATAGGAGTCTTCGTATTTATGGGATACAATGTCAAGAAGTTGAGTGGTGATGCTAAGATCTAGTTCCACAAAGTATCCAGATGGTTGGAATAGCTCAGGAATGTTGGAAATGATGGGAGGTGTTGTAGCTCATTTTACTTTTATATGTATGTAGGAGAGATGTATAAATATGTATCAGTTTAAGATATATATATATATATATATATATATATATATATATAAGAAAAGGAAAGTAAGACAAAAATTTTATGTTATGATTGATTAAACTGTTTTAATAAAGTTTTACACAAGTATTAACATAAACGCGTGGAGCCCAACGTCAACGTCACTACATCAGAGTTTAAAGGTTGGGAAAATTTATAGGCGCGATGAAATAAAGGAGTGGGGCCCGTGGGATGGAGCAAACCTGGTGGCACTACATTCCCAACGGGTAGCTCTCCCAGTCCCCCCATATGACTTTTCAATGCCAAAACAGATCAGCAGATTTATGGCTGAGGATGGTTACAGGGGGACTCCATCATGTTTCTCCTATAGTAGAGTCTTCCCCCATATGATGTCAGCAAGAGAGTGTGTTTGGTTGGAAAGCGAGAGATTATTTGTCCGTTAAACATTTTCCATTGCATTGTCACCATTTTTCATTTTCCACCTCATCCTCCACGTCAGCCATCTTTTCATGGCCAGCTCATTTTTCTCAATTCTTTCAAAATTACAATTAATGCTATTTACTTACCCGTTACTCTATTTTCCATAAAATCTTGTTCCCTCCACATTTCCTTCACTGTTGTTTATGTTCCTGCTGTAAAAATTGGACTGTACCGATTGTAAAAGTTAGTTTTCATCACCAGTCACTGTTCTGACATCTGTAAAGAGTATCAGCATTCAAAATTTGGGAAAATGTCAATGAAAAACATTGTTACATGCTCTACCTTTTGTATTCCTTCAATGGATACTGAAAGAGATATTTTTGACCTAGTTCGTTCCATGAATTATATAGAAATTTATCATCAAATTTTGCTGCACCAAGCTGAGTCACCCATATATGTTGTTGTTATTAGGTCTAGTGTCTTAGATGCCATGATTCCTTAGACTTACATCTTCCCTGAGTTCATAAATTGGCTTGTCTCTGCCCTTTACCCTCATAAATGTTTTGTTATGAATAAATTAGGGAAAATGTTTTTTAATTCTTAGCCTTATTAATTCAGCAAGCTTTATGCTTTCCGGTTGCAAATTCTTGTACTGCATTCTCATAAGAAGCTATGATTTCATCTTTCCAATACATGTCTACTCCTAATTATGCTCAACTTAGTTTCTTTTTAATGCCTACTATAAAAAAAAATCATGTGGAACCTTCTCATTTTCCTCTAGACACTTTTGTTGGAGAAGTTAGACCTGTGCTACAAATTTTGGACAAAATCTTAGGAAAGGAAGATGCAAACACTGTGGATAGGGCCATTTTAGGAATTTTGAGTTTGATTATGAACCCATAAATAGTTTTTGATACACCTTCTTTCTATGAAAAGATGATAAATTCTCAATTAATAGATCTTCCTCTCACTGGTTGCTTTATATTTCCATCTCTCATTACATATCTCTTTTTGTATACCCATGTGGAAAGATTCACGCATTTAGGGCTGAATATCACAGACCCTCATAAAAATAATCAGTCAGTTGTATTTTGGACTAATGTGTTAAGAAGCACTGGAAATGACTAAGGATTAATGTATTTTTCTTCTTCTTTATTGATTTTTTAACAGTTTGTTGAACCTCGGAATTACCCTCTCCTTGACATTTTTTCTCACCTTTTTCCCTCACTTTCTCATAATATTACAGACCCAATCAATGATAAATGATAGGTTTTGTCTTAAGGAAAGCATTAAAATGATCGCCATATTATATTTTCATGTTCTTTCTATTTGAATAGAATTTTGAAAATTAGCTACAGAACGTAGCCTATTCTGCGGCTAACTATGGATTCCGTAGCTACTCTCATGGTTTGGCAGGTTCCATGTGTCAAATGAAGAATTGGGCCACATGGTCATTTCTAGAATCATCTCCACATGGATTCTATCCTATTCACTTGGTCCAGATCGATGGAAAAGTAAGCATAAGGTCATCGTCAAAGATGGAGTCAAAGTACGTTATTCGAAAGCAGTAGGACTCTTGATTTTCTCTTTCATAGCTAATCAAGAGTCTAATAGTTCTGTTGCAAATCTAATTCGAATTAGCCACCTGTAGCTAATCAAAAGTTTAAACAGTCCTATTGCAATTCGAATTAGCCACCTGTAGCAAGTTTATCTCATAAATAGTCATGTTAAATTTAATTCGAATTAGCCACCTGTAGCAAGTTTATCTCATAAACAGTTATGTTATTTTCCTTTAAATATTGGTTGCATGGAACCAAGAGGAAGTTAGAAGTTAGAAGGAATTACATGTTAAGTTCAGGCTTTTTGTTGATACTCTGTATATTCACACTTCGTTTTTTTCATAATACAAATTTCGTATTGCCAATGAACATTTAAAGTGCATCCTTAACTAGCTAGCATTCCAGTCTCGTCAGTTGCAGAGGGCCCCTGAACTGAAGGAGGTTTTCATTTGTTGTTTTTAGTTCAATTTCTATTACCTGTTTTCAAAAAATCTGTTTTCTACACTAGGATGATATTTCATTTCAGTTTTTAATCATTAGCATAATGATAAATCACAATTGTGCAACCTTGTTCTTCTAAGATATTTCGTGGAGGAAAACGACTATGTTTCCAAACTGAATTAAGATTGAAGTAATAAGAATACACAGTTGCTTAGTTTTCTTACTGTTTTGTCATTCATTTTCTTAGAACATAATTTTCAATTAACTTTGCTAATGGATGTTTTCAAAACCGATTTCAAGATGATGATGATCCTAAACTAAATGGTTAAAAGTCTAATTCATACAGTGATTGAATTTACTCAGTACATTGTTATTTTCCTAGGAACTTAGGAACTAAGATATAATTGATTTCTTGCACAGCACTTTAAGAGGGTAATGCTTCACATTTGAATGTTGGAGAAAGTAAAAAATACATTAGTTGTTTGCAGTTTGTTTTACATGCTTTTACCTTTTTGCTTTCAAATCCCCAATCAGTTGCATCACTGATATTCCCAATAATCATATCAAGGAGATTGATTTAATCATATTACAAAATTGAATGGTTGAATGTTTAATGAATGCAATTACTGAGTTTCCTTCTGCATCAATTTCATTCTTGGTTTTAAGAATTAGATCCATGGATTAGGATTAATGATAAGATAAGATAGATGCTCTATTTTTTTTATTAGGTTCTAACTAGCCAATAGTTCTTGGTCCATTTTTAGTTTAAAATTAGATTAATTTAGGAACATTTCCTTTCCTTTAAAATTCATTAGATTCACTAAAATTTTCTCATAGTTTCAGGTTGTACATTCTTAGACATAAAAGAACATAAACCCCCCAAAAATAACATAAAATACAAAACAACGAAGTAAGAAAAAATTTAACTAAGCACACATAGTGCACCACACTTCATCAGCTTACCAACCTCGGTTGATAATTTATGCAAGCAATTTAGGACACTAAATTGAAAAAACACAGTTCTCCTCCACCTTTTTTTTTGCCAATGGCCCAGGCTTTACTTCAACTCAATAAGGATGTTAAAGTTGGTGATTGGTTTCAATTTGAAGAATATTCAGAGATCAAAATATATGGAGTAGACGTTTCCCCTTTCATACTTCCCGTTTTTGTGCATATGAGGTTGTTTGCATTAGAATTCATCAGACAGGGCTTGAATGTAGATCAAGTACACTTTGTGCCAGCAAAGAAGGGATATTTGTTTAAATTTCCAAAGATAGTGGGATCTTTCATTGTAAACAACATACAAGCCACAAGGGAAGTACAGAAATTACTTGAGGAGATGGATTTACAACTGGGTGAAAATTGATCATATGACCCACATCACATTATTTCAAATAAGAGGGTATAAAATACTTATGCTCCCTTTATTCGTGAATTCAAACCAGCAATGGAGAAACTAGCCAATGGAGGCCAATTTAAATTATCAAGAGGTAAGGAAATTGAGAGTCCTCATTAGAGTGAGTGTCAGACCAGGATGTAACTCCTCAAAACAATTCATGATATTCATTCAGGTTGGTTTTTATTATATACATGAGGGAGACATTATTCATTTCATCTCCTAGTGACTCTTCATATTTTCTATTATTTATTTACATCAATTTCAATTATTCACCCAATCCTGATGATTAGGTGTCAACATTCCCCCCCTTAATCTGAAGGGATGTTGGTGAGTCCAAGCATCGTTCTGAATCTTTCAAGCTTTTCTCTTCCAAGCGCTTTGGTGAAGATGTTTGCAATTTTCTCATTAGTGGAACAATGGCAGAGATAGATTATTTTGGCCTCAACATGATGTCGAATCAGATGATATTTAGTATTGATGTGCTTTGTTCGATCATGGAACTTTGGGTTCTTGGCCAACTTTATTGCCGAGGTATTGTCAATCATGAGTGGAGTTGATTATACTTGTTTTACCTGCAAATCTTCAAGAATTTTCCTCAGCCACACAATTTATTTTTTTGCCTCAGCTGTTGCCACATATTCTGCCTCTGTTGTGGAAACTGCTAGAACTGATTGTTTGCTTGATCTCCAAGAGACAGCTCCTGATCCAAGACTCATAGCATAACCTAAAGTAGATACCCCAGTTTCTTTGTCTCCATCGAAGTCTGAATTAGAGTAGCCAAATAAGCTGAATTCGTCCACCTGTGTATACTTGATACCAAAGTCTTAAGTTCCCTTCAAGTACCTTAGAACTCTTTTTGCAGCAGACCAATGTCCCTCACAAGGATTTTGCATAAACTTCGAGAGGATTCCAATAGCAAAATAAATGTTTGGTCTGGTAGTAGTTAGGTAGTTGAGACTTCCTACAAGCTGTCTATGCTTTGTTGCATCCTCAAATTCTTTTCCTTCAATGGATGTGAGCTTTATGTTTTGTTCCATTGGAGTAGTAAGAGGATTGCATTTTGTCATGCCAAACCTGTTCAATAGATCTCCAATGTACTTCTTTTGAGAAAGGAATATGGACTTCAGATGTTGAGTTACTTCAAGACTAAGATAGTAATGAACATAGCCCAAATCAGTCATTTCAAAACCTTTCCTCAATTCCTTCTTTATGGATGCAATGTAGCTTTCATTGTTCCCTTTCATCAAAAGATCATCTACATATACCAGAAGATATACAACTGTTTTTCCAAACTTCTTGACAAACAAAGTTGCATCATCAAGATCATAATGTTTGAAATTGAGTTTCAGAAGATGCTTAGTTAGTTTTTCATACCAGGCTCACGGTGCTTGTTTGAGGCCATACAAGAATTTCACGATTTTTCATACTTTATGTTCATGTCCTTTCACAACAAATCCTTCAGGCTGGGACATCAAAACATTCTCATGTAGATCTCCATTCAAGAAAGTAATTTTTACATCCATTTGATGGATTTTCCAACCGTTCTGAGCTGCTAGGGAAAAGAGTGTCCGGATGGTAGCCCATTTTGCTATGGGGGAAAAGTATCCTCATAATCGAGACCTTCCTTCTGTGCAAAAACTTTTACCACAAGCCTGGATTTGTGCTTGTCAAGTGAGCCATCAGCTTTATACTTGTTCTTGTAGACCCACTTGCAGCCAATTGGTTTGGTTCCTAATGGAGGATCAACCAGCTTCCAAGTGCCATTCTTTATCAGGGCATCATACTCCTTTTGCATCGCTTCTTTCCATTCATCATGAGAAGCAGCTTCTTTGAAGGAAGTTGGTTCGAAATATATAGACAAATTCAATTCACAATAATAAGAAACATCCATATCAACAGGTGAATCAGAGTCATCTACATCACCTCCATTTTGCCGGTTTGAATTTCT
Organism: Pinus tabuliformis; assembly: GCA_031772625.1. Taxonomy (NCBI): domain Eukaryota; kingdom Viridiplantae; phylum Streptophyta; class Pinopsida; order Pinales; family Pinaceae; genus Pinus; species Pinus tabuliformis. Next base: position 177,233,725 of record CM062812.1, on the reverse strand, counting down.
AGTTCCTGTCTTTCCAACCTCATCAGGATGAACACTTTCAAGTGTCTTTGTCAGCCACTTTGGGGGACCTTTCTCAGATGGTCCAAGCTGCTCCGTTGATTGAGTTGGAACTGAATCAAGATTGAGTCTCCCAATTCTATCAATCACATCACTTAAAGTATCATCCGTTGTTGGAGTTTCATGTGGGGGAGAGAGTGCTTCAGAAGAAGATTCCACAGGTTGATCTAGTATAGGAATCCCCCCTTCAAGATGTGGAATCTGATTATCAAATTCTTGAAATGATTTTGCATTTGCAAATCTATCCAAGCGATCAAGTTGCCTCTCAACAACATTGTCAGTTTTGGATGATTTAAGAAAGATTACATCTCTAGATGCAACAAACTTTTTATTGACTTCATCATAGAGGTGGTATGCTTTGGAGGTGTTTGAATACCCTAGGAAGATACACTTATGACTTCTTCACCAAGTTTGTTTCTATGTACCTTTGGTATCAAGGCATAACAGGTGGAACCAAAGACCTTGAGATGCTTTACCGAAGGAATGTGCGCATACCACATTTCATAGGGAGTCTTGTTTCTGATAGCATTAGATGGACATCTATTCTTTATATATACAACACATAGAACTGCATCAGACCAAAACATCAATTTTACATTTTTGAAAAACATCATGGAGCGCACCATATTTAAGATTGTCCTATTCATTCTTTCAGCTACACCGTTCTGTTGGGGATTATAAGGAACAATTGTTTGATGTTTGATCCCATGTTGGTGAAGATAGTTTTAAAATTCATTTGAAGTGTATTCTTTTCCATTATCAGTGCAAATAGATCCAATATGAGATTGTGCATCATTTTCAATCCATGTATGAAAGTTCTTGAATGTTTGAAAAGCATCAGATTTGTTCTTCAATAAATAAACCCAACACATTCTAGTGTAGTCATCAATAAAGGTCATCATATATTTATTTCCATTTGCAAAAGGAATAGGCATCGGACCACATAAATCTGAATGAATGAGTTCAAGTTTTCTATGTGCTCTTGAATGTGAATCATGAAAAGACTGTTTGATATGCTTTCCTAGAATACAAGCATCACATTGCTTAAGTTTCCTAGGAATTGTAGGTAAACCAGTAACACCATTTTTCTTCAACAAACGAAGGCTATCATAGTTCAAATGTCCAAATCTAGCTTGCCATAATAAACTTGATGGAAGTGTACCTTCTTCATAATGAGAATTGTATGAGAAATGTTGTGCACGAGTAGAGGTACCCTGCAACTTGAGAAGCCTTTCTTCTTCTATCCCCCTCATGACAAGTGAGTGGTTAGATGCTTTTCTCACCTCAAGCTTGCCATCAAACATATGAATGGAGTGACCTTGCTGGCAGATGTGGACCAAGGACAACAAGTTTCTCCTCAGTTGTGGGAGATATAGAACATGATGCAGAAGAAAGTCTAGAAGACCAGGCAATTTAAGCCTGATTGTGCCAAGCCCTGATGGCTTGAGTTTTGATTGGTCTGCAAAGTATACTGCTCCATCAACATTGTCAGTGAATTCTTCAAAAAAATCTTTTCTATGAGTCATGTGGCAAGTTGCTCCTGAATCAAGAAACTGATCATTTTTACAAGAAGCAAGTGAAGCATTAAATAAGTCTTCATTTACTCCAATATTACATTATGCCACAACATAATGAGTGGATTCAGGTGCTTTATCTTTGTCTGTGTCATTATTTTTACCTTTGGGTTGGTTTCTTTACTGCTCAATTCTGTCCCAAGATAAACTTACATGTGGAGGCATCATGTGATCAATTTCTTTGCAGCATATGCAGTGCAAATCTGACTTTTCTCCTTGAGAGTGTCTACCCCCCTCCCTCTAAATATCTTCCTCTACCTCTTCGACCACCTCTTCCTCTGGAAGAATCTTGGGCAAGATTATTTTCTTTATGAGCAAGGCACACAGCCTCTTCAAAAGATTCAGGGGTTGTCTTCTTTCCAAAAGCTTTCTCTCTTTCAGCAATTTTTTTCACAAGAGAGTCAAAGGTAATATCTTTGAGATTTCCATTTTCTTGCAATGACTCAAGATAATTGGAGTAAGTAGGATAAAGTGCCTTGAGAAAAGCGATAAGAGGAATATCCAATTCAACCTTGGTGGCTTTGATATAATGCATTATATATTTTACTTCAGATGCAAGAGCAAGAGGATCATTATTTTGTAATTCAAGAGTGAAGAGTTTAATCATTAGTTGAACAACTTCAAGTGTAGAGTGTGATTCATAGAGTTCCTTTAGTTTTTATAAGGCTTAGAAAGCATTTGAAAATGGAGAAATATGGTAACTCACCTCTTCACTTACAGATGCTGCAATTAATGCATAGGCTTTGTTATTCTTATTTTCCCAAATGGCGAACTCCTTGTTTGAGGTAGGTTGTTCTGTCTCTTTGTCTCCGTCTCCAACACACACTCCTTTCCACAACTCATTGAAAATGAGGGTGTGTTTTATCTTCTGAGACCACTCAGGATAGTTCTCCTTGCCAGTGAGAACTACTCCCACAATAGATATGATTGAATGCATTGTAAAATCTGAGTGCTGTAAAAATACTTCTGCTACTAAAAACAAAAATTGATTTTGATATATGGAGATATAGGTATCACTGTACAAAATGTATTACCATACACCGCAAGGTAATAGCATTCACCACTCACCGATTCTAATATTTAAGGCCATATACAATGCAATAGCTCACAGTCAGTAAAAAAAAAATCATACCATTGGTGCAGGAGAGGAGGTTCTCATGCATAGGCTCTGGACAACAATCGCATTGGAGCAGTGTATCAATTGAATGGATTAATCACACCATTTTTTAATGCATAAATCTTATAGTATTCTTACCGCACCATTTCTCACCTCTGTCATACAATATAGTCTTCAAAAAAAAAATCACACCTCTTTGTCATACAATATAGTCTTCAGAAAAAAATTCACACCTCTCTGTCATACAATATAGTCTTCAAAAAAAAATTCACACCTCTCTTAGTGTATAAGACATCAACCTATAACAAGGTATGTCTGCATATGGATATCAACTCATCCTTTTGAACATTATCATCATGTCTCCAATAATGCAACTTTGAGTAATCATCCATGTATCTAGCATATTGTATATAGCACTATGTAACAGCAGCAATCCTCATCCATGTGAGTGCCAAGAACCATAGGAATCTTGAATCATAACTGTATTATATGTCGACAGTAGCATATGAGTGACTCATCATCAAGTATATTCAAGCTTTGTACTTCTCCTTATCCTTATGAAGATCACCATGTAAGCACCATATATGCATCATCAACCAAAAATCTGATCTGAACACCAACTATGTAATCCCAAGAATTATATGAGATTTTGTCGTGGACAAATCATAACCATAGAAAGATGTATCATTTAGCCATATAAGCATCATCACCAAGGAATACTAACCATAATGCCAACAATGCATTATTAAAAGCATATGCTCCCCCTGAACCTATGCCATCTTGTTTACTGTCAGATCTGATCATGCATATATTAGCAAGAAGTATCAAGGCATCATCAACCACAAGTTAAGATCAAAACATTTCTAAACATCTTACAATTATCAAGACATTTCCACACATAATCAGCAGATTATAACCATTATCAAACAAATCAAATAATGGACTGAATCATATCAGACCCTTTTCCTGAGTCTGTCCCGTTGCTTTTCCTCAAACTAACATAAACGCGACTGTGCAGCGTCTAACTCGCGTATATACGCGACTTTTCTTCATGAAACTTGCGTATGAGATTTAGAACACTGAAGTTTCACACTTTCAGTTCCCTCTAAGTCTATTATGTCTGTACATTGTGCTGTGCCACATTTTCCTGACTGTACTTCCTTCTTCTTCCATATCTTCAAGTGTGATGATTTTTTCTCCTTTCGGTATGGTGCCCGTACTTTGTTCCTGCATTCCTTAGCTATATGTCCAAGCTTGTTACATGCATAACATCTCATATATTTCATATTCCTTCTGTAGCAATCAACAGCTTTGTGACCAAACATATTGTAAGAAAAACAATATCCCTTAAAGTACCTGGAACGCGATGAGCTTTCGGTGTGATGGTCTTGAACCATTCTACTTCTGCATCTGGCTACAACATGTCCAAAATTATGACATACATAACATTCAACAATATTATTTTGAGCAATTGACCGATTATCACTTCCATAGTTAGGAACAAAAGATTTTCTTTGAAGATTTTCTTTCCTTGGTTGTTGATGGAATTGACCTCTCATCTCCTTGTTGAGCATTTCAGATTTTGCATTAGAGTCCCTTGTCTTACTTTGTGAACTAGATTCATCTTCAACAGATTCATAAAAACCATGGACAGTTTTGATAGCAGGAGACCTTTGACTACTAAGAATATCATCCAAGATCTTAGTACTATCTTGAAATTGTAAGAGCTTATCCTTTTCTTTTTTTAAGTTATCTTTTAGAATATTTATCTCAACCTGATGTTGCTTCTCTTTTTCATGATACTGCTTCTTCATGTTTTCTTCAGCTTTTCTTCCTTCTTCCAACTGATGTCTTAGTTCAAGAACTTCGTTTTCTTGCTTTTCAAGAGCTTGGAGTAGTTCTTTATTATGCTTATTTGATTCTTCAAGATCTTATTTTAGCGAGAGGATCATAGCTTCAAGACTTTCATAATAACTGGATCTATCTTTGAGTTTCTTGATTGTTGTGCTCCTTTCATTGACTTCATTTCTTAATGATGTCACCTCATCCTGCAACTTTTGACATTGATCTTCCTTGTCCTTGAATAACTTCCTTACCTTGTTTCCTTCCTCTAGTTGAGCTTTTAGTTTGGTAGCTTCTTCTTTGAAGGCACATTCCCTTTTGTTCAACAGATCTTGTTGATCTCTAATTTTGTCTGTAAGCCTTTTAAATTCTGCCTCTATTTGATATCTTTCTTTCTCACCCATAAGAGAAAATTCAGTTGTTTCACTATCACTTTCATCATCTTCAAATGGATAGATAAGTGTATCACCAGAGGATAACAAATTCATACCTGATAGTTCTTTTGCTTGTTCATCTTCATTCTGAAGTGATTCTTCCACATATTCCCCAATCGATTCTCCCACTGTCATAGTTCTTCTGAGATGTCTTCTTCTTCTTAGGCGCTTTCTTCTTAAGCTTCTTTCCCATTGTTCTACGGATCTACTTCAAGCGATCAAGCTTCTTCCAAAGGACCTGCTCTGATTCCAACTGTTGGAAATAATACTGAGAGGGGGGGGGGGGTGAATCAGTATTATCAAATCAATATAACTTTTTCATTTCCATATTAAGATTCATATACGCTACTTCAGTTAAGGCAAACCGCGTGTATACGCAACTGTGTGTAAGGCAACAAGCATATATCCAGTAGATTTATGATTCAGTTAGTTGATTCTTAATGAGTGCATCAGAACATTATTAACCATATGAACAGTAAATAGGAGCAGTAAAATAGAACAGATCATCACACACAAGAAGCACACATGAACACCATGATGTAAGGTGGAAACCCAATGTGGGTGAAAACCACCTGCTGCAAGTCGTCTCAATCTTATTTTTAATAAGAAACTTCTTTTTACAATGGTTCTGTACTAGTGCAGTCTTATACCAGTACGCAGACTGCTACCTGCAGAAGGCTACAACCTTCTCTCGTTCTCCAGACACTCCTGGAAGGGAGCTACAACCCCCTTAGCTCTTGTACTAGCCGATCCATTTACTAGTACGTAGGTACCGGCTTACTGAAATGCTCCAACCTTTACTCATTTTCCAACTGCTATTGGAAGGGAGCTACCACCCCGTTAGCTCTTGTACTAGCTGATGTACTAGTATGTAGGTGTTGACCTACAGAAGGCTACAACCTTCTCTTTCTTCCTCCAGGTACCACATTTCATACATTTTCAGACTGGATACTCCTGAAGCACAACACCATAATCTGAAGGCCACGTTTCATCCAATTTTCATACTGGACCCATCAATATCATTGAAGCACATAATCAATCAACACTAGCATCATCAATCTCTGAATCACCCAATACTGAATCACTGAAACCCTGTCAACAAAATGCAGTCACCAGAACACAGAGCAGAACACTAAACTCTGCAACAATATTCAGAACCAACTGTATCATCAAAAATCATGCATTAGAGTGCATACACTACTTGGAAGTGTCGAACCAGCGTGTATACGCAACTTCACCAAAGCGAACTAGCGTATATGTCATTAATTACTTATTCATAACTTCGCTGCACTTCCTGACTTCAGACATACCCAGATCATTACATATACAAAGATAATACATATGTTAGCAACCAGATCTAGTTCATCAGATCACATAAAGATAAGTCATTCTGATCCTGATCCATTATAGATCTCATCCATCAATACTGAAGCTAAACATAATCAACCAATCTGAATATGCAGAATACTGACACCAGTAAACAGTCATCAGAACTCATCAACAACCAGAAACACCTGTAACTTCAAACATCATAGCTCATATGGTATACGCTACTTAGATATATCTAACCTGCATATGTACGCGCTTCTATCATAGTCAACCAGTGTATACATCTATAAATATTCATTCATGAGTTGCAGCTATTTCAAACTTAAGTTATACCCAGATCAGAACATTACATGCGTCAGTATACAGATCTAGAATAAACATGATCAAACCATATAGAGATGATTCATTCCAAGCCATTAGATCCTTAGATTTTGTTCTCCATCAACCGCTGAGATTCCTCCTTAGCCAAGATCAAGCAATGAACCCATAACCTGCATACTAGATCTCATATTTCATTAGATATTCAAGACTTTCTCAATACATTTGCCTAATGATCTTCTTCTCCTTTTATAGTCTTAGGCCTTACTCAATACTATGGTCCAAAACCATTGAGAACTAATACTAGAGACCCATTACCTGGGTTCAACATTTCAGACGCAATACCAAGGACCAAAACCATAGGTCTAAATACCACGGACCCAAAAATAAGCTTTCCCACATGTATGCGCTTTTCCGTGCATGAAAGTGCGTGCATACGCATACGCGACTTTTGATCAGCAATCCCGCGTGTATATGCACCTTTGTATATAGTGAACCTACGTATATACTCTTCTTTCTTCATTCTTTGTAGTCTAATCAACAACTCTTTGCTACTAACCTGCTGCACTATGATCTATCATCTGTGTGAGTTGCCATCAAGGACAACACTTGTATCATAATGCCAACAATCTCCCCCTTTGGACTTGATGGCAAAGCTAACTTGTCGTACTGAGAACTGTCATCTGATTCCTTTGAGTTGTCCTACATCCCATGTATTCTTTCACATCTGATATCTCTTATGTAGATTCATCTAGTTATATATAAGTGAGTTGTTCTTCTACGAGTGGGTTGCCATCAAGTACAACACATGCATCATAATGCCAACAGTTGAAGACAGAACTAAATATTTATTATAGATAAACAAAATGATTATTAAGAACCTATTGATGGTGTTGGACCCACCAACATGTGAGGGGATATCCCTCGTAAGAAGTCCCAACTATACCTCAGACTGTTTGGTGTAGGAGTCCCAGCAGTGGGGTAGTACGGTATCACCTTGACCATGGTTACGCACAGAGATAAGTAAGATGTCCTTGTTGGTAGCAAGGGTGTGACCTTTGCAGCAAGTCAAGGAAGGTACATGAAAGTCTCTAACACATGGAATGGGGGTTGAGTGTGCCCCTTAGAAACCTGTGATAGCACGTAACTTGAAAGGGAACACACGAGCAAAAAGACATCACAAGCTGGAAAGAAGGATAGTCAATGATCCAAAGTGATGGTTATACCAACAACACATTTTGATAAGATTCATACAAACATATACAAAATAGTCCATACATACATGCCTATGTCATAGATACATATATCATTAAAGTAACCAGGATAGCCGAACTACAATAACAACATATGCATGAAACGTGTTGGCTTTGTTATATTAAAAGAGTGAAAGATCCAATCATACATACAACCATGACCAACCACTAGTCCTGATAGTGGAACGTTATAGTCACTATCGCCTACTCCTCCAAAGAGATATACTAGCTCTGCACTATGGAGAAGACAAGGCCCGTTACAATACACTCCAAGATTTCTCTAAGCTATACCTATAGGAAGCTTGGCTCCCAAAATCCTAGACAATGAGTTATCAGGTTCTATAAATAACAAAGGGTGGGGTGACCCTTGACATTCCCCTTTGTGACTCTTCACCTAACCTCATGACTCTTGAACTACTATATGATTGTTACATTCTATTATCGACACTTGGTAAATCACTTTTACAACATTTTTACATCACAATCTACACATGTAACCATGTGAGAAAAAAATAGGCATGAGTGAGCCATGAAATACATCACTAAGACTCGAACCGTCATGGGAAGACCAACTCTTTGACATCCTCATAATGATCAACGGTGGCGAATTGATACCAAGCTTGGTAGTCCATGATTGTGTCCGCATGCTCTATGGTGACATCCTTCTCAAAGAAAAAACTTGCCTTCGTTGCATCTGAGTACACTAATTTGGCACCTCTGTCCAACTCATCTGATAACATGTGCATCATAGTTTTGAGTGCAGCTGGACTAGCAACATATTGATGCATAGTGTCGGTGCTGATCTCCAAGTCTGTGTTGGTGGCTACATGCATCAACTCATTAAATTACATGTCCAGCTCCAGTCGAACTTGGTTCTTTGACTTTGCCTCAACGAGTGTGCCAATGGATGGGATTGCATGCGTGCACACAATGGCATCCATGCTCTTGAACACCTGTGCATGTGAAGCGTGCAAACTGGTGATGAACTGCAGGAGTTACTCATAGTTCTAGATCTTACCCCAGATGCGTGGCTTCAACTCTACCACCTTTGGCTTCATCAGCTTAGGAAGGTGCAATGGGGCTCCTTTGTACCTCATTGTCCATGTTTTCATGTGATCAACAACAATGTGAAGATCTGACAAGATGTGTGCTCTTCTAACACAACGGTGCTTCCAACCGTTGAGATGGAAAACTGACTTATGCATGGTGATGAATCTAGAATACAACTTCCGCATGTCTGTCTCGAGAGACAATATTTCATTCAGTATCGCTCTCCTCAACTCTGCTCTGGCGGATGCTATAACCTATTCTCCTCCTTACTTGGTCGCTTGTAATTCCTTAGCCATGTGCTCGTTCTTAGCCATCAAGCATCTAACACTCGAGATGGTGGCTTCAGCATATGCTTTGGTGGCATCAGCCAAGGCATCTTAATTCTTGCACACATCGAACACGATCACTCATTGTTCAAACTTAACATGTGATACATGGACATCCAGATTAGGCACTCTGCGCGACAGCACAACTCTATGTTGTGAATCATTGAAAGATATGTTGTGCATCTCTACCTCTGGATTGTCTTCAAGGATTTATGTGTCTCCTTGATCGCTTGGGACTTGCTCTGCTTCCGGATCTGGTCAAGATGTCGGGGTGACCTCTTGGTCTTGAGGCATGAGATCAATATCCTGATCTGACTTTAGCTTAGCCATATCTGTGTCCATCTGCTCTAACATCTATTGAATTTCTTGAGCCAAGTCCTGCTCCTGCGATTGCTCACCTTGTCTTCTTTGTGCCAGCTGCTCGGATTAGTCTAGAACATGTATGGGCATAGTTTCATCAATATGTACTTGTTGTGCCTGATGTTGTACATGTTCCATCTACACTTCCTTCTCTCTCCTGCGCAACTCCTCTTCTTCCCTAAGTTGTCGCTTCAACTCCTCCAACTCCTTTTCTGTTTCCTCCATCCTCTGTATCTCTCTTTGCCTTTGTGTGATCCTTCTATCGCGTTGTCGCCTCTTAGCCTCAATTTCTAAAGCTACTTTCAACACAAGTGGATATGCTTTGAACTTGAAGCTTTTCTCTCCCTCTGCGCTGTCAACAACCTTTCTCTTGCCTTTGTCGCGTGCAGGTCTGCTACCTTCTGCTACTGTTGATGATGCTTCTCTCTAAGATGTTGCTTCCTTCTGCTTTGCTAACCACTATACAACTATGTTGACTATTCCATTGACCCTTGAGAAGCGATAACAATATCACCATAGGTCTTCTTCAGGCCAATGATATGCCCTGTGGATCCAAGGATGTTGCACTCTTGCACAGTGGTCCTTCACTAAGAAATGTGGGTTATACAGATTGAAATTTCTGGTGTTGAAGGTGAATCTTTAAAATTCCTCTGTCTCGGCCTCACCATGCTTGAGATTCATGATCTCATACAACCTAATCTGCAAAGGAAGAGCAGGCCAAGGTGCCTTCTTCTTCCTGTCTAGTCTAGATGACAACCCTGTCGAGATGTGATATGAAACTTCTTGCATGACGAGCTTGTCCATGGAAAACTTCAGTAAAACATGTGGAGCCTTCCCTGTGTTGTACATCCGTATGAAGGTACCAAAGGGTGAGGCATACCAATCTTCTATGTCAATCAATGCCTCCATCGCTGCCTGTGACATGCAAGGTGGATCATGCTCGAATATCATTCTATACATCGGGGTTACGAAGTGGTCTGATATATGTATAATAACTCCACTGAAGCTGCATTCGGATAACAACCTATCATAAGTGTGCACAGAGGTTTCTGAAGGTGTCCATACCCAACCCAAGCCTAGGAATTGCTAATGAGAACAGACTACATCTAGTATGTAAGCAAACATGTATATCTTCACTTTCTGACCCTTGGGCGGATGTCGGGCTTCTGTTACCTATTCCTTCAACCTGAGAGCCAACATGTCGGACCAATTGCAAGGTCTTCCTTTGCTCGCTAGTTGATCCAACATGATCACCCAACTCTGCGGGAAGGTCTCTGTGCTCTCTTGGCCATATAATCAACATGAAAATATGATCAAGATCTCGTATGCCTTCCATAGTATCTTCATCTTGTAAACCTGGCTGGGTGTTGTCTTGAACTTGGTTGGCTCTTTCACCCAGCTCTTCAAGATATCTCTTATGTTTTCACTATTGTTGGGTCTGCGGAAGGGTTTATCCATCATGACCAATGGCTGTGAGAAATGATACATCTCCTGAAATTCCTTCACCATGAAGGTCACAAGTTGTGTCCCACTAGCACTGCTCAACACCACTGTCTTTGGATGGGTATACGAGACAATCTAGTGGATCATGTTTGCACATGGAAACACACGATATCGGCATGCAATCTGGTACAGGCCAGACTTATGTATGTTGACGTAAACCTTGCAGTCTTCTAGATCTTCCTCAAATGTGCCTCAAAAGGTTTCATTAAAATGACAGCAAGCGTTCAACAAAACCAAGCAAAAAACACTCACACAAAGCGAAATACAAAAAGCAACAGAAAAACAACAAAAGAAATGAAAAGTAGACTTACCTAGAAAAAGCTGAGTTAAATGTGTTGAATGCTCCTGGATGTGATGTGGGATGTTAGAGCTCCACGATTGATGTGAGGAATGAGCTCTAAAGTGTCGAATAAATATTTTGTGATAATATCGAAGCTTATGATGTGCATGCCACAAATCTAAGAAAAAGTGACACTTGGCAGGAGGTTTCTAAAACGGCTTTTGTATGTAACCTTCAGCTGCTAAAAATGGATCCCTAAAATCAAGGGATGATTTTTTTCTTTTTTCTTTTTTGGGAAAGCAAGCCCATGCATGAAAATCAAGATTGCTCAGTCCAGGAGGGGACCGATCAACCTGCTAGCACATGCAACAGTCTGTAAGTTTGGGAATGACATTTGTGTAGTTTCTGAGCTGAGAAAGTTTGGTTTTCCCTCATGGATTGTGCAATTTTTGGACTGAAGCCTTGGCTATCAATCAAATTTGCGCAATTTTTTAGATGAAGCCTAGTGTTGGGCCGCATTGCGTAGTTTACAGAGCGAAGGTCACCTGGCTAGATTGTGCATTTTTGGAGCCAAGTAGGCAGGCCAAATGGATTGCGCAATTTCCAGAGGGAAGGTTGGTTCCCCTCCAGAATTGTGTAATTTCCTAGGCGATCATCACAACCAGAAAATGACTATGTCCGGGAGTGTTAGCCTGCGGGTGGGAGGAAAACAAGTTAAAAAGCACAGGATGGTAAGCCACTAAAACTCAACTAAAGAATTTGTACTTGGACAGTGAAAGACATGCTGCTAAGGATGGTTGGTAGGGAGGCTCCAAAATGAAGCTAAGGAAAAATTTTGGAGGGTGGTTGTAGCTGCTACAATAGAACCTCTATAGGAAAATAACAGAGACAAAGTTAATAGAGGTAAAGGCAGTTGTAATGAAATTCAACACTAATTTTGATAAGAGAACAAAAGAAGGTTTGCCTTCGTGCTGGGGCTAGCAAGGTAATTTATTACCCTAGGAAACTTATGAGACTCGGCTGGTGGAGGCAAAAAGAAAAATTGGATCAACTCATGAAAGAACAACAATGTTGAAAGGAAAAACTATTGTCAACTATTTGTAGATGGATTTTCAGTTGTTATGGTTGATGATAACTCTTTTTGTGGACAAGCCAACATACAATAGAATTACAAATTTTGCGATGGAACATTCAAAGTTTGCAAAAAGTCCCAGTGCTAATACAACCATATAGAGAAAGTACATGCAATGGATGTCACCATCAGCAACTACTACAGAAGCAGGACCTTCATCTGCAACTCAATCTCAAATCACCAAATAAAACAATGCCACCTGTCATTCAAAATCATGTCATTCATTTTTTGGATCATATATTAATATTTTACTTTTCATGATGTAAAGTTCGAAAGAACTATTAGTTTAAAGCAGTTTAGGAAGTTATGTAGTTTTGGGTAGTTGACAGTTTTCTAACTGTCTTTTGAAATTTTGTATAAATATTTTTCAGAAAGAGTAATGAGGGTTCCAAGTTCTGGACCTTAGAAGCAGTAAATACTTGTATCTTTTTATCTTCACATGGAATTGAATAAAGAAGTTTGAAGTGATTCCAGACACCTGTTGGGTACAAAATGTTTTTCCTTGTTTTTCCATTTTGTGTCTTCTTCATAGTAAAGAGTAATGAAGTTGTTGGTCTTTAATATTACAGTTTTGTAAATCAGTTGCCTATGATTTAAAGTTAAAAATACCTTAATGATGCGCTCCTCTTTCCTATACACCATCTTATGTTAATCATATTTTTCCTCAAAGGTTGAAAACAAAAATTCTGCATTAAGCGGCGTGTGTTGAAAACTTTCCACTATCATTCAGTCTTTTCTTCATTAAAATTGTAGTCAACATTAGAAGGCCACTTTAAACAAATTGTTTCTTTCCATTGAAGATTGAGAAGCATTGCCTTTAAATAAATAATCTCTGGGGTTTGAACAAAGGGACAACCAGTTTATTCTTTTACTGTTTTGAATAAATGTCTTGGGCACTAACCTCTCCTCAGTCATAGGTTTTCTTCCAAGTTAAAGCAAGAGGAATTTGCAAAATCAAACCAGAGATAGGATACTTTTTAAGATCCAACGATTACCGTGTAATATGATCTTGATAGATGGGCCCTAATACTACGAGCGAGGACTTCAAAAGTGAAAATCATTGTGGAGAGATGATAATGGAGGATTGGGTATAAGTTTTGTTGGAGAATTTTGGCGACGCCCAAATCCAACATCCCCCACATGGGCCATCACAAAAATCCATCATGGACAAGGGCTATCTAGCATCATATGGAATGAATCAAATCAAACCCTAATAAATGCAAACACTTTAACCCAACATGCTTCCCCAATTATCCTCCTATTAATATAAGACATGGCTTTATAGAATTTGATTTTAACCTAAGGAAACTATAATAATAATAATAATAATAATAATGTTGTATTCTTAAGTTCATAATTAATCTAAACAATGAATTGGTGTACGAGATCCCTATATTTATGGGACAAGGGACTCAGCTCCACACAGTGATTTTAATACTAATGTTTATGGAGGTGTACATACTCTACCCCAACTAGATTTAAACTTATAACCTCTTAAGAACAAAAACTTGTTTTAAATCATTAAACCCACTTAATTAAACATATTTAATTTGTCAAATACATTTTATTATATAAAAACCTAATCACTAAAATCTTTAATTTAAATTCTATGAAAATATTAAAAAAAAATATTGTATTAATTGAATCATAAACCACATTTTATTATATAAACATATTTGTTTTCCTTTTTTCTAAAAATTAATTTACTTGCACCACTAATGTTATATTTTTTTCAACCAAAAAAAAAATGTACCTTCTTATTCCATAAAATAAATTAATGGATACATACACTACAAAAAATAAAGTTATGAAGCCATGGTTCACAAAAAAATTACATTGGTAAATCAACCAAGACCCTATAGAGCCTGTAGAAGATATGTCTATTATACAATCAAACTTCCCAAAAGTTACAATTATAAAATATTAATTTACTAAGAAAACTCCTTCATATAGTACTGGAAATTGACAATCAGTGGTAGCGGAAGAAAAATAAAACACATTATTGAGAGAAAGAAAAAAACAATCAATAACTTTGACTAATTTATCATAAAGGGTCAAGAAAAATTGTGTGTGTAAGTCTAAGTCAGATGAACGAAAGGAAAACTACCTCTTTCGATCAAATTAGTGAATTGTCATTCTTCAAAGAAAATGATTCCAAAGGCCGAGGTAAGAGCTATTTTAGATAAAGAATATGCTCTTGTATTCCAATTCCTGTAAATATGTTGGAAATTGAGTGAATGGAACCTTTCCTTTAATTTCAATAACTTGTCCTATCAATAGCTCAGATTGAGTACTTATAGAGTACACATATCAATCAACCATTTTATTATGCATATCAAATCTGCATTGACTTGTAAATGAAATATCTTTTTATTAATAGTGGAAGCAAGGAGATTCCAACATGCTATAAGCTCAGCTTTATTATTTGTGCCCTATTTTAGGTTATCCCAAATCTAATAATAATTACTTCTAGGTATTCTAATGAGGGAACCCCCACCACACATGCCTCCTTAAGAGGCTCCATCAAAGAAGCCTACCAGACATTTTTTATCATATATGGGAAAGCTAGACAATCTGGAAGCAATGGGAAGTTTCGACCTAGAAAATTGCTTGAAAAAACTTATACTTCTGGGAAGTACCATCTCTATATTAATAGATTGATTTTCAAAAATATATTTATTTCTCATTCTCCATAAACCTCATGCTATATAGATGGGAAGAGTCTTATGGCTACCCATATTAGTGACACAAAACTAAAGATAGTTTTTCAAAGGAAATAAAAGAAGCTAAAACATGTAAATCTAGAATCAGTAGAGTGTCATACCTTTGAAACTGATCAATCTACAAAGAGATGGTCAACTAATTTTTATTCATACATTCAAATACAATAGATGTTAGGAGTTGAGAAACCTCTTTTCAGAAGATTATCCCAAGTGAGGATTTTATTCTCCAATAAGAGCCATCCAAAACATCTCAGTTTTTGTGGAAGTTTCCAATTCCATAATTTTCTATGCCACCATACACTATACTTTGAAGAGGAAGAGACTAAAGAGGCATAAGCTTGTATATCTATAACTTGACCAGTGGAAATATTCCAGCTCCAAATAAGGGAATCCTCCACCTCACTTAGGAAAATTCCATTTAAATAAAGGACACTAATCAAATTATCCCATTCCAGCACAAAATTTCCAAAGACACCAAGTTCACTAGGATTCAACCAATAACCCATTATATAACTATTATGCACACAATTTTTAATGTGGCTCATCTTGAAAATTAATTTTAAGCTAAGTAAATTGAGCAAATCTAAATAAAGAATGTAATAATGATTATCTCCATTGAAAGGATCATGTCCAAGAATAGTTTGATTCCCATTCCCAATCTTCCATGCAATCGAAGAAAATATATCCAAGAAGGAGTCCATTAGATCTTTCCATATGATTGGGTCTTTCTGGGAAGAATTTGGATTGGATTATCTAATCTAGGTAGTGACATATATGTTCTTTAAGTACTTAGCCTTAATAATTTTCTGCCATGGACCAGAGCCATTTATAGCTCTCCACAAACTCTTCATTGAAATCAAAGTTCCAAACATAAATAGGTTCTTAAAGCCCCAACACCATAAGGATTTAGGCTGAGATAAGAATTTCCACTTAACTAGAGGTACTCCTTTCTCCCTTTTTACAATCCATAGAAAAATAAAAATCCTTTGTCTTAATTTATTAATGATATATTTAGGAGTTTCTGTAAGAGACCTCCAATAAATTGGGATATTTTCTAGAACTTTCATAACTAGGATCATCCTCCCCCACAAGCAAAGCCACCTGAAACACCAATTTGAAATCCTA
Organism: Pinus tabuliformis; assembly: GCA_031772625.1. Classification (NCBI taxonomy): domain Eukaryota; kingdom Viridiplantae; phylum Streptophyta; class Pinopsida; order Pinales; family Pinaceae; genus Pinus; species Pinus tabuliformis. The sequence goes on along the minus strand of CM062812.1, from coordinate 177,217,302 downwards.
TTATCAAATTTTTAAAGGAGTCAAGTGATCCAGATTTAGACAGATCGCAACAAAATACAGAGATAACCATATACACAAAGATGCAGCGGAAATAATACCTCATTTCATTAATGTAAAATACTAAAGTATGATTACAAACAGAAATGGAAATAAACCAGCTAGGGCAATGGTAGCTTATCTCTGAGAAGAGATGTGGCGGCTACATGCCTCTGAACTATGTTACAATGAGGCTCGAAGGCCTATTTATTGTTGAGGAACAATGGAAAACCCTAAACATCCAAAAACCTAACCCTAGAAGATGAAACGCCAAACTGTGGGCCCCGTTTGGGTAAATTGGTACATCAACTTCCCGGGATCATAACTTTGGCATACGATCTCCATTTGACACGCACAGTATCTCGTTAGAAATATCTATCCAAGAACTACAACTTTGGGAAGAGAAACATCAATCTGCGGACCCATGTTGCTCCCAGTTTTCCCAAAAAAAGTCGTTTAGGGCCTCAAAATGGCTCTGGAAGTTCAGGACCTGAAAAACTGCTAATAGTAAACTGTGCTACAATTAAGGAAACTGAAAAGCTGAAAGAAACAATGGTGGGCGTCCAAGTGGACTTGGCAGGTGACCACCAATATCCACTTGGATCATTCCTCCCCCCTTAGGAAGCAATGGTCCCCATTGTGTTGAATTCCTCCATGAGATGAGGAAACTTCTACTGAACTTGGTCCCTGGTGAGCCACTTACCCTGGTGAAATAGATGGCCTGCTTTGACAACTCGATACATTTGGATATTCTATTGGCGAGTGTGCTTGATCTCTGTGTCCATGATCTGATCAGTTGCAGCTTGTTCCATGCAATCTGGATTTAACTCTGTGGGTGTGAGTTGTTCTACAATGTCGGATGTGTCTAGTAATGGTGGACAGTATGGTCGAAGGCGGTCCACATTGAACACTAGGTGCAGGCCAAGGAACGGGGGAATGCTGAGCTCAAATGCATTATCTCCCACAACCTCGGTAATGGTGTAAGGACCATATCAGAGTGGTCTGAGTTTCCGATAGGCTCCGATAAGGCGTTCCTTTTGCAAATGCAACCAAACTTTATCTCCCACCTAAAACTTGTGTGGCACCCAATGTTGATCATGTCACTACTTGTACTTGGAATTTGATTTCTCCAAATTGTTATGGACATGTTGGCGAATATGTTGGATGTGCTCAATGAAGTTATTTGCCTTATCTGTTTCGGACTGGACATGAGCCGAATCTGTGTGAGTAGCTACAACTAGCATGGCCACATCAATGGGACATAGTGGCTATAATCCTAAGCCCACCTAAAAAGGGTTGTGGCCAGTCGAGTTGTGGAGAGCCCAGTTATAGCTATGTTGAACATAGGGGAGGCTCTCATCCCATGTGCATGGATGCTTTGAGTTGTACATGTGCAGAATGTGTACGATCATCCTATTGAAAACCTTTGTTTGGCCATCAGTTTGAGGATGGAAGGTTGTGGACTTAGTGAGATTGGTGTTGAGAATCAACGAGAGACTGGACCAAAATGTACTGAGGAACCTGTTTTCCTGATATGAGATGATACACTGTGGGATCCCAAAGTGTACCCACACTCGTTCAAAGAAGAGTTGAGCAGTGGCTTCTTCTGTGATATTCTTCTTGCATGCTTCCATAATGGCCATCTTCGAGAACCTGTCGACGACCACAAAAAAACAGTCATTTCCATGCTTAGTGAAAGGAAGACCTAACATGTAATCCATGGAGATGGATTCCCAAGGTTGACTAGGTGTAGGCAGTAGGGTATAGAGGCCTTGCTTCTTGACGGTCAGTTTGGCAATGGCGCAGGCAGTACATGATCTGATGTACTTCCCGACATTGTGTCAAAGATTCAGCCAATAAAAATACTTCTACAATACTGCCACCATTTTCTCGACCCCGAAATGTCCAGTAGCCCGACTGTAGTGTGCTTCCCAAATCATCTTGGAACGCTCTCTTGAAGGAACACAAAGGTGACCCAGGTGGCATAACAGGGCATCTGGAGGTGAAAATCTGGAACATGCTAACCCTCCAAGAGTGTCTGGTATGTGTGGCCGAATTCTAGGTCGCTTTTGTAGAGAAGTGGCCAATCAGAAGTCTCGTGCCCACAAGAGTTGAGCACAGTGGTTAACACCATGATCGATGGTCGACTGAGGCAATCTGCAACATTATTGGGCCTACCCTTCTTATACTTGATATTCAAATGGAACTGTTGCAGGTATGTGGTCCACTTCTGATGGTGATCATTCTGCAATTTCCCTTGGGTCTGTATGAACTGTAGGGATCGGTGGTCTATGTGGATGACCGTTTCCTTCCCCAAAATGTAATGCTTCCATTGTCAGCAGGCCTGCACAATGGAATACATCTCTTTGCCATAAGTGGGATACTTCCAGACTGTGTCTGAAAGTGTCTCACTGTGATATGCCACTGGATGCCCATGTTGAGTAAGGACTGCCCCAATAGCATAGTCAGAGGCATTTGTCTCGACCTCAAATGGTTGTTGCAAGTCTGGTAATGCGAGCATGGGTGCTGTGCAGAGGCAATATTTCAACTCTGTGAATGCCCTCTATTGAGATTCAGACCAAAAGAATTTTTCTTTCGCTCCTCCCTTGGTGACTTAACTCAAGGGCCAAGTGATATGAGAAAATCCCAACACGAACCTGCGGTAGAAGTTGGCAAGACCTAGAAAGTTGCGAAGCTCTGTCAGAGCGGTTGGAGATGACCAATCTCGAATGACTTGGATCTTGGATGGATCCACATGCACCCTCTATTCATCAATAATGTATCCTAGATACTGAACCTGGGTCATGCCAAAAGTGCATTTCTCCAAATTGGCACATAACTTGTGTTGCCGCAATGTTTGGAGAACCTATCGAATGTGGTGGAGGTGATCTTCCCAACTCTGGCTAAAGATCAGGATGTCAACCAAGTATAACACTACAAATGAGTTGGTGAATGGCCACAAGATGTCATCCATTAGCCTCATGAAGGTTTCAGGAACATTCGTCAATCTGAAAGGCATCACCAACCATTCAAACAGGCCCTCCTTGGCTTTGAAGGCAGTCTTCCACACATCAGAGGGTTTGAATGGTACCTGGTGATATCGTGACTTCAAATCGATCTTGCTGAAATATTTTTCCCCCTTAAGTTGGTCCAAGAGGTCATCCATCCATGGGATCAGGTACCTATTACGGACAGTGATCTTGTTCAGCACCCGATAGTCAATACACAGTCTCCAAGTCCCATCCTTCTTCTGTACCAACACGATCAGGCTCCCACAAGGCAATGAACTTGGATGGATGTGACTTTTCTGAAGCAACTCCTGAATCTACCTCTTGATTTCATCATTCTCCATAACGAAGTGCCGATAAATTGGTCCACTGGGCAGCAGTGCACCTGGGTTCAGATCGATGGAGTGCTTGACATGACAGTGCAGAGGAACCCCTGTAGGGGAGGTGAAGATGTCCTCGTACTCCTCCACGACCTTGTCCATCTATAGTTGTCGTGCGGAGGAGCCCTGTCTAGAGTTCGTGGCCACCATCTTCTTCTTTCCTTGAGGGGGTATCATCAGGAAAACAAATTTCCCGATTTTGGAAACGAGCTTACTGCATTGTTTTGCAGTAATCAAAGAGATGGCAATAGGCAGTGCTACCTCTGGTATCCTGTACTACGTAGTTCCCAAAGTAATAATAACAACATGGGGCCTTGATTCATACACAACATGTCACTTCCACAAGTATGGTTGTCCTAGTAATACATCACAAACTTCAAGGGGAGCAATGTCACACAATACCTCATCCGTGAAGGGCTTGATGTTGTATGGAAGGCGACACTGTTGGCTCACGTAAGATCCCGTCCTTGGTGAAGCCACTCGATGGTGTATGGTTGTGGATGTGCTATGGTCGGTAAGCCTAGCCACTTCATGACCTCTGCCAAAATGAGGTTCTTTTGGCTCCTGCTATCGATAATGAACTATAGTGGGGAGCCCTTTACCCACATCTGGGAGTGGAATAGATGCTCCTCCTCCTCTGGATCTTCGGGTTCCTCCTTCTGGATCTTCGTGGTGGCAACAGTGGCGTTGGGCTCCACACCGATAATCTGCTTCCCATTGTCATTCCCCTTGTTGGGTTCTGACTCAGAGTTGGAACTTGCATTTGATTCTGAAACCTTTAGCTCAGCCCCCAATCACTGCTTGGCTCGACACTCACTTGTGTTGTGAGTGGAGCTCTTATGAAACTCACACCACTTTCCCGTGTCCTCTTTCAACTTCGCGGCGCTGTTCTTTGCTTGCAACTTTGGTGGGTTGTCTTGGGCCGCCCCACCTTGGCTTTATCCTTTGTTCTGCGGTTTGGGGGCACCTTTCCCTTGCTTCAGATTCGCAGATCCAAAGTCTCACTTCTTCTGTTTAAACTTTTCCTCAACCCTGATGGCATATTGGTATGCAATGCAGAGCGAGGAGATGTTCAAGAATTCTATTTCTTCTTGGATGTACTTGTGTAGGCAGACATGATATTTGATTACCAAATGCTGCTCTGAATCCTTGCTACCTAAATTTGTGCGAAGGGCATAGAAAATATTGGTGAACTCCAACACGTCTTGGTCCCTTCCCTGTTGCAACATGGTCCACTTTATGTATTGATCCTCATAGCTTCTGGCAGGGTAGTACTGCTCCTTGATGGCATCTTGGAATGAATTCCAAGTGGGTGCGGCTGAAAATAGTGATCATGTACTTTCATCCTTATGCTCATAGTAGGTTTCCCACCAGTGCTTAACGTGAGAGATTACTTTGGGAAGAGCGAAAATAATCTTTTCCTGACTAGAAAAATCATGAACAGAAAAATAGCCCTCTAACAGATTTAACCATTTATCGATGACATCTGTGTCTATCTAACCCTCAAATATGGGGATTTCAAAATTAACTTGTACCTTAAATGGTGTGGCGTTTCCAGAGTAGTTGTTAGAAGTCGATCCATCGCCCCTGGGTAGCTGCTGAAGGATCTGGGCAAAGTTGTCCATCATCGCGTTCCTTTGTCGCTCGAGGGCTTCTTCGATCAAGATTTTGATAGGATATCCTACCCTCTCGTCTTTCTTTTCATCCACCATGGTAGGCCGTCGGGATTTTCGAGGCTAGTCTTGCAAAGGTTCGACCAGTTCAGGCCCTAACTCCTTATATCTTGACCTTGTTGGGGACATGCAAAGAAAAGCAGAGATAAAAAAGCAGACTGCTATTATACCACTAATCCGGATTTAAACAAGAATGCAACAAAATACATAGATAACCATATACACAAAGATGCAACAGAAATAATACTTCATTTCATTAATGTAAAATACTAAAATATGCCTACAAACAGAAATGGAAATAAACCAACTAGGGCGATGGTAGCTATCTCTGAGAAGAGATGTGGTGGCTACATGCCTCTGAACTATGTTACAATGAGTCTTGAAGGCCTATTTATTGTTTAGGAACAATGGAAAACCCTAAACATCCAAAAACCTAACCCTAGAAGATGAAACGCCAAACTGTGGGCCCTATTTGGGTAAATTGGTACATCAACTTCCCAGGGTCATAACTTGGCATACGACCTCCATTTGATGCGCACAATATCTCGTTAGAAAGGTCTATCCAAGAACTACAACTTTGGGAAGAGAAATATTAGTCCATTGACCCATGTTGCCCCCAGTTTTCCCAAAAAAACATCGTTTAGGGCCTCAAAACGGCTCTGGAAGTTTAGGACCCGAAAAACTACTAAAAATAGTAAACTATTTTACAATTAAGGAAACTGAAAAGCTGAAAGAAATAATGGTGGGGATCCAAGTGGACTTGGTAGGTGGCCACCAATATCCACCTGGATCATCAAGTCTCCTCCTTAATGTAACCGACTGGTTTCAAGAAAATGCCCAAGTATTTAAGACCTTTAGTTAGAACTTCCAATTTATAAGGTAGAATGGACTTCATGTATTCAATAATGTCATCCTAGAATCTGTTATGAAAAAATGTGAATTCTTGCAGACTTATCTCCATAGCATATCCTTCGCAAAAGAGAGTGATAATTTTGAAATATCATTACCATTAAAAAATAGTTCCATTCCCAAATATCAAGACATTGTCTACAAAGAGGAGATGAGTTATGTGCATAGATCTTGTGACTTTGATCCCTTTTAAAATCCCTACTCTTTCAACTTGAATGATCAATCTCCGTTCAACTATTAAAAAAAAAAGTAGAGGAGAAAGAGGGCAACCTTTTTTCAACCCCTTTGAGCTTCAGAAAAAAATGGAAGGGGAATTTTTTACCAACAATATGAAATTTGTTGAGGTTACAGACACCATGATCTAGTTATTCACTTCCAGATTAATGTTGATTTGAAGCAAAACTATTCTTAAGAATGGCCAATTGACTTTATCATATGCTTTGACCAGATCCATTTTCAAACTTAGTACCGCTAATATTATATACATTTTCTAAGGTGCATCTTTTTCTCACTTGAGGAATACACTTTTTCATATTTATGTTTAAAATCAACAATCATTTAAAAGTAAAAAATTAACTTTATGATTGAATCTAAGCCACTAATTAAGGATATACAAAATAAAAATTGGATTCAAAGGAAGGAAAGCTATGATTCATAGGAGAAAAAGGAACAAGGTGGAGATTCATTTAGGTAATACATCAACAAAAAGTAAGTGAATATGGGGGAGTCAAAGGGCGGAACTTAAAATTTACAAAAGTATAGATAAATTTTCATGTTCATTACGAATAAATACCAAATAACCCATGCAGTGAGAGAAAATTTAGAATATGTCAATGCATATTATACTGTGTATTATATTGTGTTTTATGATATTACATCATTGTAGATAAATATTTATAGTAATGTTATTTTTGGATATATTTATGATGTAGGAGCATTGTAAAGTTTTTTTCATGTAATTTTTATTCTATGTAATTTTTAGAATTTTAAGTTAGTTTAAGTGTGTGTTAAATGGCATACTGTCAAATAAAGAGTTTCCAATAATCCAGAGTTTGAGAAACTTCCAGTTATATTAATTAATAGGATATTGTTATTTTCTATTTTCATTGGTTATATCATATTTTATTGGATTTGAAACAAAAATTTGTTGTACCTTGTGGCCACACTATTAATAAAGGAGGTTGTTTGTGATAGCAAGAGCGGGTATTGGAGTGTTAAATTTCTAGTCTCTACTTTTATGATTTCATTCATTTTATTTGTTATTGTTGTTATGTAAGCGATCAGATCAATCTTGTGACAGAGTAGGAGTGTCTCTAAACTATTGGGTGTCGAGCCTGATTATCTTCTTGATTCATAGGTCTCAGCCATGTTGGACACCAGTTCCTAAATAGGGCAACAAGACTGCTCATATGATAGCAGTCAGGGGGGCCCGACGGGGGAGCGGGGGGGGGGGGGGGGGGTGCGATGACTACTTTTAAGAAGCCAACCCCCCCCTTAGCAGGGGTTCGAGGGAAGCACCTCCAAGGCTAAAAATAAATGAAAATTTTGTGTCTACAATATTGTAATTTCATAGTCAATATGGGCCATTTAAGGAGGATGATCTCACAGTAGAAGTTATGTTAATTTAGAGTTTTTTTTCCCTAGAAGGAAACCCTCGGTTTATATGATGGAATTTTATTGTATTTTTGTATTATTATTCTTAGCGATAGAGAGAGAGGAGGTTGTGTGAGAGAGAAGAGGAAATTACAACAGATCTTTTGTAGATTTTATCTCTTCATTTTGCTGGAAAATATAAAAGGAAGGACTAGTTGTTTCTCCCTGGACGTAGCTCAAATTGGGTGAACCACATATATCTGTGTCTCTCTTGTTTTAAGCATTTTTGTATTTGTGTTTCCATAATATTTTATGTATTTCGTTTCTCCATTAATTAATTTCTAACATAAAATGTGACAAAGAGCCAACTTTTATTCCGCATTAACCCACTGTGTAATTATAATTCTAGTGTAGTTAGTGTTATTTATTGGTTCGATGATTCAACATAGAGAAAAAAGACTGACTTTGGTGTGAACAGTCAGTCATAACAATAATACCATGTAAAGGAGATTCCTCCATCGACGTATACTTAGTTGTAGTTCGATTGCTTCATTGGCATGGACCGTAGTGGGATATAGATCCATGATCTGCGAGATTGATTTATGTGAAACAAACATAAACTCAACGTAATTTTTCATAGTCTCTCCCATCAGAGCTGCAAAGGTTTCCAATTAGTGTTATCATTTGAGAAGGTTCCACAAGAAGGCATCCCCAGGTATTATTGTAATCCATTACATCGTTGACCCTTCTTCTCTGCAAATTTTGTGATGATTAGTCAACTTCCAAGTGTTGGGTTTGCATAATCATATATCTCTCAGCAATGGCAATGTGTTAGCATAGAAATAATTATCTTTGTATTCGATAGATGGATTTATTTGAGATTGCAGGGTGTTTATGAGCCTGACCTCCATGTGTAGGTTTCATATTGGAAGGTGTGGTATGATATAGAACAATCTAGCTCCAGCACATGGTGTTAAATCATGACTCATTGAAGTTTGGTAATTTATTTTTGTAAAGGATCTGAGTCAAAGTGATTGCCTCATTTTTTATATATTACATTTCCATAAGTTGGTTGCGTCCCTCTGTCAGAAGTCATATAAAAATAATCAAAGCTTTGGTTTCTACGTGTTCTGGACCTTTGTTGTTTTTTTGGCTGCATCACTTTATTGTGTATGTGGATGGAGGATAGTGTCCAACATTTTGGGTGGACACTCCACCCATCCATAGGGACTAAATGATGAAAAATGATAAGGAAATAGTGCACATAGAATTACAGAGCTGCAAGGAAAAGAGAGAGATTATCTCTCTCTCTTTTCCTCAACGCCTTTATAATCCTATGTGCACACTTTTCTAATTACTTTGCTTCATTTGGTCCCTAACAATGGCTGGAGGGTCCACTCGAAAGGTTGGACACTATCCTAAATCCACATACTCAAAATATCCAAACACAACATCACTATGATTATGGGCTCGGAAAGCATATATTCAAACAAATATTTAGTTACAGAGTATTTAGTATTATATCTATACATTGAATTATAATATTTATTTTGAACTTTATATTATTGTGTTAGAGGTGCTCTACAACCCAATATAGAGGAGATGCTACATTTAAAAATAATAACATAATACTTACATTAACAAATTAAAGACAACTTTAACAAAAAAGTTAATCTCGACCACATATAAAATACTTCAATTTCCACCTTAGTTTTACATCAACATTATATAGAGAGAAAATAATTGAAAGTTGATCTTATAAGATTTATCTCCAATGTAGTTATGTCATTTTTTCTCTTTTAAATATATTTGATCACTTAAGAAAAGAATGTCATATGAAATGAGTTATGGTGTTACTGGGCATTTGGTATTGGTAAACCATGGTATAGGCCCATGGTGATACAGGAGCATCTTAGCAAAAAATTTATTTCATGGAAGAGAATGGTGCCCTTTTGTATTTTCTTTAAATTGTCTTGAAATTATTAATATGCAATAATTTAATTTAAATTTTTTCTTATATTTGTAAATTAAATTATTCCATAAACTTCTTTAAAATTTGTAATTCTTTCAATGTTTAATATGAATTTGGTGTGTAACATTTAAAAAAATTATTAATAATAAAAATAATTAAATGTATGCATAAGAAAAAATATATTAATAATAAAAATAATTCAATATATATATATATATATATATATATAGAGAGAGAGAGAGAGAGAGAGAGTATGTATATATATTTTGGAACTATGTGTTAACATTTTAATGTGGCTAATGTGAATCATAAAAATTATTAATAATCAGTGTGTATATATATATATATATATATATATATATATAGAGAGAGAGAGAGAGTATGGATATATGTTTTGGAACTATGTGTTAACATTTTAATGTGGCTAATGCGAATCATAAATAAAACATTTCAATATCAACTACGTAATATTATATAAAACAAGTAAAAATAAAAAATTGCTTATATTTAAAACATTTTATTAGTGTGTTGCTCAAAGCTAGCATATATCCATCTTAACTCCAAATCTACCAAGAGCCAAGACAGGTTTGCATCTTGAGAGCTTTGATTCCTCTCAACACTTGGTAGATCTGAATTTAACATGGATATATGCTAGTATATTTTAAGTAATTTTAAATAAGTTGATCATTTATTAAGAATAATTAGAATATATTAGTCCTATAAATTAAATAGTTGATAAAGGTTAATAAGCATCAATCCATAATAACCATCAAACTATTTACTTCATAATACATCTTACATAGTTAAAATTAAGAAAATCATAAAAACTAACTAAATTATAACAAGTTTCTAAGTTATTATTATTATAATAAATGGTAAAGAGAGTTGATATATAAGTTAAACATATATACATTTGGAAAACATGGAATGATATTCTTCTCCATGGAGATTTACCATTACTTTATTATGGAGATTCTTGCTTCCTTTGATTTGTACATAATACTAAAAATATTGAGTGGAGGTTTTTTTTGTAAGTTCGGCGTTGGTGAGGCTAAGTCATAGTCATGTCCAAGGATAACCTTTGATTTGTACATAATACTAAAAAAATCCAGGGCTACGTCATAGTCATGTCCAAGGATAACCTTTGATTTGTACATAATGCTAAAAATATTCAGTGGAGGTTTTTTTGTGAGGCTACATCATAGTCATGTCCAAGGATAACCTTTGATTTGTACATAATACTAAAAATATTCAATGGAGGTTTTTTTTGTAAGTTTGGCATTGGTGAGGTTACATCATAGTCATTTCCAAGGATAACACCCAAATAGGGCAGGGAATTGAACTAATGACTTAACATCTAGGAGTTCCTTAACATCACACCCGATCACCATATATCCAAGATTGTGTGGGCAACATTTAGTGGAGGTTAAATCCCTACCATCCACCTAATAGTGATTGATAGTTAAATTAAAATTTTAGAATCCCTATTCCAAAATAAACATGCCTATGAATGTAAAAATTAACTAGATTATAATACTATTTTATATTATTATTTTTATTAATTATAAAATAATAATAATAATAATAATATAAAATTAAACATATATACATTTTGAAAAATATGTAACAACATTATTTAACTATATAGATTGGTCCACTTTACCATGAAGAGTCTCAATTTTTTTTTGGTCAAGTAAGCATGGATCTTTCTATTAACCGAACAAGTACATTACATATGTTACAGGGTAAACCAAAATTCCTTTAATTTACCAAATAATGGTCCACATAACCTATCAGAAGCGTTATTGGTTTTAAGCCTTTAAAACTCAAAACCAATAAGGATTACACAGGAAATACACAAACCTGACCCGCAACCCATAAGGTTGGATTTCAAAAATAATACAACCACGACCATAAAAAATGGCAGGTCCGCATCACCGCACCTCCACCGTTGATCTACCCTCATGGATCCCACAGTCCACGCTGATTTCGGGTGGACAAGTAGCACGAGGATTAATCGCTCTAAAAGTGGTTTCCTCTCTCCTCCTCGCTGCTACATGTCGCTTGAAGAGTGGAATCAGAGGCCAACCACGAAAAAATGGTTACCACTTAGACCCCACCTAAAATACCACTTATGGTTCGAGAAACCATTCCCACGCGAATTAATTTGCACGCTCTTCCACCAAGCGAATTAAATTGCACACTCTTCCACCAAGCAATAGGAAAATAGTTTAGGCTTCCCTAACCTCCTGCCTGTCTCCTGATCCTCTTTGATCCATCCTGACAATCCATTGCTCCCTATCTTTGGCAGCCTGACAGAGACAGTCCTCTAATAGTTTACCTGGGGGTGACAACTCCCAAATGTGCAAATCGTACCTTTCCTTATTAGTCACTCCTTCATTTGCGAGACGATCAGCTAACATGTTAGCTTTTCTTTTCACATGGACAAAGCTTACAGTTTTTAAGGTTTGCAGGTGGGTGTAGATACGGTGAAAGACCTGCGATAGCCTCCAGTGTTTCGACACTTTGTCCGGTGATGTGCCATTACATATTCTCTTGGCTGCTCTAATAATCAATTCCGAATCTACTTCAATGATGACATTATGTGAATTTGAATCCACCAAGATTTCCAAGCATTGCTCCAGGGCCATGAGTTCTGCCATGTTATTAGTGGTCTTCCCCAGGTGGCCATGAAAGATCTTCTTTATTTGACCCTGTTCATCTCTTATAGCACCCCCAAAACCAGCTAATCCTAGGTTACCCTTAGAAGCTCCGTCTATATTGACCTTTAAGAAACCATGTGGAGGAGGCTTCCAAAAATTTATATCTGCATTTGTTTGGCTCACACCCTTGATTATGCTTAGTGGGCTTATAGATTGGAGACCCAAATGAAGTAGAACGCTCACATATTGGGGTAGAGGAGGGTCCTTAGGAAGTTTCCTCAACAAGCTACTGACTATGTCTTTAAGCTACCTTAAAATTTGGTCAATTATGTGTTGGGGCTTGCTCGCTTTGTTCCTAAAGATCCGACTATTCCGCTCTTTCCAAAAATGACAGATGACAAAGCCTAGAACCAGAGTCCAGGATTTATTAATGATTTCATTCCCTGAGAAATTTTTCCTCCAATTCTTCAAAGTGTTGGAGATGCTGAGGTTGTCCCTATCGGTGTACCTAAAGATTGAGGCCACCTAATCCCACACAGTGGAGGTAAAAGGGCAGAGGTTGAGAAGATGATCCATCATCTCCTCTTATGAGCCACAGAGGTAGCATTTGGATGGTCCAGTGAAGCCTTTTTTAGTAGATTCTCCCAAGTTAAGATTTTCATTTGACGAACTAGCCAAATAAATAATTTTCTTTTCATCTAGTGGAGGCTCTACCAAAGATTCTTCCAAACTTGATCAGGGTTTAGATAGTTAAATCCTGTTACTACCTGTTTATCTTCTTTGAGGTTAAAGTTTCCTTCAGTATTCTTTCCCGATCTTAGTTGGTCAGGCAAGGAGGATAATAGAATCCTCCTATGTTCTAGATCCTGGGTAAGAGAGTCTGCCTGGGCCTTCAGAGGACTCTCTTCACTGTAGCTTAGATCCTTCTAAGATCTCCATTCTCCATTGTTCCTATCCTGGTCCCAGAAGTCTTTAACCATAAGTAGATCTTTGTTGTTTCTGTCATTCGTGAGAGCTGCTAATTCATCCTTATACAAGTTGGGTTCCTGTTGCCAGTTGTCCTCCCAAAATCGAGCTAAGTTTTATATGAAACCAGCTCACAAAAAGATAGAAAAGAGAGATCAATGCCTTAGAATTCAGCCTCTTCGAGGGGGCAACCTCCTTTACATTACACAAATGAGCAATTCTTGGATGATATGAATGAAAATACCTCCTTTCTATATATAGGAGTCTAAGGGGTCATAACATAATCAGAGCCGACATAACAATAATAATGTAAGGGCACAATAATAACAATAGTGGGCTTCTATGGGGCACAATAGTAACCATATGGGCACTACATGGGTACATCAATATAATAAGTGGGTTGTACTAATAACAATAAGGGGTTACACTAGTAGTATAGGGGTCTAACATGCCGCTCTCCTTCAAAAAGTATTGTCCTCAATGCTTGAGTAGTTCTTGATGCTTCTATATAAAATTCTTGTCCTCCCATGTGGAATATTCAGCGGGTAAGCTCTTCCACTTGATGAGATACTCTGAAATTGATGTATTTCATAGCTGTCGGGTTCTTGTTTCTGTGACTACTCTAGGTTCCAATATGAATTTTCCTTCCTCTTCAATTTCTGGCAATATTGTTTGAATTGGGATCTTTTGCAACTTTTGAACAAGGCCATACTTCTTCATCCTTCTTCCATTCATCCCTTGCTTCGTTTATCCAATCTGGTTGGATAATAGAAATAGCACAAAACAATGCTTCCACATCCTCATCCTTGAAGAGTCTTCCCATTCGGCAAGGTCGCCATTTTTTAAGTGCATGTAGTATTGCCGACATTTCCTTCTCATAAATAGCTTGCTTGAGATGTAGCAGTAAAAATACCCAATCACCTACATCAAAAAAATTTTCACTACGATGTTGATCTACCTGTTGTTTCGTTTGATTTTGCACCGAAGTGGCGTTATCCTTTAAAATTTGGAGAACTTGTTGTTGATGCTCGATGTGATCTTTCACTGCTTGAACTTTTTTCTTCTTGATATGTCCTTCTATCTCTAGAGTTTGAGGAGTGGTAATTTCTTCCATTCCTTTACAAGATATGGTCGGATTCATTTCTTGATGCTCGATGTGATATTTCACTTCTTGAACATTTTTCTTCTTGATATGTCCTTCTATCTTGATAGTTTGAGGAGTGGTAATTTCAACCAATGAATTACAAGATATGGTTGGATTCATTTCTTCTTTCTCGATGTGATCTTTCACTTCTTGCACCTTTTTCTTCTTGATATGTCCTTCTCTCTTGAGAGTTTGAGGAGTGGTAATTCTTGCCAATGCTTTACAAGATATGGTCTGATTCATTTCTTCTTTCTCTGGGGTGGGGTCCTGGCATATATCTTCTTCTTTTGATGTTTCTTGATCATTTTCTTCCTCCTCTTCATATTCTATGTAAAATAATTTCTTCTCAGCACACTTATGACCTTTAGTGCATTTGCTATCACAACTGTAACAAAGCCCTTTTTCTCTTTTTTCATCCAATTGTTGTGGTGTAACCCTTGTAGGTTGTGGAAGGCTAGGAGAAACAACACTTCCATCTTTATAGTTGTGAGGGGTATGCTTCCTGGTTTGCATAATTTTGCTTTCACTATGTCACAAAGCCCTTTTACTCTTTCCAATTGTTGTGGTGTTGCTCTAAAGAAGGTGTTGCTCTTTGTATCCTCATAATGTGCTATCATTTCCTCCGTGAAAATTGACCACGTAACAAGTTGTTTACGAGAACAAAGCCCTTCATACCATAAAAATTGATCCTATTCTAAATATGAAGATGCAATACATACCTTTTGTAACAGTGGTACACCATGTAGATCAAAATATTGCTCCATCTGAAGTATCCAATTTACCAGATCCTTGCCATCAAACTTCCTCATCTTACTTTTTCTTGATTTTAGTAGCTCAATCTTGAAACAACTGTAACTTTGTACCTTCAGATCTTTAAGTTCTGAAATTGTGAATTGTAGTAGCCCTGTGTGTCCTCTTTCCAATGCCACCAGTCTGATCCAAATTGGATTCTCCAAGAAAGAGTTATGCACAATCTCCCAAGATGACCTGATTATAGACCTTTCCAGAAGAGAGAACTTGTATGAAGTGCCACGTGTCACTGTTTCGACCTTTGGCACTGAAAATATCTACAAGAAACTACACTCTGTCCTATTTTTGTACCTTCTTACGAAATTTCAATCAGATGCTCAGAGAGAAAGTTATGACGATTTTCCCCAGGTCACCTGTTTGGAATGTAATTCAGGAGTCTACAAAGATACCAACTTCCTCAGATCATATCTCCGCAAATACAGCGCAAAAATATCTGAAATTCAGATCCGAGGTTCAGTGCGATTTCTTCTCAAATGTTTTTTTTTTAGCTTCTGAAACATCATAGAAAAAAAGTTATAGCGAAAATGACACGATGACCTATTTAGAGCAGCAAAACCCTAGAATCCAAAGCTCTGATACCAAATGTTATGAAACCAGCTCACAAAAAGATAGAAAAGAGATATCAACACCTTAGAATTCAGCCTCTTCAAGGGGGAAACCTCCTTTATATTACACAAATGAGCAATTCTTGGATGATACGAATGAAAAGACCTCCTTTCTATATATAGGAGTCTAAGGGGTCATAACATAATCAGAGCCGACATAACAATAATAATGTAAGGGCACAATAATAACAATAGTGGGCTTCTATGGGGCACAATAGTAACAATATGGGCACTACATGGGTACATCAATATAATAAGTGGGTTGTACTAATAGCAATAAGCGGTTACACTAGTAGTATAGGGGCCTAACAGGTTCCCAGCTCGAATTTCCTAGAAACTATGCTGCTAAACAATACCTTTATTTTCCTGGGCAACGTTCCAAATGTGGGAGCCCTTAATATGCCTCAACATTCTAATGTGATCCTTCTCCTGCCAATGCTTAGCATATTTTTGTTTCCAAAGCTTAGCCCAGGGAATTGTTGATTCCTTGATCCACCTCCACCAGAGTTTAGCTCCCGAAACTCTGCTTATGGTTTCATGATCATGAAGCCCCAAGCCACCATGGCCCTTGGGTTTGTAGATCTTGTACCAGGCAACTGAAGCCCATTTATTTTTCTCTTCTCCTTTGCCCCATAAAAATTCCCTTTGTATGCTCATGATCTGTTGCATAATTCCTTTATGAGCAGGAAGATTTGAGAACATGAACATGGGAATCGCCTGCAAGACAGCCTGTGTGAGCACAAGGCGCCCTGCCAAATTTAAAGACCTGCATGTCCATTTTCTGATCTTGTCATGAATTTTATTTATAATTGGCTCCCACACTTCGTTGCTGAGAGGTTTATATGTGAGAGGTATGCCCAGATACTTGGAAGGTAGCTGGTCCCTTTGAAACGCAAGAATTTTGATGATATTTCTTAAAATTGCAATGTCAGTGTTAAAGAAAAAATCTTTTGATTTGTTGAGGCTTACCTCTGTGCCAGCAGCAATAGCAAAGTCATTCAAAATATGTTTGATCGTTCTGGCTTCCCTGAGTGTGGTTATGCCCTGCAATATTGTGTCATCCACAAATTGTTGATGAGTGTTAGCCACTCCATCCAAGGTGAGTTTGATGCCCTGGATTCTTCCTTCAACATTTTCCATTTTAATCGCTCTGCCTAGCCCTTCCATCATGAGAACAAAGAGGAAGGATGAGAGCGGATCCCCTTGTCTGAGCCCTCTAGAGGGTGTGAAGAGTCTTGAAGGAGCGCCATTAAGCAAGATGGAGAAACTAGTCGTGGTAACTAGTGAGATAACCCATCTTATCCAGTTTCGGTCGAAGCCAAAGGCTCTTAGAATTTCCCTTATATAAGACCAACTTAGCTTGCCGTAAGCTTTTTCTAGGTCCAGTTGATTGATCATACCATCTTGTTTGTTTATTTTGAGAGAGTGAACCACCTCATGAGCTTGGATGATATTATTACGGATTTATCTTCCTTCCACATAGCCCGTTTGCTCCTCTGAGATAAGAGATGGTAAAAGGGGCTTGAGTCTATTGGCGATCACCTTGGAAATAATTTTATACACCACATCACATAAAGCTATGGGTCTGAAGCCATCCGAAGTCATGGCTTTCTCCTGTTTTAGGATCAAAGCTATGAAGGAAGCATTAAAAGCCTTCAGAACCTTTTTGGATCTTCTTGAGTCTTCCACCACCTCAAGGATATCTTGTTTGACTGTTTTCCAACATGCTTTGAAGAAGTCGACATTGAACCCATCCAGACTTGGAGCTTTTCCATTTTGCATTCCATTGATCACTTCACTGACCTCCTCTTCCGACACTGGCCTGTTAAGATTGTGGTTATCTTCTCTGGTAACCAGCTGAGGGATATACTAAGTGAAATGGTTGATGAACCTAGATCTATCCCCCAGAGGCTCCTCTGCAATACTAAGGAAATGTTGTACAAGGAGAGATTCCATGTCTTTGTGAGAGACGATTTCTCTCCCTTGAGAGTCTTTGAGCTTTGTGATTTTGTTGTGTGCCCTATGATCCATTGTGGATTTATGAAAGAACTTCGTGTTTCTTTCTCCCTTTCTAATCCACTTTATCCGTGACTTCCGTCTCTAGAAAGTCTCCTCTTGCAGGCACTGATCTTCCCATTCTTCCTGCAACGAATTAGCTAGCTTTTTCCATTCCTCAGTAAAGCCCTCTATGATGTTGATCTGATTGATCTCCTAGAGTTTATTCTCAACTTCTCTTTTGGCTTTGAAGATATTACCAAATTCCTTTTTGTTCCAATATTTAAGCTTGGATTTGATATGTTTAAGTTTCTGTTGGAGCAGGAACATTCTAGTGCCTTGAATGTTTAGATCCTCTCTCCACCATTTGTCAATATTACTGGTGAATTCAGGGTGAGAGAGCCAGGCATTCTCAAACCTGAAAGGTCTATTTCTTGGTGTGCCCATAAAAGTGGCTTCCATCTGTACAGGCCAATGATCCGAACCTCAAAAGGGAAGAATAGAAGCTATTATGGCAGGGCCTGAGAGAAAGAGGTCCTCTGAGATAATAAATCTATCTAGTCTAGATGCGACTTGTGAAGCCCCTCCCCTTTTGTTGTTCCAGGTGAAGGTCCCATTTATTGTTCCAGTGTCCACTAACCCCATGTTCATTATGAAGTTCTAGAAGGCCATGGAGTCTCTGCCTAGCTGTCTGATACCACCTTTTTTCTCTGTAAGAGATCTTATCATATTGAAATCTCCTGCAACGATCCAGGGCATATTAGGGTGTCTTGCTCTTAGTTCCTCAAGGGAGGTGAGAAGCTTGAGTTTGTCTTCTTGCTTTTGAGGTCCATAGACATTTGTGATCATGTATATCTCCTTATCACCTAAAGGTTGACAAACCAAAGAAAGATAGTTCCTAGATGCCTCGGCATCTAGGATTCCAAATTTTTGTGGATCCCACAGTGTGAGAATCACCCCCGCTGAGTTTTTTGCTTTAACCTCTAGATACTCATACTTGATTAGCCATTTATTATGAATTTCTCTAATCTTATCCATTGAATATTTTGTCTCCTGAATAAAAACCATATCTGGTTTTTCTTCTTTTATTCTAGTACTGAGATTTGTTTGTTTCCTTCTACTTCCTATGCCTCTAATATTCCAAGTTGTGAGCTTCAATAAGAAAGGTTTGTAAAGGAGTAATTGGTGAGCTCTTTCATCTTACCTAAGTTAATCAATATTTTCCCACATTCGTTCAGCAACTTCTTCTGTCTTTTTCTTCCTCTTTTCCTGCCTGGGTTCTTTGGAGATTGTGCCTATGTCTCCTCCATCATTTTGACCCCTCTATGTTCCTGGATTTCATGATTTATTTTGGCTCCACTTCCCTTCGATTGTGATCTCCATAGGAAGAGCTGTTGAACCCTGTCATATTCCTCTTTTGGCAGGGAGTCCACTCCTTTGGTCGTCCCTTGTTCCAGAAATTTCTCTAGATCAAGATTTTCCAAATCCATAATCTCCTGCAGTTCATGGTCCTCCGTTCCTGCCTCACTTGGAGTCATCTCATGGTCCCTATTTATCTCCATAATGTTTTCTATGATATCTTCCATGTTGTCATCCCTTTCTTCCTCAGTAATAATGTTCTCCATTTCCTGGTTTGTTTCTTTGTTTTCTTCTTCTTCTAGGATCTTAAAGCTATTGTGGCTCAGTTGTCTTTCCTCGTTGATCTTCTTTTGCGGCCTCTTTCTGCCTTTCCCTTTGCCCCCAACCTTGGTAAAATCCTTAGGATTTTTATCCACAGTGGTTTTCACGTTTCTCTCGATGTTGTTTGTTGGGCAGTCTCTATATAGATGCTCATGTTCATGGCATTTGCGGCACCTAAATGGGATGTACTCATAGTCCACCGCTTGTACCCATTCTTCATCATATACTTCTAAAATTATCACATCCGGAAGTGCTCCAAATAAGTCCATTTCCACACATATCCGGGCGAAGGAGGTGTATTTTCCTTTCAGAGTCGCATCTGAGATCTTTAAAAAATGCCTAGTTTATTTCCTATTGTTTTCAGTGATTTCACCAGCCAATAATCCAGAGGAAGGGAGTATAGTCTGATCCATACTGGTACCGATGTAAATGTCTCGCATTCCAGGACAAAGTTCATCATCCATGGCCGCATGTAGAGGCCTGTAGCAGCATAGAAATAAGGTCCTCCTTCAAACACTTTGTCTTTATCCTCTAGGCTTGTGAATACTACTATGAAGAAGCCCTTGGATCTGAGATGAAGGCGTATTCCCCCCTTTGGCTTCCAGTGACTCCTTATCCATACATGCAACGCCCTCTCCGTCAGCCATACTCCCATGAATTTGCAGATGACCGCATGTTCCATCATATGATCCCTATGCACTTGTAGCGCAGGGTCACTCAAGATGACCCAAGGAATGATGTTCAACTTAGGTTTGCAGACCCCAGTTGTCCTTATAGAAGTAGGTTTTTTACTGCTATGCCCTTTCTCCGTTTCCTTACTAGCTTCCTACTACTCCCCTTCCTGTTCATGAGGTCATTTCCTCCCAATATGTCTGTGTTACTTGCCACTGTTGCCTTTTCCAAAGGCTTCTTGAAATGTTTCTTTCCCATGCCCTTGCTTCTATCCGTAACTACTTGACTGTAGGAGGGAGTAGCACTCCCCCCTGCGCGTCCCGCCATGGTGCCCAACGTCAAAACCCTAACCCTAAATCAAGTTGCAGAGCTTCCTGCATATCCATTGCAGAGCTTATTCCCCCGAATCGTAATGATGAAGAGCCTCAATTGATAAATAGGCTCTGTCACAATACCATGGCCCAATACAATGGTTTATTAAACCACATGCCTAAAAAGACCATAATTGATTTTGTATGACACTTTTTCATATCACATTTTTCCCTTAATTAATCAATTTAATTAAAAGAGAAAAATAACATAACTACTTTAGAGATAAATCTCAACCTTTTATTTGTGAATACTACTAATGGAGGCTAAATCCCTACCATCAACCTAATAACTATTGATAATTATATTAAAATTATAGAAACCCTATTCCGAAATAGACATGTATATCAACTTAATAATCCTTAACACCAATAAAAGTAGTTTATAAATAAATAAACACCCCTTATCTGAAATAGAGTAAAGTGAGTGCTTTCAAATAATTAAAAAAAGGAGTAGTTTTCAAGTGTGATTTTTTGGAGTTTCGAGTGGATTTCTGGTTGAAATTTGGTGAAAAACTTTGTGGTCAAATCTTGATTTGTGTTGTTTCAATTGGATTTTTTACTACATATATGGATTCAGCACCCTAAAGAACCCTTAAGGCACTTCTATTGTCAAGTGTTCATCCATCAAACTTGTGATTTCAATGAATCCTTGCCGGATTCGAGACAAATTAGATTGGAAAACAAACCCGATTTTTTTTCAAAAAGTCGCACTTAAAGACTACTCTATTAAAAAATGATTGACTAATTTCCAACATTCCTAAATAATATAAATAAATTTAAAATTCCAATCCCATCTACTTATCAAATAAAAATTTAATAGTTATTGCATGTCTCTGTGTGTGGGGAAAACCTATTATAAATATCATCTTTAAAATTTTATATTTGTTAATAAGAATAGAAATTGGAAAGGAAATCATAGTGCACAAGTTACACACACAAAATAATTTGTATATTACACGTAGAAACCAAAATATATCATAGATATATAGTGCATATGAGATCCAAAAGATTCTAATATAGGAGAATATTGTTGAGAAAATCTCTCAATAGACTCCAACAACCAACAAACCAAATCTGTTAAGATACTTTTGTAAGTGTTATTTCCATGTCTCTCCCTTAATACTTACATTACAAAATTAACATTACAAGAATCACAAATTACATTTCACATATAAGTCACATATGTCTAATATGGTCTTCACTGACACTTCTACCCACTCTGAAATATCACAGACCATGCTCTTTCTCCACCGCGATCTTCGAGATTCCCACTTGACTCATTTAAGGTACAATTATCTTTGACTACCATTGATGTACTTGTAATATCAACAATATTAACATACTCTGCTCGTTAGGGCTTCCATAATAAAATTTGTCAAGTAATGAACCATTGATGTATGGACCTACCACCATCTGTCGAAGATTTCTCTTTCGGCTATCTGTGAGCTGCTAGGAAGATGGTTTGGATACTGAATGTGTTCAGAAGTTGATCATACAATTTGACCTGTCTAACACACAAGAATCTCATACTAACCTGTAGCCATTGTTCAGGGGTTTCTGAGCACCAAGAACAACAAACCGTAGTAGTATGTAAACACAATCAAACTAGTGATGTGTTTGAGGTTTTCAAGCACCAAGAACCACTAATTTGAGTTAAGAAACATTCTTCAATAATTGGTTCTACATATTCAATTACAAACCAAAATATACATAACTTAAATACAACATATATAGTTGATTATGATGTAATCCACACATTGCATTTAATTTTCTAAGCTGAGACATGTTAGGTAGGAAAACAAAGAGGAAATTGGTGCCATCTAACAGATCTCTGCAGATCTGGATCAAAGTACCTCTAATCGTCAATACTATTATCACTTTCTTTGGTCAGCTTCTTGGATGCAAAAATTTCATATTGCTTCCTCATTTCTTTAATGGTCAATGGAGTCTCTAGCACAAGGTTTTCAAAATTAATTAATCTTGATCTAAAAATAAAATATAGTCATCGACGAAAATCCTCAATGGAATTTTGAGATCAACCAAAATTGGAATTAAACTTTTATCATAGATTGGTACACAGTGTTTGGTAAACCCATGATTATCGACCGCACATGACGTGATTAGTGTTTCCTCCAATGGAGACTATTGTGGGTTGAATTCAATGACAACTCCAATATGGTGATCAGTTAAAGCTTCAACGATTATTTGGCTAGAGGTTGTCCTAACACCCAAGTCCCGATATACACCTATAAATATGAGAGTCTGACCCCATGAACTAGACCTATTTTTCGAAAACATAAAGGAAGTGAAATATATGCACATTGGAAGATGTTACAAGAATTGATGCATAAGACGATTTGTTTCTCTTGAAATTTCATTCAATCCATGACCAACACCACCATAAGAATCCATGTCGCGCCATTTTGTACAGTAGAGTTTTCTAGTCCATATTTGGACACTGAATCAAAATTGCTTAGATTTTGGTATAGAAGTGCATAGACATTCCAATAGAGCACAAAAAGGAATCTACCTCCATAGTCCACACCCCATGAGAGGTGACAACTACTACACACACGCGCGTATACATGGTTGTCCATTAAACGTCATCGACCTTGGTAAATTTCTTAATCCAAATTTTGATTTCTGCATCCTCCTCCATGACTTGGCATTCCTTCCAATCTCCTGAAGGTTCACCATAAGTCGAGTCATGTTGGAATTTGATAAACCATTATAGTGGAGTCCTCCATAGACACGTGTGGAACCCCAAATGACCTACAACAATTCGTTTTGGTATTTGTTGACATGAGATCACTGCAAAGTTTGTATATTCAAACAACTCTGTTCATAAATTGTCCAGCAACAAACTTTTGGTTTACACCTGAGTATATGAGATCAAAGACAAGTGGAACACCACAAAACACACACAACATCTTTCATTGTGCATTTCCCTGTCACCCATTGCTACAACACTCTTACAAACACAATAACATGGAGACAAATACACATAAATCTCACAAGCTCTTTGCTAATGTATGTACATAGTATGACTAGCTATCATGGGACTACATCTTCCTAGCCCTCCTTAGAGGGAGTTAAGTCAGAGCTGGCTCTGATACCAAAATAGAAATTGGAAAAAAAGTCAATGCACAGGTTACACACACAAAACAATTTGTATATTACATTTTGAAACCAAAATACATAATAGATATATATTGCATATGAGATCTAACATATTTTAAGATAGGAGAATACTATTGAGAAAATCTCTTAAAAGACTCCAACAAACCAAATATGCCAATATACTTTGGTAAGTGTTATTTCCAAGTAATAATACCATCAATTACTTTTAAAAATTTTGAAACTTTGAATTTTCTATCCATATTTTAAATTTATCATATTTATTAATGAAATTAAATATAAATTTTAAATTTTAAATTAAAATCACAATTTAATCATCACATTATAATATGAAAAATCATTTATACTAATTATCTCATCAATATGGGGCACTGTTGTAGCGGTTTAAATGTTTGTAAACATTTACATGAAGTAATAAAAATTTAAAAGCAATATAAAGGCCAATGTGTTGAAGATGTAGTGTTCGTAAATGAATGTAAACATTTAAATGTTAGCTAGAAAAATAATAAAAAGTTAAAAGTATAGTGATGGTGCTCTTTCTATGTGGATTGAGGAACATATGAATCAAAGTGATTAGAAAAGAGTGAACATATTGGATTAAGAAAGGAGAGAGAGCCATTAGAATTGTTAAAGGTAATAAAAATATTAAAATTTAATTTTTTATATTGTAAATTTGTTTTTATTAATAAAATTACTAACAATTTTTTAAATAAAAGAAAATCATAAGATGCATATTACATTAAAATATATAACATATAAATAGTAACTATAAATTAAGGCCTATTTTACCATATAAATTTTAAAAATGATTTCCTAACTATATTTAAATTTAATTAATAAGCATATAAAAAATTAATATTTACATTAAACTTACAACATAACAAGTTTTTTAACCATGGATATTCCCTCCACTTTACCATTGATGTTATTAACTTGTAAATGGGCTTTTTTAAGATACCATGGACCAATACCATGGCTTCTCAATACCACGTGTCCAAAATCCATAACACATTTCATAATCAAAACAAATTTATAAATAATTTATTTTTATTTTATTTTATGACATTTTTTAATTAAATCTTAAACCAAAAGGTTTTTTTTTACTAGACCAAGCATCTGGCGGTCCACACAAACCAATTGGTCAACACCTCATGGGTTATAATTACTTTTAAGATATATTTAAATTGTCTATCCTCTTTATTACTAAAAATGTTTCTCAGATATTTCATTAGGGCTAAATCATAGCTTTAATAAAATTAGAAATGAATGTACTTTTGTCCACTTGGGGTAGCTCAATTGGCCATGACCCTTGAAATGAAGTCTCACTGAACCGAAAGTCTTGGGTTCAGGGTTCAAAACTTGTGCTATCCCCTGATCGGGGTGAGAAGTTAGACATGAGTGCTATCCCCCTGATCGGGGTGAGAAGTTGGACATGATGAAGATGTAGTCCTACCAAGTTTACAAAAAAAATGAATATACTTCTGGGGTGAGAAGTTGGACATGATGAAGATGTAGTCCTACCAAATTTACAAAAAAAAAGAAGTTGGACATGATGAAGATGTAGTCCTACCAAGTTTACAAAAAAAAAGAATATACTTCTGGGGTGAGATGTTGGACATGATGAAGATGTAGTCCTACCAAATTTACAAAAAAAAATGAATATACTTCTGGGGTGAGAAGATGGACATGATGAAAATGTAGTCCTACCAAATTTACAAAAATAAATAAATATACTTTCATATACAAAAATGCTAAATTTATATAATACAAACAATATTATTAAAAACCAATATAAATCTATTTTAATTAAAAATCTATCCACAATTTCTGAAATACAAATATTTCCGCAAATTTTACACTGGAAATTTAATTCTTCTCCATTATTAAAATATCTAGAATTAAAATATAGTTATTAAGATGTCGACAATTAAAATAAAGTCATGCTGTAAAGATAACCCTAATAAATTTTAAAGAACGTCGAATTCCAAACCTAGAGGGGCAGCCGAGAGCTTATGGTCCAGAATATGGATGCATTGTATTTAAGATATTTCTAAAAATGATCGAGTATGAACCTGCTTGGTCTCGATAGTATAAACGCATTTCATTTAATTGTCAAATTTCCACTCACAAGGTACTTTATGTTTTCATAAACCCGTTAGGGTCCAAATACTATGGATATATTGCATTTAATTGTCAATTTCCAACAAACCAGTTACTTTCAAAAATGCTTTTTCATGAACCTTTATTTAACTGCACACTAAGAAAATACTTTGAAAATGATTCATTACTTGCCCACTAAGAAAATACTTTGAAAATGACTGATTACTATGGATATATTGCATTTAATTCACAAATTCCAACAAACCATTTACTTTCAAAAATGCTTTTTCATCAACCTTTACTTAACTGCCCACTAAGAAATTACTTTGAAAATGATTGATTGTGAAGTTTAGCTAGCAAACAGTGAATAAGGCATTATAGATATTAATCAGATTTAGATATTCGAAATAGAATAACTTGAATTATTAAAAAAATGTATTTATTTTTAATTATATTAATAAATAATAAATAATTTATTTGTTGAAGTAGTATAAAAAAATTATATTTATTTTTAATTATATTAATAAAGAACAAATAAATTATTTGTTGAAGTAGTATAAATTAGATGGTTGGTAATAGTTGATAGATATTAATGATAGAAATTTAAAGAGAGTAGAGACAACACAAATCAAACAAAGATATTTTTTGATCACATAAAGTAATTACATATATAAGATTTAGATTATTGACTTCAACAAATTATGACTCAGACATGACACAACTCCAACTCATAACTGTGGAATCAATAAATTCTAGATTGACTCCTTGTAACTCATAATGACAACTATATATGACATGGAAGTATTACTTCCAACACTCTCCCTTAAAGCTTACAATAATAAATTAATCTTTGTCACATTTATCTGATATGGACATCACTAGCACTCATATCCACTCTAAAATTTCATTGTTTCCGCTCTTTTCTTCACCACACTTTTGAGTTTCCCACTTGATTCATTTAAGACATAACCACTTTAGACCATAGTTGGTGTGCTTTGCATAATTGATGTTTTTCAACTTCCCAGAACGCAAAGGGTCAATATCAATACTGAACCATCCTATGGAACTGCCACCACCATCCTATGGAACTGCCACCATCTGTGAATCCACGACCCTCCACTACCTTCATGAGTTATCTACCATAGCATTTTGGGTATAGAATGTCTTCAACATACAATTTTACCTCTTGACCTTATAGAAAATAACATGTACTACGCTCCGGGAGCACGACAGATCACACTAGCTTGACCTTATTAAGAACTACCTATGACTAATACCCCCTAGCACTGCCAATCACATTATTATGTTAAATAATTGGCCTGTTCTTTGTGGTTCTGCATCATTTGATTTCCAACAATACACTTGCACAATAACACACTCTAACATAAAATTGCACCATACAAACTTCTACTAACAACTTTTTGTTCACTATAACATAAAATTACACCATTAGAACTTTTACTCACAACAATTTTTTTTTTTTTTTCACCATCTTCAAACCATATCTTCTCACTAACTAAATTGAATATGGAGCTCACGGATAAACCTCTATTGCATTGATCCTTTCTTTAGCTAGTAACAGCTTAAAGTCAATGTGATAGTTTAAATTCACCTATTTCAACTTTTTTTTTTTCCTTAAATCAACACTGCATCAATTTATTAGTACCCAAATCCTTGTGCAACAACAAGCAGCTCACCGCAGTTGCTGGCTCACTACTTAAAGGCTTTAATGACTACTAATAAAATTCCATATTCAACGAGTGGCCTCCTTACACTCAATTTATGTGTCCGTTATTATCTGTTAGCACATGACAAAAACTGGTTCATTTCTTTGTTGTGAACCATTTCACCTCTTGAACATCATGGGATCGGTAAAGCTTCCATCTGACAGTAAACATCCATGCACTGATGAGAATAGGTGATTCCTCTTACGCTAGATGTTGGTTGGCGCTGGAAATCTTCAGATCTCATGGAATTTTTTTAATTCCCAAACCATTGGGTTCAATGGCTCAACAAACCCGACGTTGATGATACTCCTCGTTGATGATCCTCGTCTTTTCTTTGCCCAGAATGAGATTAGCCAACAATTCACACATCTCATTCTTGAATCTCAGATCCAAAATTCATAGTTGTTTGGTGGTGATTAGCAAACAACTAATTTATATTAAATATTAAAATATTTATTTTAAAGTTTTTCTATAGTCTAATGGATAGAAGAAATCATTTTTTTCACTTAAATTCACTGAAATTTTGGTAATACAATTTCAAATTTTTTTAATGTTTAAAATACATTTTTTAATGCATAAATGGATTCAACACTCTAAAAAACTCTGGCATAGTCGAATTATGTAGATTAAATAATTTAAACTTAAATTTTTAAAAATCTTTATTCAAATTAACCAGAAAGATG
Organism: Pinus tabuliformis; assembly: GCA_031772625.1. Lineage (NCBI taxonomy): Eukaryota > Viridiplantae > Streptophyta > Pinopsida > Pinales > Pinaceae > Pinus > Pinus tabuliformis. Next base: position 177,189,177 of record CM062812.1, on the reverse strand, counting down.
GTGGTGAAAAACGTAATTATCTAAAACTAAAAAATCATAAAACTTATTAAATTATAGTTTTATTTTAAATTATTTATTATTATTAATTATGGAAAAAATTAATATATAAATTAAATTAAAAAATCATAAAATAAGATTCTTAACCATGGAGATTTACTCATACTTTACCACAGAGTTTCTTAATCTATAAATAGACTTTGTTAAAATATCGTGATTTATTTACACCACATGTCTATAGGGAGGGAGAATCTATGTCTATTAGGGTTGACTCTAGTAGAATATTTATGTGCCATTAATAATTTAGTCACTTTTTAACAAGAGGGAAGTGTGTAATTCATTCATTTTTAAATATTAAATAATAATAATAATAATAAAATATTTAAAAATACAATTTAGAGTTGTCTATATATGAGACTTTTCAGATTTCATGTGGATTTTTGGTTTAATTGTGAAAAAATTTGTGGCGAAATATTAATTTGTTTACTTAAATTGCTTTTTGACTATATATATGCATTCAGCACCCTCAAAAACCCTTAGGGCACTTCAATTGTGATATCAATGAGTCCCAAATAAATTGTAGACAAATTAGATGAGAAATAAATAAATTTCATTTTTATCTTATCATAATTTATTTAGTTTACTATTTTTTTTAATCAATTTAATTTAGGAGATATTTGTTAAAATAATAAATTTTATAATATATTCTACCTTATTTAAATATCGTCAAATATTTTAAAATGATAAATTCATTTATTATTAAAACAGATATCAAATAATAAGAACTCATGAAATCATAGTTATTAAAAAAAATTCAAGTGATATCATATGATTTTAGGAAAAAAATAAAAAAATAAACAACCATTGTCTAGGGAGGCCACAATTTTTGCTGGAATCAAGTTATAATTTTTTTTTAAAATTCAATTTTGAGAATGTTTGAATCATATTATTTTTGATGGTGGAAATGGATTCAACCCTATCAAAAACTTAGAAAAACACCCAAAATCCTGAAGCTTAAAAATTTTAATTAAATTTTCAAAAAATTCCTAACAAATTTTTCCAAAATTTCCATTATTTTTCAAATAAAATTGTAACCTCATTAAACAACTAAAAATAAATAAAATCCACCTTTTTCGTTAATATTATTTTTCTCAAAAACTTTGGAATATCGGATTGACTTTAAATTTCATGAATGTTCATTCACATTGCAATCGTGATATTCAAAATTTTTCTTTCAGGACGAAAAAGCTAGATATTGTAATAAATGAGAAATATAAACATTTTACATTTGAAGATGACCCATAGCTCAGGTTCAATATAAATAAAGCATGGAAGCATATTCCAGAAAACAAAAAGATTCCTGCCAGGACTGACAGATCAAAGATGATACCCATCTATACAGAGAACATGGAACATAGAAGTCGCAGATAATCGTGTGATATTCAAATTGTTCTTAACAAACATTAAAATAAATTTATTGGACGAAGGTTCGGATTGTTAATTGACAATTAACTATCCTTGTGGACCGTAATGAGTGCATTGAAAATATCCATTCAAAAGGGTTGGTGGATTTGTTCATAAATAAACACCACCTTTTTCATTGATATTATTTTTCACAAAACTCTGGAATATCGAATTGACTTTGAATTAATTTCCAGATTACATGAATGTTTATTCCCATTGCACTTGTGATATTCAAATTGTTATTAACAAACATTAAAATAAATTTATTAGACGAAGGTTTGGATTGTTAATTGACAATTAACCATCCTTGTGGACAGTAATGAGTTCAAAATGGTTGGTGGATTTGTTCATAAATAAACTCCACCTTTTTCATTGATATTATTTTTCCCAAAACTCTGGAATATCGAATTGACTTTGAATTAATTTCCAGATTACATGAATGTTTGTGATATTCAAATTGTTCTTAACAAACATTAAAATAAATTTATTAGACGAAGGTTTGGATTGTTAATTGACAATTAACCATCCTTGTGGACAGTAATGAGTGCATTGAAAATATCCATTAAAAAGGGTTGGTGGATTTGTTCATAAATAAACTCCACCTTTTTCATTGATATTATTTTTCTCAAAACTCTGGAATATCGAATTGACTTTGAATTAATTTCCAGATTACATGAATGTTTATTCCCATTGCAGGTGTGATTTTCATTGATATTATTTTTCTCAAAACTCTGGAATATCGAATTGACTTTGAATTAATTTCCAGATTACATGAATGTTTATTCCCATTGCAGGTGTGATATTCAAATTGTTCTTAACAAACATTAAAATAAATTTATTAGACGAAGGTTTGGATTGTTAATTGACAATTAACCATCCTTGTGGACAGTAATGAGTTCAAAAGGGTAGGTGGATTTGTTCATAAATAAACTCCACCTTTTTCATTGGTATTATTTTTCCCAAAACTCTGGAATATCGAATTGACTTTGAATTAATTTCCAGATTACATGGATGTTTATTTCCATTACATTTGTGATATTCAAATTGTTCTTAACAAACATTAAAATAAATTTATTAGACGAAGGTTTGGATTGTTAATTGACAATTAACCATCCTTGTGGACAGTAATGAGTGCAGTGAAAATATCCATTCAAAAGGGTTGGTGGATTTATTCATAAATAAACTCCACCTTTTTCATTGATATTATTTTTCTCAAAACTCTGGAATATCGAATTGACTTTGAATTAATTTCCAGATTACATGAATGTTTATTCCCATTGCATTTGTGATATTCAAATTGTTCTTAACAAACATTAAAATAAATTTATTAGACGAATGTTTGGATGGTTAATTGACAATTAACCATCCTTGTGGACCGTAATGAGTGCATTGAAAATATCCATTCAAAAGGATGGGTGGATTTGTTCATAAATAAACTCCACCTTTTTCATTGATATTATTTTTCTCAAAACTCTGGAATATCGAATTGTCTTTGAATTAATTTCCAGATTACATGAATGTTTATTCCCATTGCATTTGTGATATTCAAATTGTTTTTAACAAACATTAAAATAAATTTATTAGACGAAGATTCGGCTTGTTAATTGACAATTAACCATCCTTGTGGACAGTAATGAGTGCATTGAAAATATCCATTCTAAAGAGTTGGTGGATTTGTTAATCTATTAACTTTGTGTGGGTATTCAAATTGTTCATAAATTTGTCATTTTTATATCCGAAAAAGGTCGGTTGATGGTGAAACTTTTATGAATAAATTGTTGTTCTGTAATAATTAATATATATATATATATATATATATATATATTATATTATATTATATTATATTGATTTATAAGTGTATCAGGATTTTGTTAGAAAATTTAAACAACGATTCTGCATGCGGAAAAATTCAATGACTCGTTGAAACTTAATGCTCAGGGATACGAATTACCTCCAGTCATTGGTGAAACTCTTGATGCAACTTCTTTCTGAAAACCACGCTCCAGCTATCCAAGCAAAAAGAAAAGAATGCAGAAATTCTGAAGGCACTTCCAAGCTCTGCTATCTCAGCTAGATGGTGTAAAAAACTGAAGGGGATTGAGATGCAAGCTTGGGGACCAAACAGATGAATTTATAGCTAAGCTTCTGATAACTATGTGTCAGATGTCCCACAGATCAAGGAAGAGAACTCCAGATGGAGTAATGGACCACTTCAGTAGCTCCCAACAATAAATTTATTAACTGCAATTGATTTCCTTAACTTAAGGAAACTACTGCAGTTGGTTTCCATAAGTTAAGGAAACACTGCAGTTTAAATTCCATAATTGTAGGCAGCAATTGTGCAAAAATTAATGGAGCTTAACATTCTCCCACTTGGTCCATACTTCCAAACTTAATGTTTCAACTTAAAAACCATTGATAATCTGTATTAAGTAATAGATCATGAATCATGGCGATAAGTCCTCTAATGACGAGTATTATCTTCCATGTATTACTATGTATTTATTCTTATTATAATTTATGTGGCAACAATTTCTTAATGAATAAACCTTATGTTTATTCTTGGTCCTTCTTAAATGAATTTTCTCAAATCAACTTAAAGTGCACATAAATATGAGAAAAAACATCACAAAACTTAAGAATTTCATTAAAATAACATTGTCCATACAATGAGAAACTACATAATGGAACCAAGTCCCATATTCAATACATGATCCTTGAATTTAAACGGTGGCATGCCCTTAGTCAAAGGATCAGCGATCATCAACTCAGTGCTAACGTGCTGAATGACCACATTTTTTTCTTTAACACATTCTCTTATAGTTAAATACTTAATGTCGATGTGTTTATTTCGACTCCCACTTTTATTGTTTTTAGCCATAAAAACAGCAGCTGAATTATCACAATATATTCTCAATGGCTTAGAGATAGAATCCATAATTCTAAGCCCAGAAATGAAACTCCTAAGCCATACACCATGTAAAGTAGCCTCAAAACAGGAGACGAACTCGGCTTCCATAGTGGAAGTGGCAATCAAGGTCTTCTTGGCACTCCTCCATGATACAGCTCCACCGGCCATCATAAAAATGTAACCTGATGTTGATTTGCATGAATCAACACATCCAGCAAAGTCAGAATCTGAGTAGCCAATTACTTCCAAGTTGTCCGTCCGTCTATACATAAGCATGTAGTCTTTGGTTCCTTGAAGGTACCTCATTACTTTCTTTGCAGCTCTCCAGTGGTCTAAACCTGGATCACTCTGATATCGTCCCAACATTCCCACAACAAATGCAATGTCAGGTCTTGTGCAGACTTGAGCATACATTAGGCTTCCGACAGCAGAAGTATATGGAATGTTCTTCATTTGTTCCCTTTCAAAGTCGGTCTTCGGGCATTGGTTCAAATTGAACCTATCACCCTTCACAATGGGAGCTACACTTGGTGAACAATCCTTCATCCGAAATCTCTCTAAAATTTTATTAATATAGGTTTCCTGTAACAGAGCCAAGATGCCTCGAAATCTGTCTCTATGGATCTTAATGCCAATGACATAAGATGCCTCACTCATATCCTTCATATCAAAATTTTTAGAGAGGAATTGTTTCACTTCATGTAGCAAACCCTTATCATTGGTTGCTAGCAAAAGGTCATCCACATATAAAACAAGAAAACAAATTTTACTCCCACTAACTTTCAGGTATATACATTGATCCATAATGTTTTCTACAAAACCAAAAGAAGAAATTACATTATGGAATTTCAAATACCATTGGCGGGATGCCTGTTTTAAACCATATAATGACTTCTTGAGCTTGCAAACCAATTGCTCATCATCACTAGAGGGGAATCCTTCAGGTTGTTTCATGTAAACCTCCTCCTCTAGATCTCCATTAAGAAAGGCCGTTTTCACATCCATTTGATGCAACTCCAAGTCAAAATGGGCTACTAATGCCATAATAACGCGCAAGGAATCTTTCTTAGATACAGGAGAAAAAGTCTCCGTGTAGTCGATTCCTTCTTTCTGAGTGAATCCCTTAGCAACAAGTCTTGCCTTGTATCTCTCAATGTTTCCCAATGAGTCTTTCTTTGTCTTAAAGACCCATTTACATCCAATGGCTTTTGCACCATTAGGCAACTCAACAAGATCCCAGACTTCGTTACTCTTTATGGAATTCATCTCTTCCTTCATGGCATTGTACCATAGTTCTGATTCTTTGCAACTCATGGCTTGTGAAAAGGACTCGGGATCATTTTTGGCTCCAATGTTGTAGTCAGATTCTTGCAGATACACAATATAATCATTAGGAATTGCTGATCTCTTAGTTCTAGTAGATCTTCTTGATGTTGTACCATCATCTTCCTGAGAAGTATGTGGTTCAACTTGTTGTTCAAAAGTTCTTGGCAACTCTTGAACTCCTTGATCTACTGGAATATCATCAGCAGTTTGTGGAACTTCAACAATTGGTTGTTCAACACCAGTTTGTACTTGAGGGGTGATATGAACAATAACCAATCTATCACTTGAAGTGGAAGGTTGAGATTCTGAATGATCCTTCTCAGAAACTATGTTTCTGGTTTGATCGCTCCCACTGATCAAGTCATTTTCAAGAAACTTTGCATTTCTTGATTCCACAATCCTAGTGTTGTGAGATGGACAATAAAATCTGTAACCTTTAGACCTTTCAGCATATCCAATGAAATACCCACTAATGGTCCTTGGGTCTAGCTTCTTCTCTTGTGGATTATAAATTCTCACTTCAGACAGGCATCCCCAAACGCGCATATGTCGCAAACTCAGTTTCCAACCTTTCCATAATTCAAATGGCGTTTTAGGAACCGCCTTGGTTGGAACTCGGTTTAATATATACACTGCCGTCTTAAGTGCTTCAGTCCATAAGGATTTAGGAAGATTGGAGCTGCTAAGCATACTCCGCACCATGTCCAATAATGTTCGATTTCTTCTTTCTGCTACACCATTATGGTCGGGTGAACCAGGCATGGTGTATTGGGCAACAATCCCATGCTCTTGAAGAAATTTAGCAAATGGCCCAGGTGCTTGTCCATCTTCTGTGTATCTACCATAATATTCTCCACCTCTATCTGATCTCACGATCTTAATTTGCTTGCCGCATTGTTTTCAGCCTTAAAGATCTTAAAGGCATCTAATGCTTCGCTCTTTTTATGAAGCATGTAGAGATACATATATCGTGAGTAATCATCTATAAAGGAGATGAAGTATCTCTGACCATGTGAGTCCATGTCTGGACTACATATATCGGTATGTATGATCTCTAATATGTCCGAACTCCTTTTGGCACCTTTCTTTGACTTGTTGGTCTGCTTTCCCTTTATGCAATCCACACAAGTCTCAAAATCAGTAAAATCTAGAGTATCAAGTATTCCTTCATTTACCAATCTTTTAATTCTATCTATAGAGATATGACCTAGTCTCCGGTGCCATAATTTAGAGGAATCTTCATTAATAACACATCTTTTAGTGCCAGTGTGAACATGCATTGAATCATAAGTGGCATTGTTTTGTAAATTAATGCAGTAAAGACCATTAGACAAAATACCATTCCCAACATAATCAGATTTATAGAATAGACTGAAAGATTTTTCTGAAAAGTTTAAGGAATATCCAAAAGGTACAAGCCTTGAAACTGAAATCAAGTTTCTAGAAAAACTTGGAACATAAAAGGTCTTTTCTAATTCCAAAACAAAGCCACTACTTAAAGTTAAATAACATGTTCCTATAGCTTCTACATGCGAGCCCATCTTGTTTCCTGATAAGATGCTTTGCTCACTTCCCACTGGCTTCCTTAGGTTTTGCAAACCTTGCAAGGAATTCGAAATGTGAATTGTTGATCCAGAATCAATCCACCATGTGTTAATATTAACGTTAACCATATTAGATTCATAACAAACAAACGAGATTACTTCCTTAAGTTCGGGAATGTCACAACGAATTTCAGAGAAATTTGCAGGTTGTACTACTGCATTAAAAAATCACATGCTTATGTTAAAATTGAGGCTTAATAAACTTTCATGTTTTACCAATGTAAATCATGCTAAAAAGAATTGAATCAAATGACATAAAAATTCCCTGTGGGCTAAATTTTCAATTCAAACAGATTCAATAAAACTTTATGATAAAACTTATTAATTCACAACTCCTGTGGGTAGGTTATGAAATTTTATCCTAATTAATTACATAAATATAATAAAAATTCCTGTGGGATCAAATTTATTATATTCAATGTAAATCATGCTAAAAAGAATTGAATCTAATGACATAAAAATTGCCTGTGGGCTAAATTTTCATTTCAAACAGATTTAATAAAACTTTATGATAAAATTTATTAATTCATAACTCCTGTGGGTAGGTTATGAAATTTTATCCTAATTAATTAGATAAATATAATAAAGATTCCTGTGGGATAAAATTTATTATATTCAGTCTAATTAATTACAATTTAATGTCTAAATAATTTTCATGTGATCTAATCAATCAAAATATATAATTTTATTTAATTAAAGATGCTGTGGCTATTCTCTAATTAATTAAAATTATATGGATCACTAGACATTAATTTTGTTGCATAAACAAAACTTAACCAGAGAGAAAAATAATGTTTACTGAAGGAGTAAGCCAAAATGACATTTTAAATAAACTCTATATAAGTGTAATAATTCTTCACAAAATCTAAATATATTAACTTATCTGAATAAAGACGGCTTGAGAAATGGCGTCTGTAACAGCAGCCTCTGCCTCTGCTCGAACCTCGGCCTCGGGCTCCATCATTGAGGACCGCAAATTGAAGTCCTCCAAGATCGGTTCCTTGTCATCATCCGTCGATGGCACCGCTCTCCCGGCCTCTGTGCGCCCCTCGACGGCGGCAACGATGCGAGCGACGCCTCCAATCGCTGCTCAGTACGCGGACCAGAAATATGACCAGCAGAGCTTTAAATTCGAGCCCAACAGGAAGCAACTGAGTCTGCATGAGGCAAATCCACCCCTGTTCTCAAATGCAAGGCCTCAACCCTGCAGATCCAGGCCGGAGCTATCTGTTATGAGCAAGTATAAAGATTCCCAAGTACCCAGGAGGCAGATCGGAGGATACCCGCATCAATTCACCAGAGGGCCTGCAGATCGTGATGTACAAAGTGAAGATCGTTCTAACAGGAGCCCAGATCTGGAAGATTGCTTGCCAGATCGGGCCAAATCCTGCAGATCCGAGGTGGATCTAACTGATCTGCCCAGTTTTGGGCAGAAGACAGGCGGAAACCTGCCAGAACCAGAAATCTTGAACTCAGACAGGCAAATTTTTATAAGATCAACAGAAGGCAGAAACGTCTGTGTGCAGACCTGGAAATGGACGAGTGTATTGGAGTTAAAAAAAGAGATCCAGGAAAAACTGGGAATCCCAGTTACTTTACAAAATCTATTATTTTCAGGGTTTTGCTTACAGGATCAACATACACTCCAGCACTACGGGGTTACAAAGGACTCAACCATCATTCTCAACCTGCGACTGAGAGGTGGATCCAAGGGGGCTTCCTCAAAATCTACAAGCTTTGGATCTGGCACAGCCTTTCGCGATGCAGTCAAGGGGAAAGAAAAAGCACAGAACAAACCTGAGTCACCAACAGAGCAACCAGGTCCACATATTGTAGAACAAGCACGGGTATACTCAGTGCTCAAAGTCACTATACCAGAGGTAACTGCTCTACACTCTGATCTCACAAAAAATGCTGTCATATGTAGATTTAATGGCTACTGGCCAAAATCCGATGCCTTACATCAATGGATTTATTCCCACTGGACACCAGAATGTAATATATATCTATGTTCAAAAGGGTTTTTCATTGTAACCTTCCATACAGAGGAAGAAAGAAATAGTATCATCAATGAGGGACCTTGGTTTTGGGGTAATGCAGGCCTTTTTATTACCCCTTGGTTCGCTGATTTTGACGCAAACACTATGAAAATCTCAACAACGCCTGTATGGGTGAGGCTTCACAACCTCCCATTACACTTCTGGCACCATCTAGTATTAACTGCCATTGGGAATTCCTTGGGGAAATTCCTAAAAATTGACGAAGAAAGATTTAGCAGAGGAATTTTCACTTTTGCCAGAATGTGCGTTGAAGTGGACCTGAGTCAGGGGCTGCCTGATCGAATCATATTAAACTATAACAATACGGAGTGGACTCAACCACTAGACTATGAAAATACGGCATTCAGATGCCGCAGTTGCAGGCAAACAGGACACCTCCAAAATACATGCCCACTGGCCAGAAAGAATCCAACAGGAAACAAGAAACAGCATAAAAAGCCAAATGGGTGGCAGTGTACAGAACCACTGGAAGAAGAGGACAATCAGCCAGAAAAAACAGTGAACCAAGAGGAACCTGATATAAATATGGCACAGAAGGGCACACACGAAGACAAAGTACCGGACCCTCAAGTGGAGGACCATTTACAGCAGCAACAAATTCCACAGCTGGAATTTAGCGGTAATAAAAGAACACATGGATCTGAAGGATCAGAATCCGACAAAGAACCTCCAGTGAACACACAAGAGAATCCGCAGGCCATCATTGTTCCCCCACCTGACTCAGGGGGTTGGCGAAGGGTGGAAAAGAAGAAGGGAAGAAAAGTATAGGCTTGATGTTTTTTTTGATTATTTTTTTTTATCAGTGTACTTTGTCCTAATTCATGGACAGCTATCTGCATATGCTCTAAGCATCTACAAAATGTAATTTATTTCACATATGAATATAAATTACGACTTTTTTCTACGTGAAAAAAAAAAATAATTCTTCACAAAATCTAAATTAAGATGAAAGCAGTCAGCATTACCGTAAATGACTGCAAATTGATTGTTCAATTTATAAACAAAACAAAAATAGACCAGTAAACAAGCTATTTTGCTCACAAGATAAATAAAACTAAAATTAAATTTAAATTAAATTTCAACAACGCTAAATCTGAACTTCATGCGAAATAAACATAGAATAAAAAACTGAATGCCCAAATGAGAAATAAACCATTTCTTATTTCTTCTTTAATTACAAATGTTCATTATTATAAATGTAAGTTCAGCGTAAATTTTACAATAAATATGTAATCAATTATAAAATTTACTTTGCATTATTGATAAAATTTAAATTTAATTAATGTTATAATTCTTTTTAGTGAAATGATACTAAAATAATCAGTAAAACTATTAAAAAAATAAATACTACACACACTGCGTTCACATAACTCCCATAAAAATAATCATCAAATAATAAAATTGCTCTGATGATTTTTCTGAGAAGTCAGATTTCCAATTTTCCAATATTTTAACCAATATCCCCTCGACAAAATTCCCAACATAAAAATGGAACTCTAAATATGGCGCTTGTGAACACAAAACAGTTTGGCATGTGTTAATAACAATTTTCATGGATACATCTTCACAAGTGCTTCATAAGATCTTTTAAGTTTTGACCTTTGAACTAGTACGATTCAGCGCTGAAGCACATATCCATGCTCACAAAATTGTTATTAACTTTACCGTCTATAATTTGACAATGTCAAAAATGAGAAGATTCAAAATCCAAAACCATTTAAATTTTGATAATACTGGTTTTATGGAAACTCATTGATAGCAACATGAATGCTAACATGTCATTTGTTATGTTTTGCATGATAAATATCCCATAAAAATTCAATTCTCACATAACCAACCAATTTATTTACTCAAAATTAAAAGCTTCCCGTTATTCTCCTCTAACTTTGCTTACTCCGCCTCTCTAAAATGTAAGTTCCAATATTTCCTTTAAACTTTGCTAAGTTAAGCATAAGTTCTCTGCAAATTAAACTTGGAGAACAAATCGCCCCATATATGTTATAATCCTGGGATTAGTGTTGGAATTACTCGCCTGATGTAAAAAAAAACTTTAAACGGTGTTTTGGTTTCATGGCCTGCAAAATGCCGATTTTTCTAGCGGGAGACATCTTTTTCCTTTAAGAGTATACAGTTTGACTATTTCAGATGGGCCCATGTAAAGTCTGGTGCCATATTTATGAAAGGTTTGGCGGCAATAACAAACACAGCTTCCAAGAAAATTTAAATTGACAAAATTCCAGAGTAGTCAGGATCTTGATGTAAAGGGAATATGGGCTTTTTATTTATTGACTGGCATCACTTTGGAGTAAGCAGCATAGCACATGGAATCCGAGAGCTTCGAATCGCTCGGGTATGGAGGCGACTGACACCGAGACTGTGAAGGAGACGATGCCATCGTATCTATAACCTCAGCAAGAGTCTATAAGAATGGGCTGAGAAAAATAAATCCCCAAAACCAAAAACCAATTTCTCAAGGAGGCCGGCTGTTCAAGAAATAGGCAAGAATAAAGCCCAGCCGAAATACAAAGAGAATTTTGTTCTGCCGAGTCCAATTGATTAGAACTCAGCAAGAACAACTCCAATTCGATGCAATCGAAGACGGATTAAATAATATAACGTGAAGAGAAAATCAAAGAAATTTGTTGGCCGCAAATATTTTAAGAGAGGAATTCGTTTCTTGGCCAACACACAGCAAGGCAGAAAAATTCAATTCTGCATGCGGAAAAATTCAATGACTCGTTGAAACTTAATGCCCAGGGATACGAATTACCTCTAGCCATTGGTGAAACTCTTGATGCAACTTCTTTCTGAAAACCACGCTCCAGCTATCCAAGCAAAAAGAAAAGAATGCAGAAATTCTGAAGGCACTTCCAAGCTCTGCTATCTCAGCTAGATGGTGTAAAAAACTGAAGGGGATTGAGATGCAAGCTTGGGGACCAAACAGATGAATTTATAGCTAAGCTTCCATCAAGCTTCTGATAGCTATGTGTCAGATGTCCCACAGATCAAGGCAGAGAACTCCAGATGGAGTAATGGACCACTTCAGTAGCTCCCAACAATAAATTTATTAACTGCAGTTGATTTCCTTAACTTAAGGAAACTACTGCAGTTGGTTTCCATAAGTTAAGGAAACACTGCAGTTTAAATTCCATAATTGTAGGCAGCAATTGTGCAAAAATTAATTGAGCTTAACAGATTTAATATAAGTTTTACTTGACATATTAATCACAATTACAATCTGACCATGACTTGAAAAAATATTTGCATTAAAACCACAACTAATTCATATATTGGATTGAATATCAATTTCTAATTATTATTATATAATACGGACGGCCATGCCCAGTTCTCCCAAACATCTGCTGACAAGTTGCCATATATTATTAATGACATGATATTGTTTGGCTACCTCTTGGATTATTATAGTTTTGCCCGCCGAAAAAACATCATTTCAGAATAGAAAGCTCGGAGTCATTTCATAGACTCTATTTCCAGGGAGCCATTTACTTATTCACTCAACGCACGTTTCATCTTTTGCGTGTGGTTTTCATACATGTCTTTATTGGATTGCAGTTGCTACACATCCTTTCCATCACACAAATGGGTTGTGAAGTACGGAGCTCTTCGAGATAAAGTTTTGATGGTTAGTATTATTATTTTCATTATGTAATGAAGATCCTATGTTACATTCTGTATATAAATATTTCATATTTTTTTTTCGAAGGTGGCAAAACCTATCAAACTCAGGTGTCAAACCAACAGTGAGGACAACCATCTCTGGCTGCTATCCACGAATGTCGGTTTGACTCATCAGTGTTATCAAGGAAAACCACGCCACCTGTAATAACCCGCTGGTGGTCCGTAAGGGAGAGGCTTTCACTCCTGCCAGATGCCTCTGGGTCTTGGGCCGTTAACCTGTTTCCTTACCTCCGAGGAAGACGAGCTCTTAGCTAAGCAGAACTTAAACGTAACATTTTTAATATAATTAAAATATATATTATATTGAATTTAAAAATATGCGGTAGATATTAAGTACAATTATTTTTGTTTTTTAATTTTAGTTGAATATGTCGTGAAATTTAAATACCATGTCTGTACCGAGGATTTTCTGATCATTTTTTTCGCTTAGAGATCATTGAAATTGAATAATTGGTTGTGATTTAGACCGATCATTGAAATCAAATAATGCACTATTCATTTAAGAGTGATTACAAATACCATTGAAATTGAATAGCCAGCTATTAATCTTAACATTCACGATGGTTAGTTGGAATTTAAGTAGAACTTGTATCCTCACTCTCTCTTCATAAATTTTATTTTTATTATTTATTTATTGATTATTAATTTTTATTATTATTATTATAATTATATATTCTTTAATTTAATTGTTGTTGAATATTATTAAATAATAACTATTTGATAAAAATAGATTAACTTATTTTTAATTATGATTATATATTTACAAATATTCATTTCTTATTATATTATTATTAAGTTAATTTAACTAATTTGAATTCAATATTATTTTAATTAAAATAAAAATAAATAAAATAACACAAAACAAAATGATAATATATATAAATTTATTCATTTCCTAATAGCTAGCTCTGGAATGAGATGCATATCTACTAGTTAAATTAGATGCATCTCTGTTAATTAAACACATTATGGTTGACTGATTTTTTCACTTTTGCCCTAGGAATGAACCATATGTATTAGAAACCTCGACTATCAATTTATATTATGATTAATCCAAAAATCTTTATTAAAATACTCATTATTTGTTAAATAAAATAACTATAAGTAATTTTTATTTTTATTTTTAATTTATTTAAAATAAAATTTGTATTATTTACTCATTATTTGTTAATTAAAATAACGATGAGAATTTTTTGATTCAATGTATTTAACTTAAAATTATTTATAATTCTAGAATCAAATTGATTTTCTCAATGTATTCAATTTTTTATTTTATTATAAATAATTACATCATAATATTAATTTCTACTTATTATTTTTTTAATTTTTATTTTTATAATTAAATTATTAAAAATAATGATTTAAATCTAGCTTAAAAATAATGGTATAATATTTTTAAAATAATTATAATATATTAAATATGTGTATAGGATAACCAAATAATTCCTTTATGAATATAAATATTATTTTTATTTGAGAATGGTAAATTTAAGCTGTATTTTCTATATTTAAAGATTTATTATTAATTTTTTCAATAAAACAAAATAATTTTTATTAAATATTTAAATTAATTTTGATATTAATTATGTCAATATATTATAAATAAAATTAATTATATATTAAGTAACTAATTTTTTAACAATTAATGATTGATTAAAACTTTTATTTTTAATTTATTTATTTGTAAATATCAGCTATTTTATTGTTATTTATTGTTTATCTAAATGTTCAAATTTGATTATCATTGAAAATTAATAAAATAGTAATAAATAATATTAATAAAAAAAAATTAACAAATATAAATAAATAATTATGCTCCTCGAAATAAATAAATAAAGTCATTAATCTCTCAAGCAAAACCTTTGATCCTTTGACATTTTATCTCTTAGAAAGATGTTTGAATTGTGCTTTGGCCCCTAGAAGAATCCTCACTGAAGATATTGTGTGCAAAATTGAATGTGGGATCACAAACTTACTTGATAACATTAAAGAATCCATTATGCAAGATTTTGTTGTGGTTCTTAAAAAGGTAAAACCTCCCAAGAGAAACATCTCCAAGCAAGAATTTCGAGCTCTAAGAATCTTAAACAATGATCATGATGTGGTTATTCTCAAATCTGATATAGGTTAGGTTGCAATGATCCTTGATAAGGTTGATTACTAGAATAAGATGATGGATTGCCCCCTTAATGGCGGTAGATAGAGAAAGTTAAGAAATAACCCTATTAATAGAATATTGGAAGAAATTTCTCTTGTTATAATTTCAAGTAACATTCCTAGACCCATTAAGAAGAAGCTTATTGTTAGCAACCCCATTACCCCTAGAATTTATGGGCTTCCTAAAGTCCATAAAGAAGCCCCCTCCCCCCCAGACCCATTGTTAACACAATAGGTGGGCCCACTTATTTTCTTGCTAAGTTCTTAGTGCAAAAGCTTAGACCCCTTGTTGGCCATATTGAATCCTTCGTTAAGGACTCGACTTCCTTTGTTAATGAACTTAAAATTTCTAAGCTTGATCTGAGGGATATTCTAGTCAACTTTGACATTGTCTCTCTCTACACTAATATCCCTATTAATGATGCAATGGAAGTTATTAACCACATCACTGATCTTGATACTGCTAAGTTGGTAGGTCTTTGCTTGACCTCTATGTTCTTCAATTTTAATGGTGAGTTCTATGAACAGACTTGTGGAGTAGCTATGGGTTCTCCACTCTCCCTAGTTGTTGCTAACCTGTTCATGGAAGATTTTGAATCTAAAGCATTGGCTTCTGCTACATTTCGCCCTAAACTATGGAAATGATTTGTTGAGACCTTTTGGATTCCTTCCTTTTGCATCTTAATAATCAATCTAATTCCATTAAGTTCACAATGGAGACTAAGGTTAATGATAACCTTCCGTTCCTTGATGTTCTTATCTCTAAGAAAGGAGATGGTTCATTTGCTCATCAAGTTTTTCGTAAAAAAACTCACACTAAGCAATACCTTCATGCGAGTTCTCATCATCATTCGACTCAAAAGTTTGGCATCCTCAACACGCTAGCTACTTGAGCTTTAAGGATATCTGATGAAAGTCACTTTGAAGAAGAAAAATCTTATCTCCTAGAAGTTTTTGAAGATAATGGCTACTGCAAGCCCCTAGGTATCAAGGCTTTCCAAAATTCTAGCTTATGGCCTAGGCATAAGAAGGATCCCAAGGATTTGATTAAATGTGTGCATCTCCCTTTCATTCTTGCTACCATTGGTAAGATTGCTCGTATTCTTAAGAATAATAAAGTTCATACCACATTTAAGCCTATTAACACCATCCATAACTCCCTAAGATCAGTCAAAGACTATGTGGACCCTAAGGATTTTAAGGGTGTTTACTTAATCCCTTGCTCATGTGGAATGCCCTACATAAGAGAAATAGGCTGATTGATCAAGAAAAGGTTTCAGGAGCACGCCACAGACATCAAGCATAATTGATCTCTCTCATCGGCCTTAGCGGAAAATTCAGAAAAGACTTGTCATCACATTTATATTGAATAATCCCAAGTCATTGCAAAGATTGACCAGTTCCACCTTAGAAAGTTAACCGAGGCTACAGAAATTGAGAAGCATACTAAGAATCTGAATGGGGATGAGGGGTGGAAGATAAGCAACAGTTAGATTCATGCCCTTTCCTCCTAGTGTCCCTTTTTTTAATTTATTTTTTATAAACAACTTTCTCATATACTTTTCTTTAATTATTAGTTTTCCGTTTTAATTTATTCTTGTGATATTTTTATTCTTTGGTTACTTTAGTTATTCTTACATATTTTTTGGAGTTTTTATTTTTCTAGTTTTTATAGTTTGCTTCTATCTTTTATATATACTTTGTTGGAAAATATACTCTATTCAATTGATTTTGTTTGTTTTATTATTATGAGTATTTGATATTTCTATTTTTTTATTCCAAATTTACCTATTTTTATTATTTTTATATTTTATAATTGTTATTTTATTTCATTTATTTATTGTTGAGAAGTGGCAACAAGAAATTTCAGTTTAATTTATCCTTGAATTAAACTGTGAACTGAAATAAAATTCTGTTCTCATAGCAACTTGTAAATAGCTAATTAAGTTTATTTAACTTAATTAATTTAGGAATTTTGAGTTGGAAGTCTTTCTAAAGTCATATATATGTTCTCCCTAAGTTTTAGGGGTCTAGGATCAGTTTAATTGTGAGTTGAAAGTAGATAACTCGGCTTACTGAGTTATGTTCAATTAAACTAGTTCCAAACTGTTTGTGGAACTAATAGATAGTTAACAATTAGTTGGTGCACTGCTGCATCCACAAGTGTCACTCTAGTTAACCAAAGATTCCCTCATCAGAAACTCATGCATGTCGATTCTGAGAAAGACCCAGTTGAGACTAGAGTGCAAGGACAATGTACTATCAGTTGTATGATTTACTAAGTTGTATAGATCATGCATGCAATCAAAGAAGGACCTATGTTTGGATTGTGCAGTTTTAGAAGCAGGAGTTCCCTTTAAATATGTGTTATTCATCCTAGGAATTGTGCAAGGAAATAGGGGCTTGGAGGGCAGTAGAATTGGCAAGTGTTGGCCAATAGCTTGCTTTTGAGCTGAGAGAGTTGAGCATGCTTGTGCAGAATTGTTCTAGTGAAAACAATATTTGTTTCTTCACTCATATTTATGATATATGCAATATAGATAGTGGGGTTTTGAGAAGTGGCTTTCCCCAGATACATCTTGTGTTATGCGCCATTGATTTATCTTCTTCTTGTTCATATTTTTTTCAACGATCTATTGGATTTCATTAGTTGAAAGTAGAAGTAGATTCTTGTCCTGTGCTTTAGTACATTGCATGAGCTTGTAACTCTACAGGATTTTCTACATGGTATTAGAGTTGAAGACAGTATAGTAGAGGAGATTTTTAATTTTTGAGTTTTCGGTTATAGGTGATATTCAAATTTGCAATACAAACTTCAGGATTGACAGATGGCATTCTACAGTTTGCGACTCAAGTATGCCTTGGAAGGTAGCTCGAATTTTATATCCTGGAGGGAAAGAATGGAGGTTGTGTTAGAGGATAATGGCTTGAAGGAATTCGTTCATAAAGAAATTCCTAAGCCAACAACATCGAATGCACGAATTTTAGTTGAATGAAAGAAGTGTGTGGCAAAGGCAAGACAGATAATCTTTAAGGGAGTTCGAGACCACAATGTCTCAAGTCTCCATGGCAAGGAAACTCCATATGCTATGTGGAAAACATTGATGGACTTGTATCATAACAACAATGACAAAAGGAAATTGGCACTGAAGTAAAAACTTCGAAAAATAAAAATGGAGAAAGGCGAGATCATTCCAAAATAATTGACCAAGTTCACTCAGTGTCGTGATGAACTTGGAAGTATTGGAATCACAGCTGCCGAGGATGATATGGTGATTTTTTCTCTTCTAGGACTCCCAAAGAGTTGGCATAGTTATCAGAACTCTATCAATGGTCGAGAGAAGTTGTCGCATTGGGAACACCTGTGGTCAGATTTGATGTGGGGGGAGATGAGGAGGAACACTAGGGATGTCTCTTCATCAAAGACTGATGATGAAGAGAATTGTGCCTTAGCGATTAATGTGAAGAAGGGGAAAGGGAAATATTCCCATTGCAAATCGGATTCTTATCATGAAGGTAAGAAGAAAGACACGACAAAAGTTAAGTGCTTTCATTATCATGAGCTAGGCCATTTTGCTACAAATTTTGCACTCAAGAGGTCCAAGAAGAAGTCCTCGGGAGGAGCGGTGGGTGATGCTTTGGCCTCTCAATTTGAATTGGACTTTTCCCTCATCGCATGCATGGTTTCATCAATGATGGGAAGTGTATGGTACTTAGACAGTGGAGCTTCATTTCACATGACTCGTGACAAAGAGTTATTTAGTGACCTAGATGAGAAAGATCTCCATATGCATATCGAGATGGGTGACGATGGGAAGTATAGTGTTACTGGATTGGGCACAATTACTTTTCAGAGGGATGATGGGGATCCTCTCACCTTTAAGAATGTTGTTTATGTGCTCGAGCTAAAGAAGAACTTGGTATTCATTGCCATGCTTGAGGATAGAAGTTATGCTGTGATATTCTCAAAAGGAAAGGCGTTCCTTCAACAGATAGCCATGGGTCAAGTAAAGAAGATAGGGATTCGAGTGAAGAATCTCTATAAGTTGGATGTAGAGGAGTGTGTTGCTTTGAGAACAAAAACATAAAGGGTGTAGAGTTGAGACATTAGTGATTTGTGGCATAGGTGATTAGGCCACTTGCATCATGGGGCTTTGAAGATATTGTAGTAGATCTCTACCAGTCTTCCCAAAGGCACGCTTTAGCAAGTTGATACATGCAAAGGGTGTACTTTGGTAAAATACACCAAGTCTTCCTTCCACGATAGAGACAGTCAAGTAGAGGCTATTCTAGAGTGAGTCCATTCAGATGTGTGTAGACTGTTATCACTCAGGTGGTTCCCCAAAAGTTGTAGAAAAGGGAATACGGCCGAGGTAACCACAGACCAATCTTTTAGATGCAGGTTCTAGCCAATCTGCATCCAGAGAGGGCTCTCTCTTTATAATTTAGCATTGTTTTGAGTTATATTAGGCTAGTTATGAAGTACAAAGGTTTGTTTGATTTTTGGATGGTGATCTTCAATAGAATAGGGGTGTAAATCTGAGAAGTTCAGTCCATTGGGCTAATGGAGTCTATGAGGATGAACTGCTGGATATGGTTTCTTTGACAGAGGGTGGTACTACAGAGCAAGGTAATCAATCATGGAACAATTTATAAGCTGGAATCAGATGGGATGGAGTCAGTGGGTGAAGGGCAATTAAGAATCCTTCATTATGCCGATAGAGGGAAACTGGATGATTATTGCTAGGGGGCAGTTAAGAATTCCTTAGCTAATATTCAAGATGTAAGAACCAGGGGAAACAAGAGCAGTTAAGAATTCCTGCTTATGCTAATTATGGAGAAAACATTAATAATAACAGAGATTGAACACAAAGTGCAAACAAGCAAATTCTGAGTTATTCTTTTTCTCTATTATTCAAATCATGAGACATATATGATATAGTAAACACAAAAACTAAAAACACAAGTAAAAGAGACTTATTGATCCATAAGATGATTCAGGAATTCTATAACATGGTCCTCTGCTATCAATTCCACATCTAGAGAGTCGAGCAACAATGGATTCCAACAGCTCTTGTATTCAGAAGGTTCTCAGAGTTACAGCGTAGTCTAAGAGATGTATCACCAACCTCGAATACTTCGCTTGGGGAGGTATTTGTACAAAAATGTTTACAAAATATCTCAACGAGATAATATCTAGTAATAACTCATTCTACCTACTTTACAAGAGAAGTAAATGATCTTGAAAACAATGAGAAATAAATGAAGAAGTAAATGTTGTTGTGCTGGCTGCTCAATTGGTGAGATGTGTTGACTGTAAGCTCGGTGAGTTGGCCGGTGGTTGTTTCCACTGATATTCCACGCTGCTGTCTCAGCTTTTTCGGGCGTATCTATTTTTGATTTGATAGACTGTTTCCCCGCACGACTCTTATGCATTCCTATCCTCCGCTTTATGGTATCTGTTGTATCCTGGGTAAAACAAAAGTTGAAACAAGCCTATAGGATTTCCAACATGCTTTGCCACCACTTCTCTTCTGGTAACTGATGTCTTTGCAGCTTTCTCAAAGTCTCATCAGCATCTGTGTACCTGTAGAAGTTAGGCTGGACTGTAAAAAGATGTTTCACTTCATGCTCAATATAAAATAGATTTTCCAAGTTGCTGTAGAGAGTTTGGCCAGATGGAAGGGCCTTCTCTGCTGAAGTGCTTGATGATGCATTTACTTGATTAGCAGCATGTTTTTCCAACTTGTGTGTGTACTCGACTTGTCTCAACAGGCGCTCATTGCTTCCCAACAGACTTGGCAAGCCCCTTTCATGCAAAACTGCAAATCTTTCTATAAAAGAATCTATCTCCACCTGCATATCCTGGCACCTCCTTTCCAGATTCTACATCAGGGTTCTCTTGGTCAGAACTCTTTTGATTGTTAGGATGGTGCCTGTCCTATCTCTGATGTCTAGTGCTGCTAGTTCTTCACTGGTTTTAGTGTTCAAAAAATGTATTAACCTGTTGGCCTATTCGGGCATATGTCCTAATAAATTTCTGGCCTTTTGAATTTCCACTTGGGCTACTGCTATCAAGTCAATCTGCTCATAAATGGTCTGAATAGACCTCCATACATCACTAATGGATTGACTGATGTTAGCCCACAAAATGCCTTTGATTTCTCCAAGAGGCTTATCTAAAGAGAGGTCCTTTTCCAATGCTTTCACTTGGTTCTCTAATGCTTTCACCTCTCTTGTCTTTTCTGCCACAGTCATTTTGGACTTGTCATAACTCACTTCTAACTTTGCCAATTTCTCTTTGGCCTCTTTTAATTCTGACACTTGGAGTTTTAGCTCCTCCATGGCTTTTATTAACTCCTCTGTGGTCATAGTAGTGGCGTTGCCTGCTACTGTTGTTGTTGTTAAGATACCTGTTGCTGATGCTGGGACAGTGGGAGGCACTGCTGTTGTAACTGTGGGAGGGGCAGTTGTGAGTGTTGGAGTTATTTGAGATGGCTGGGAGGTCGACTCCTCCTGCTTTTCTTGTAATGCTTTCTCCAATGCTTGCTCCGTCTCACTTAGTCCCTCATTCATTTTCATAAGCAGGTCCATCATGTCCTCCTTTGCTTTTTGTTGTACAACCTCTGTAGTTTGTGGATGCATAGTAGTAGGCAACTTCAACTGTTTCTTGAGGGTAACAATGTCCTCCTCCTTCTTTTTTATCAATGCTTTTATGCCTTTGGCATCCTTGGGATCATGTCCCGGCTCGATGATAATCTCTTCCAAGGACTTTATTCTGTTATCTTTGGCTAAAGAAGATGCCTTCTCTAAATCTAGTTGGGCCAATGTGTTGTTCAATGAGTTCTGAAATTTGTGAGCCAACATTTCCTTATCTGCCAATGTAGAGTAGACCATCTCTCCAGTTTGCTTATGCAGCTCAATTTGGTCCATAGGATGAATGTCTTTGGCAAGGACCTCCAGATTTGTTCTAATGTAGTCAGCTACTGACTGGGGCTGTTGCACCTTAAGCTTGAAGTGGCTCAAGATCATTTTTCCTTCTTTAATGTCATATGCAGACATTAACCTTTGCTGGTTGGTCGGTGTCATCTTGAGAAATTGGTCATAAAGTTGCAGCCTCAATGGATCATTTCTAGCCTTAATCTTTGTGAATGTTCTTGTGACATCTGAGGCTTGCTTGCTTAATGGTCTTGTGGATGAAACTTCCACACTATGCTGCCTTTCTAGGTCCTGCCTATGAGAGCTGGTGGATGTTTCTATTACTGGGGAGATCTGTGGGTTGGTTGCCCTCTCACCTCTTAGGCTTTCTAAGGTTTCCTCAATAATTTCCTCTTCAGGTAGAGGATTTATTCTTTGCCTTTTTTCCCTTGGTTGCTCTGTTGGTCCACTTATAGGTGTGGCCTCTTCTCTGTCACTTTTCCCACCCCTTTCCTCATTTAGAGGAGTCTGTAATGCTGGTATCTCTGGTGCTTTGGTCTGGACAGGAGGAATTTTCCCTTGGCCCTGTTCCTTTGATGTTGCTGGCTGATCTGTCATTATGTGTTGCTCTGTATCTAGCACTTCTTTGCCCTTTGATGTCCCTGCAGCTGGTGTAGTGCTTTCTTGGGCAGGTTGCTGTGAAGTTCCAGCAGATGATGTACCGACTCCGGTTTGCTGAGACAGCTTGAAAAATACCTGTCCAAAAGAGTCCAGGTCAAGAGTCTTTTCTAGATTTTTCATAGCTTGTTCCATTTTCTCTTGCTCAGTAAGCTCTTCTATCAGTGTGCCCTCTACCCACTCATCTTGATTAGAAAATTGCTCTATTTCAGGGATTCTACAATGTTTATAGGCTGATAGCCTGTTTTTTACTTTTCTTTCACTGATAAAGCCATTTGGGTCATAGGGTACCCACCAAAAGCTCTTCTTTAATTTGAGTTGTTCCCCCAGCATTTTATCAGCATCTTCCCATGCTTCCTTTTTGTTAAGGATAAAAGGGCCTAGCTGGTTTCTTATTTTCAGCTGGGCCTTTTTCTTTGCACTGTAAAAATGAGTTAGATCTGAATTTATTAGTTGCCTAAAATATTCCAGAGCAAACAGTCTCATAGGCACATATTTTGGCAGTTTATAGGGGCACAGCTCACAGCCATATATCCTGATCTCAGTGTGATTCTGGTAGAAGTACCAGTCACCTATCCTGTAGTTCTTGGAGAGCTGTAAAATCTTCCTCATGTCACCAAAGAGCCTAGGAGAAGAATTTCCTATTAATAGAGAGGAAGCAGGATGTATAAATAAGTCGATGAACTCACAATAGGTGTAGGGAGTTTCACCAATTCTGTGGAAAACAGAGGTCCAAAAGATTACAGACCTCCTCTCTCCCTTGGAATCTAATTTCCTGATGGGAAATATAAAAATGTCTGGATGATAGTACAATAGCAGATGATATATGAAACTTGTGTATTTAAACACTCCTTCTCTTTCCAAATTCATAAATTGACCATGGATTTTGTCAGCAATGAAAGAGGCATAGTCATACTTAATAGCACGGGGCTGTCCAGGAATGAAGGTAGATAGTAGAACCAGGACCGTTTCATCCACAAATTCACTGGTCCTAAATCCGAAGATTACTGCTATCATGTCAAGAATAATTCTTCCAATTTCATTGAACCAGACATGTAAATAAGGAGGAAGACTTCGGGGCTGGCAATCTGGCTTCATGAACATCTTAGCAATCCGGCCTATTTCTGTAGTGGATAGTTGAGAGCCTTGCTCAAGCAGAAATCCCATGGACAGAGGAGCAAGAGGCTGAACTGGATGGAATTGTAGCATTTCATTGATAGAATCAGCAGTTATGTAGAAAAGGACATCTTGTGATGGAGAAAGGACTGCCTTAGTGACAGGGTCATAATTTGCACAGCAGTGGCGAATGATATCAGGGAATATATTGACTAAGGGCAGGTAATTCTTGGGGAGATTGGATTCGCATACTCCATAGATATCAGAATTGTTCAAATGACTATTTCTGATTAGGTAGTAAGTTTGCAAATGATTTTGTATACCAATTGGGTCTTATATCTGAAAATATCTGTCAGCTAAGGGAAAATGATGTTGGTCAGTATGAGGAGCATTGAGAGGAGCAACATTGAGGGCTACGGGAGCCTCCATTTTTGGTTTTTGTGGTTTTCAAATTGGAATTTTGGTTTTTGTAGCAAAAGTAGGCAAAACAACGGTTCTGGGGATTTTCTCTGAGAATTGCAGACCCTAAGTCGATTTGAATTTAGCTCACTGGGTGAAATCTATAGAGAAAAACGAAATTTGCAAAGTTTTTGGTAAAAATGGGTAAAAGAGCAGTCTTGGCGTACTTCTATGAGAGCTATAGACGGAATTCAGCTTGAAATTCAGCTCTTTGGGTATAATTTACAGCGGAAAACTTAAAAACACCAGTTCGGGAGGTGAAATGGGTAAATACCTGTGTTTTTGGACGCACATGAGAGTAATTTGTAGGTTTGGACGACGAATTGCAGAGCGGGATGCCAAATTGTGTTGGTTGGGTGGCAGACTGGAGCTCTGGTAGTAGCTTCGACGTAATTTGCATGCACCAGTATTGTGAAAGCAACCAATAGAAATGAATGAAAATGACACTTTCATGGGTTTTTGACAAAAATTGGTTTGGCGTGGCGCTTTTGGTTGGATGGCGTCATCCTAACAGAATGATTTGTCATGTAGCGTGGTGCAGAGGAGTGACATGGCGATGATGCGGAGCTAACGTGGCAGATGAAGTGGCAGGTGATGTCAGCGGGGGGGGGTAGCGGGGTGCGGTAAGCGGTATTGGCCCACACCGCTTTTGGGCTGAGGTGGTTTTGGTGGGGAGGGCAGCGAGCACACCGGGAGGGCACCACCTGTCCAATGTACGGCAGAAATACCGCCGGCTCCCTGGGCGGTAATCTTCATAGGGTAAGGGCCTTGCGATATTGCTGTGGGCCGTCCGATCGGTGGGCCATGATCAAACAGCTGGCGGTCAACGTGATATGGCATAGAGCTATGGCGCGGGGCCCAATCAATATCAATGGGTTTAAACACATCGGGGGTGCGCTGATTTGCTGTCGGGGCGTTTAATGGTTAATTAACCAAATGTTGATTAACCTCCAATGTATGAGCGCGGGGAGGGTTATTACATGGTTCTGGATGAACCATTAATTCCCAAAAGTATAATGATATGGTTTATATGACAACCAAGGTGGGGAATATTAAGATATGGGTTTGATACATTAATAACATACGAGAAAGGGGAAATAACCATAGGGAATTAAATAGTAATGTTAGGAGTTAATATGGGAATTGATATATGTAAGAGGATAAGCGCTAAGGTTTAATGTTTTAACCACTTAGGCTTAGGAGAAAACAGGGATTTTTACACAAGAAATGTGGCTTCTTTTCCTTAGCAAAATAGAGTTTTACTTAGGCTTCTTCACGAAATGGAATGATTTAAGAGTATTGATAAAATCCCAATATGTTTAGGGCGAGGTTAGTAAGTGTTTTAGGGAGAAGAGTGAGGGGAAGTTAGACATGCTTCATTTGATCTGTCACCACATAGTTGCCATGGTACTTATGATAGTGATAAGATGAATCACCTTTGAAAGAGAAAATTACTCATAAGCCTGCTTCTGCAACATCAAAACTGCCTACCCAGCTTATTATACTTAACATCTTTTCTTCCTTTTCCTTGGGTGCATTTAAACTAGCAAACCATTTTTCAGGTTTTCTTTTAACTGCCATCCTATCTAAGTCTTCCCTTATTTCTTCTAGGGGCTCAAATTTAACTGTTGAGCTCCTTCGTTTCTCTACCCAACTACTTATCTGCCAAACTTGAACTGTTTGGATAGATTTTGTTCTCTATCTCTAAAACAAGAAATTTAAACATGAACTGGCCAAGATTAAGCTATTTGGCCATCCATCAACTGTGGCAAGAGTCAACTGATTTCACACAATGAGATTCTTTTCAAAAATAGAATAGTAGTGGCATTTTGGACTAGCACACTTTCCTGGTATTCTTCATTTGGGGTTCATTTCTTTTCTGTTGACCATTTCATTCTTTTTTCCCTTTGATCTTTCTTTTAGGGCATACCCTCTTTTCATTTTTTAATTTTTTGATTTTTTCAAAATATGGAACCTTTGCAGCATGGAAAGGATGAACATATTTGGGACTTTACCAGTCAATCATGAAATATGACACCTATCGGTATAGGAGCATAGCATAGACCATTCTCGATAGCATCCACAGCCAAACACAGGTAGTATGTTATATTTGTTGATGACTTTTCTTGAAAATGCTAGATATTTTTCATGCAGAAAAAGGATCAAACTTTCAAAAAGTTTTGTGAGTTTAAAGCATTGGTGGAGAAAGATTCGAGCAAGAAGTTTAAAGCTCTATGGAGTGATAACAGTCATGACAGCTATGTCTCAAATGAGTTTAAGAACTTCTGTGCAGCAGAAGGGATTAAATGGTAGTTGACAGTGCCCCATAACCCTCAGCAGAATGGGGTGGCCGAGAGGAAGAACAAAAGCATAGTAGGGGCAGCAAGGGTGATGTTGCATGATAAAGGCCTACCAGTACACTTGTGGGTTAAGGGATGCAACACAATGGTTTATGTTCAGAACCATAACTCACATCGGATACTTGAGATGAAGACACCAGAGGAGGCTTATTCTGGTAAGAGGCCAAATGTTGGTCACTTCAGGATTTTTGGGTCATCGGTATATTTCCATGTGAACAAAGATGCACGGAAGAAGCTTTAGCCAAAAATAAAGTTTGGGATATTTGTGGGGTACACATATACACCTCATAACTATCGGGTGTACTTTCCGACCAGCAGGATGACAGTGGTTCACATGGATGTTCGAGTCGATGAGGAGAAGGCCATGCAAGTTTCCCTTGAGAGGGAGCTTGAGCTACATGCAGATGAGGAGATTTTATCTCCTAAGGTTGAGGAGGCTTAGGTTTATGTGGAGTAGCCACATGCAGAGGATCCGGGAGTGGAGACATCCACTCAGGTAGAGTCTTCTAGAGAGGGAAGAAAGTGCACCAGAGAGGTTGACAAATTGTTGGATGATGCTTGGGAGAATGTGGTAGCACCCACTTCTCTACACCGACAGAGGAGGTCACCTAAGAGGTACACTAGATAGATGGCTCTTATGGGTGAATGTGTTGTGACAAAGCCATCTTCCTTTAAGGAAGCAATGCAACAGCCAGTTTGCGTTAATTCCATGGTGGAGGAGTATGACTCCATAGTTCGTAACAGTGTTTGAGATGTGGTCCCAAGACTAGAGGAAAATTCAGTGGTGAGCTCCCATTGGCTTTACAAGGTAAAGCAAGTTGCAGATGGTAGTGTGGAGTAGCATAAGGCTAGATTTGTGGCCTGTGGCTTTTCATAGGTAGAGGGGATTGACTATGATGAGACCTTTACTCATGTTGCAAGGTAATCGTCGATCAGATCTTTATTGGTACTATCAACACAGATGGGTTGGAAGATACATCAGATGGATGTGAACACAACTATCCTTAATGGCATGATTGAGGAAGAGGTGTACATAGAGCAACCTAAAGGTTTTGAGACCTTTGACCATGAGTTGCATGTGTGCCAGCTTAAGAGAGAATTGTATGGACTGAAGAAAGCACCTTGTGCTTGGTACACCAAGATAGATAACTACTTCACAGGGTTGGGCTTCACAAAGAGTTATGCAGATGTGAACCTGTACAACATAGTGGTGGAAGGTAAGTTGTTGATAATTGTATTTTATGTTGATGATCTCATACTGACAGGTGACGATCAGTTGATCAAATCTTGCAAGGAGGAATTTGCAAGAGAGTTTGAGATGAAGGACATGGGACTCATGCATTACTTACTTGGTAGGGAGGTATGGCAGGGAGATAGGGAGTTGTTTGTGTCTCAAGGAAAGTATGCCAATGAGATACTGAGGAGATTCCGCATGGAGAGCAGCAAACCCATGGAGACTCCTCTAGCAGGTAATTGGAGGAAAAGGGTTGCTACTTTAGGGGATGTAGTGGAACCTATTGTTTATAGGTAGCTTATGGATTCACTCATGTACTTGGTGAACACGTGACCAGATATGTGCTATGCATTTAACCAGCTTAGTTAAGCAATGGTTAGGCCTACCAAGTTGTATTGGAAGGAAACAAAGCATGTGTTGA
This sequence comes from Pinus tabuliformis, assembly GCA_031772625.1. Classification (NCBI taxonomy): domain Eukaryota; kingdom Viridiplantae; phylum Streptophyta; class Pinopsida; order Pinales; family Pinaceae; genus Pinus; species Pinus tabuliformis. The sequence continues at coordinate 177,160,773 of CM062812.1, read as the reverse complement.
GATACCTCAGGGGCACTTCTCAGTATGGATTATGGTATATATGGACAGAGAGAGTGAAGCTCCAAGGCTTCACCAAAGCAGATTAGGCAAGGAGTCCATCCGACCAAAATAAAACATCAGGATGGATCTTCAGCATTGGGTTAGTGACAGTTTCTTGGTACAGTAGGAAATAGAGATCGGTCACACTCAGTTCGACAGAGGCAGAGTACATGGCTACGAGTCAGGCAGCATGTGAGGCCATCTAGATGACGAAGATCCTGGTTCGTTTGTTTTGTCAATAGATGGATCCAACTGTGATTTACAACGATATTCAGAGTTGTATCAAAATCTTTGAAAATACAGTTTTTCATGATCCATCCAAGCATATTGATATATGATATCATCAGCTCATAGATTTTGTATTAAAGTGGATTATGTTGTTAGAGTACATTCCCATCGAGGAGAAAGATGCTGACATTTTGACAAAGTCACTGTCAAGACGAAAATTCGAGTTTCATAGAGACAGGATCGGGGTAGCTGATAATTCCTTTCTTGTTGAAAGGGAGTGTTGAGAAATGGCAACAAGAAATTCCAGTTTAATTTTTCCTTGAATTAAAGTGTGAATTAAAATCAAATTTTATTATCATAGCAACTTGCAAATAGTTATTTAAGTTTAATTAACTTAGTTAGCTTAGGAATTTCGAGTTGGAAGTCTTTTTGAAGTCATGTATATGTTCTCCCTAAGTTTTACAGGTCCAGGATGAGTTTAATTATGAGTTGTAATTAGAGAACTCAGTTTACTGAGTTATGTTCAGTTAAATTAGTTCCAAACATTTTGTGGAACTAATAGAGAGTTAATAGTTAGTTGGTGCACTAGTGCATCCACAAGTGTCACTCTAGTTAACTAAAGACTCCCTCATCAGAAACTCATGCATGTTGATTCATATAAATACCCAGTTGAGACTAGAGTGTAGGGACATTGTAATATCAGTTATATGATTTACTGAGTTGTATAGATCATGCATGTAATAAAAGAAAGACCTATGTTTAGACTGCACATTTTTGGAAGCATGAATTTCCTTTAAATATGGGTTATTCATCCTAGGAATTGTGCAAGGAAATAGGGGCTTGGAGGGCAGCAGAATTGGCTAAGTGTTGGCCAAGAGCTTGCTTGTGAGCTGAGAGAGTTGAACATACTTGTGCGGAATTGTTCTAGTGAGAACAAGCTTTGTATCATCACTCATATTTCTGATATATGCAATACAGATAGCGGGGTTTGAGTAGTGGTTTTTGCCAGATATGTCTTGTGTTATGTGTCATTGATTTATCTTCTTCTTGTTCATATTGTTTTCATCGATCTATTGGCTTTTGCTGGTTGAAAGTAGAAGTAGAATTTTGTCTTGTGCTTTAGTACATTGCATGAGCTTGTGAATCTACATGATTTTCTACATTTATTTACATTAATTTGTTACAATGGTAATTTTTAATTATGTTTTTAGATTTTGTAAAAAACAATTATGATATAAATAAAGTATTCATTGTTTTATTAACTCCTTGACTATGTTTTAGCCTTGGGTCTTTTTACTAACTTTACAATTGTTTTCTTTAATTTTTAATTAGATATATATATATATATATATATATATATATATATATATATATATATATATATATATATTGCTGAATGAAGAGTCGTTCCTTCTATTTCATTAAAACAGAAAATATTTTACATAAAGTACAACCGTCCACAAGTCACTGTGGACCCTGGAAAATCTAATCACTAACTGCCAAAGGCATGAACCCCTAACCCTACAAACATAACCTCAAAACCCTCAAAAGACAGACAATGCTTGGACCGTACGGTCAGACGAACATGAAAAAGTCCACGATTCCTCCCTCGCTTCTGCACAACTGGACTTGCATATTTAATCACTACCGTCCATTCTCCTCACTCGATCCAACGGCAGAGGAAGATATCGCATTGCAAAGACGCTCGGCGCTTAATGACCAGGCCCCACCAACAAGCACGATCATTCCTGTCCATAGATCCACCCAGCGAAATCCGACGGCTGAGGATAATATCATGTGGGTCTAAAACCCCGAACATTAGCGCGCGATGAGGGCGGTATTCGATAGATGAGTGGAATCGCTCCCAATTCATTAAAACCACTTCCCACTTGAGAGGCTTGCAATAAACCAAATACCACCAAGGTAGTGGTTTTGCATCCCGAAAAGGAAAATTGGGGGTATTACTGCCGCCGGGAAAGCCAAGATTCCAACCCCTCGCACCATTTCCTCTACTCCTGTACCTGAACCCATGGAAGGTGCTGATCCTTCCCCCTTTTCGACCAACCGATAAACTGAGAAATCCAAGCAACCTCCACCAGGGGTTTCTGAATTTGTATTTACCAGGGCTGTTGGGGCCGACAGTGGCCTGCCTCCCACCAAAAACCAGACTGTGAAAAAAATAGCAAATCATAATGAGATCAAGTCATTTAGAACTTGCCTCCTTGGCTCTGTATCGAAACACCTCCCTGTCTTCATCCGCCTGGTCGTAACAAAGTGCCTTTAGTCTGCTCTGAGGCAACTCTTGCCAACCCATCAAAACCCTGCATTCAATGCAGCTCACTCCTTGGTTGGCCAGAATATCCGCCAGTTTATTGGCCTTTCTGCGCACATGGTTGAAACTTACTGTGCAAAGGCCTTGGAGGTGACTCTGAATTCTTTGGAAAACCTAGATCAACCTCCAGTGTTTTGAGACTTTCTCCAACACCGTTCCACAACTAATTCTCTTGACCGAGTTAATGATTAACTCAAAATCAGCTTCTATAATCACATTTCGGTAGTTATCCTGCTTCAGAAAATCTAAACATTGCTCCATAGCCATTAATTCCACCATGTTGTTAGTGGCTCTTCCTAAATGGCAATGGAAGATGAAGAGAATACTTCCTTCTTCATCCCTTAATGCCCCTCCAAAACCAACAGTTCCTGAGTTTCCTTTTGAAGCCCCATCAATGTTGAATTTCAAAAAACCCTGAGGGGGTGGATGCCAGAAATCCTTCTCAGTATCCATTTTCATTACTTTCCTATCCAGGCCTTGAGGAATAAGCCCCTGCATACCCAACTGACTGAGAATTCTCATTTCAACTTTTGAGGGTGGATTCTTAGGGGGGTTAAGCATAGTGGTGCCAACTGTCTCCTTACGCTGTTTTAAGATCTGCTCAAACAAGCAATGGGAGGGGCTCTTTTCATTTTTAAATATTCTCTTGTTCCTTTCTTTCCAAACATTCCATATAATGAAGCTTGGCATTAGAGCCCAAGCAGAGCCAAGAAATTCATAATCAGAAAAGTTTCATCTCCAATTGTTTAGGGTATTAATGATACTCCCTTTGTCCTTGTCGGTCTATTGGAAAATGGTGGCAAATGTATCCCACAACCTGGAGGTGAAAATGAAACTATTGAGAAGATGTTCCATTGTCTCCTCTTAGGCTTCACAAAGCTGGCATCTAGAAGGCCCCAGAACACCCCTCCTCCTAATATTATCCCAAGTTAAAATTTTCTTATGATGAACCAACCACATGAAGAGTTTAATCTTCATCCACCCTTGATGACTCCATAGGTTTTGCCAGATCCTATCTAGAACATGGGAATCCAGCTCAAGGAGAATGCCTTTTGCTTCCTTAAGATTAAAGGTGCCCTCATTATTGTTGCCCCATCTAAGTTGGTCTTGCCCCCCTGTCACTAAAATCTTCCTTTGTTCCAACATTTTCATAAGTGCCTCTGCTTCTGTTTTCAAGGGGCTATCATCCTTGAAGTCTAAGTTTCTCTAGGTTCTCCACTTTCCTGCATTGGGTGCTTGTCTCGAAGTGGAGTTCCAAAAAGTCCTCTTTTAATAGTGTAGGTTCTTGTTTCCATTTATCCTCTCAGAATAGAGCTAGATCTCCTTCTCTGATTTCCCAGAAGCTGTGTTTTTGTACTAAGCCTCTGTTCTCCCAGGCCTTATTCCAGATATATGAGCCCTTTATATTTCCCAACATCCTTATGTGATCATTAGTTTGCCAAGAGCTAGCATATTTTTCTTTCCAAATACTTGCCCACTGAGCCCTTGGATCTTTTACCCAACGCCACCATAGTTTAGCCCCTAAAACGTTGCTGAGAATCTCCTGATCATCCAATCCAAGACCCCCGTGGTTCTTGGGTCTACAGATTTTTTCCCAGGATACTAAGGCCCATTTCTTTCTTGTCTCCTCCTTACCCCAAAGAAAGTCTCTTTGGATGGTCCTGAATTGATGTAAGACTCCTTTTGGTGCTGGGAGTGTTGATAGCATGAAAACTAGGATTGATTGAAGCACAGCCTTTGTAAGCACCAACCTACCAGCCAAGTTTAAAGATCTGATGGTCCATTTCCTGACTTTATCCTGCATCTTATTAACCATTGGCTCCAAAATTCTCTTGTGCAGAGGTTTAGCAATTAGAGGAACTCCCAAATATTTTGAAGGTAGGGGATCCCTTTGAAAGCCTAGAATTCTAAAGATATTTTTCTGAATAGCAATATTGGTGTTAAATAAAAAGATTTTTTATTTGGAGAGATTAACTTCTATACCTGTAGCCATGGCAAAGTCATTCAAGATTTGTTTGTACACTAGAGCTTCTTTGAGTGTGGGGATTCCCTGTAACATGGTATCATCAACAAATTGTTGATGAGTCAAGGCCTGTCCATTCTTAGTTAATTGTAGGCCCTTAATCTTACTCGCTGCTTTAGCATGCTTGATAGACCGACCAAGTCCTTCCATCATGAGAATGAAGAGAAAAGGAGAGAGTGGGTCTCCCTACCTAAGGCCTCTTGAAGGAATAAAAGTATCAGAAGGAGATCCATTAACCAATATTGAAAAGCTAGAGGAAGTTACCAGGGCCATGACCCATCTGACCCAGTTATGATCAAATCCAAAAGCAATAAGAACTTTCCTGATATAGGTCCAGTTCAACTTATCATAAGCTTTGGCTAGGTCCAGTTGCATGATCATTCCAGCCTTCCTATTGCTAGTCAATGAATGCACCACCTCGTGAGCTTGAATGATGTTATTGAGAATTTGTCTGCCTTCCACATAACTGGATTGTTCCACAAAAACTAGTGTGGGAAGCAAAGGTTTGAGTCTGTTGGCCACTACCTTGGATATTATCTTGTATATTGCATAAAGCTATGGGTCTATACCTGTCTGGAGTTTGAGCATTGTCCTGTTTAGGGATCAGGGAGATGAAGGAGGTATTGAGCACCTTCAAAATAGTTCTATTCATCCTGGAGTCCTCCACTACATTCATAATGTCCTGTTTAACAATATTCTAGCAAGCTTTAAAGAAATCCACATTGAAACCATCAGGGCCTGGTGCTTTTCCATTCTACATATCGTTGAGGACCTCACTAACCTCCTCTTCAGTCACTGCCCTATTAAGGTTGAAATTGTCCTCTCTAGACACCAGCTTAGGTATATGTCTAGTTAAGTCCCTGATAAAATGCTCTCTATCTGAAATGGTTTCCTGTGCTATACCTCGGAAGTGCTGAACTAACACAGCTTCTATATCCTCATGGGATTTAAGAAGATTCCCATCCTCATCCTTGATCGAAGAGATCCTGTTGTGAGCTCTATTCGCCATGGTGGATCTGTGGAAAAATCTAGTGTTACGCTCTCCTTCTTTTAGCCATTGAACTCTAGATTTTTGTCTCCAAAATATTTCCTCTTGTTTACACAAATTTTCCCAATCTTGATGATGTTTGTCTACTTGATCACTTTTGACTTTATCAAAGCCATCCGTGATAAGGGCTTGGTTGAGTTCCTGCATTTTGTCTTCAACTGATTTTTTTCCAACAAAAATATTGCCAAAATCATTCTTGTTCCATTCTTTGAGCATGAGCTTGATGTGCTTTAATCTTTTGTGTAGAAGGAACATTCTTGTTCCCTGAATCTGCAAATCTTCTGACCACCATTTTTCAATATTGCTGATGAATTCTGGGTGGGTAAGCCAGATATTCTCAAATCTGAAAGGTCTATTCCTGGGGGTACCAATGCCTTGGACCTCCAGTTGAACCGACCAATGATCTGAGCCTCCAAAGGGGAGAACTCTCGCTATTATTTCCTTGTCTATGAGCATAAGGTCCTCTGAGATAATGAATCTATCTAACTTGGAGGCTACATGAGACTCTCCTCCTCTTTTATTGTTCCAAGTAAAGAGACCATTGCTCGTATCAGTGTCAACTAGCTTCATATTATCTATAAAGGTTTGAAATGCTAAAGAGTCTTTGCTTAGAGATCTGGTTCCCCCTTTTTTCTCCGAAAGTGATTTGATCATGTTGAAGTCCCCTCCCATGATCCACGGTATTCCTACATGTCTATCTTTCAGATCCACAAGAGAATATGCAAACCTAAATTTATCATCCATTCTTTGAGAGCCATAAATATTCGTGACCAAATAGGTATCCCTATCTCCTACAAGTTGAATAACCACTGATAAATAATTCCTAGATGCCTCAGCATCTATTATGCCAATCTTTTGGGGGTTCCAAAGAGTGAGTATGCCTCTTGCTGTATTCTCTGCTTTGACTTCTAGAAACTCAAATCTATTGAGCCATTTGCTATGTATTTTTTTAACTTTTGAATGGAACATTTAGTTTCCTGGATAAAGATCATATCTAGAGCTACTTGTTTCATTCTATTACTAAGTATTCTCTATTTTCTTTTACTACCTAGACCCCTGATATTCCAAGATGTGAACTTCATAATTAAAGATTTGTAAAGGAGTAGCTGGTTAGATCTTTCATCTTACCTGAATCTATCATTAGCTTTCCACATTCCATCAATAGCTCATTCTGCTTTTTCCTGCCTCTTTTCTTTCCTGGGTTTCTGGGTGCTAATCCTGGTGTAGTTTTCATAGTTTTCACACCTTCGTTACCCTGCCTTTCAATGTTTATTTGCCTCTCCAACCCATTAGCCTGAGTTTTCCATAAGAACAACTGTTGTACTCTATTGAACTCTTCTTGAGGTAACAAGTCTACCCCTCCCGTGGTTCCCTGTTTCAAGAACCCTTCCAGATCTAGGTGTTCCCTATCAAGAATCTCCTGTAGCTCGTGGTCCTCCAATTCCATCTCACTCTGGGTCATTTCCTGGTCCATATCCAGTTCTGCATCGCTCATCATAGTCTCTTTTGTTTATTAATATCCTGTGTTTGTTCACGGTCTTCTTCTTTCTCCTTCTCCCCAGGATTTCCTCCCATTGCTTGATCTACTTTTGTTATCTCTTCATCTTCTTCAAGTACTTGGAACCTGTTCTGACTGGCCTGTTGCCCTTCATTTTGATGTTGCTTTGGCCCCCTTTTGCCCCCTTTTCCTCTATGTACCACTTTGTGAAAGCTATCAGTGTCTTTCATTGTATTAGCTTTGCTCTTGTTCTCTACATTACTGAGAGGGCAGTCTCTGAATAGGTGCCCATGTTCATGGCATCTGCGGCATTTGAATGGAATATGCTCATAGTCTACTGTTTGCACCCATTCTTCATCAAAAACTTCCAAGATTACCTCATCTGGAAGAGCTCCAGAGAGATCCATCTCCACACATATCCTTGCAAAGGAAGTATATTTTCCTTTTCTGGTGGCCTCAGAAGCTTTGACAAAATGCCCTAATTTATTGCCAATGGCAGCTAATGATTCAGTTTGCTAGTAATCAAGAGGTAGAGAATAGAGTCTTACCCAGACTGGGACCGAAGTAAAAGTCTCACGCTCCAGGACAAAATTCATCATCCATGGCCGCATATAGAGGCCCGCTGCTGCATAGCAGTAGGGCCCTCCTTCAAACACTCTATCTTTATCTTCAATATTTGTGAAGACCACAATGAATAATCCCTTTGACCCAAGATGAAGGTCTATGCTTCCTTTAGGTTTCCAGTGGTATTTAATCCACACCTGTAAAGCTTTTTCAGTGGGCCATGGTTGGTCGTGGATGGGCATGTTGACTATCATTGACCATGTTCACCAAGGTAGACCATGGTTATCTACATTCTATATGGTTGATTATGATTATCTATGATTGGCCATGTATGACCATGTTTGACCGTGATATACCATGGTTAACCATGGTTGGAATGTATTTTTCATATTTTGATATATGTTAATCAATGTCAATTTAATACACCTGACATACAAAAGGTGGAAAATGTCATTGATTGGTATATATCAACCACATTTACAAATGTGTTTGTGCTACATGATGGCTAGTTTGTGTGGGGAAGAATAGTAGACAATGGTGGACTATAGTTAACTATATCTAACGTTTTTCAAGATATGGTTGACGAGGGTTTTTTAATGGTCAACAAAATGTTGACTATGGATGACCATGCTTGTCCAAATCAAACTATACTTGACCATGATAGATTATGATTGACAATTATTTACCAAAGTTGTCCATGTTTGGACACGGTTGACGATGGCTTACCACGACTGACTCTAGAAAGGCATAGTGACCATGTTGACCATGGGTGAATAGGGTATGACAAATTTGGTTGACCATAGTTTTATATGATAGATTATGGTTGCCCATGTTGACAACGAATAGATACGTTTGACCATGGCTGACCATGAGTGGGGAACATTAGTAGAAAATGGTTGACTATGGTTAAATCTATTCAAGATATGGTTGATAATAAATTATTATGGTCAACATATAGTTAAATATGGACGCCCATGCATATCCACATCAAGCTAAACTTGAGTATGAAAGATTACATTTCATAGTGGTTGACCGAAGTTGACCATGTTTTTCCATGTTTGATCATAGTTGACAATGGTTTATGATGTTTTACTTTTGATGTAGGAGCATCAACCCTCGGCTTATCATTTTGTTTGAAACTCAAAAGGGCCATGTAAATTTTTTTTTTATTGTTTTCCCTCACTTTTAGTTGTATAAATTAAAACATTTGTAGGATTTTGAAGTAGAGCCATGTGTCCTAATACTAGAAAGAATATGGATCATTGGGCTGTTAGGACATTTTTCTTGGTCCAATTGGGCCCTTGTAAATAATTACATAATGTCAAGGTGAGCTATGAAGTAGTTTTGGACAGGGGTCCCAATAGTTCTAACTGTTAGGATATTTTCACAACCCGTGGAAATCATAAACGTGTGTACAGTTAGTGTTAGATAAGGCTCCTGTGGATTAGAGGCTCAAAGACTAGGAAAAAATTTCAAGTGAATTTAATAAGATAGACAGTTCTAGAAAAAGTAGAGAAGAGCTCAAATAAGAGCCATTGCAAATTCTCTGTGATTTTATTGTTATGAAATATAAATTACATTAAGGTAGTTATTCTTTGTGTGTGATTATTTCCTCCGTCGATGTGTAGATCGATGCATGTGCAATTCAACAAGTGTGCTAGTGTTAAATGGTTTTTAATATAATTTGGATCGATATTGTATTTCTTGTGCTATGGTTGTAAAATGCTAGTTGAAGGAATTGTGTTTGTGAGTGTATTGGGTGCATTAGCCTTAATCTTCATTGAGCATCAACTTGAGTACCAAAATTGAGATGACATCTTGTTGATTATAGAATGTATGGGGATTTGGAAGGGCTATGCTAGACACAAAGCGTTGTCAAACCAATGAAGGTGTGAATTCTTAGGATTATGTCCAAGTGTAATAATTGGTAGCATAAATAGTCTATGTAAATTATTTAAAGTTGAATTGACATAGTGACTAGGTGAAGTAATAATAACAATACCTACTCAAGTCAATAAGTCATCTAGTTGGCCCTCCATGACACCTCGTCAAAAGGAAAAAAACCCTAAGTATGTGACCCTAACTACCTCGACTAAGTAAGAATCGATCAAGCGCCCAACCAAGTCGAGTATGATCACTAATAGAATCTTGACCTTTAGAAGGACCAAAACTGGGGAACCATCTGACGTAAAGATTGATCATGTATTTGATTGGAGTTTTGTGCTTTTCATATGAGATAGGTATATATATATAGGGGATCGACAAGTTCCCACTATGTCAAATAAAGGGAATTATGGGCATGACATTTGGACAACATGTTTAGTTTATATAAAAAGGAGAAAGAGGATTATTAGGGATTTTAGCAAAGGGCTTGGTCAATCACACACACACACACAACCACACACACATCGGGGTGACTTGAAAGTGGACCCTCTACTCACAGGAGTTAGAAATATATGAGAAGCCTCATGAAAGTTTTGGATTTGGCTTATGCATAGACAGGAAAAAAAAAGGGATTCCTCCCTCGTAGAAGCAAGGTTCAAAAGGCCATTGTAACACACTACAACAAAAGTAGAGAAAAACTTGGGAAGGGGTCAACATATCATTCCCGCTATGTCAAGTTGTATAAAATCTGGGAGGCTCTTTTGGGAATTAATAGATAAAGGGAGATTAGAATTATCACATGAGAATTGTTGAAGATAAGGGAAGAAAGTATATAGTAGGGACATTGGAGAAAAACCAAAGAGGTAATGATTTCTTTATTTATAACTATTAGTCTGATTATTTTTGAAAAGTAGGATTTAGATGAAACTACAGACAACGAGGGAGGATATTTAAAAATATTGTCCATAGTAGGGACAATAGAGTTGAGATAGAGGATAATAGAGTAGAAGATACTCTGAAAGGACATGAGATATCATAGTATAAGAGGAAGCTCTCATAGAGGGATGCAGAGTGTTTTGTAACACAAGGAATTAGAGCAAGTAAAGGAGCAAAAGAAAAAATATTTCTTACTAAATGATTTAGTACAAAATAGAGGAGAAACAAACCAACAAGAGGCAGAGCTGAGAAAATATCTTAGGGGTGAAGAAACCTGATAAGTAATTGGACTTATGTTTTATATTAGCTAAGTGATTTGTGATTATAGGTACTATTACCCACCACTTTGTGGGTGATATCCCTAGAAGAAATTTTTTCTCCATGATCATCCTTAGTCGATAGCCAGAAGCCCCTTGTAGCCACCAACTAGCTCATTGTCCCATTTTTGCGCCACCTGAGCCAACCATGTGCTCCCTCACCCATATGTCATGATCGTATCCTTGAAGGTGGGCCTCACAAACCTAAAGGAATGCCTTGTCATTTGGTAATTGAGTATTTTAGTTTACTTATCATGGAAACTCTTAGGCATGGATTAATGGGGGGATTCGGCGAAAAGAGTGGACTAGGTCTGTGCTCTTGTCCCTTAGGTCTATTTTGGATGTTAACCTTGAAACCTAGTCCCATGTGATCTCTTTTACTAACCTTTTGGATTTAGGGATGGCACTGCATCGGAAACCTTGATTTTGGTTGTGTGGTCCTGCTCCCTAATCCACATATATCACTCCCCTTCCCCTCATTATAATCCCATTCATCACTCCTCCCACCTGGGTCCAAATTCTTCCACTGGGTCCACATAAGGTTAGCCTCCCCCTCCCCTTTTCCCACAGCTTGGGTCGGACCTGGAAAGACACCCGAAGGTTGATGCAGCTAAAAAGAAAAGAAAAAGTGTAATTGGCCACATTCAACGGGAAATTGTACCACAAAATGCAAAATATGGTTGGGAAAACACATTTATCATGTGGAAAAAGACCAATACATGATTTCTCCCCCCTTCCATGGCCATCATCGTGGTTCCTATAGGCCCTAGATGAGCCTCCTCTATCATTCAAAAACCTAGGATTGTCCCAACCTGATCCAAGTGGATATTGGTGACCACCTGAATATTGTAGCACCACTTGGACCCCCACCATTGTTTATTTTCAATTTTCTTAATTGTAGTAAAACTTACTATTTTTGGCAGTTTTTTGTGTCCTAAAATTCAAGAGCAATTTTGAGGGACTAAAAGACGTTTTTGGGGAAAACGGAAAGACCAAAAAAGTTCTAAATTAGTTTTCTAGAATTTCTTAGGCCTCCTCTTCGAAAAGTGTCGTATCGAGGTATTATGATAGCCAAATGGAGATCTTTTGTCAAAGTTACAACTCTGAGAAGTTGACGTTCCGACTTACCCCAACGAGGCCCACAAGCTTTTGGCACTTCATCTCATAGGGTTAGGTTTTTCGATGTTTATGGTTTCTCATTGTTTCTCAATGATAAAAAGGCCATCAAGCCTCATTGTAACATAGCTAAGAGGTATGTATCTACCACATCTCTTCTTAGAGATAAGCTACCATCACCCGAGCTAGTTTATTTTCAGCCTATATGTAAGCATATTTTAGTTCTTTGATATTAATGAAATAAAGTTTTATTTCTATTGCATATCAATGTTTATGTTTGTATATGTATTCTGTTGCATTCTTGTACAAGTATGGATTAGTGGTATCAGAGCGGAGTGCTCTTTCTTTGTTTTTGTTTGCATATCCCCAACGAATTCAAGGTATAGGGAGTTAGGGCTCGAACTAGTTGAACCTTTGCAAGACCAGCCTCGAAAACCTCGACGACCTCCCATGGAAGAAGAAAAGAAATATGAGGGAGCAGGAGATCCTTTCAAAATATTTCTCAAGGAATCCCTTGAGTGATACAGGAACACGATGATGTATAACTTTTCCCAATTCCTTCAATGTCTACCCACAAGTGACACATCTTCATCTAACAACCACTCTAGAGGGGCCACTCCCTTTAAGGTAAAATTCAACTTTGACATTCCTATATTTGAAGGTCAGATAGATGTAGATGTTGTAGATAAAAGGTTAAATATGTTGGAATGATATTTTCTGGTTCATGATTTTTCCAATTGGGAAAAGATTAATTTTGCACTCCTCAAAATCAGCCCCCATGTCAAGGAATGGTGGGAAACCTACTGTGAACAAAAGGGCGAGAGGGAATCCTCACTATTTTAAGTTGTACCCACTTGGAATTATTTCTGAAATGCCATCAAGGAACAATATTACCCTATCGAGAGGTATGAAGATAAATACATAAGTGGACCATGATGTAGCAGGGAAAGGACCTAGATGTGCTAGAGTTCACAAATATTTTTAATACCCTTCCCACGAAGTTATGTATCAAGGATTCTGAGCGGAATTTGGTACTCAAGTACTGAAGCTGTCTACACAAGTACATATAAGATGAGATGGAGTTCCTAGACATCTCCTCTCTTGGCATCGCCTATCGATACACTATCAAGATCAAGCAGAAATTTAAACAGAAGAAGAGAGACTTTGGATCTGTGAATCCAAAGAAAGGGAAAGGTGTCCCAAAACCACAGAAAAAAAGGAAAAATCAAAGGAGGTAAACTTAGGACAACTCGTTGAAGCCACAAGCAAAGAAAAACACCAAAAAAGACAAAGAAGGACACATGGAAATGGTGTGAGTTCCATAAGAGGCCCACTCATAACACAAGTAAGTGTCAAGCCAAGTAGTCACTGATGCCTAAGATGAAAGCTTCTAAATCAGATGCATGTTCTGACTCTGAGTCAGAACCTCACAAAGGGAACCTAATCTCTCTTGGAAGTGCACCAGTCAAATTGGTCACAGATATTACAAGTGATCAGAGAGATTTAAGAGTTGCAAACTGTGGAGGAACTTTACCTAAGAGTTCTATGGAATCCAGAAAGATACCAATAACCAATTTTTTGAAAGAACATGAGATGCCACTCCATTTACAGATATTTTGGCCTCTAGGAGTCAGGATTCCATGTACTTAGCGTCGATCCTCTGCTACCATTCAATGTCTGCATTCATGAAGAGAGTACTTGGCCTTCTAGATTCAGCCCCATTGATGTCCATTACGAGAGCAGGATCGCATAGCTAGCCCAACAAACCTCTAGTATGAATCTTAATATTGCTACATCTGTGGAAGAATAATAGAAAAATCTGCGGCTCCCATCCTAACTCTATCGAGGTCCTAATATAGAATATCTACAGAAGCAGTGATGAAAGTGATAACACAATATTCAATGCCTAGTGTACCAAAGATCTACAAAAGAAGTGATGAATGCAATAGCATATAATATCTGTTGCCCAATGTGTACATGTTTAAAATTCAATGACCAATGAAGATTTCATCCGTCAATGCCTTTTTGACCTTGTCTCATCAATATAAATCTTTCATTTATGGCCCATACAGATGTGAGTGTATTGCCTACCCAATTCATTCCCCTATTATGCAAATTATTCCAAGTTGTAGGCTTTATTATATTCAAGAATTTTATTGAGACAATCAGGGCATGTATGCAAACCCATCATAAACAGTCATACTACTAGGTTATGCTTTGTCAAATTTCTGGGATCCAATGGATCCCATGGCACTCTCACTCCCCGTATGAAAAACATTTCTCTAAATGTTATCTTTAGCTAGTGGAGATGGGCTACTCACTGCATACCCAATCCCAAACACAAATATCTTGGATTTAACTTGGAGAAATTGCCTTGATTGTATCATTCAAGAATTAATAAATAATGTACAATACGTACATGCATAAGGGGAAGCTATTGGAGTTGAAGCTACTAGAGTTCATATCCAGTGACATGGAATAATTGTATGCTCTAGCAATAGGAATGTTTTCATCACAATCAAATCATGTTCCTCTCTAAAAATTAGATATTAATAAAAAGTACCCACTTACATCAGAATAATTTAGAGCCTAAATTTCATAAAATTTCATTCTAAATTACTTCCCTGAAGATAATGGAGCTTCAAGTATGAAAGAGAGGGTAATGAAGCATCAAGGATCTTCCAAATATTGATGGTATGCACAATTTCCAGAGGAGGGTGAGCAGCTATTTGAAAATATCAATATATTTTATAATTCATTTCCAAAGGAAAACTATGAGATTATGCAAGTCAATAGGTCAGGATATGTTTGGGAAGAAATCATGGATGAGAATTTTTCAACCTGTGTTCCCAACCTGTAGAAGCCTATGATTGTTTCTAGCCATATGATAGAATTCACATTCACTAGAGCTCATGAATGTGACAGTTCGAATTTTGGTCATCATTGTGATAAATATGAGGATGACCTAAATGACAAATTGTTGTGCGTTGATTCAAGAAAAATATGTTCCTTTGAATTTGCAAGTAACGAAATCCTTATTTTTTCATTGGAACAGGAGAAGCATAAATATTATTTTGTGAATTTTGAATACCCTCCAGTGTATGATACTAAAGGAGAGGATGAATATGGTGATGATAGTGTTGTTGACATGTGTTTCAAAGAGAAAAATGCAAGGAACGAGGCTTGCAAAGTGGAAGAAGAGCAATATGGAAATGAAGCACTCATTTTTTAGCCCAAGAAGGATCAAATTACAAGTAAATGTTTTGAAGACACATATTAGGAGCTACTGGTAGCCCTACAGAAGTGAGATATTCTTCATCTACTTAAAGGTAACAAAGGAGAAATAATAATATAGAATTCTAAAATTACAAACACAATTTCTAGAAAGGAGAATGATGCACCTGAAAGCTAAGGATCCAAGGGTAATGAAGTAATAGGCATAGAAGGTCAAACATAGTGTATGCATGTAGAAGGAGGCCTTGATGAGAAGTACAACCAAAATTTGGGTCAAACTAATACTGAAGTTGATCATCATATGAATGAAAATAGAATTTCTTTCTGTGAAGCTAATGAAATTTTGGAGGCTAATGTTACACACTATGATCATTGTACCTGGACTAAAAACAAGCAGCAATAAATTCTTGACAGAGGTAGAACCAACCTGATGCAACCCGAGAGTATTTTTAACAAAGAAGGAATTCATATTCTACCAATTATTTATGGACAAAAATTGGGCATGATGGAATTGTAGGTGTTCATGAGTTCCACTATAAAGATGATAAAATTTTTAAAGAAGGTAATGTTTCTCACCACACAAATGAGAGCATTGATGCTTCAAGTCAGGAAGAGAAACATGAGACTTCCCAGATTTATACTTCAAGTTCTAATAATGAATTTATTAATTTGAAGGAGAAATTATGCCCACAATTTGGATTGATCCATGTTGTTCACTCCAGGGATAAATCTATCCTCCCCCTTCCTATTGGTAACAAGGGTTCTAGTAACATATCTCCATGCTAGATAATGGGAAAGAAAAGTGATGTGAATAGAGAGGAGCAACCAACAAACAGATAGATAAATGATGATTTCCCCAAGGGCCCCAAAATTAATACCATTGAGGGAAAATTATGTGAATTAAAAGTGAAGAAAAATTGAATTCCAAAGACATTGATGAATACCCTTGTTATGATGTGGATGATGAGAGTCATGGTGAAAATATTGATACGGGGGTTGATGATGACTATGGAAATAATGTAGAATTGGATGCAATGAGATCCCCTATCCTGGATGACACACAATATGCACAAGGAGATGATTTTTTCATAAGTAAATAGTCCATTGACCAAGAGGTTATAAATATTGGTGACTTGAAATATGTTTTTCAGAATCAGAAACATATAGAGATAGTTGTTTGTTATTTGAAATTTGAGCATAAAAGTATTGTTGCAATTGAAATAGAGAATGGCCTTGGTAATTTCAACAACAGATATCAAGAACATAAAGTGGTTTCTACAATAGGAGAACACCCAGAATGCACAAGAAGCAAGGATGAGGAACAAGCCTGCAATTCAGAGGATCTTGGTGATTATTTCAGGACCAAAATAGAAAATCGTTATGTTGAAATTGATGACAGGTTTGATAATAACATCTCTTGGAATATGAATTTGGAAAAATTTTAAACATCCAAATAGAGGTGCCTTCTATGTTTCCCCTAAGATTCAAAATGTTGTAAAGATCAAAATGGGACAGCCCTTTCAAGCAGAAAGGAAATGAAAATGAGGTAACCCCATGCCAAAAGGGTGATGAAAGTACACAACAAAGATGTGTGTCTGAATTCTTTGAGAAGATAAATGTTTCGTAGTTCAATTATGTGGTGACACCCAACTCAGAATTCTCCAGTAGAACCAAAATTGACAATGACAAGGGGAATGAGCATCAAGGGCTAAAGTAGACCCCTTGGTTGATAAAGACATTACAAAGTTTTTGTAGACTGTTAGAATATTTTTTTTAGTTTTCTTTTCTGCCCTATGCATAACAACTATTAGGAAAACCAATTGTTGAATGATTTTCTATCATCCTAATAAAACACGTCATCAATGACACTGAAGGAAGCATAAATGGTGTTCCTATTTGCACAGTCTCAAGAATAACTATCAAGGTTGGTGAGTCTACTCCAAAGAAAATAGGAACCTACTCTACATCTATGTATGTTCATATCAATGAACCAGACATGAAGAAAGATAGATACTATTGTATACATAAGCCTTGTATAGTCAACAAAAGATACATTATTTTGTAGGAATATGTAGGTCTTATTTTCTTCAATTCATCAAAAGGAAGCAACCATAAGTATACCTATAATGCAGAATCCTTACTATTAAGTTCTATGGAACCGACAAGAAGAGAAACATTTCGCAATAAAACAGTCTTCCATATCACACTGATTAGGTTGGGTAATTAGTTGTGTGAATTTTTTAGGACCTCCATTGGATACCATAGAAAGTAAACTCCACCATATAAAATGTATAATGCCCAAGCTTCCAAATACAATCTGAAATGCACCAAATCACAACCTCCTATCAACGGTGCTACAAGAAACAACATAGGAAATACTATAGGAATTTGAGCATTTATATGAAGTGTTGGTAAGGTAGTTGTTAGGTTATTCGGGACTTCAGGCCATGATCAAATCATACCAAAAGAGGAAAAGGAGTTGTTACGTGGCAAGTTGCAAGCCTTACTGTAAAAGATGGATAACTTTCGAATCCCAAAAATTTTGCTAATTACTCCTTATCCGATTACTCTGATGTAACAATTAATTTATGTGTAGAACCATCGAATAAAATATTTTTCACCAGAAGAGGGAGGAAACTAACATAATACCCTTTATAAAGGGTTTTAGGAAACAAGGTCACTTATCCGAGATATGTACAAAGTCATTACCATGAAGAGAAATCCATGCTAAGGTGGATAAAATGCACACCAATTGGTATTGGGGAAACAATGAAGAATGTCATTGAGCACTTGTTACAAACTTAGAGGACCTATTAAAATTCATGAGAGACTTATGAAGTGTATAATTAATAACCATAAAATCTATGGAGCACAAGTACAAGGAAGAACAACATGGATTTCATCCATCGAGGATTGGCTTTACTTCACCTGGTATCCATTCATAAGCATTTAGGAATAATTAATATAATGACTACATGCGTAAAGTTGCACATCCACATATATACATATATGACTAAGCATCATGTCTCTATGATTTTTATGCATCTTATTTGTGATCATGGCATACCACAGTGTCCTTGGTCATCAAATAGTTTAATAGATGGACAAGAAGTCAACTACTATACAACATTGTTTATTATTCATGGTTACAATCAAGGGTAGTGGCTACACACAAAATCTATCTATTGCTGAAATTTGAACCCCACGAGATTAAAACAATCTTTGATTAGGAAATATTTTAAGGAAGTTTCCAACACATAAATCCTATAGGCCTATCAAGGAGGGTTTCCAGTGATGCATGTTCTCCACCCTCAAGCTTGGTCACGGCCCCTAGAATCATGAGTTCATCTCTCAGTAGGGTTACCCCATGTTCTGTCCCCTGGTTCTTGTGAGTAGAAGTGCAAATGCACTTGTCCTCTGTAATGAGATTAACCATAAAATAAGTCAGCTGAGTGTGGACTCAAGTTGAAACTAGTTGTATTTTGAATTGTCTTCTAGCTTAAAATTGTTAGTATGCCTATATCTCTTAACATGAGATTATTTACTCCCCACATTAATAGAAATGCAAACAGTAGGGGATTGTAAGCACATAGCCATTGGTGACAACATTTGTAGGCACATGAAAATTCTCACAGCAAAAGAATTTTAAATGAAAAACCCTCAAACTCGGTATTCAACAAGGAAGATGAAGATTGTGAGGGTTTATTAACATAAAATTACCCATAAGTTCTGGCTCTAAATTGTGATATTATAGGCTTGGTTATATCCTTTCTGATGTTGTTTTAGCAAGGCCATACATATTATTGTTTAACTGATAATGCTAACTTATTCCTTGTTTTATCTAAGCTTTTTGTCTTCCTGGTGACATTCTCTTCATGGTGCCTCCTTCTCTTCCCATGCACTCTCCTTTATTTTCCTCTTATTCGCAATTCCCTCCTCCCATGGTATTCCCATGACCACCTCTTATTATCCGCTACCTCTTCATTGCTTTATCATTGTTCTCCAGAATTTTTGGTTAGTTAGGTTTCACCATCAGTTAGGGTTAGCCCTAACTAATTCACAACTATCATCATACACTCGCAGAAGGAGACCCATAATAGGATTGTTGTTCGAGGTGCTCTTGCATTCCATATACACTAGACCTTGTAGTCACTGGAAACTGCAACATCCCCTGGCCATTCGTTCTAAGCCACCTCGATTTCCATGATGCAATTAAGGCATACATACCTTCTATAAATGGTTGGATTTCTTTTTTCAGTAGCCATTCATCATAGGTGTACATACCCTGTGTGGAAAACATAACCACAAAGTCGTTGCTTCCCCTCAAGTAACGAACAAAGAATAGAGAAAATAAAATCCTCCAAAATTGTGAATGTAGATGAATGACTGGCATCCCTAAACCATGCTAGACCTGTGCCTCATTCCATGTGCCCAAGATTAGACCTGAGGTTGACCGAGCGACATTGCACCTACAAACCCTTCTCAAACTCGACAACCTAGACAACGTCATTTCCCCTATCCCCCAAAGGTTGTTTCCTCTTCTTAGTGAAAGGCATATTACATTAACTATATAAATAATTATAAGCTTTCCCAAATCCACCTTGATGATTTCATTAAGGGAGAAGGTGGTGTAGTGAGATCTAAGGGGCTCTAGATCTATCTGCTTCCCTCCTCTCAATTAGGTCTTCGAAATTGATTTCCATTCAAATAGTTCTGAACAGGTGGGGTAGAAAGAGTAGGAAGTGCAATTGTATCATCTCTTGTGCCACCTGCCCAGCTCCCCTAAATGAAAGGTCTCTTTGCCAATGCTTCTCTAGTCCTAGCGCCTCTGCACAATTATTTTCCTTCTGTCAATAAATTGGAATAAAAATGATATGAATTGACATGATTGGACCATTTCTTCACAACATGGAGCATCTGAGAACATTTGTGTACAAAATCAAATGAATTCAGAATCTGATAAGTTGTGATATAGGGTTTGGTGGCAAAGAGAATGTGAAGTGAAGAAAAGTGGAGTATGGTGTCTAAACATTTGTGATCCATGTTTAAACCCTCAGAAACCTTTTCGGTAAACAAGATATGTGTTTAAAGATATACTCCTAATTGGTAAACATAAGATGTTGCTAACTAATGTTAGCATTAGTTAACACAAATTGAAAACTCTATGAGACTGTTTGTATTAATCAACATTTACTCTAAATTTCAATATGTATTTCCTTGATATGAGGCCAAATAAGACCTCCAAGTTACGTATTGGTTGAAATAACCATTGGATATGAGTTCATAGGTAGATGAAAAAGTGCTTTATAAAATATAAATCTAAAACATTAGGTTAAATTGAATGGATTAATTTTTTCTTTTGTGTGAGAATAATGAAAAGTCGAATGATTACAATAGTCCCTGCAACCCCGAAGGGGTAGGGACTAATAACATGTTTACTAACTTTTATAGTATAAAATGATGACATGACCACACTAACCAATAAGAAAATGTACGTGCAAGGGAATTAGGGTTGTTACAACCTCTCCCCTGTGAGGGGAACACTGTCTTCAGTGTTCCATGACTATATACAATAAGACAAAATATACGTAAGGCAACCTCTCATCAGGTTCATTTCAACGAGATGATTTTGGTGATGTAAAATTTCGCCTCAAATGGGCTCTGGAATCATGAGATATGGTGTTACACTTATTCATAATGTACTCATGATTAGGCTTGTAAAGAAAGAAATGTTTCTGTTGAACAGGTATATAAAAAAAAAAATTCGAAGATAGATAGTAAGTGTGAGATCTTCCAAAATAATAAGCATGAGAATGTGAAAAGTCCATGTGCAGAACAACTACTACCAATTCCATACTAAAGGGTGGAAAAATATTTTTATGGATAACATAACTTTAGGGTGTTTCTTTGATTTCAAACATGAGAAGATTTCAGCAAGGAGCCTCCCTTCTTTTCTCTCAAAATGGGGAAGATGATCAAGGAGGATCACAACATGAGTCTAGCCCAATCATTCTCATTAAAAGTTAAAGGGCTACACGTAAGAAATATGAAGGTGATATACAGTGAGCCATTGACATGTATTTAAAGCCTCCAGCTACTTCGATCATGACTCAATATGCAATCAAATATTTCAGCAGATTACAATCAAGTGGAGTTCGGGCAGAAGTTTCTGAATGAGAATTGATGCCTTTGTTTCTCTTGATGAATAATTGAGGTAGTAATTTGATATTTGATGTACACCTACAGGGGCATTTCAGTGATATTATCTAGGTGAGTAAGTCATATCATGATAACGCATCACAAGAAAACTATTCACTGAAAACACAATTTTCATTCTTTCTATCTTCCTCCTCTACGACCACTATTGTTTCTGTTGTGAGATTAGGGGCTTCCTCTTCTGATGATGATGAGTAGCCCTTTTCATGTCATATATGCTTATGCCTTTGGTTATTTGGGAAGTTTAGTGTTCTATATTTCAGATTCTGGGAGTTCATTCCACACACTCAATGTGTCACTACTGCATCGTATTTTTGAGTCACATTGACCTACTTTGTGGTCATTCACTGGACATTAAATTTATCTTATTTATCTATGGAATTATCCCTGGGAAACTAAAAAAGAAAGCATCAGAAAATAGATAAACAATGTCGTTTGTTCAAATCTTCCATGTACTCACTCTGGTGAAATAAATGTAGTTATTACTCGCTTATCTTAGACGAGATTTTCCAAAATTATCTAGAAGTTTGCCTCATGTCAAGCTTCCATACAATTTTTACTAAGTTTATTTTTAAATTTCAATTGAAGTTGTAGTTTAGTACAAATGAAAGGGAAAGTCTGGTATAACAAAATATTTCATGTAAGACCCTGCATGTGAACTCTTGTGTATGCATAGATCATACTATGCTCCACATAGTGAGCCCATACCTCCAAGGGTTCTTCCGTGTTCTACCATTCATACCCACAGTTAAGCTCAAGCATCCTATAGACCTTGAAATGAAGTGGATATGCTCCTTTAGTTTAGAAATTTTGCACCTTTTCTGCCTAGACATCATGGTAAGGAAAAAAAATGATCCCTTTTGCATTTTTGTCTAATGCCAAATAGAGGTTAAACATGAAAATGAATTTAGGTTCAATAAAAATGAAACTACCTAAAGATGAAGGCATTGTTGCATGTTGTTAAATAATAATTTTTTTTATAGAGGCAACTCACCCTGCATCTATGTCCCAAAAATGCATCAAATGCAAGAAGTAAAAGCCAAAACAACATGTAAAGAAAAAATAGGGCTATGGCAGAAATCAATCTATCAATAGGTTGGTCAGTTTTTAAAAATATTTTTGTCCACAAGGCAAAGTATTCTAGGGGATGAAAAACACATCTCACTATAGAATTTCTGTGCAAACAGAATAAAGTGAAAAATTAATAGATCAAAGTGTTGTAAGAAGCACCCACTCAATTCCAATGATAGAGAAGACATCTCAGCTTTGCACTGTAGTAGGTAAAGGGTATATAATGTTACATACTACATTACTAATAATCATGCTCCTATATTCACAACTATAAGTAATGAAGTTTGGTTAATATATGTTATGACATATTATTTGAGATTATTAACTACAAATTGCACCACATGTTGTAAAGGAAATGTTGTAAGGAAATAGTGTAGGAAAAAGTAACATTAAATTGTTACTCTTCCATGATGACAATGAAAGCGTCAACTGCAACAATTAGAGAAAAAATCATTGATGTGGTTGATACTTAAAACCAATTCAACAATTTCAAAAATTGTGAAAGCATGCAAAAGATTAAGAACTTTGTTCATGAAATAAGAGCCATATTCAAACATTCTCTTGTGGTCTTCCAGATCTACAAAGATAACTATGAAGAAACCCTTGGCCCTCAGTCGAAGTTCTGTTGGACCCGCGAACCTCCATTTCTTTTGGATCCATTTTACTATATATTGCTCCTTCGACTTAATGCTCATAAACTTACAAATCAGGGCATGATCCTTCATAAATTTCCATGATTTCTTTATTGATTATTG
Source organism: Pinus tabuliformis (assembly GCA_031772625.1). Taxonomy (NCBI): domain Eukaryota; kingdom Viridiplantae; phylum Streptophyta; class Pinopsida; order Pinales; family Pinaceae; genus Pinus; species Pinus tabuliformis. The sequence continues at coordinate 177,137,512 of CM062812.1, read as the reverse complement.
GGAATGATGTACTTGAGGTTTGATGTCACCTTGAGGAGGCACTTCCCCCACAATCTATACTACAATTGGGCCCCAAAATAGGGTTTTTTTTTGTTCCAATTTTTTTTGTATAGGAACCTTTTGGCCCATCTGTGGGTTTCTACAATTCCATAACAACATTGCGATAGGAGGGGATTGCAATCATCCTTGAGGTGCCACTCATATGACTTGTTAGTGGAAGAAGTTGATAAGAAAAGGGGAATTAAAGAACTCATATCTGAAAGAAAATAAATAAATAAATTCGTAGTTGTGATTCAGTAAAAAAAACCCATAGGGGAAAATACTGCATGCAAATAATTTTACTTTCAGTGGTTTTTCTAAAAAATAAACAAGAATAACATAATGGAATATTGGCACCGCATTATAAAGTTGGAAGAAACAAAAAAAAATATGAGAATTGAGATATTGTGTAATATTTGATTCCAACTTCAATAAAAGATGTCCAAGTATTCCTTTTGGTCCATCTTGAAATGATCATGAAAAGTAGTGGACAGAGATGTAGGGCATGGCCCCTCTTTCCCATTGTTCATCATCTCCATAACTGGAGTGAATATCACAAACCAGATATAATATAAACTGAAAAACACAACACTCCTTGAGTCATGTAAAACAATAGTTGTTATCTTTAATTTGTTAATCAGAAAGAGAAGCGTAGAGATTCATAAGTGAAAGAGAATTAAAGAAATTCTAAAGCGTATGTTATGTGATTAAATGTGCACTTCCGATAGAAAGATCGTTGATTGATGGTGAGGAAATTGGTATCGCCACAGCCAGGTTTGCAAAAATTCTCAGGTATTTGATTTTCCACAAATAACGTAATTGCAGTTATAGGCAGATCGAAGTTATCGTCCAATTAAGTTGGATCAAAAGTTATCGTGAAAGCATTGTTGTCGTTCTAGAGACCACTCAAATGCGGGGGCCAATTAGGACGTTATGCATGTGGGGTTTAGGAGTCTTCGGTTGCTCATCATCCAGGATTACGTCATCCGAAAAACATCATTTACTAGATCATATATCACAATAGTGTGTGATTTTACCTTCAATCTAATTCTCACGTATGTAAACCTCGATTTGTCAACATGAAGTTTCATATATTCCAAGTTTGATCCTCGCTTCTCATTTGATGGAAGAACATTGGAACCACTAACTATTTGTGAGTTGTAGCATATTTTTCTCTTGTTTTCTTTGTTTCATTTTCTTGATATATGGTCATTTTCGATACATGTTTTGCTTACCTCTTTGTTTCATTCACTCATTTGGTTTTCTAGCTAAAATTAACGTTGATAAGCATCGGTGGGCTTTGGGAGAGACCTATTGCTATAGAAAATGAACGACCAATCCTTCTGGTAGTCTACAGTGATGTAAAATACTATGAATCAGAGAGAACCGTTTTCCTATCTTCCATTGAAGACCTATATAAATGGTGAGTGCCATGATATAACTGAGTTTATTATATATTTGAAAAGTGTTTATCCTGGAGAAGGAGATGAAGATGAAACAAATTTTCATTCTAACATCGTCAAGCATGAAATGGTCAAGTCTCTTAGCGATGCCTGTGGACCCAGCCCAACCATTTCTCCAGGTTAGAATAAAGGGAGCCGAAAAAATATCCACCAAGTGGTTCCTGCCAAAAAGATCGCTGAAGTACCCCGCCAATGGGTCCAGTTTGCAGTGATCCCCCATACCTCATTATATTCAATGGTGAGGTTCAAATACCCTGCCAAAATAAGGGATCCCATCTTTAATAGGTCGCAGGATTCCAATTTATCCCAAAAGTATCTTCTGGAAGAATATGGTGCATATGTATTAAGAATATTAAATATGTCCTTCAAGCCCCTGATGAAACTAGATAGAAGGATACCTGCAAAGGATTTTTAGGCAAGAAAATTCACGACCTTAGGATCCCAAAATTCTGCAAGACCATGATATAAACTCAAAGAATCCACAACACATACCCACCACCTAGGACAAATGCGGAGGAGATTGGGCCAAATTTTGTCTCCAATCATCATCATCTCTTGTAAAAGGATAATAGAGGGGTGATTAACCCCAATCAAGTGCCGGAGTATGATGATTTTTTAGACACTCCCAAAGCCCCTGATGTTTAAGGACATGATTATCATGGTAAGCCCTCATAATCTGGAAAATAATCTCTAAGGGCCTGAATAGGAGAGAAAGAAGAAACATAAGATGATGTACCAAAAGATGATGGACTAAGATACAGTGTTCCAAAAAGACTGTGAAGGTCACTATTAGCCCCATTCGAACAATTTGAAGGTTTCAAACATTGTTCCTTCTTAACAGTCACATTACGATGAGAATTGGGACTGATATAGATCTTAGGAGAGGAGGATGAATGAATCAGCAGGGTCTCCAGATGGATATCAGGGTGAAGGTAGAGAAACTCGATATAACTCCCCACCAAATTAGTAGGAGAAAGGTCTCTAGAAAAAGTCCCAAATTGAATGTGAGCAGGGTCAGGGCTAATAGTCAATGAGTCATCAATAGTGGAGGTTGTCCCATTCACATCAAAAGATAGAGTGTGGGTAGATTCCAAATTGTCCGAACATGGAGCAATTTCTGGTATAGATAACAATGAAGAATGTTCAATACAATCAGAATGTGGTAGCTAAATATGTAGAGAAACAATACGTAAAGGATGGAATGTAGAATTACTAAGAGAAACAACACTTGATACCAAATCATTATGAATATGTTGCTCAGGACATGTCATAGGTGGTGTGATTTTAAGCTTACCTGAGAGAGAGTGCTGACCAATCTCCTGAGCCATCGGAGAGTGTACAGATGTCAATGGATGACAGCCATCGTAGAGAGTCTTTGATATTACATGTCATCGATTTCCAAATCTACGTGTGTACTTGGCAATAAGATGTCCAACATTATGACAACCTAGGCAGCAAAAAGGAATTGGCCAATAGTCAATTCGTTGCCTAGTAGAGAAGCCACCCCAATTGAGCTCCACCTTCGTGCTAAGGCCATCAGTGAAGTCCACCTCCACCAAAAGCCATTTGATATGTTTATCTCTCTATGACATGCTTGCTCCATCTATGAAAGAAAATTTACCAATGGAATTTTCAATCATCATCAATGATTCACATGACTAGAATACAAGGGGTAAACCAAGGAGTTTATACCAAACCAATTTCTTTCGTGGTAATTCTAGGTATGGATCAAATCCCACATGCTAGTGATGTAAAGAGAGGAAACCATGGCCATCAACCCAATATGATCCCAAAATCTTCGCAGCATCATCATCATTAATAAAGTGGAAGCAAAACCACTGATTGTATAAAATGCCAAAAAGAGGAGAGTACTTAAGAATAGGGTACTAGTGTTCTTTAACCCAAGATGTCATCTGAGAGTCATCCATTCATAGATAAGACCACTTACCCACCAAAGCCCGTTGTTGTAATCCTACCACCTGGTCCCAAAAAACATCGGAACCAAAAACGAGTTTTTGATAATCCAAATCAACCTTAACTACCTTTTTTTTTTTTGTGAATGATGGAAAAACATTTTTCGTGGATTACCACATTTGGGTTCAATAGCCGGTGGGGATACCAAAACATTTGAATCCACGTGTATAGTTGCATGTACAAGAGATATCCCAGAGGGTTGGACTCCTGACTTGGGGTAGCCACGACTCTCCGCCTCAATAGTCTCATGTACCAATGCATTGAGTAATGGCATGTGATCTCCCCAGTTTCCTTTAGTATCAAGTGACATCCTACCGATAGATGTAAAGGCCAGTTGTACAGCTGACACTACCAACACTCTGCAATCCCGCCTATATGTGCACCAAAGTAGAGAGCATTACCAAAAAAACCTTATGTAGTAGTGTCTGAAAAAACCTTGATAAAATATGTAGACAAGGTAAATTAATGTCACTTATCAATTATAGGCCCCACTCGATGTAGGTTTCCACCAACTCAATCCACTAGGACACCCCTTCAAATACAATAGGTTGACCAATCACCGCCAACCAATGTCCTTTAGAAAATCTCATCAAGCACACAATCAACAAATATCTTCAATGATGACCCAAACCATTAATGGATTGTCCCTCATATAATTAATGGCCAACTTGGAAAATAAATATCCCCTTGGACCAATTAATGACCCCAAGAGACTCCTTCTTGATAGAATTCAAAATTCAAATATGTTACCAACTCCACCAACCAAAATGAATGCACTTACATAGCAATAAAGATCCTTGGAAATCCCCCAATCGACCAATCACAAACCAAAGAGGAGTAGGAAGATCCACAAGAGAAAAGGTTTAGAAGAAAGACCACGTAAAACAACCAGCTAGTGCATCTCAGATAGACCACAGAGAAGACCAATAGGTAGCAGCTAAGATCCTAAAAAATCCCATGATCGACCAATCCCAAACTAGAGAAGGAGAAGGAAGATCCACAAGAGCAAAGGTTCAGAAGAAAGACCACGTAAACAACCAACTAGTGCATCTTAGATAGACCACATAGTAGACCAACAACTAGAGTGTAAAACAAATTGTTATTAGTGTACCTTGAAACAAAAAAACCAGTAGAGATCCTTGATATCATCTAGAATCAGGATAAAAACTGAATCTAGCTCAGATAATTATGCTTAGACATATTGCACCCAACAACACTAGCAACTGCACTAGTGAAGGCTACATTTAATCCATTTACCTCCACACATGTAGCCAAAATTACCGTCCTTGTGAATTTTGTGACTAATGATTCCACAATCCAATCTTTTATCCTGAACGTCTGCTTCTCGCAAAAGTTGTCGTAGAGATTTTGAAGTAGGCATATTGTCTGCCAACATATATTTTGTAATTTTCCTCCACCATCCTTGTAGAAATTATGGTGTAGATTTGCAACTGCTCATGAAGTTTTAATCAAAATCACAAGACACAAACCTACTCTACTGCTCTGCGGAAGTTAATTCACAATTTAGAACAAAAATTTCAGACATGCAATAAGAAATAACACACATGCACACAATATTTTTCCTGGGGAAAGAAATCTGCTAAAAACCCCAATTCCTGCTTGGATTAATATGATGAATAGAGGTGTATTACAATTTCTTTGCTCAATTGAGCACAAACTGCAAGTGAATAACCTATCTGTCTTCTCACTGAGAAGCTATGACCTAGACTTAGTCAATTTATGCCTCTACTTGAGCCCCTATTTCCTTGCGAAATTCCTTGAGAAATTTGCCCCTATTATTTAGGAATTTTTCCAAAATGGATTCTGCAATTCCCAAGGTTGATCATCTGACTGCATGCAAGACCTGTACACTCAAGACTAGTCTACAACTAATGTTACACTCCCTTGGAATCTCCACCATAGCTGGGGAACTCGAATTCTCTTCATGCACTAGTTATTTTGGGTTGATTTATCAATTAACTAAATGATCATTGAGTTTGACTGAAGTCCCACTACACAACTGACCTTCCACTAGTTCCTCCAACAGTTGGAACTAGTTTAACTGAAAACAACTTGAGATAACTGACTTTGATTGCTACAAATTAGCAATCACACATTCTTAACTGAACTCTAAGTCCTCCAACTAGAATTTAATGAGAAAACTGGGTGACACAAGTCATGTCACACAAGTTAACTGCATCCAAGTTGTCTATTGAAGTGGAAATTCAAATTTTCTCAATTTAATCAAGGCAAAATCAAATTGAGAATTTCTTGCTGCATTTTTCAACAATCCTTCAGGTGAATCTAATCCATGTTATCGATGACAGTCAGGAGTTCCAACACAACAATGTGTTGATAACAACAACTAGTGGATAGAAGTAGCATTCAAAATAAATGAAACAGTAAAAAAACACAAATTACAACACAATCAATGGAGACCCCGAAAAGTACTCCAACTATGTTACTGCCTATCCACGTTCAACGAAAGTGCCTCCATTGCTCCTCTCACTAAGCACACATCTGTTGTGGCCTCCATCGCCCTAAATCCCATCAGTTGTTGTCGGCCTCCATCGCTCCACTTCCTGAATAACCCATCAATAGCATAAAGACAGACCCCTAAACCTTTACCTCTACCTTTTTACGAGTGCCTCATAAAGAAAATTTTAAGACGAAATAAAATTTTAAGACAAATGATTTCTTTTATCTTAAAAAATTATCTTAAAATCCCCTTTGTGTAGTAGTGTTGAATCCAACGACAAACAATTTGTCTCTAATTGTATCAGCAGAGATCGAAGGGACATAAGAGGAATTGATGTTCAAGAAATCTTGCGAGGGAAAGTTGTCACGTTCTTTAGAGTCAGCTATCCCCACAAAATGAAGAGCCCAAAAAATCGTTGTCTTTATATAAGATAACATGAATGGTAAGTGAAATAGCAGCCTCGGTATAGGCGCGAGACAATAGTAGCTTGCAAGTTGGTGGATATAGGGCACACTGTCAGTGTCAATTTTGTAATTGTTACATAATATTGTCTTAAATTGATATGATTTTGTCTTAATTGTTAATTGTCTTAAATTGCTTTCATCTTAATTGTCATTTTCTTAAGAAGCCATTGTCTTAAATGTAAAATTTTGTCTTAAAATATTTTTGTCTCAAAATGTCTTTGTCTTAAATAGTTTTTGCCTTAAATATAAAGTTTTGTCTTAAATTGTTTTTGTCTCAAATTGTTTTTGCCTTAAATTATATATTCAAAACAATTTAATTGATATTAAATTTTAATGTGAAATAACTAAAATAAAAAGTGACTTTTTTAAGACAAAAAAATTATTTTTGTCTTGAAAGTGCCCTTTGAAAGTGCGCTTAGTGTAGTAGTGCAATGGCCTAAACAAAGTGCCCTTAGTGTAGTAGTGCGGTGGCCAAAGACGACATAACTGTCATTAGGGACGCAAATTTCCAAAGTTATCAGGGAAAATACTTCAAACGTGGATTCAATGTTCTAGTGCACATTAACATTGCCCTACACATAGTTCATGGTATGTAACTTTGACGTGACTTTTATTTTCTTAACAAATTGTTCTACTTTTAAGGTTCGAATTTTTACAACATCATAGGCTTTGCTTCATCCAACTGGGCAAAATTATGAGAACTTTGTGTTTCCTTTGCATGAATCCAATACAATGTGAAATCAATGGAGAATGTGATGCCCATGAAGAGCAGAAACAGACAGACCGATTATGCTTGCATTTCTTTATCTAACCATATTTCTATGTTATTTAATTATTTCATTTTAACAAAACTACACATTATAATATTTGGATTTCTTTTAACAAAATTAAAATTTTCAACATTTTTTTATAGTTGCGAGTGACACAAGTGATGAAACCTATTATGGAGCGTGAAATCTCCCAACATGTCAGACTTGATACCTTGAAAGGATCATACCCTGCTTCACATGCTTTAAGGTTAAGTTCTTAATCTGGGTCCAGGTGTGACAAAGGACCCTTCCAAGACCTTTTACTTCCATGATGTGTTAAATTTCACTTTTAAAAGAACATAAATGAATGCACTTGCATGTTGTAAAGAACAAGGAACATGACAATCATCAGCAACATAAAATAACAAAACGTTGATAACGGAGTTCGACTAAGAAGGACTACGTCTCCAGGCCTCGATGTCAAGATGGTTTAGGTCGCTGCATTAAGTGTTGTCAATAGTGGTCATGTACATAAGAGGTGGTGTGGCTATCATACAAGGAAAATTCACTCACACAGGAGTGGCTCCAAGAGATGTTCCGCTGAAGGAACTCTCATTCAAAAAGGACTCCTATCAATATGACCTAAACTCATGCATGATGATAACGAGCATCCTTGAAACATGGAATAAAATGGATCTCAATGTAAACATACATGGCGACAACATGAGTATCCCATCAACATAATGACAAAGTGATCTCAAACAAACATGACGAATCATGACAACAAGTAAATCCCACAAATTATTCTGTATCACATCAAGCATGAATTATGAAACAAGTAAGAAAACAAGATCCTACATCAAACATCAAGCAGGGATTTATGCAGCATAATGCATAGAAAAAAGAAGTACATGAACACAATACATATACCTCACATCCTAGCCATCTGAAGAAGAGGATGTCAAACTGCTGAAGCTGGTTGTACTATCACTCTCGCGACATTGAATCTCATGGAATGATTGTTTGCACGTTGAATGCTGACACCTACACTCCACTTTGAAAAATGGCCAAAAAATGAAATGAGAAAATGGAAACTCTAAACACACCATTAGATTTTTGGCGTCAAATAGTGCAAAATCGACTATCAAATTTCTGAATTCTGAGAAAGTGAAACTATGGGGCTTAAGGAATCTTTTAGATTCCTGCTAGATTCCTCAAAGATTCCCTCCTCCAAGTCCTCTATAAATCTGCTACTCAGATCAAGAAACTTACCGCGCCATCGGGTTCGTGTTACTGAGAGGTGTAAGATCGACATAAAGTTTGTCCAATTTGGACACTACAAAAATTTCACCCTCCTGAAAATTTCACCCAATCATGGTTCCACCTGCAAATAAATTAATTAAAAATTATCCCTCGGTTTTCGTGTGTTCTCCTGCTCCTCCCTGCTTGTGGGCACACTAACAAATGAGGCTTTTATATAATTTTTTACGTAGATTGTTCAACATGGGTTGGCTGGCGCAATGACTAAACATGTCGAGTTGTTGAGGAGGGGTCGAGGGATCAAATCCCACCCCTCCCCGAATTAACATGCATATATTTTTTAAGGCCTGGTGGTTGGGACATTAAATGTTTTGTGGTTGGCGCGTGATAATGTGGAAAACCACCTAGTCCGAACCTTAAAGTAACTCCTTTTCCGTTTGGTGTGGTGGCTCCAACTAGATGTAATGGGACCAATTTCCCAGTGATATATGAGTTGATGGGTGATTGGTTTGTAATGGATAATGGGAATGTTAAGTGCTTTATTCTAAACTGCAAAAATATACAAATATAACTAATCTATCCCGGTAATTCTTCTAATAATGTGATTCTTGATTGTTTCTATTGACAAGTAAACATGAACATGACTTACTCATAAATAAAAATATGCATTCATATGATAATTACTTTGTTTCATTAGTTGAACAAAGTAATAATTAAAACATTATCGCACTGATCGTAATATATCACTGACATATATATATGAAAAACGACAATTCAGAAACATTCAATAGTGACAAGTTAAAGAATTGTTATAGACATGTATACATATATCAATAATAGAAAAGTTGATAATAAAGCGAAAACATAGATAGTAGTACCATATGCATTTGAATCTCCTCCGATGTGATTCACATTCAAATTCTGCCTTCTAATTTGGGAATACTTTCATAGGAAGCAAAAGTGCATATCTCATAAAAGCCTTCTTTGTTAAAATTCAGAATACTGGTCTAGTCTTTCATAAAAATAAATATATCGGAAGCACGGTAGTGCAACTCCCGACTTAAGTCTTAATACAAAATTGAGGACCCTTTCTAAAAACATGAAAGGGTCTATAAATACTACAAAAATAACAAACTATGAAAGAAATATGCTATGCGCTGGTATAACCAAAACATAAAAATATGGAATTTATCTCGAAATACCAGTGCTGTAGTCGGTTGAAAGGATTCACTATATCGGCTTATCTTCTTGTGATCACAGATGACAAATGGAAAGCATTGGCTGGACCTTTGGTGGCTAACTCATACGAAAGTGTAACTGAGTTGTAAAGGTGGCATCAACGAGTTCAGGGATCATGTGGTTGATCGCATCTGTGAGACACTTCATCGCCATTTGTTAACTATGTGGTTTTACAAGGAAAAACCAAAACGTTTCCCATGTTAAGCTGTGAATGCCTCCGATCAGCTTTTCTCTATGCATCAGCTCCTGTTTCCACTATTTTTCTAATGATTTCACCTATGGGAGTTTTCCTAGAGAGCATTCATGTTATTAGATTACATAAATATATATTGTTGTTGATTAATTCAATCAAATTATTTTTCGTTGATCTGCATCTGGATGTATCTCTCTGAGCTTTCATTAACTGATACTCCCATTCGAAAAATAAAATTTATTTATGTGACTCCTGTATCTTTGGCAGGTTGGCAGCTTTTCCTTCATTTGAATCTTTCCAAGATAAAAACTTAGTTAAGCTTTCATCTGCCTTCTCTAACTCAAGCCTTGCATCTACTGAATTATCGATCCTAGCTGCTGAGATATCACATAAAGGAACAACCAACAAGATATTATAACACAGAAGGTCCAACAGCTGAGATATAATCTTGGTCATCTCTAGGGCTTCAATTCTTAATTCTTCTACCTTGGGATATCCTTTGAATCTCTCTATTTGATCCTTCATTTGAGCGATTTGCTTTTCTTTTGATTTATTCACCTGCTCATTCAATAGTTGTAGTTTGCTCAATGCTTGGGATAACCCTTGCTGCTTATGGATGGCCTGTTCATCAATTCTATGCTTTTCATTAATTAATCGCTCATTCAACTGCTCATTAAGTTGTTTCCGCTCTCCCAACTGTTGTTCAAGCTGCTCTACGTTTTGTTGTCGTTCAACCGATTGTGCCTCTAGCTGAATGATCACTTGGTCCTTTTCCTTCAACAAATGATTAACCTCTAAAAGCTTGTCTATTGTTGCCACTGTATATGCTCCGGCATACTGAGAAAGTTTGGTTAAATCTTCGGAGGGATTTATTTCCTCCCTCCATACCACATTCATCATTTCCATATGAGGAGTCAAAAGAGGAGAGTGATCAATATTTCCTCTTCTTCCTTTGTCTTCTAACTACAACCCTATGCTTAGGGTTGTAGAAGACATCCTGTGGTGGTATTTCTTCTACATGTAAAACAATCTCATCAGTGGGATTTTCAGGGATGATCTCTATGTCTTTATGAAGCTTGGGTGGGTTGCTTGTTCCTACAATTGGAACTGTGTTGACTACTGTTTTTTATGCTGTAGACACCTGTGGCGTAGTGAACTCTTGGGTGTTCTCTGAATTACTGATAATAGAATCAAATTGTTTCCACTCCTTGATTAACTTAGGGTCAACATTAATGTGTGTATCAAGAGGTTCACTAACTATTACCTGCCTCTGCTCCTGTTCTGGTGTCTTCTTCTTTTCAGGAACCTTCTCCATTTCGGGAGCATTCTTAGTGATTTTTTGTTCACTGCAGCCTTGTGGTTGAACCGTTGATGTCATTTTTAATAAATCTAGGGGCAAGGTTTCCAATCCCTGGGCCCTGAGTCTATTGAATTTCTCTAATCCTTCTGTTCCCAATTTAGTCTTAGAAATTTTTTTGACTTGAGATAATATCTCTGCTGAAGCAGACAAGTCATCAAAGCTATCCTCTTCATGATCAAATCTGGCGATTTTAGCCTGAGAGGAAACATTGTAGGCAACCTTTTTAGGGTCATACTGTAATATCCCTCCCCTTAATAATAAATAATAAATAATAATATAATAATAAATAATAATATAAATAATAATATAAATAATAAATAATAAATCACTTAATCATAAATAATAAAAATAATAAATCATAAATAAATGATATTTAAATTATATACAAGAAAATAAATTAAAATAATAAAAAATAAAAATAGTAATAACAGGGCATCAGTACATCAGGGGATCAGTACATCAGGGGAACAACAGGGCATATCCCCAAACTGGTGTCCAGAGAGGACAATTTCAACCTCAATAGACCAGTTGAGGAAGAGGAGGTCAGTGAGGTTCTCAAAGATATGTAGAATGGCAAAGCACCAGGCCTAAATGGTTTCAATGTGGATTTTTTTAAAGCGTGTTGGCATATTGTCAAAGAGGACATTATGAATGTGGTAGAGGATTCCAGGAGAAGCAGAACTATAGTGAAAGCTCTCAACACCTCCTTTATTTCCTTTATTCCCAAGCAGGACACAGCCCAATCAACAGATAAATACAGACCTATTGTCTTATGTAATGTGGTTTACAAGATAATATCCAAAGTAGTGGCCAATAGACTCAAACCTCTCCTCCCCTCGCTAGTGTCTGAAGAGAAATCAGGTTATGTGGAGGGAAGACAGATTCTAGACAACATTATTCAAGCTCATGAGGTGGTGCACACGCTAACCAGTAAAAATAGGCGGGGATGATCATGCAATTGGATATTGCCAAAGCGAATGACAAGGTGAATTGGAATTACATCAAGAAAGTTCTCTCTACCTTTGGGTTCGATCGCAACTGGGTCAAATGGGTCATGGCACTGGTGACCTCCTCCAGCTTTTCCATTCTAGTAAATGGCTCTCCCTCTGTTATCTTCAATCCTTCTAGAGGCCTCAAGCAGGGAGACCCTCTCTCTCCCTTCCTCTTCATTCTTATGATGGAAGTGCTTGGGCATTCCATTAAGCAGGCCAAGGCTTTTGGAAGAATTAGAGGGCTTCAAACTTCTGAGAACGGTTCTGAGCTGACCCATCAACAATTTGTTGATGACACCTTACTGCAAGGCATTCCAACAATCAAAAAGGCTTTGGCCTACAAGAAAATTCTTAAGGATTTTGCACTGGCTACAGTTATGGAAGTCAACCTCTCTAAATCAAAAATATTCTTCTTCAACACTAACATTGCTATCTAAAGAAATATCTCAAGAATTCTCGACTTCCAATGAGATTCCCTCCCCTCTAAATATTTAGGAATACCTCTTACTTCCAGACCCATACAAAAGAGTATTTGGGAACCAGTCATTAATAAGATGCAGGACAGAGTAAAAAATTGTACCTTCAGTGCCTTGAACCTGGCCAACAGGTTAGTTTTGACAAAAGCGGTTCTTCAATCCATCCCAGTTTTCATGTTATCAACTCTCCCAGCTCCAAAAGGGGTCTTAGACCAAATCAGAGACATACAAAGAGACTTCCTGTGGGGAAAGGAGGAAACTAGAAAGAAATGGGCCCTAGTTTCCTGGGAAAAAATATGCAAACCCAAAAGTCAAGGGGGACTCGGCTTGGACGATCAAGAGATTCTTTGTAAAGCTCTAGGAGCCAAACTATGGTGGAGATGGGTGCAGGAGCCAAAAGCTCAATGGGCCAGGATATGGAAAGAGAAATATGCTAGCTCGTGGCACAATAATGATCTCATAAGAATGTCTGGAACTATAAAAGGCTCCTACATATGGAACAGAGCCTGGGAGAATAGAAGCTTAGTTCAAAGGAACAACTTTTGGGAAATTAGAGCAGGAGATCTTGCTCTTTTTTGGGAGGACAAATGGCAGTAGGAACCAACATTGTTAACAGAGAATTTTATAAGCCTTAAGCAGGAAACAGATGCCCAAGGGTTAATCAGAGTTAAGGATTTTTGGGATCTTTCTCATTCCTCCGAAAAGTGGAGAAGCTGGAGAAACATTGAATGCGGTGAGGACAGCCCCCTAAAAATCAAAGCAGAGGCTCTTGGGGACTTGCTCAAGCAAAGGATGATCTTAATAACAGATGGGCAGGATCAATTGAGATGGGGTAATAACAAGTGAGGAGCCTTTAATCTCAAGGAGGCTAAAGGTATTCTACTTGGGTTGAATGATAGCGTTCCAGACAAGGGCTGGACGCATCTCTGGAGGCAGCAAAGTTGGATGAAAATCAAGCTTTTTATGTGTCTGGTTCATCACAAGAAAATATTGACTTGGGACAATATTAGGAGAAGGGGAATTATGGGGCCTTCTAGATGTCAGCTCTGTGAGGAGCAAGAGGAGACAATGGAACATATTCTCAATAGCTGCTCTTATACTACCTGGCTATGGGATTCGTTCTCTTCAATTTTCCAGAAGTCAGATAGGGATAGAGGAAGTATCATAAATACCCTAAACCACTGGAGAAAAGACTTCAACGAGAATGAAGTCCTAAATTTGGTTTGGGCCTTTGCTTCCTACTTTATTATTTGGAACGTTTGGAAAGAAAGAAATAAAAAAATTTTCAAGAATGGTAAGACTTCAATACAACATCTTCTTGATCTTATCTTGAAATAGATTAGAGAGACTGTCAGTTCTACTGTTAATAATATCCCCATGAATCCCCCCTCAGATGAAGAGCAAAGAATTCTCCGACAACTGGGATTGCAAGGGACAACCCCTCAAGGTAGAAACAGTAAGGATAAAGCCATGGTTACAGAGAAGGAATACTGGCAACCCCCACCAAAAGGCTTTCTAAAATACAACATTGATGGGGCCTCCAAAGGCAATCTGGGAACCACAGGTTATGGAGGAGCTTTAAGGGATGACGAGGGCAATATTATATTTATCTTCCACTACCATTTAGGGAGAGCGACTAATAATATGGCAGAAGTGATGGCTCTGGAGCAGTGTCTAGAGTTTCTATCACAGAGTCATTGCTCAAATATCATTGTGGAAGCAGACTCTGAGATAACCATCAATGCAGTGAAAAGAATCAGTGGTGGTTCCAAGCCAGAAAGAGTCTCGAATCATTGGAAACTTTTCTAGGTTTATCAAAAAATCCAACTACATCTTCAGGGCCTTCGAACCATAAGTTTCAACCATGTTCGTCGTAATGCCAATAAACTGGCCGACTTACTGGCCAATCAAGGTGTGAGCAGTGCTGAATGTGGAATGGCGAAAAAGTGGCTTGAAATTCCTCCAAGTCGTTTAAAGGCTATTTGTGAGGATCAAGCTGCTAAGGACAGGGAGGTTTTCCGATTTCGAGCTGGGTTGAAAACCACAAATTGATGTCGCCGGGGGATACTAACTCAGCCCTGAAGGATGAGCCAGTATGGATGAGAGGTAGGGGAGGGCTCATCTTCTCCCGGATCATTCCGACCGGGCTTCCCAGGTTTTTGGTTGGCACTCCGCGGATTTATCTCTCTAATAGACTCGGGAGCAGCTTCAGGTTTCTCGGTACGAGATGGCAGAAGGGGCATTCGATGGGGTACAGTAGTAGATGTCCTCTTCCCGCCTACGGGTTAGCTGTCCAGGTGATTGGCGGGTTTCCGGTGATCGCGCGTATTCAAAGTGGTAAGTGGTTTTGCATTTGTGAGAGCGATCCCATAGGGCGCACGACACGTGGCATGGTGGCCGGTGCGGATACCACCCTCCATCGCGAGATAAAGAGTGGGTGGGTTCGGTGTTGCGAAATTGTTCCTGGCCGTAGGATCTGGCATCCAGAATGGACGGTTGGGATGGTTCGCACTGTTTAGCGGGGCCCGCGGGCCATCTCCCCATTTTCAATTGGCGCGCCTTGTCCTTTCCTTCCTTTATGTTCATTGGGGGTTGGGTTTGACCGCTGTCGCTGGTTGGCTCTGGGAGGTGCTTTGTCCAAATTGTTTTGGTCTTTCTGGATTTTTCTAGTGTTTTGCACTTGCGTGAGGTAGTGGGAGGGTCCTTGCCCTTAGCAGGATCACCCGTTCTCCTATGATCTTTATTGTTAAGTTTATGTACACTTTGTAAATTTTCCTTTGATTTAATGAAATAGAAGGTTTGGCTCTTGCTTCAGCAAAAAAAAACTATACTAAATCTCTAAATAAGAATAAATAGAAATAAAACAAAGAAAATAATAAAAAACTCAGTAAAGCTATCAAAAAGAAGAAAATAAAACAAGAAAGCTAAAAGTCAAAAGAAAAGTAAAAGAAATAAAACAAGAAAGCTAAAAAATAAAAAATAAAAAGTCGCATGTAGACACATGGAGTGTGTGCATGTGGTTTCCCATCCAATGTTTGTTGTATTTATTAGATGGTGAGGAGGATGGGAGGCATTCCATCATTCCAAGATTCTATCTTTGATTCTCTTGGGAGAATGGTGTTCTAAGACTTTGGAGTCACTAGCAGTAGTCCGTTGATTGAGGGCTCGGGAGTGGCCAGCTGTAGCAAATCCTTGCACAATTGAGCCTATGGTTGGGTGGAGAGTCGTCCCCAAAACCTTGTTGTCATCTAGCAGACATCGATCACAGGTAATATAGGTATGTGCTTATTTGTTTGATTCTGATTTTAATTAGGAAATTAACTTTATATTTACTTTGGACTATTACATATGGTATCAGAGCAGGTTTCAACTCTGTTGGACCTTTGGATTTTTTATATTTTTGATATTTTATATTTTGCATTGTCTCTGTCTCTATTATTTTAGAGAGGGAAGCAATTTGGGTTTCTGCATTGTCTAGTTTCAGCATCAACTTCTGTTTCTCATGTTGCAACTCTTTGTTGGCCCTTCTTAATTCCACCACTTCGATTTACAAATCTTTCAAATTTTGCAGTTTCTTCTCAATCTCGAATTTCTTTTCAAAATACTTTTTCTCAGTATCTTGAAGAACTGCAACTTGTTGATTGAGTATAAGAAGTTGCTCTTTTGTCTGCATCAATTCCATTTGTATCTATCCCTAAAGTTCTTTAATCATTGCTTTGACAGATTCAAGCTCTTTCTTTACTAGGGAATATTTCTCTACTTCCTCTTCAAGTTTCTTCTTTTGAGTTTCCAAAGCATTCAGTTTTAAATTGAGCATTTCAATCTTAACCGTGTTTAGTTGGAGTCGTTTTTGTAATTCCACTGTGTTTGTTTCCTGTTTCGTGAGACCATAATACTCCAGCAATTCCCCTTGAAGATTTTCTTCTTCTTGATTTCCACATTGTCTTGAGCCTTATTGTTAGAGTTTCCTAAATCTCCCTGAGCAGCCCATAATAACTTGATTATGGTTTTCATTTGTTCCTGTAATCACATTTGTCGGGATTGTGCACATTAATGATGATTAATTCTACAATATTTGATATGTTCTCGGGGCAAATATGATCCTTGACTTGATTAGGGTTAGATTATTGTTCTCGTTTGAATTTCTATGAATTCTTTTGGAATTTCTATGATTTTTTTCTTTTTTCTTTTTTCTTTTTTTTTTTTTACAAAGAGCACATATCGAAATGAGTCGAGAACATGGATAAATGGCCACAACACCATTGATCTATTACATATGGTATTATTAAATTTTAGTAAGTTAATTTCAGATTTATTAACATTGAAAGAAATTGATTTATAATCATTGAGTGAGATTTTACATATAGTTAGTAATAATATTATGATTATGGAATAAGATAAAAAGAATTTGATGTGCTGTTATTGAATTTTATAATCAACCCACATTTAATCCCGCGTCGAAATTGCTCGGTTTGGCTTTGAAAAACAGGTGTGGATCTTCTTGCTCCCGTAATTAGATTAATCGTTCTGTCTGTGTGAAAGCCCATAAAGCTAAACTCTATTAAATTAGGCGCTGAAACCCTAGAAATGATGTTCAATCCCCAATCCTGAAACCCTTTTGTATGTCTTCACTTTTCTTCATTCTGGTGATTATTTTTATTGTCTGTAATAACACCTATTCAGCTGATTTGTTGAATCATACTCTGAAACCCTTAAAGCCCTGGACATAATATTTTTCCCTGAAACACCTTTGTATGTTATCATTCTTATTTAGTCTGTCAAATTCAGATAAATCTGATGAACCGTATGAAGAGTTGTTAACTGAATTGCATTAATTCTAAGTTGGGAATTGTTCAAACCCTACAAATGAAGGTTGTTTTGTCCCGGACGCCTTTTGAAGGCATTCATTCTTATTCTATCTAGAAAGTTTAGACAAATCTGTGGATCTATGTGAAGGCTTATTGAGCTGAATTCTGCTAAATCTATCTTAGGAGCCATTGATACCCTAGCAAATGTTAGTTGTTTAGCCTCTGATGCCCTTGCATATTTATGATAATGGCTTAGGTGAACCTTTCCTAGTTCTCCCCAAGCTTCAAACCCTTTTCAAATATCTCTAATAATAGTTCCTACAGGTCAGTTTCTAGTGGAGGTGGTGAACTGGGGGCTTGTTCAGCCGATTCATCTCCAGTCCATCCTTCCAAAAGTTCATATATTGCCACCCTTGAAAAACTTAGTGAAAGAATTGAGTCCCTTTTGTCTATTTCCGATCTTGATTGCAGTGATGCCGAAATTATGGTCCAGGACCGGGCTGTGCCCATTCACCAGTGCACCCATTCGGAGTCTCAGGCAGCGAATGCAAAGTTACGGTATGAATTGAAAGACTAGCTGACAGAGGGAAATGTTGGGTATGAGGCCTTCAGGATATTGTTGGCATATGTTTACAGCGGGAAGGTGAAGGCACCTCCAACAGAAGTTTGCATATGCATATATAGTATATGGATAGTTAATGCATATACTTGTATACACTTACGTTTCAAATATTTTTAGGGCAAAGGTGCAATCTCATTGAGGGTTTTCTCTCAAAGATGCAGACCCATTTAAGCCTAATCCTTGCTCAAAAAAAGAATTAACTTTAGGAAATTTAATTTGAAAAAAAATTATATAGAAATTTCTTCAAATCGATTTGGTGAAGGCTTGCTTGCTAGAGCTTTTCATAGAAGCCAATTTCTTTTTTCTGAGCTTTCATGCATCTCTTGTAGATTCCCCACATGACACATGCATCATTACCATCTTGACCGTCAAGAATTAGCTCGTTCGTTACTAAGAGCATCTTGATTCTTTGCATCATAGTTTGCTTGGAAATCTGCACAATAGTTTCATTCTATCACCACTCCTATTTTTTGACCGTGACCTTCTTCAATGATGATTGGGGGCAACTCTCTTTTTGATCTCCAATAATATTTACAAATCCATGATAGCTGAGGCAGTGCGAGCTCTTTGTGAGCCACGGGTTTTTGGCCTTCGTAGACCTGGGCACTCCTCCTAATACAACCTGGGTTCTCGTCATTGGTATTATGCCTTTTTGTAGGTCAATAAGAGCAGAGGGCTGTTACCTCTCTCAAAACCACAATCTAATCAGCACATAAGATTTAGTATTTAGGCATGAGCATTTCATAAGTTGGCTATCCATTGCTACTTCTGTTGGCACCCATTCTCAATTATTGGTGTCAATATTTACGGACAATTTATTTCTTCACGCTAGCCATTGTGGGTTGCTTCTGAACTTTGGATTGCAAGCAGGTGATATTAAGTGTAATTAGAGCAACATCCTCTAGACATTGGTGGATAATCACACTATTATATAATCCCCACAGGTAGAGGCCCAGCAATAGAAGCAAAACATGTTTTGGCCCTTTGAAGTGGGAAGATGCCAAAATTTTGAGAACTTTGAAGGTAAGACACATGAAATTTTAATATTCTCCCTTATTGTGAGCCGTATATATGAATTGAAATAAACATGTAACAGGTACACTTTTTATTCACAATCAAAAGATTTGTCTGTTTGCAAGGTCTCACCTCATCAAAGAGGACCCTGTAAGTATTTAAATCATGATAAATCCAATGATTTTCACTATTACAGTGGTCTAGTGCTTGAGCAATATGGTATGCAACTCTCAAATGCATGTTCCATGGCATAGGCTAATTCTCCCAATGAAAGAGATGCTTGGAAAGAGTATCATATGGCATATATTCAACGACCAGTAGCCTTTCATCTCCTTCACAACAAAAACTGATCAAGTTCACTAATCGTTTACGATTAATCTCATCCAAGGGTAGGCGATTTTCCTCTGTATTCAATTAAATCATGTCAGATTCTTACACTGGCCTGTGGTTCTTCTTGAATGTCTATCAGAGTTTGGTCCTGATGACATAATAGTTTCTACTCTTTAATCTTAACCATAGGTCCATTTTAATTTTCTACAACTTTCGATTAAGAAATATTATTATCTCATGCATTTCCTTTTTCTTATTTTTATCCTTATCTATACATAGTAATAATTTCATTATTTTTTCTCTCTCATTATTGACTTTATAAAAAAATATTGCAACATTATCTTACTTGTATATTCAAACAAACTATGAAAATCAATAAAATAATATCTTATTTTAGTTGAAAGTTTGTTGCCTTCCTTTTATGTTTCTCCGTTGTTGAATAGACACACTAAGGATGTATATCCGTTTTCCAAGAAGATCCAATAGAATATTCAATGTGGTCAAAAGATTGCTTTTTCTAGATTTCGATTTGGAATGCACTTAAAATTTTCATATAGTTTAATTATTTAGTAAAAATGAAGCATTTGAATTATGTTACAAATACACAAACCCTTATTTTTTCCAAAGAAGGTTTGTATATCTAATTATAGCACATAAAAAAAATAACTATAGGAATTGCATTGTCACTAAGATCTTTATGTTTGCACTTCTTAAGAGGCACACCTTTTAGAATGATGCATTGTGGAAACTTAATGAAATATGGGAAGGTTGAAGTGTTTTAAATTTTTATATCCCAATGAGATGAGGACCAATCGAAAACAAACTTTTCAAACTTATCTATGATGAAACTATGGGGTGATGATTACTATGACAACCTACTAGGAATGATGTAATTTGGAAGCGATAATTTAGTGATATAAATGAAGGGAGGTAATGTTTATCAATTATCATGTTTTCTTATTAAAGGGAAAATATTAGTACAATAAACAATCCATAAAGAATTTGGAGTTTTATGTGGGAAGTATTTAAAGTGGATGTAGAATGTATTTAAAGTGCATATAGAATAGAATTCAAGATGTTATGGCATTGTTTCTAGGATGTTGATGAGTGGATTGAGCAACATGATTGGTAAGGGTCATAATGATGACCTACAAAATTGAAGTGTCAACATGGGAATTTGTGAATACTTGTAATTGGTGAGAAATGACAAGCGATAAACTAGGTGGATTAATGAGAAAACATTGAACATGAAGCATAAGAACATATGTTCTTGGAAATTCTAAATGATACTTCAATAAGAATATGCACAATTTGAAAAAAGAAAAAAAAAAGGTGAAATCAAGTGGTATTGAGATGAGAACTTGATGAGATAAGTGGGTATTTGAGGATGTATAATGGATAAGCAAAATATGAATAGTTATCATGGAATTTTAATTTTGGTGTTGAAGATTTAAAATAATTGTGCAACAAATAATATCTTAATGATGAATTTCACTAAATTTCATTGAGAAAGAAGAATGCATGGCTAAAAGTTAGTGATCATTTAAAATTTAAGATGTACTTATATGAGTATACATACAGTGTAAATAGTTAACTTCTTAATAGAAAGAACAAGAAATTATTATTAAAAATTAATTGGTACCTTGATGAAAACATGACACTAATATTACTCATGAAATAACATAGATCCTAGAAGGATGTTGAATAATCCTAATGCATAGTTAGTATTCATTGTTTATATAAGTAAATGAAATTGATTTTCTCATGAATCATGATAAGAATGCTTATAGAATATTATTCTATATTTGATAAGTATTGAGATGTTTCTCATATTGATGATGGTTCATGATATGATGGTATAAGGGTGATCATGCACATGTGATTCATATTTACATAGTTGTTACAATAGTGATGATGTATCCTTGGGATGATGATGATATTCATAGGCATTATGATGTTAGGTCAAGGCATATTGACATATTCATTTACCATGTGATGATAGGTATTTAATGTTGAATACTCATGATGGATATGATATGCATAAACGTGGCATAGGAATTATGATGCTATAATATGAGGTTTATTGACATGTGGTTCATTTATTATGTGAAATCATGATATGTCTTTGATGCAAATATGTTGATGTTATAATTTATGCTGGTGTTTCATGAGGTGAAGCATGTGATCGTTGCATACAAATTTATGACATGCATGAGCATGCAGTTCATTATTATTCATAATGTTGCGATTAAAAATGATGAATGTTACATGATGACATGCAAGACTGGGCATGTGGATTATTTTCTACGATAATATGATGGTATAGCTAATGCATTGGGTGCATGTTGAGGTGTCATGATTGACAGGACTCCACAAATGGACCGAGAGGGCTGGTGTATTTGATGATCTCATGCGAGCCCATACACACGAGGGAGAATAAGTAACACCATATGGGTTGGGGACAAACTCAATCAGCACTACATATGCGAGTGGTTCCTTTGTCTTGTGTATAGCTCTTGCTGGATAGCTCTTGAAGAGCTATGGGACCATCTTGAGGAGGCCAAGTTCTTGATGTTCTAGACTAGGTGCCTGTTATTGGATTGGGATGCCGAAGTTTGGAAGGGATGTAAAGGACTTCGATGCCTGGGGCTATGCGCCTTAGTAGTTGTGGAGGGAGTGGGCTAGCCTTGTGGGATTCCCAGAGTCATTGAGTACTGTACCGGATGCCTGCCTTGGGGCAGATGAGGTCTGAGTCAGGCATGAGCCTTGGACTAGGATACAGACCGGGTCAAGCTTATGCCTAGTGCTGAAAGTGGGAAAAAGGACAGAGATTCCTTGAGATTTCCCGGGGCGTTGGGGACTTTCGATGCTTGCTAGTTATACTAGTTCAGCAGAGGGATTTGGAAACATGAAGTAAATTAAATAATAAATAATAAATAATATAAACAATAAATAATAAATAATTCAACTTAACTTTGGGACGAAGTTCCTTAAAGTGGGAGAGTATGTAATATCCCTCCCCTTAATAATAAATAATAAATAATATAAACAATAAATAATAAATAATTCAACTTAACTTTGGGACGAAGTTCCTTAAAGTGGGAGAATATGTAATATCCCTCCCCTTAATAATAAATAATAAATAATAAAAATAATAATATAATAATATAATAATAAATAATAAATCACTTAATAATAAATAATAATAAATCATAAATCATAAATAAATGATATTTAAAATATATACAAGAAAACAAATAAAAATAATAAGAAATAAAAATAGTAATAACTATACTAAAGCTCTAAATAAGAATAAATAGAAATAGAACAAAGAAAACAATAAAAAAATCAATAAAGCTATCAAAAAGAAGAAAATAAAACAAGAAAGCTAAAAGTCAAAAGAAATGTAAAAGAAATAAAACAAGAAAGCTAAAAAATAAAAATAAAAAGTCACATGTAGACACATGGAGTGTGTGCGTGTGGTTTCCCATCCAATGTTTGCTCTATTTATTAGATGGTGAGGAGGATGGGAGGCATTCCATCATTCCGAGATTCTATCTTTCATTCTCTTGGGATAATGGTTTTCTAAGACTTAGGAGTCACTGGTAGTAGTTCGTTGATTGAGGGCTCGGGGGTGGCCAGTTGTAGCAAATCCTTACACAATTGAGCCTATGGTTGGGTGGAGAGTCGTCTCCAAAACCTTGTTGTCATCTGGCAGACATCGATCACAGGTAATATAGGTATGTGCTTATTTGTTTGATTCTAGTTTTAATTAGGAAATTAACTTTATATTTACTTTGGACTGTTACACATACTGCCTTTTTGGAATAGCTGCAAGATTTAACAACTTGATTTTCTCGGCCTCTTTTTCTGCTTGTTTAAAATCATGCAGGATAAAGGCACCACACCGAAGGGGAAATGTAGGCCACATCTTTTTCTTGGAATCCCTAAGGATTTTTTACATTCCTGCAACTTTTATCTACTATGCTAATTCCCGAGCCAGTAGTTTATCGGGGATATACAGAGGAAGAACATGAGGATCAGTAAGACTGCCAAAAAGCCTTATATAGGTAAATTTATCTTCTCCAAACCAACTACCCACTACTGTTAGGTCAATTGCTGCTTCCTCAGATATCCTAGGGGCAAGCTTATTGAATAAGGAGTAATATACAGAAAGAATAAAACCATGACAAATCTTATACAAATGGTTCTTATAATGGGCCTTCCATAGCTCTTTGTGATAGATGTGAACAGGATTGGGGTCCTGAGGAGTCCATCTCCATTCGAGAATGGTGTATTCGGAATTAAAACAAATGGTGTCCATAATATAAGCACTGAAGTAAAAAGGAGGTATCACCCGGGAAGTCACAGACCTCTTTCTTCTATATTTAAGTATTTCAGTGGCCATTTTATCAGAGAGAATATTTGCCCAATCCATAATATAGCCGTGAACTGAAGCTTCCATTAAAGGAACCATATCTATAGAGAA
Source organism: Pinus tabuliformis (assembly GCA_031772625.1). Classification (NCBI taxonomy): domain Eukaryota; kingdom Viridiplantae; phylum Streptophyta; class Pinopsida; order Pinales; family Pinaceae; genus Pinus; species Pinus tabuliformis. The sequence continues at coordinate 177,113,561 of CM062812.1, read as the reverse complement.
CTTAGCAGAATTATGGACTCCTAAGAGTCTGCACATCAATGCGTCAACATAACAATAAGGAGAAGCTAATGAATCTAAAGAGTACATACGCGATGTCTCATGCTTATGTTTGGTCAGGAAGTGTCATCATTGCCTGATAGGATCTGATTCATTGTCGTTTTCCTTCGCAAAAGTTTCTAAGAATGCTTTATTATAATACTTCTCTGGCTTGGGTAAATGATACATTTGTCTGAGATCCTCTGCTCTAAATGACCCGAACACTTTTCTTTAGGTTGTACTAAATGTCCTATCTGTAGTTGTAATGCTTTCAACAATCCATATAACCACATCATTATATGGAAAAACTTTGGGACGTGTTGTTATTCTGTGTAGGTATGAGCAGGAAAATTCTTTCAACGTATTCTCTAATTTACTTGTAGAATCTGTTGTAGCTTCTTCTTCGAGTTCTTCAGGCTCTTCCGCTTCTAGTAAATTATAGATACTCTCCCAACTTTCTTTTCCTAAACCGAGGCAAGTCGTATCTAATATCAATCCTTTCGTATTTAGTTCTGGTTCTTTAACTACGACAAGGGCCTTGGCTTTCTTCACCTTCTTTCCCATCTTTTCCAGATTCATAAGCTTAGAGAAGCTCTACACAGACAATGGAAAACGTAACAGAGAAATATTTGTGCTGAAAGCTTAATACGGAATGAAAACAGTTAAGGTAATTCACATATGATAAACTAAATGTAATTAAGAATCACCACGGGTGAAATTCTTGAAGGATTCACCCTTAACTACGAAATTAATAACCACCATAGCTGCTAATCATAGTAAATAAATGTCATAATTACCCGTCTCATTGGCCATATGCTTAATGATCCTTTCGAGCGTGTCTTTAGATTTCCCTGATCAGCGATCAGCGATAAATCGTGAATCGCAATCGGAAGATTCAATGGGTCGGGCTTAGCGTTTCAAACTAATAGCTCCGATCACGATAAAGGAAAATATAATAAGGTGGGGTATGTTCAGTGAATAGTTTGGTTTATTGCTTTTAAAATTTATATTCGCAAATAATACCTTTTAACTAGGTTTCCTTGAAATGAGCGCCTTTCTTTATAATATCGCAATCGGGAGATTCAAAGTCATCCTTGCTATGTGTTGTGTGATACCTTCGATTGCCGATTGCAATTATGTTATTGTATCAGAGGTTTTAATGAGGACCTTTTTTGAGTGCATCCTTTTACCATTGTGATATGCGATCTTTGATCGCTTTATCGCATCGGAGAGTTACTTATGATGATTTTTCAAAAGGATATTTCACATTTTGTCAAAAGGTTTTGAGTAATAACTCTATTGCATCGGGTCTTTTGTGTGATATGATTAATGCTAGGCAAGCGGTTTTATTGAATCACTAATTTTCTAAGTTTAAAAAGGGACCCATTTCTATTTAAAGTTTTCATAAAAAAATTTAAAATGGGGGGGGTGGGGGGTTGTTATACAGCACAACAATTGGTGATTCACTGGAAGAAACAGTTATCTCTGAGAAAGTAATGCAATATTTTGACTTTCTTTATTTAGAAACATTTGAGTATAAAGAAAATAATCTAAGAATAATTAGATAGTCATTAACTCTGAATATAATGAAAAAAAAATCTGCAATTTCTTTCCCATCTTAAAAATAAAAACATTCTAAGTTTATTTAAGCCTTGATTGGTTGATAAAGATAAAACAAGAGGACTTCTCCAACTTAGCTTATATGATGACTCCGTTGTCATAAGTAGAGCCTCTGCTACCAGCAAACATTTATAGTCTCGACAGGGTTACCTTTTAACCATTCAATCATTCATTGTCCCATCCATTTCAGAATATAATTTCTAAGAGTAAATTCAAAAAGATATGTTTCCACATATTTTCTTTTTTTGCATTTTCCATTTTCTTTATTTCTTATTTTAAAAGATAAAAATCCATTGTCCTAGTTTGGTGGCCAATTGTTGACAATGCCATTCGCTAATTGTAATTTAACTGAACAAGTTGGTTCGTGATGAGACCCCTTGTCTTATAATTATAAGCCATTACCCTGTTTTGATATGCAGTATTGGTAATGTCAGTTTAATTAGTTCCCTATGATCATGGTAAGTAGGCTCGTAATGAGACCTCTTATCTTTTATATCAAACATATTTTCGAATTACACTCTGAAAAATCATAAACTTTGTGGATGGGGTGAATGACTTACTCCTTAAGAGAATATGGATGACAATGTAAGAGTTGTAGATGCTAAGTTTGGATAGGCCTTTGCTTTTTTATATATAACCTCGTTTGGGCTTTAACAACTTGGAATGATTTACAATATTTTCAAGGTTTGAAAAGATTTTACAAAAATAAAAGAGGTTTTCAGAGTTTAATTCTATCTAACCCTAGAACTTCCTTCTTTTCCTTTAAGGCTTCCATTTATCAAAAGTAAATATTTACACTTTTTTCTTTAAGCAACTTTCAAAACAACAAAGGCCAATAGAAGGCTATTTACAACCTTATTTCCTAACAAACAAACAAAACTGCAAATTGAATATTTACAAATAAGGGGTTACCTTCTTAGGGAAAGAATTTTTTCAAGATGAGCCCATTGAAAGGAAGAGAATCTCTCTTTCCTGATAGATATTGCAATATGAATGTTGATGGGCCTACCTTCTCGATGATTTGAAACGGTCCTAGCCACATTTTCTGAAATTTAGTGTGTTTACCTTTATCTTCATGAGCTTTGTTCCATTTCAAAACAAGATCACTAATCTATAAAAATTTTGGGCCAGTAGAAATTGTATCAAAAGAAGATTTAATAACCTGTTGATGCTTTGCATGTGTAATTCTGGCTTTTTCCCTTTCTTCTTCTAATTTATATCTCAATTGAATAGAAGATGAGGGATTTTCTTCAATAAATTGCACTAAGGCTAGAGATGGGAGTCCTAAGTTCGCTGGTATGACAGCGTCCTTTCCATACACTAAATTGAATGGAGAAGTGCCCATTGAGGCCTTCTGTGTTATGTGATCTTCCCATAATGCAAATACTAAAGACTTGTGCCAATTCTTTTGATTCTGATCGATAATTCTCTTAATGATTTTGATGAGATTTTTATTGATCGATTATGGTAAACCATTACCCTAAGAGTAGTAGTTTGCAGAGTATTTCAATTTAAACCCTCTTTTAACAACAAATTCAAATATGGTATTTCCAGATAAATAAGATGCATTATCAAAAATGAGAGCATTAGGTACGCCAAACTCGGTAATGATGAACTGATCTATGAAGTTGATAATTGTCTCAGAGTTGGCTACCTTCAAAGGAATTGCTTCTACCCACTTTGGAAAGTAATCTATGGCGCTAAGGATATATCTGTGCTGCTTGGAGAAATGTGGAATAATCTCTCCAATGATCTCCAGTCCCCATTGTTCAAATGGTTGTTCAATGTTGACTAGTTGCAAAGGAAAGGCTGGCTTTCTTTGTCTTTCACTGGCAGTTTTCTGCATTTACGTACATATTCATGGGCATCTTTAAATAACGTGGGCCATTAATAACCAACATGTATAATTTTTTGAGTTGTTGTATCACCTCCAAAATGTCTACCTGCTAAACCATCATGTAATTCCTGCAAGACCTTCTGTGCTTCAGTTTTTTCAAGGCATCTTAATAAAACCGAATCATAATTCCTTCTAAACAACACATCATCAATAATCTCGAAGTTTTTAGCTTTCAGTCTTATGGCACATTTATTTTTATAGGAAAGATTAGGAGCATATCCATTTTTCAAACAAAATAACAAATCTGTATATTGAGATTCAGGGTTGATGGTACTTATCTCATTGATTTCCTCAATTTTATTTTAACCTTCATGTTCATGAATGTTAAAAACTCCTGCTAAAAACCTGCAAAAATCTTAACCTTTGAAAATTTTCACTGGTTTAATGTCCAAATAATATTCTTGTAATGTTGTAACCCAGTTGGCTCTCTTCTCTCCTAATTCCCTCTGGACTAGTAATTGTCTCACTGCTGAAAATATGACTATTACTTTTTTATGAGTTTTTAAGGGTAAAAGTGTTATATATCTGACCCATAAAATATATGAGAAATAGAAATAAACCCAAGAATAACAAGATCTGAATAGATAGAAATGCTTCTTTATTGATCAAACCCTTAAAGTAGGGCAACACCATACATTCACTCCTTAAGGAAGGAGAACACTCCACAAGCCATATGCTTGTTCATACAATAATCCTTGACAATATTCTTTGACATCCCTCCATGTGGAGTCTCTAGCCTCTATATAGGCCTCATACATACAATACCATGGATCATTACCATGGTTCCCTCATACCATCAAACTAATACCATGGGCCCATTACCTTATTACTAACTACTTGTGGTCCCTTACATGATATGGGTTAACCACCTTATTTATTACTATGGCCCATTCCATTATTACATTATTACCTTGGGTACCTCCCTTGGTACCCCATATTATCCCCCCTAGGTATATAACATTCCACCCCCCTTAGCATGTTTCATCCCCGAAACATGGGAAGAACACAAATAATAAGATCTACTCAAAAGAGTAGTCCACTGGTACCATGCACGTGCATCTAGCCATCCAAGAGAAAGGTGAACCCTTAATTTCATTGGTGCCTCGCTCACTTGAGATGGAAGTTGACCGTGGTAGCTCTTCTGTGTTGATGTGTAGTAGGTGGATCTTTGCTCCTCTCTATCTGTCTTGCGGGGGTTGTTGTCCTTGTGACTAATTGGTTTCCATCTTGATGGTTGTCTTGCTGGGTGATGTGGGTGATGATATGTTGAAGTTTTAACCCACGGTGTCTTTTTCTTTAATTCACCCTTTACTGGAGCCTGATGTTTATCTAGTGCATGTTGTGGTGCTTGCTGTGGTGTCTTATCTTCCAATATTACTTATGTTAGTGTCAGTCCTTCCAGCCTTCCTCCAGTCATCAAAAATGCTCTTACAAAGTGATTTTAAGGTGTCAAGGTCAAATTTTATCATTTCAGTGAGTCTTCAAGTAAAATTTGGTCACTAGGCATTAGGTCTAGGGTTTGCTTTCTCTCCTTTCAAAGTTGTCCAAATGTCGGTCTATGTCACTATTTAGATGAGTGTGCCATCATTAAGAGGATTTTCATCATCATGTCAAGTTCCCATGGGTCATTTTACACCTTGTTCATGCTTCAGTTGCGCCTAGGCAAGGTCATTTCCCTCTCCTAGGGTTTTGAAGGCAATTTCTCTTGGATGGTCAAATCATCAGCAAAACTTGTATCCTGATGTTCATCCACCTTCCCCTATCCTTAATGTACCTTATTAAACACTTCCCATCACTAAGATTCCCCAAATTCCTGATTTTCACGCAAACCCTAGTTTCTTGCTACAAACCCTATTTTCTAGGCTAGGCCTGTGTTTTTCCCTTTTGGACCCCTTCCCCTCACTCAATTTCTGAGATTCCACTTTCCCCTAATTCTTAACATCCCTCCCTACTTCCCAAAATTTTCTCAAGAATTTAGAAGCCACTTATCCCCTTCATTTTGCTTCATTTCGACAAATCCCTTGTTCCACACATCGGGGTAGGTTTTACTCAAATGATGCTTCTGAGCAATAAAAGATGAATTTGAGAAAACAGAGAGAGGTTTTCTTCCAAAACTGGCCAAGTAAACAAAACCTCCTTCACTTTTTACACAGGTTTCATGGTTTTAGAGAAATGTCAAAAATACAGTTGCCTCGGGAGAATTGATGCACCTTTGACGTGACCTTGGGAACATCAAGTTTTCTCCTAGCTTGGTCAGCCAAATGACTTTCTTGATGCATAAAATTATAACTAGACACAAATATCTTCCCAATGAGCTATGATGAGCTCAATTTGGAGTTGCGGAAGGCATTCAAAAGTTGACTGCAATAGCACTCTGCCTTGAGGCAACCTCATTTGGCACATTTTGACTAGTCTCGGGAGATTTGATTTTTGATAGGGAAAATGAATTCCAAATTGAAAAGTTCTAGTTGGGTTGGAACGTAGACGCAAATACCTTTCCAACGAGCTATCCTACACCCAATTTGGACATAGGGAAGGCCTCCAAAAATCTCCTGCACAAAGGCGCGGCGCACTGGGCTAAAAGCCCTGAAATTCATTGAAATATTCCTCCAAATTGCAAATTCTTCTTTCCACAAGTAGGTAGAGCCTCCATTTGTGTGTTTCATCCAATTTTGTGCTAGGGTAGGGTGGTTGATGGATGGTAATGGTTAAAACAAAAACATCAAATCCTATCTTTTAAAATACCTCAAGGAAACTTGTTGCTAGGATTTCAAATCATTGTTTTGTCACCAAGTTCACTCCCTCATCTCATTTGTATTTTGATTTCATCATTCCCTAAGTTCCCCTACCTCCCTAAGTTCATCAATTCCTTCTCCTATATTCCCTTTCCCAAATTCTCAAACCCCACACCTCATACCCTACACAACAATTCTTAACCCTATTCATCAAATCCCTCAAAACCCTCCTACATTTCCCTAATTCCTATAGTCCCTAATCCCTCACTACTTTTCCCTCCCCTTCCTTATTTCACTACTTTTCTTTGGTGGCAGAGGTTGCACAATCATTAAGACAGTCCAACACAGTTTGACACATCAACGCCACAGGTCCAGGATAAAAACAAAAGAGGTAAAAAGAGCATGATCGATTCCAGATATTGGCCAAGGCATCCTTGGCCCACCATTTCCCTTGATGAAGAAGCTCAAACCCAAATTTCAAGAAATTTGGAGCAATTTTTGACATTTTGAAATTTTTTGCACTAAAAAACAAGATTTTTCTCCCTGTGCGCCGCACCACGTGGCGCACGCTTATGATAGGAAGCTCCAAATGGAAAAAACTTTATATTTTTTTATTTTTCATGAAAAATCATGAGTTTTGGTGCATGGCCAAGAAGTTTGGGCAAGTTTTGAGTCCTCAGGAGGTCAAAAACACTCAAAAAATGACCTCTTTGCCCCTATTTTGACACACAAGAAGCAATCTTGGGAGATTGAAGTTTGGGAGGGGCAAATGGGCACAAAATTCCGAAATTCCACTTGGGTTGGAAAGTAGAAAAGCAGAGCTTTCCAACAAGCACACGTGGGCTCAATTTGGACTTCAGGAAGTGCCTCACAATCAGCTCCAAAGTGGCACAATGCATACAGATTTTGGCGCGGCGCATAGAGAATTTTGGCTTGTTTTCCACTATTCAGCTCAGCAATTCGCCCAGTTTTGACCAGTTTTGTTTCTTGAAGTTATTCTTGACTTTTCATGATGTAATTTGACAACCATGATGTAATATTGGCACATTTTTACTTGTTTTAGAAGATTCATTCACCAAAAGGTGAAATGTGAGTGAATGAATCAGTTTCCTAGCATATAGGGGTAAGTTGTTTGACTACCTAGTTTTCAGTTCCTTGTTTATAATTAGTTCAAATAGCTCCTAGAATGATGAGATCAACCCCTAGAGGCAAGGGAATGGGTTGGGCTAGTCTATATCATGTAATTCCTAAGTCATTTTCAGGGTTGGACACTTGGGATTGCTTATGCATATCATTGTACATTCTATCTCTGCATTTTTGGCTAAGGAAAAACCAGGGTTTTGCAGCACTGTTTGGGATCCATGTGGCTTTATGTTTTGATGGTTTGCTTCTCTAAGTAATTGTAAGTTCATTAGTGTTATGTGTATCATTTTCCTCTCTTTTCTTCTGAATTTGAACAAATGAGTAATTAAGGTAGAATCCATTAACTGCTATGCTCTGCCTTTGAATTTGTTTAAATTTCCATGTTTTCATCTATTTAAGGAGAATTCTTGAGACTTTCTTGCTCTCCTTAGCTCCTCACCAGTCTAATCTATCCATCTCATTCACTTTAAAGCATCAAAACGATTGCCTTCCTTGCCCCAATCAGAACTCTGCAGAAACTGTGCCTCATCACCGAGCCCAATTTGCCTTTCCCTGTTTCCAACACAAAACCTCCAAAAACTCACAACAAACCTTTGTACTTCATACCTAGCCTAAAATTAGCTTTTATTACAGTCATCTCGAGCCCCATCGCTTGTCTTTTTCCAAGATCAACCCGGAGAGAGCCCTCTCCTGTCCTCGTAGGGCTAGCTACGAGGCTGAGCGTGGTTTGATGTGGACCTAGAACCTTGTCTTTTCAGCCTAAGGCAAATCTAAGCACTAACATAGTGGTGACCATACTGGGGAAGAAAATGGTTTTCTTGTTGATGTCATTTGTTTTATAAGCTACAGACGGAGCCTGAAGTTACGCCAGGTAGCCTTCAAAATGCTTTTGCTTTGCATTAGCGCAAGTAGATAAACGTTGCTTCAGTCAATCTCCGGTCTAGCTTGTAAACGTGACATCTAACTTGTTAATTGCCCCAGTACATGTATCAAGTTCAGATCTGATTGTTGATGGTGGACAATGATCAGACACTGGAAAGGATAAAATCTTTCACCTGGCAATTCCAAATCATTTTTGAGATCAGATCCAAAGACTCCACTGGAGGATGCACCTGGCCAGCAGAAACATGAAAGGACAATATGGACAGATCAAATATTCAAGTTGGAATTTCATCCAAGACATTTTGTTCTTTGTTATAAATTATTTCTTCTCTTTTCCTGAGAATGTTAAGAATGCTTTGCAAAGTATACTGTATTTGAGAAGAGATCCTCGGCCTGCAGTTGATTCTTTCCCTTTGAAGATTGTGAATACCAAAGATTTGCATACCTTTGAGCTTAATCAAGACCCTTCTTCTGAATCTTGTGATGACCATCTTCAAATTGATGAGCCTCAAGAGACCAAAACTGATCCCATAGCTCTTGTATATACTCCTACACCTTGTATAGCCCTGGATAGGTATAAACCTCTTGTTTTACCTTCTGTTCTCCATGCTTTCCCCAAAAACTATGATCTATACTTGTCGAGGTTTGATGGTGAATGTAAGAATGTCAGTGCTGAGCAACATGTGCAGAATGTTGAGTCTTTTCTAGACCTTTTTGAGGTTGATGAAGAAGATGTCAGTATTAGGCTTTTTGCTCTTTCTTTGCAAGGCAAAGTCAAGAGTTGGTTCAAAACCCTACCTGATGCAAGCATCTCAGATTTCCGGCAGTTCATCAAAGTTGTTCTCGACAGGTGGATGATCGGACAAAACCTTTTCCTTATTATAGAAGAGTATAACCAGCTGAAAAGAATGTCAGGGGAGACAGTACAATAGTTTTTAGCCAGATTTAATCAAGTCTATTTTTCGATGCCAACTGATATAAGACCTCCTCCTAGATCCGCTCTCTTGCACTACCCGGGTGCCTTTGATCCGGAAATGGATTTTCAATTGAGAGAAAGGAACCTTGCAACACTTCACGAGATGAAAAACAGTGCAGTAAATGTAGAGGCTCACCTGCTGATTCGAAGGGCAAGGTTGAAAGAAGAAGAGACGAAAAATATAGATATGGAGGAATCGACATCTCTAGAGGTAAAGCTTGACATTTTGGTAAGTGCGGTGGAAAATATGATGGACAAGATCAACGCAAGGAATGATTATGATGTTCAAGCCCATGGCTTGCTGATCGAAGAAGAACAAATGGCTAATCCAAAACATATTCTTTCTTATCCCAGTTGTCATATATCTGATAATGATTGTCTTATAGATCATCTTGGAGAAGAGAGATCTGTTGAGATGACATGTATGCTTGATGATGTCTTTTATATTGATGGTTTGCCTCAGTTTGATTAGTATGATGATGATTATGTTCTCCAAACAGAAGCTAATACTGCAGACAAATCAGCAGCTAGTTTGTGGGAGGAGGAAGTTCACTTACAGTAGCTCGAATACAATGTTCAGCCATCGCATATCAGCTATGACAATGACGAGGAAAGTGCAGCAAATTTTGAAGTAAGTAAAGGAGCTTTTCCTTTTTGTTTTGCTTCGTGTCAGTTCATCAGAGACAACATTCATGCAATCAGAAATCAGTTGTCAACAAGCCCTGATTTGGACCATATTGAGGGCGATGAAAACTTTATTCCAGACTTCTCATATTCAGCTTTGCAGCCCCCGAATGCCATTGATTGTCAAGTTGCAGATGAGGACATGGAAGCTGGCACATATGATCAAATGATACAAGAAGATTCCATACCATTTTGTTTTGAATCATTTCAGCTTTTGAAGGGTAAATTGTATAGTAAATCTTCAAATGAACAGCTTGTAGGAAATCAACAATCTCTCAGTTTTAATGTTGAAGATGAATATCAGATTACAGATGAAGGTGTGGCAGCTGAAATACATGATCTAATGATGCAAGAGGATTCTGTACCCTTTTGTTTCGAAACATTTCAGTTTATAAGGCAGAATCTTCGTAATATCTCTAAAGAAAAAGATGAACAGCCAATAGGATGTCATACAGTTTCAATAGATACATCGCAGCAGTCTTCTCAAATTTTTGATGATCCTATTGCTCGTGTGTTGGATGATGTTTGCTGTAAAAGTTCTTCTCCATTAGCTAACCATGTGACAGAAGAGAATGTTGATAATAATCCGATTCAAAGGTCACCTTCATTGTCTTGTTTAACAGATTGTTCATTACATAGCCCATATCAAGGTTTGCAGTCATATGAGGAGATCGATAAAGGATATTTTTGTTCTGTTTGGGATCAGCAACAGAGTTTGGTTATTCACGAAATTCAGAATCCTTTTGGCAACCTGCTGCAATCACCAAAGAAAGACAGCTCAGATGTGAGGAAAATCTTAATATCCAGCTATGAAGATTACTTGGACCAGAGCAGTAATGTGTTAATGGAAATCAATAGCGATGCTTATGAAGATCCTTTCGCAGTATTCTTAAAGTCATCCAGTCAATTCATGCTTTGCAAGTTTATCAGTAGCCAACTTGATTCCGACTTTCCATGGGAGTTGCCATTCAGTAGTTTTATCTTGTTGTTCCTAAGCAAGCACTTGCGGAGAAATCAAATAATAGCCAAGATTCTTACATGGTTGCATTGGTTGTTTCATTTCACTTGATCGGGTGATGAAAAGAACAATTAGAGTAGGTTTTGATGAATAAGCTTTATTTTGAGCATCATTTCCAGTTTGTCGGTTGTGTTTAAGTATCGAGTCAGTTTTTAGTTGAGTAAGGGTCAATTTGTGTCGTCAAGTCATCAGTTTTCAGTCATGCCTTTTAGCTTGAGTTTTTGACTCCATTACCCAATGGAAGAAGGCACTTGTCTGCTCTCCCAAAGATCTGCCATTCTTGGCACCTCCAAGGAGCTACCATCCCCATTGGAGCCAATGTTAGTGTCAGTCTTTCCAGCCTTCCTCCAATGATAAAACATGCTCTTACAAAGTGATTTTAAGGTGTCAAGGTCAAATTTTATCATTTCAGTGAGTCTTCAAGTAAAATTTGGTCACTAGGCATTAGGTCTAGGGCTTGCTCTCTCCTTTCAAAGTTGTCCAAATGTCGGTCTATGTCACTATTCAGATGAGTGTGCCATCATTCAGAGGATTTTCATCATCATGTCAAGTTCCAATGGGTCATTTTACACCTTGTTCATGCTTCAGTTGCACCTAGGCAAGGTCATTTCCCTCTCCTAGGGTTTTGAAGGCAATTTCTCTTGGATGGTCAAATCATCAGCAAAACTTATATCCTGATGTTCATCCACCTTCCCCTATCCTTAATGTACCTTATTAAATATTTCTCATCACTGAGATTCCCCAAATTCCTCATTTTCACACAAACCCTAATTTCTTGCTACAAACCCTATTTTCTAGGCTAGGCCTGTGTTTTGCCCTTTTGGACCCCTTCCCCTCATTCAATTTCTGAAATTCTACTTTCCCCTACTTCTTAACATCCCTCCCTACTTCCCAAAATTTTTTCAAGAATTTAGAAGCCCCTTAACCCCTTCATTTCGCTTCATTTCGACAAATCCCTTGTTCCACACATCGGGGTAGGTTTTACTCAAATGATGCTTCTGAGCAATAAAAGATGAATTTGGAAAAACTGAGAGAGGTTTTTGTCCAAAACAGGCCAAGGAAGAAATCATTTCTTCACTTTTTACACAGATGTCATGGTTTTAGAGAAATGTCAAAAATACAGTTGCCTCGGGAGAATTGATGCACCTCTGAAGTAACCTTGGGAAAATCAAGTTTTCTCCTAGCTTGGTCATACAAATTACCTTATTGATGAGTAAAAGGATAACTAGACACAAATATATTTCCAATGAGCTATCATGAGCTCAATTTGGAGTTGAGGAAGGCATCCAAAAGTTGACTGCAACAGCACTCTGCCTTGAGGCAGCCTTATTTGGCACATTTTGACCAGTCTTGGAAGATTTGATTTTTGATAGAGCAAATGAACTCAAAATTGAAAAATTCTAGTTGGGTTGGAAAGTAGACTCAAATACCTTTTCAAAGAGCTATCCTGTACCCAATTTTGACATCGGAAAGACCTCCAAAAGGCTCCTGCAAAAAGGCATGGTGCATTGAGGAGGCGCGGCGCACTGGGCTAAAAGGCCTGAAATTCATTGAAATCTTCCTCCAAATTGAAAATTCTTCTTTCCACAAGTAGGTAGAGCCTCCATTTGTGTGTTTCATCCAAGTTTGTGCTAGGGTAGGGTGGTTGATGGATGGTAATGGTTAAAACAAAAACATCAAACCCTATCTTTTAAAATACCTCAAGGAAACTTGTTGCTAGGATTTCAAACCACTGTTTTGTCACCAAGTTCACTCCCTCATCTCATTTGTCTTTTGATTTCATCATTCCTAAGTTCCCCTATCTCCCTAAGTTCATCAATTCCTTCTCCTATATTCCCTTTCCCAAATTCTCAAACCCCACACCTCATACCCTACACAACAATTCCTAACCCTATTCATCAAATCCCTCAAAACCCTCCTACATTTTGCTAATTCCTATAGTCCCAATAGTCCCTAATCCCTCACTACTTTTCCCTCCCATTCCTTATTTCACTATTTTTCCTTGGTGGCATAGGTTGCACAATCATTAAGACAGTCCAACACAGTTTGACACATCAACACCACAGGTCCAGGATAAAGACAAAAGAGGCAAAAAGAGCATGATCGACTCTAGATATTGGCTGATGCATCCTTGGCCCACCATTTCCCTTGATGAAGAAGCTCCAACCCAAATTTCAAGAAATTTGGAGCAATTTTTGACATTTTGAAATTTTTTGCACTAAAAACAGGGTTTTTCTCCCTGTGCGTCGCGCCACGTGGCACGTGTTTATGATAGGAAGCTCCAAATGGAAAAAACTTTATATTTTTGGATTTTTCATGAAAAATCATGACTGCTGGTGCATGGCCAAGAAGTTTGGGCAAGTTTTGAATCCTCAGGAGGTCGAAAACACTCAAAAAATGACCTCTCTACCCCTATTTTGACACACAGGAAGCAGTCTTGGGAGATTGAAGTTTTGGAGGGGCAAATTGGCACCAAATTCAGAAATTCCACTTGGGTTGGAAAGTAGACAGACAGGGCTTTCTAACAAGCACATATTAGCTCAATTTGAACTTCAGGAAGTGCCTCAAAATCATCTCCAAAGTGGCGTGACGCATACAGATTTTGGCGCAGCACAGAGAATTTTGGATTGTTTTTCACTGTTCAGCTCAGCGATTCGCCCAGTTTTGACCAGTTTTGCTTCTTGAAGTTATTCTTGACTTTTCATGATGTAATATTGGCACATTTTTACTTGTTCTAGAAGATTCATTCACCAAAAGGTGAAATGTGAGTGAATGAATCAGTTTCCTAGCATATAGGGGTAAGTTGTTTGACTACCTAGTTTTCAACTCCTTATTTAGAATTAGTTCAAACGGCTCCTAGAATGATGAGCTCGACCCCTAGAGGCAAGGAAATGGGTTGGGCTAGTCTATATTATGTAATTCCTAAGTCATTTTCAGGGTTGGACACTTGGGATTGCTTTGGCATATCATTGTACATTCTATCTCTGCATTTTTTGCTAAGGAAAGACCAGGGTTTTGCAGCACTGTTTGAGATCCATGTGGCTTTATGTTTTGATGGTGTGCTTCTCCAAGTAATTGTAAGTTCATTAGTGTTATGTGTATCATTTTCTTCTCTTTTCTTCTGAATTTGAACAAATGAGTGATTAAGGTAGAATCCATTAACTGTTATGCTCTGCCTTTGAATTTGTTTAAATTTCCATGTTTTCATTTGTTTAAGGAGAATTCTTGAGACTTTCTTACTCTCCTTAGCTCCTCACCAGTGTGATCTATCCATCTCAGTCACTTTAAAGCATCAAAACGATTGCCTTCCTTGCCCCAATCAGAACTCTGCAGAAACTGTGCCTCATCCCCGAGCCCAATTTACCTTTCCCTGTTTCTAACACAAAACCTCCAAAAACTCACAGCAAACCTTTGTACTTCATACCTAGCCTAAAATTAGCTTTTATTACAGTCATCTCAAGCCCCATTGCTTGTCTTTTGCCGAGATCGACCCAGAGAGAGCCCTCTCCTGTCCTCATAGGGCTAGCTACGAGGCTGAGCGTGGTTTGATGTGGACCTAGAACCTTGTCTTTTCAGCCTAAGACAAATCTAGGCTCTAACAACTTCAACCACTGAACCCTCATCAGATGTGTCAACACCTATAACCTTTTCGGCTTCAACCTCTATTTGTGTCTGATTGTCGACCATCAACTGTTCATCATCTGATATGTCAGTCCCTGGAACATCTTCTGCGTCAACTTCCGTGGACTCTACCTGTTTACTGATGGAAATATCCTGTAGTGTAATTTTCTTCTTTTTATACCAGAGCTTCAGGAATTTCTTCTGCACGTTAATATTGATAGTACCCACTGATTCCATCCAAGTATATCCCAAAACAACATCCATATTATCCATCTCTAAAGTATAAAAATCACCATGCAACACATACTTATCCATAGAAATCTTCAAATCCTTATACACTTGAACATCCTCATCATCCACCTGTATGTTTTTAATGTGTTTTGTAGGAACTTGTAATTTTTTTGCCAAATTAACATTGATGAAATTATGCTTGCAACTAGGATTTATATAAACAATGATCTTATCTTTCTGAATCAATCCATGAACCTGCAATAAGGAGATACCAGTAGAAAATAACCCTTTAGGTTCCTTGGTTTACTTCTTTCTGTAAAAATAAAATCTTTGCTAGGCTGTGTGTCTGTCTGTGTGAGCTTATCCACAAGATTAGTTTTACGGTCAAAGTGGTCCATAATAGCTTTTGTGAATATGTCCCAAGTCAAGGGCCTTTGATAGCAATGTTGATGTCTTTGCCACCATCGCCATCTTTCATTGTCCAAGTACATTTTTCCCATTCTCAGCTGAGTCTCATCATCCATGATGTAATTCAAACTAAAACATTTCTCCATTTGTGCCAGCCATTTGGTTGGATGAGAGCCATCAAATTTATACAAGTCCCTCAAACTCTGATCTTGGCCCGCCATCACAAAAAAAAAATTGGCGAAAATTTGAAATTGTCACAATTTAGTCAATATTGTTCAGAATCCCTATTATGACCTATTTTCAGAAATGGAACAATCATTCTGCATCTGCCCTTGTGATAGAAATCTTGATCCAGGCACTCTAATTTCAGATCTGCATTGCAACACTCCCGCCATCACCAAAATTTCTACAAAAAAGAGCTGATTTTAAATCAGTGATATCTCCCTCATTCGGACTCCGATTTGACTGATTTTTTTTTTTTTAAATTGGGTATTTTTTCACAAAGAATCCAGATCTGTAATTAGATTTTATAGATCTTACACCAAGACATCTAGATATGCGCCGCAAATTCGCTGCCCCAAAAAATTGTCTACAACCCCACTGATTTTGAAATCAGCAATATCTCCTTCATCCAGACTCCAATTCGACTGATTTTTTTTTTGAAATCGGGTATTTTTCCACATAGAATCCAGATCCGCAAATAGATTTTGCACTAGAACATACAGATCGGATCTGCAAACTCGCCGCCCCCGAAATCCTGCAAAAATAAAAAAAGAAAATTTCTCCACTATTTGCCCAAGAAAGTGCTCTGATACCACTTGTTATAGATCTAACTCAGAAATATTATAGATCTGATATGAAAATATAAGATAATGCAAATAAACCCAGAAATAATATGAAATGATTCTTTATTTGAACCTTCATGTTCCTGAATGTTAAAGCTCCTGCTAAAAACCTGCAAAAACCTTGACCTTTGAAAATTTTCACTGGTTTAATGTCCAAATCATATTCTTGTAATGTTGTAACCCAGTTGGCCCTCTTATCTCCTAATTCCCTCTGGACTAGTAATTGTTTCACTGCTGAAAATAGGACTATTATTTTTTTATGAGTTTTTAAGGGGAAAAGCCTAAAGTGTTTAATAGATTTGAACACAGCGAAAGCTTGTTTTTCTACTTCAAAATAATTAAGCTTAGCACCTTGGAGATTTGAACTAAAAAATGATATGGGTGCTTCCATGTTTTGATCATTGATTTGTGTCAACACAGCTGCATAGGAAGTATCGGATGCCAAAGTGTATAAAATAAAATGATTGGAAAAATTTGGAGTGTTTAATGCAAGAGCATTTATGATTGTCTATTTGATTGAATCAAAAGCTTTCTTTTCTTTATGCCCCCATTTGAACACTGAATTTTTCTTGATCATGGTCTGTAATGGTAAAACAATCTGTGAAAAATCTAGAACAAATCTTTTTACAAAATTTATTTGACCTAAAAAAGATTGCATTGATTTTTTATTGTGTGGAAGTGGAATATCATAAATCTCTTTAATCCTTTCTGGATCGATATAAATACCATCTTTTGAAACAATAAATCCCAAGAGTTTACCTTGGTCAAGAGAAAAAAATGATTTCTTAGGATTCAATGAAATCCCATACCTTTTACAGCGTTCAAATATTTGCTTCAAATCATGTAAATGATTTTCTCTTTTTTTGGAAAAGACAGTAATGTCATCCAAATAGACAACAAATGACTTATTAATTAAACCCTTTAATGTTATATCCATTGCTCTCTAGAACGTAGCCCCAGCATTAATCAAACCGAAAGGCATTTTTTGGTAGGCATATGTTCCCCACTTAGTTCTGAAATTAGTCTTGAGTCTGTCATTTTGATGCACCAATATTTGGTTATATCCAAAAAAAACCATCTAAGAAAGACATTAATTCAAAACTAACTACTGAATGAAGAGTTTGCTCCATTGTTGGTAGTGGGAAGTTATCTTTTTGGCTAGCCTTATTAATATTTCTGAAATCAATGCAAATTCTAATGTCATCGTTCTTTTTTCTAACAGGCACTAAGTTAGAAACCCACTTTGAATGTCTAATACGGAAAATTATCTTAGCTTTCAAGAGTTTGTTTAACTCAGCTTTAATATGACTTTCTAGGTTTGGACGAATTTTCCTGAATTTGTGTTGCACTGGTTTCTCTTCAGATATCATTGGAATTGTATGATGTATGATAGAAGTATCATATGTTTTTAAGACATCATAATTCCAAGCGAAAACATTTTTATATTTATTCAAAAATATGATAAAGGCAAATCTTTCCTCTAATGTAAGTCCTAATCCC
This sequence comes from Pinus tabuliformis, assembly GCA_031772625.1. NCBI lineage: Eukaryota > Viridiplantae > Streptophyta > Pinopsida > Pinales > Pinaceae > Pinus > Pinus tabuliformis. Next base: position 177,095,965 of record CM062812.1, on the reverse strand, counting down.
AGATTAATATCTTGTGGTTTAGCTTCAGTGCCAAGGTTTATTAATTCAAATCTCAAAGTAAAACTCTAAAGTTTTGAATTAGTAACTTGCTTAAACCTATCCTTGATGTCATATAGATCTTCAAGCTTGACTACTAATTTATGTATGGAGTTTTCTTCAAGTCTTTGCTTCATTTGAAGATCATGATCACTTTCATCAATAATTTGGTCATCATAAGATTTATCAGAAGTTATGAACTTCAAAATGTCGTCGTCATGATTGAATACCAACCAGTTAGTGACATTTTCTGGAAGCGATGGTCTAAAAATTAATTCAACTGAAAATCTATCAAGGTTGTAATCTTCAAATGAAAGGAGCTTAGAAGCAACATTGGCTAGTAAATCATTATGAAGTCTAGGAATGGGAGAAATATTAAACACTAGAAAATAAGATATAAGGTCTTGAACCAAAGACTGATAATGTTTAAGATGTCTAGAAAGGCAATGAATAGTATTTCTTACCTACTTGATAATGATCTCGGAATCACCAAATACTTTTAGATATTGCACTTTCAAGCCTATTGCTTTGTACACTCCTTGAATCAATGCCTCATATTCAGCAGTATTATTTGTACACATAAATTCTAGTCTACAAGATAACATATTTTTTTCTCCCTCAAGACTAACTAAAATACATCCTGCTCCTGCACCATCATTGGATTTTTACCCATCAAATTATAAAGACCAAAATACAGGTTTATCTACAGTTTTATTTACAATTTCTTTAGCAATATTAACACACCTTGATGTATCTGTATGAGAAAAAAATTCTATCTAAGATATGAAAGTATTAACTGAGAAAGGTGATGATTGAGCATTAAAATTACCAAAGAAAGATTCAGATGAGTAGTTGCCGATAATATTATTATTAAAAGATATGGGCTAATTTTCTTGCTCAAATTCTGTTACAGTATAAGTCATACGCTTTTCCCAATCAATCTTAATCTAAATTGGATTTCCTTTATAAATAAGCCACATGTGAGACCAATCGGTAAAAATGTAACCGTGGAGTTTCTCAGACCAATCCCTGCTTAAAATTAACCCATAAAACTCAAAGATGTCAGCAATCAGTATATCAATTCTTTGAACTACTCTTGGATCAATTGATGACCTAATGGTGACTGAATTGATTTCTCCTAATACTTGAACCATAGTTGTATCCAGCTGAACAATATGCACTGCAGATTTTTGAGGCTCAATATTCAATTTTGAACAGACTGAAGCTGGCATTATATTAAATGAAACCCTTGAATCTATCAAGCAATTGTGCAAGTTTCTATTGTATATTTCATAGGTCAAGAGAAAAGGAGGGGTATGAAAATTAGATCTGTCTCCGATCAACACAGCATCAATAGCTTCTACTCTATCAGATGGTGGCTTACCTGTTCCATTAGTTGCCTTGGATAGTACAGCATTTGGAAGAGGAGAAGAAGGTAGTACATTTAATTCTTTGAGTAGCAATTTTTGTTGATGTTTGAGCTTGCTATGCTCAAATATAGAGATATTTGCTCTAGTCTTCTTCATGTCTTCGATGATGTTGTAATCCATAGAGTCAGCAACTACCACTGTCTTGGATGATGAAGGTGGATTAGAAGATGATGGTTGATTTTGAGTGGGCACTGGTGTAGACTTCTTTGTGGGAGCTTTATCTTTAGTAGCAAGACTCACATTTTTCTTCTTTTGAGTTGGTTGAACAGGTTCTATAGATCCTTTGCTCCTGGTACTTACTGGGAAAGCTTCCTATTCACTTTCAGTATCTGAATTGGGAAAAATGAAGTCCCAGTTTCCTTCGATGGTAAGATTGTATCTTCATATTCATTGTTATCCAGATCTAATTTTGCATTAGATATAGCATTAGGCGGTTTTGATTCAGGTTTTTTGAAGTTTCTAAATGGCTTCTTAGTGGAGGTCTCAGCTACTTGTTTTTTAATTTCTACCATCTCATTTGACATAGTCTTTAAAACCTTTTGCAGACTTTCCATGTCATATGGATCTTTAGCCACTTTCTTCTTTTAATTGTCTTTAAAAGTAACTTTTTTGGACTTTCTCTCCTCAAGAGCATTTTTATTTTCTAAAGCTATTGTACATTTTTCAACGGCAATTTCTTCTTTCATATTCTCTGCTAAAGTAGGCTTTGCAGCTCTATCAATGAAAATTGTTATATTTGAAGGTAAGGCAAAGATATACCATTCACTCTGAACCTCTTCACTATGTTTGGATGCAGTAGGAATCTTATTTAAGAGCTTATTAAATCGCGAGTTGAAATATTTGATAGGTTCTCTTGACTCAGCTTTAAGATTTGAGAGATCATTAATTAATATCGCTGTAGACCTATCATCACCGAATTTAGTTAAGAACTGCTCTTGGAAAATGTTCCAACTAGTAATGGATCCTGATGGTAATGAGAAATACCAGGACCCAGATGCTCCTTGTAAGGTATATGGGAAAAGCCTAACAACAGAGTCTTCTTTAGTAACTCCATTTAAGTTTACTGACAACATAAAGTTGTTTATGTGTTCTTTTGCTAGTATGCCTATATCTGGGTTAAACTTTGGTAGCCATTTTTTGGGATGAGCTGGCAATTGACTCAAGGGTGCAAGCATTGAGACTGCCCCTGGATTTTTCCATGGTCTTTGTGCCATTGTTGGGCTACTAACAGAGAAAAGCGCAGATGAAGTTACAAGTGGTTGGGAAGACAATGTTGAAGTTCCAGTACCTTGTTGAACAACAATATGGAGTGGAGGAGTGGATGGTTGACTTTGCAATGGAGTAGATGAAATGGATGATGATGATGAAAGAGTCTCACTGTCAGACCCTTCAGGTGTCTTCCTTGCTCTTTTTCTTTTAGGTAGAGGGAATTCTGTGGGTTCAATACCAAGTTTCTCACTCTGTAATCTGATAAGAGGATGGGAAGGAATGTATTTTGAAGTCACACTGCCTTGAGATAACTCAGATTTTTGTAGTGATATTGAAAATCCTTGAAGTGTATGAATTAAAGACTGAACTTCACGAGATTCAAGAGTGGATTTATCTGATAAGTTCAGGTTTTCAGCAATGGTTATTTTCTCAACTTCTCTCTTAGAAATTGGAGATTTAGAATGCGAGGGAGAAGTCGAGAGAGATGTTGAGGGAGATTTACTCTCGGAATGGGATATGATTTTGGATTTTCTCACCATTCACAGTTCATTCCTTCCTTCTAGCACCAAAAATGTTGATGCCTCTAAAATTGATGCATCAACATCGGGGAAAACCACCCGGTCCAGACCTTAAAGCAGCTCCTTTTCCATTTGGTGTGGTGGCTCCGACTGGATGTAATGGGACCAGTTTCCCAGTGATATATGAGTTCATGGGTGATTGGTTTGTAATGGATAATGGGAATGATAAGTGCTTTATTCTAAAGTGAAAAATATACAAAGATAACTAATCTATCCCGGGAATTCTTCTAACAATGCGATTCTTGATTGTTTCTATTAACAAGTAAACATGAATATGACTTACTCATAAATAAAAATATGCATTCATATGATAATTACTTTGTTCAATTAGTTGAACAAAGTAATAATTAAAACATTATCGCATTGATCGTAATATATCACTGACATATATATATGAAATATGACAATTCAGAAACATTTAATAGTGACAAGTTAAAAAAAATTTATAGACATGTATACATATATCAATAATAGCAAAGTTGGTAAATTCTAATTCACATAGAAAGATAAAGCGAAAACATAGATAGTAGTACCATATGCATTTGAATCTCCTCCGATGTGATTCACATTCAAATTTTGCCTTCTAATTTGGGAATACTTTCATAGGAAGCAAAAGTGCATATCTCATAAAAGCCTTCTTTGTCAAAATTCAGAATTCAGGTCCAGTCTTTCATACAAATAAATATATTGGAAGCATAGTAGTGCAACTCCCGACTTAAGTCTTAACACAAAATTGAGGACCTTTCTAAAAACATGAAAGGGTCTATAAATACTACAAAAATAACAAATTATGAAAGAAATATGCTATGTGTTGGTATAACCAAAACATAAAAATATGGAATTTATCTTGAAATTACAGTGTTGTAGTCGATTGAAAGGATTCACTGTATCGGCTTATCTTCTTGTGATCGCAGTTAACAAATGGCAAGCATTGGCTAGACCTCTAGTGGCTGACTCATACAAGAGTGTAACTGAGCTATAAATGTGGCATCGACAAGTTCGAGGATCATGTGGTTGATCGCATCTGTGAGACACTTCATCACCATTTGCTGACTATGTGGTTTTACCAGGAAAAACCAAAACGTTTCCCATGTTAAGTTGTGAATGCCTCCAATCGGTTTTTCTCTATGCATCAGCTCCTGTTTCCACTGTTGTTCTAATGATTTCACCTATGGGAGTTTTCCTGGAGAGCATTCAATTATTAGATTACATAAATACAGGCTATTGTTGGTTAATTCAATCAAATTATTTGTCGTTGATCTGCATCTGGATGTAACTCTCTCAGCTTTCATTATCTGAGACTCCCATTCAGAAAATAAAATTTATGTCACTCATGTATCTTTGGAAGGTTGGCAGCGTTTCCTTCATTTGAATATTGCCAAGATAAAAACTTAGTTAAGCTTGCATCTGCCTTTTCTAACTCAAGCCTTGCATCTACTGAATTATCAATCAAAGCTGCTGATATATCACATAAAGGAACAACCAACAAGATATTATAACACAGAAGGTCCAACTGCTGAGATAGAGCCTTGGTCATCTCCAGGGCTTCAATTCTTAATTCTTCTACCTCGGGATATCCTTTGAATCACTCTATTTGATCCTTCATTTGAGCGATTTGCTCTTCTTTTGATTTATTCACCTGCTCGTTCAATAGTTGTAGTTTGCTCAATGCTTGGGATAACTCTTGTTGCTTATGGATGGCCTATTCATCAATTCTCTACTTTTCATTAATTAATTGCTCATTCAACTACTCATTAAGTTGTTTTTGCTCTGCCAACTGTTGTTCAAGTTGCTCTACTTTTCGTTGTCATTTAACCAATTGTGCCTATAGCTGAATGGTTGCTTGGTCCTTTTCCTTCAACAAATGATTAACCTTTGAAAGCTTGTCTATTGTTTCCGTTGTATATGCTCCGGCATACTGAGAAAGTTTGGTTAAATCTTTGGAGGGATTTATTTCCTCCCTCCATACCACATTCATCATTTCCATTTGAGGAGTCAAAAGAGGAGAGTGATCAATTTTCCTCTTCTTCCTCTGTCTTTTGACTACAGCCCTATGCTTAGGGCTGTAGAAGACATCCAGTGGTGGTATTTCTTCTACATGCAAAACAATCTCATCAGTGGGATTTTCAGGGATGATCTCTATGTCTTTATGAAGCTTGGGTGGGCCGCTTGTTCCTACAATTGGAACTGTGTTGACTACTGTTTTCTGTGATGCAGACACATGTGATGTAGTGAACCCTTGGGTGTTCTCTGGATTACTGATAATAGAATCAAATTGTTCCCAATCCTTTATTAACTTAGGGTCAACATTAATGTGTGTATTAAGGGTTTAACTAACTGTTACCTGCTTCTGATCTTGTTCTGGTGTCTTCTTCTTTTCATGAACCTTCTCCATTTCAGGAGCATTCTTAGTGATTTTCTATTCACTGTGGCCTTGTGGTTGAACCGTTGATGTCATTTTTAATAAATCTAGGGGCAGGATTTCCAATCTCTAAGCTCTGAGCCTATTGAATTTCTCTAATCCTTTTGTTCCCAATTTAGTCTTAGACATTTCTTTGACCTAGGAAAATATCTCTGCTGAAGCAAACAAGTCATCAGAGCTATCCTCTTCATGACTAAATCTGGCGATTTTGGCCTGAGAGGTAACATTGTAGGCAACCTTTTTAGGGTCATACTTCATTTTTGGAACAGTTGCAAGATTTAACAACTTGAATTTCTCGGCCTCTTTCTCTGTGTGTTTAAAATCATGCAGGGTAAAGGCACCACAATGAAGGGGAAATGTAGGCCACATGTGTTTCTTGGAATCCCTAAGGATTTTTTACATTCCTGCAACTATTATCTGATATGCTAATTCCCGGGCCAGTAGTTTATCGGGGATATACAGAGAAAGAACATGAGGATCAGTAAGACTACCAAAAAGGCTTATATAGGTAAATTTCTCTTCTCCAAACCAACTACCCACTGTTATTAGGTCAATTGCTACTTCCTAAGATATCCTATGGGCAAGCTTATTGAATAAAGAGTAATATACAGGAAGAATAAAACCATGACAAATCTTATACAAATGATTCTTATAATGGGCCTTCCATAGCTCTTTGTGATAGATGTGAATGGGATTGGATTCCTGGGGAGTCCATCTCCATCCAAGAATGGAGCATTCGGAATTAAAACAAATGGTGTCCATAATATAGGCACTAAAATAAAAAGGAGGTATCACCCGGGAAGTCACAGACCTCTTTCTTCTATATTCAAGTATTTCAGTGGCCATTTTATCAGAGAGAATATTTGCCCAATCTATAATATAGCTGTGAACTGCAGCTTCCATTAAAGGAACCATATCTATAGAGAACTTAGCGGAATTATGAACTCCGAAGAGTCTGCACATCTATGCGCCAGCATAACAATAAGGAGAGGCTAATGAATCTATAGAGTACATACCTGATGTCTCATGTTTGTGTTTGGTTGGGAAGTGTCTCCATTTCCTGATAGGATCTGCTTCAATGTCGTTTTCCTTCACAAAAGCTTCTAAGAATGCTTTACTATAATAATACTTCTCTGGCTTGGGTAAATGATTCATTTGTCTGAGATCCTCTGCTCTAAATGACCCAAACACTTTTCCTTTAGCTATACTAAACGTCTCATCTGTAGTTGCAATGCTTTCAACAATCCATCTGACCACGTCATTATATGGCAAAACTTTGGGATGCACTGCTATTCTGTGTAAGTATGAGTAAGCCAATTCTTTCAACGTATTCTCTAGTTTACTTGTAGAATCTGTTGTAGCTTCTTCTTCGAGTTCTTCATGCTCTTCCACTTCTAGTAAATTATAGATACTCTCCCAACTTGTTTTTCCTAAACCGTGGCAAGTCGATCTGATATCAATCCTCTCTAATTCGGCTCTGGCTCTTTAACTACGACAGGGACCTTGGCTTTCTTCACCTTCTTTCCCATCTTTTTCGGATTCATAAGCTCAGAGGAGCTCTGCACAGACAATGGAAAGCATAACAGAGAAATATTTGTGCTGAAAGCTTAATACGGAATGAAAACAGTTAAGGTAATTCGCATATGATAAACTAAATGTAATTAAGAATCACCACGGGTGAGATCCTCGAAGGATTCACCCTTAACTGTGAAATTAATAACCATCATAGCCGCTAATCATAGTAAATAAATGTCATATATACTTGTCGCATCGGCCATATGCTTAATGATCCTTTTGAGCGTGTCTTTAGATTTCCCCGATCAGTGATCAGCGATAAATCACAAATCGCAATCGAAAGATTCAATGGGTCGGGCTTAACGTTTTAGGCTAATAGCTTTGATCGCAGTAAAGGAAAATATAATAAGGTGGGGTATGTTTAGTGAATAGTTTGGTTTATTGCTTTTAAAATTTATATTCGCAAATAATACCTTTTAACAAGGTTTCCTTGAAATGAGTGCCTTTCTTTATAATATCGCAATCGGGAGATTCAAAGTCATCCTTGCTATGTGTTGTGTGATACTTTGATTGCCGATTGTGATTATGTTATCGGATCGGAGGTTTTAATGAGGACCTCTTTTGAGTGCATCCTTTTACCATTGAGATATGTGATCTTTGATCGCTTTATCGCATCGGAGAGTTACTTATGATGACTGTTCAAAAGGATATTTCACATCGAGCCTTTTGTGTGATATGATTAATGCCAGGAAAGCAGTTTTATTGAATCACTAATTTTCTAAGTTTAAAAAGGGACCACATTCTATTTAAAGTTTTCATAAAAATTTTAAAAATGGGGGGGTTGTTGTATAGCACAAAACAACCACATGTCAGGAAACATAAAAATGTTTTCCAATCTAGATGAAAGTGTGAAATCTAAAGTGACATTAGGGATTGATAGCAAAGTCTCTGTCATGGGCAAAGGAAGAGTTAATATCCTAACAAATAAGTGGGAGAAGAAGTACATCTCAGATGTTTACTTTGTCGCCGGTCTGAAGCATAACCTCATAAGCATTGGACAACTCATGCAAAAGGGCTACAATGTTTTTTCAAGAATGATGTATGCAAAATTTTGGATAGGCCTCCAAGCAGACAACTAATTGCAAAGGTTCATATGACAAACAATAGAATGTTTCCCCTAAAATTAAAATTAGATTTGAAGGAAGATGGTGCACAAGCACAACTATCAATGAACTCACAAGAAGAGGGAAGAAAAGATGCAGCTGTCACACAAGTAAACTTTCAAGCAGAGGTCAAAGATGAAAACTGGTTATGGCATTTGAGATTTGGTCATCTCAACTTTGGAGGTTTGAATTTGCTGCATAGGAAAGGCATGGTGAAGGGTTTACCACTCATAAAAAAATTGAACAGCCTATGTGAAGGATGTATCTTGGGAAAGCAACATAGAGAGACATTTCCAGCAAGAAAGTCAACAAGGAAAAATGCACCTTTGGAAATTGTCCACTCAGATTTATGTGGACCAATGCAGACACCATCAATTGGTGGCAGCCACTATGTATTGACCTTCATAGATGACTACACAAGGAAAACGTGGGTCTATTTCCTAAAAAAAAAAAGTAAAGTGTTTGAGCACTTTCACCAATACAAGGCTCTTGTTGAGAAGCAAAGCGGACACTATATCAAATTCCTTAGGACTGACAGAGGTGGAGAATACATCTCAAATGACTTCCTTCGATTTTGTAGGGAGCATGGAATTCACAAGAAATTTACAGCAAGGTATACACCTCATCAAAATGGTGCAGCGAAAAGAAAGAATAGGACCATTATGGAAATGGAAAGGAATATGTTGAAGGCAAAGCATTTGCCAAATGATTATTGGGCTGAAGTTGTTGCTTGTGCAGCATATATCTTAAACATATGTCCAACCAAGGGCATCCAAAACATAGTTCCTGAAGAGATGGAGTGGAAGAAAGCATAGTGTCACTCACATGAGAGTTTTTGGATGTGTAGCATATGCACATGTCCCAGATGAGTTGAGGAAGAAGTTGGACAGCAAGGGGGAGAAATGTATCTTTGTTGGATACAGTGATGAATCCAAGGCTTACAAACTCTACAATCCATTAACCAAGAAGGTCATAATCAGCAGAGATGTGCAGTTCATAGAAGAGGAAGAATGGGATGGATGTTTAGAAAAGACAGTCAATGTCAAAGCATGCATACCACATGAGGACAAAGACGAATTAATAGCAGCAAGTAATTCCTCAACAGTGACTCCCTCTACACCTATTCAAGCGCAACAAATCAGGAAGCAAGCAACACCATCAACAAATAATAGGACAGCTTCCCGCAGCCAATCAAGTGCTTCTCCAAGCACACCGCAAAGTGCAACACCAAGTGACATGTCAAGCCCATATTCAACGAGCACAAGAAGGCCAAAATTCAGAAATTTAAATGAAATTTATGAGTAAGAAGAAGTTGATAGCAACGCTGGTCTGAATTCCTTATTTACATTATTTTGTCATGTAGATGATCCAATCCATTTTGAAGATGCAGTCAAAGGAGAAAAATGGGTTGCGTCAATGAAAGAAGAAATAGAAGCAATAGAAAGGAATGACACATGGGAGTTAGTGAACCTTCCGAAAGGAAAACATGTCATTGGAGTGAAGTGGGTCTATAAGACCAAAAGAAACATTGAGGGAAAGATTGAAAGGCACAAAGCAAGGCTAGTCGTCAAAGGATACAAGCAGCAACATGGCAGAGATTACGTAGAGACGTTCACGCCAGTCGCGAGGATGGAGACAGTGTGCGCAGTTGTGGTGATTGTCGCGCAGCATAAATGGAGAGTGTATCAAATGGACATAAAATCAACGTTCTTAAATGGGGTGCTGAAAGAAGAAGTGTATGTTGTACAACTGCTTGGTTATGAGGTAGAAGGCCAAGAAGACAAAGTGTATCAGTTGAGGAAAGCTCTTTATGGGTTGAAGCAAGCACCGCGCGCATGGTATAGCAGGATAGATGCCTACTTGTTGGACAATGGTTTCGACAAATGTGATGGTGAACCCACTCTCTACATCAAAGAGAGCGAAGGTAAGATTCTCATTGTCGTCTTATATGTAGATGATTTGATTTTTACAGGCAGTGATGATTTCCTCATCGTTGATTTCAAACAAGTCATGAAGAGTGAATTTGAAATGACTGACTTGGGATTGTTAAGATATTTTTTGGGCATAGAAGTGAAGCAAACAGAAAATAACATTTTTATCTCTCAAGCGAAGTATGTGGCAGACATTTTGGAGAAGTTTAAAATGAAGAATAGCAAGCCCGCACCAACTCCAACTGCCATAGGATTGAAGTAGAGAAAATAAGATTACAGCAGTAATGTCAATCCGACATTATACAAAATCATGATAGGCAGCTTGATGTATTTGACCGCCACTAGGTCGGATATAATGTATGCAGTAAGTTTGATGTCGAGGTTAATGGAGACACCCAAGGATACACATTGGTAAGCAGCAAAAAGGATTTTAAGGTATGTCAATGGGACAAAACATTATGGCATTTTGTACATAGCAACAAGTGATTTCAAGCTAGTTGGTTACACTGACGGTGATTGGGAAAGAAGTGTCGATGACATAAAGAGCACGTCAGGATATGTCTTCCATTTGGGTTTCGAAGCCATTTCATGGTCCTCCAAGAAGCAGCCAATAGTGTCATTGTCAATAACAGAAGCTAAATATGTGGCAGCAATAGCAACTGTGTGTCACGCAGTTTGGATGAGAAGGATGTTGAGGGATCTTCATCATAACCAAGAGGGAACGACATCCATTTTCTGCGACATCACCTTAGCAATTGCATTGTCAAATAATTTTGTCTTTCACAAGAGGACCAAGCATATTGATGCTAAATATCATTTTATTAGAGAGTTGATTAACAATGATGAAATTGTGTTGCAACACTGCAGATCACAAGATCAATTCACTGATATCTTCACAAAGCCATTAGCACGTGAAAGTTTTGTTTATATCAGAAAGTGGTTGGGAATTGTCAGTGATGGCAATTGTGATTAAGGGGGAGTGTTGGAAATATTAATCCCAACCACCGTACTAAACACCCTGATAGAAGCCATACTTGTCAAAAGTATTTTAGCAAGTTGCGTCTCTGTTTGAAGATGGAAGCACTGAAGCTATAACAGAGTATCGCGTGAACCATTATGCAACAAAGCAAAGAATTCAAGGCATTTAATGTATTTTGGTAAATAAATATGAACAAACATTCATTTCACAATATTGCCCATACTCCACAGACACCTGGGCGATTTCCACACTCAAAAACAATAATGTATTAATTATTTTTCTTTGTCATGTATTAATGTCAAATTGTGTGTTGAGATAAATATGTACATAAAAGTCATTTTGCATGTAAGAGAGAAAGAGGGCAAAAGTCTCTCAGGAGAAAATGGTGAGCAAATTTTCGTAGGCGCATGAAAACAAGAGTTACTGTGTTTTAATGTGTGTTATCTTGGGTGAAGTGAAAATATCTGTAAACCTTGTTTTTACTGGGTGAATAAGCCTTAGCCTCATGTGAATGTATTTTCATGTTTTGGAATTCAATCTTAAGTTATTATTGTGTTGCTCCAAACTTACTTTGTTCTATTTAGTTTTTTGCCGTGAGTGAACACTGTGTTTTTAAATCCCTATGTAGCTGGGCGAAATCTACCTCCACGAAATCGAGCTTCGCAAAATAATCTTACTCTTTCTCTCCGCCTAAATTCTGTTTAATTTTTCCAACAAAATCTGGGAGTGTTGGAAGAACCTGGGCCATTACCATCACTGTCTTCTGATTCTTCTCCACTGCTTCCACTTTTCTCTCATTCACTAGATGATAACAAAGAAGCACTTTTCGCTCGTTCACTAGATGATGACAAACTAATGCTAGGACTAGCATGAGATTTTCGCCTACCAGGTGAGGAATCTCGCCCCTTGGATGAGCTAACATTATCTCTCCACTTTCATTGTATGTCAGAATCCTGTGCTTTTCTATCGCCTTGCAACCTGGTCGATTTCACAGAAGAGCGCATTCGAAAAGATGGAGGCCCTGTTTCTTTCTGTTCTTGATTTATATTATCACTTTGATGAGTCATTCTACGCATAAAATAATTATCCCTTGCTTCTGCTCGTTCTGCTAAGATCAATTCCCAGTTTATTTCAGACATTTTTGTTCCTTATCTTCATCATTTTTGTATAAATAAATTACTGTTGAGAACTCGCTATCCGACTTCTCAAGGCAGGACCTGTCATCATCATCCTTATTTCCATAATCAAATCTCTTCTTCAGAGGCATTCTTGACCCAAAAGGTTTTTTATTTGTTATTCCAACATCATCTGAATCATTATCTTCATTGTATTTGGAATCACTGCCATCGTCTGAATCTAAATCCTCCAATCTTCATTGTATTTGGAATCACTGCCATCGTCTGAATCTAAATCCTCCCGTCTCTATTTTGTTGAGTTTCGGTTGTTTTGCTTTCCATCGTATAGGTAGAATATGTTCGGCCAACTGCGTCTGCATCAAATGCTCAAGCTCTGCCATAACTTTCATTTCTATAAACACCAACATTTATTCAATAGCTCTTTCACTCCCCGACTATACCAAAAACCATAACTGCCACTTCTCCAATGGATCTTCAAAACTTGATGTCAATAAAATAAATAAAGAATGGTTGTTTATGTATGTATATTTATTTTATAATTAATAAATATTTATGCTATAAAACATATTACAGTTTTTTAAGTATGTGTTAGTTGTATTAATTTTTAAGTATGTGTTATTTGTATTATCATGTTAATAGTTATAAACAATTGTGTTGGTAAGAAGTATTATATTTCAGTGAGAAGAATTATATTTTTCTTAATATTTACTCATTATATTATTATGAAAAAAAAATAAAATTAATTTTATTTAGGAATCGGTTTTTATTGTTTTAAAAAAAGATTGGTCAATTTTCTTTTCTTTTTTTCTTATCAAAATGATTTTTCTAAATTTGATAGGATAAAAGTGTATTACAAAGTTTTCTAGCAATTATAAAAAATTGTCATTAACCAATTTAATCACAAAAGTAAAATTAAAATTTTATTTTAATCTTTATAATTTTGGGCTATAAAAATTTACAGAGTTAGATCATCAAACACAAGTCACATGAAAAGATTAAAAAGACTAACATTCTAACTCTCCAAGCTCAAGGATTCTTCTTGACTTTGTATCTCTCCATACCCCATATATTACATTCCAATTGATATTAGATATTCTCATCAATGCATCTAAGGTATCCATCCTTTAAACCAAAAATAAGAAATTCACCTTTATAATTTTTAATTTAATGGTGCAATTTGCAAATATTGCGACTCTAGAAAGAGCAAAGAGAGTTAAGATTTGTAAATCAAAACAATTAAAATATTGTGTTATTACACTACTATGAATTTTGTTTTCAACAAATTTAATGTAAGTATCTTTATCTCCATGGTCAAATATGAATCCAAAGATATATTTTACAACTACATTTACACATTAATTAAATCCAAATATATATTTTACAACTCCATTTACACCATTAATTGTTGCTTGATTCGTTGAAACACATTAATTGATGTAACACCATTAGATGAAATGTGTTTCATTTGAGCAGGATATTTAGCTTTATCTTGGTACCAAGTCAGTAATGGAAGCGTCAGCGTTAGATGCAGGAGCTCGAGCAGTGCGATCGGATGACAAAGAAGAATGTGCCGTTGCAGAAGAAGATGTGTTTGCGGAGGCATGTGAAAACCCAGAGCCAGATCTGGTGGGCTCGGTGTTTTGGGAATCACGAGAACTCACAAAGGCAGGTTTTGTGGGATCTGGTAAGAACGTCGCGGAATCACTTGAAAGCATCAAAATGGCTGTAAACATTGACGGACGAAGTGATGGTTCGGCTTGTGTACACAAAAGACCAACGTGAATGCATCTCAACACTTGAGCCTCATCCCACGTTTCAATTATTGTTGGATCAATTATCCCCCCAACATTTCCTTCCTCGAATGATCTCCATACCTACATAGCCACCACAGGAGATGGAGAGATCAATAATATTTATGGATGAATTACACAAGAAGGTAAGTTAAGGTAGATATGCCCAATCTAGGATAAAACTGGTTATGTAAGTTAATGCCGTAGATATGCTCAATCTAGGATACAACTGTTACAGTATCTCACCCGTCTTAGAAGCTATGTTACCAGAAACGGGACGGTTGCCACCGTTGCCCGTAAAAAACGTGTAAGAAACGGAAACCAGACGGAAACCAGACCGAAACGCCGTTTTCTACGGTTATTTTAGCTAACATGTGCATATATTTTATGGGAAATCTTTTACCAGTGGTAGTTCGCATTTTCAGCCCTGTATTTTCACTCTTTATTGTAGATTTCACTCATGTATTCATTCAATAACCTAGAGGCTTATGCCAAGTATATAGAAAGTTGATCATTTCTGTACTATTGTCTCTTTTTTTAGTTGATTTGTTTTCCTTTAACATGTATATTGTTAAAATTCATAGTTTAAACACTATTCTATATGTGGCTCAAGAAATTCACATTTAATTGCAAATTCTATTTATTGTTTATATATATATATATATATATATAATTATTTGGAATTTTTTTAAGGAAACAATAATTCGCTGAAAGCGCAAAATGCATAAAAATGTATACACTTAATTGATTAGGAGGCATAAGAATGTATATATTTAATAGTCAATTTGCTAAGCATCAGTTTCTTATTTAAATTATTTATGTTTTTAATAAAATTTGGGCTGGAAATTTAGTTGAAACTATATTGAAAATTGAAACTAACGCTGTATTTTTTATTTTTATTTTCATTTTCTCTCTCCTCGTTTCTTAGAGTGCGAAACCTCCAAACTCCGTTTCTCGTACCGTTTTCGTTTCTCGTTTCGTTTCCCGTTTCTCGTTTCTGGTAACATTGCTTAGAAGAACCTGTATTTCAGGTGACAAACTGTAATCAATACTTTTTCTTCCAGCAATAACTTCCAGGAGAAGAACGCCAAAGCTATAAACATCAGTTTTTGCAGATAATTGCCCCTGCATGGCATACTCTGGTGGCATGTACCCGCTGCATAATGAGGCCAAATATTAAGAATTGGGTAATGATACCCTATTTGCAAGTAGATCCTATAAAGTAAATCCCCAAATAAAGACGGAATAAATTACTATTACAATACTATCAATACTCGAAATCAAATCGGCATGGAGTAAAACATATTGAAATCTTACTAAGTTCCAGCAACAACTCTTGTGCTGACGTGAGTCTCCTCCTCAGGAAAAAGTCTCGCCAGGCCGAAATCTGCTATTTTAGGCTTTATTGCTCTGTCCAACAACACATTGCTTGCTTTAATGTCCCGATGAATAATCCTCAGTGGAGAATCCTGGTGAAGATAGAGAAGCCCGCGAGCTACTCCCATTATGATGTTGTAACGCTTTGGCCAATTAAGCTGGTTCCGTTTGGTTGGATCTGTATCCGTATATTCAGAACAATATTTACTTAGGATGACTGAATAAACTTTTGAAACGGTGATGTTTTCTATCTACATATATAAAAGGGGCTAGAAATAACTCACCGAATAAGATTTTATCAAGGCTCTTATTAGGTAAGTATTCATAAACAAGCAACCTTTCCGATCCCTCTGCACAACAACCCAGTAAATTCACAAGATTTCGATGTTGAACTTTGGCCAAAAATTTAACTTCGTTCATAAATTCTTTTCTTCCTTGCGTAGATCTCAAGGACAGCTTTTTCACGGCTATTTCTTTTCCATCGAGAGTGGTTCCCTGAAACATTCAAACAAAAGATCATGATGAAAATTTTGTAACGGATTTCAGATTTCCAACCTTCAATGGTGCAATCAGAGCAGTCCGCATAATATAATAATTTAAGATTATAAAAACAGAGAAGGTTCCTTAGCTCATTTACCTTATATACAGGACCAAATCCTCCCTGTCCGAGCTTGTTATCATCATGAAAGTTTTTTGTAGCAGCGACTAATGTTCCCATTGTAAATATTATCTGTCGGTCGTGCCCGATGAGTGTGCCTTCTTCTAGTTGTTCATCATCTACATCATGAAAATAAAGACCCACATTAAAAAACATATATTGAACAAAAAATGAAGTTTATCTGTTTCAGGAAGATCTCTGACAAGCAACATCACTCATTTGATATGCTTGAAAATATATAAAACAAAAGCAAAATATAATTTTGTTATTATTTTAATGTTAAAATTATTTTAATAATACTAATATACTAATTTCAGTTCAAATTCTATCTCACAGTCTGAGAAAGTGTTTTTAATTTTTTTAACAAGCACTTCTGAATTTAAAATTAAAGTAAATTATATTGAAATCTCATTTAACTCTAATAATAATCTAATAGAGATATCTTTTCCAGTGCCACAAGGACTTGGTGACTCTGAAGGATGCAGGGGAACTCCAACACAACAGAATACCAAAACGAAATCAGACAGCGAGAACAGAATAGAGAAAATCAGAGAAAGTAAGAACAGAATAAATCGGCAATATGCTACAACATACCAACATATACATATATGAACTTCACATAATTCTCCGGAGATTTGTAACACTTTATCACATAGCTAAAACCATTAAAAAAAATAGATTTATACGCTTGCAGTTAGTGGGCCAAATTATTGGGCTAAGAGGCGCTGGCCAACTTAATAGAGTAGAAATGTTTAATATTTTTATATAAATATAAAAAATAAAAAATGATAAAAAAAATTAATATAATATAATGTAAATATTTTAATTTTTTTTTTTAAATTAAAAATAACAAAATAAAAATGACTTATGTTATTGGTTCATGGTAGTGAGAACTCATGTGGAATATAGTTTATTTAAAGGAGGAAATTAAACTAGGTTAAATTTATCTTAACTTCAGATCTACTAAATTTTTTAGAGGGATCAAATTTCGATGCAAACCTTTTTTAAAGTCAAAAGAGATTTGATCCCTCTTATTTGGTAGATCTGGAGTGAAGATAGATGTAAGATAATTATAGATTGTTAAGGAATTTAGACTTCTGTGATCCATAACATTGTTTAGAAAATCTTCGGCAAAATCACATAATCAATCTTTTGTCGACGCGTTTCGAACCAACCAGTGTGATTCATCGTCAGGACAAGTTGACGATGAACCACACTGGTTGGTTCGAAACGCGTCGACAAAAGATTGATTATGTGATTTTGCCGAAAATTTTCTAAACAATTATAGATTGGTTGTTTATTCCAATAGACTCCTCAACTATTTACTTATGTTTATGTATGTAACAGTGTCATAAATCTGAAAAACAGTTCCCATACAATACCATAGTCTATCTATTAGATGTTTAATAGTGTTTTTGGTATATTTTCCGGTCAAGGCAAAAATTTATCTTTATCGCAAATTAAATTATAAACTCTCCACGATCTAAACTTCGAGCCAAAATTTCCAAAAATACTAAATTCATAAAAACAAAGTTTAAACCAAATTTGACCTAACTTTCTAAAAACTCCAAAACCAACGCCTAATCAAACTCCATGCATTAAATTGGTATGCGTTGCTTATGAACGGTATATAAAGATATTTCTGAGTTCAAAATTCTATAGGATTAAAGTTTCCAAGTTCTTCATTCTCTCAAAGTTGATGGAGATTCAACGATATTTCTATAAAAGCGAAAGTTCCAAAACCACAGGAATTTTAAATCTATTTAAAATAATCTATAGCCTATATCGTTCAGGAATATTCTACAAAATCATAAAGACTGAAAACAAAATAATTATCCATCCGCTCTTTGTCTGTGTATGTAACGGTGTATAAATCTAAAGCGTAAGAGTAAATCAAACAGCGGGTTGAGAGTATGTGCTACTTGTCAATAACATGCAATACCTGTGAGTTTATATAATAATGTGGCAGTAAAATACCTTCGTATCCCCTTCGAACTATGGCATACTTCAGTCTTTTCCAAGTTGCGAACGCGCATACGATTAACAACAGAAAAAAACCACCCGCAACACCTAAAATTATGGGTGTTTTGTTTGAACGCTTGATTTGCCCACTAGTACTGGATGGTCTGTTCAGCTTCGGTGGTGTAATCGCTGGTCCTTCTGCAGGGGTATTACTGGATGGTGTGATCGGCTTCGGTGGTGTGTTACTGGATGGTGTGATCTGCTTCGGTGGTGTATTCACTGGTCTTTCGGCAGGAGTTAGTGAAAGTGCAGTCATATTAAAAAACAGATATATTTCATGACGAACTACGCAGCTTTGACTCCAATACTGAACTCCTTGATTTCCAGAAAAAGATGTGAATATTTTATTGATTGCGTAAGTTAGACATCTCGTGCAGTAGTCACTAGATATATCCCTGGTGCATTGGACCAGGCCGTAGATCGTTTGAAACGAGTCTACAGTTGTACCCAAAGCAGATTTCTTCTTTTCAGGTGCTGCTGCCCCTGATAAATTTCTTAACAGATTCTCAGCGGCTGTTTGAAAATCAGTCGGGAGAAAGACACCCGCCAAGACGCCGATGCTCTCAGCGAAAATAGACCCTACATGTGTGTCCAGTATTCCGGTGAAATTATAGTCTTCATAACGTAGGAAGCAGTGAAAGGGCCAGATACTACCACCACGGAACTTGGAACAATTTTGTTGAAGGTTAGTCGTTGCCAGTTCCCAACAAGTGTAGCACTGGTCGACTGTTAGGTCTTCCCGGCATTGGAAGAGGCCATATACTTGGTCAAGACGTTGGCCATAGGAAGAGATTTTAAACCCACTTTGGTTCGTACCTTGAACCAGGCTATACAATAACAAAATCAGATTGCTTTCGAACGTACTGCCCTCTGCATAGCTCGAGCTGTTGTTACACTTGTATGTCGGCATTTCCGGCATTTTTCCGTTGCAAATCTGTCCATTAAGAGTAATGATCAATGACGGGAATTTCTGGTTATTCCAAACAAAATACAGTGGAAAAATCCTCTGTTTCCACTGCTGAGAATTTTCTGATAAATTTTGAAACAACAAAAATATGAACAGAGAGAAATACTCTGTTTTCTGATAATTCAAAAACACAAGAACAGAGCATAAAATAATACTCTACTTTGCCTCAGGATCAAAAACTGATCAAAATAATACTTTGTTTTTGACGCAGAAAAAATACTGTGTTTTTAACTCAGAAAAACAGAAAAATTCGTTCTCTGGAAACGGTGTTGCAGCAACACAGTTTTTTTCAGTTGCTGTTCGTAGTGTTGCAGCAACGCTGTTCGTGGTGTTGCAGCAACGTAAAATTTTTCAGTTGTTGTTCGTGGTGTTGCAGCAACAGGAAATTTTGACGTCAAGTATTTTCGACTTACGAGAAATTTTTTGACAAAATAACTTTTGGTGAAACAACAACGTACAGAAAGAAATTTCTATTTATGAAAATAAACCAACACATAAAACTAAGTCTTCCTCACGTAGAGGGATCTTCACAAAAGATTATGGTTAAGAGCATCTTCCTCTTGACAGAGGGATTACAACAGGAACGCTTCAGTTTCAGAAAACAACTATCTCAGAAAATTTCAGCACTGCTGTGCAATAAAAAAAAAACTCTTGTTCTACACTGCTGTGTGCTCCCCTTTGCTCTCTATCTCTCTTTTTTCTATATTCTACTTCTGCTTCTGTTTCTATTTATAGTGCGGGAAAGGGTCTTCACCGCTTTAACTTGCTGATAAAGTTTGTGCTGCTCATGATTAACAGATTTGATCTTTTGCTGTATTTCTTGAGTCGGTTGTGCTGAAACCCAAGACTGATAAATGCTGCGTCGGCTCGAAGCTGGTTCTTTTTCTGTTTCAGTCGTTCTGCTCATTAATACACTTGCTGAAAAGTAACGGTGTGGCGCTGGATCTGATCTTCATCCTTTGGGAAACACAAAACTAATTAAAGAGTGAAAAGATGGTAATGGCGGTGATTAAAAATATCGGGAATATATGTGGGGCGTCGGATCAGGACAAATGAATAAAGTAAAATAGTTGCTGCTGCTGCACAGCAGTTGGAATTAATATTCCAACACTCCCCTTTTAATTTCAACTGCTGGGTTATCAGTCATACCCAGAAGTTTCCTTAAAAACTCAAAACTTTTCTGATCCAATGGCTTTGTCAGAATATCTGCAATCTGTTCCTGAGTCCTGCAATGTTGTAAAATGATTTCTCCATTGTTCACCAATTCTCTGATGTAGTGAAACTTTGTGTCTATGTGTTTTGTTCTCTTGTGGAATACAGAGTTCTTGGATAATGCAATAGCTGAGCTATTGTCACAAAAAATAACTGTTGCTGTTGCCTGCTCCTGGCATAAACTTCTCAACATTCTCCTCATCCAAACCGCTTGACATGCTACTGCTATAGCTGCCACATACTCTGCTTCTGCTGTAGACAATGCCACAATTGGCTGTTTCTTGGAAGCCCATGAAATGGCTCCTGAACCTATGTGAAAAATGTAACCAGATGTGCTTTTCCGGTCATCTACACTTCCAGCCCAATCACTATCTGTGTATCCAACTAAATCTGAACATTCTGAAATAGTATAAAATATGCCATACCTTTTTGTACCTTTAACATACCTCAGAATTCTCTTTGCTGCCTGCCAATGTGTTTCTTTTGGCTTCTCCATGAATCTGGAAATTAAACTAACAGCATACATTATGTCTGGCCTAGTTGCAGTCAAATACATGAGGCTGCCAACTATGCTCTTGTACACACTAGGGTCAAAATCTTTGTTGCTGTCCTCTTTGCTGAGTTTTAATCCCATCACTGTGGGAGTGATTGCTGCCTTGCTGTCCTGCATGTTAAATCTTCTCAACACTTCATTTACATATTTTGTCTGTGAAATAAAAATTCCATTTTTATTTTGATCTACTTCTATTCCTAAGAAGTATCTCAGCAAACCCATGTCAGTCATCTCAAATTCTTCTTTCATGACTGATTTGAAATTTTCAATGAGGTAGTCATCATTACCTGTAAAAATCACATCATCAACATATAACACAACAATTAAAATTTTACAGTCTTTTTCTTTGATGTAAACAGTGGGTTCTCCCTCACACTTCTCAAATCCGTTCTCCAGTAGATAGGAATCTATCCTACTGTACCACGCTCTTGGTGCTTGCTTCAATCCATAAAGAGCTTTCTTCAATCTGCAGACTTTGTGCTCTTGGCCTTTCTTCTCATAGCCTAGAGGTTGCTCGATGTAAACCTCTTCCATTAATACTCCATTCAAGAATGCTGACTTCACGTCCATTTGGTAAACTTTCCATTTGTTTTGTGCTGCTATGGACAGCACTGCTCTTACTGTTTCCATTCTTGCAACTGGTGTGAAAGTCTCCTCATAATCTCTCCCATATTGCTGCTTGTATCCCTTGACAACAAGTCTTGCCTTATGTCTTTCTATCTTGCCTTCAGCATTACTCTTGGTCTTGTAGACCCATTTAACTCCAATGACTTCTTTACCTTTTGGTAGATCAACTAAATCCCATGTCTTATTTCTTTCTATGGCATTCATCTCCTCATCCATAGCTTCTATCCATTTCTTATCTTTAATTGCATCTTCGAAATGAACAGGGTCATCAACATGACAATACAAGGCAAACAAAGAATTCATTCCTTCATCATAAATATCACTTAAATTTCTGAATTTCTTACCTCTTTCATTCGGTGTGCAAGTGCTTGTAGATGCACTTGAATTTCCTCCTTGTGGTGTGCTTGGAGAAGCACTCTCATTTCTCCTCAAGGGTGTGTCTTGTTGTTCTATTGTTGGCACTTCTGTTTGGGGATGTGTTTCAGCCAACTCCTCATCATCATCATCATGAGACAAACAGTTTTTAACATTAACTGTTTTCTCTATGCTTCCATCCCAAGCTTCCTCTTCAATAAATTGAACATCTCTGCTCACAAAAAACTTCTTGGTGGATGGGATATATAACCTGTAAGCTTTGGATTCTTCACTGTATCCAATGAAAATACATTTCTCCCATTTGCTGTCCAATTTCTTCCTTAGCTGATCTGGAATGTGTGCATAAGCCACACAACCAAAAACTTTCATGTGGGTGACTCCTTGCTTTCTCCTACTCCATGCTTCTTCTGGCACTTTGTTCATCACTGCTTTTGTAGGACATCTATTCAAAATATATACTGCACAGTGTACAGCTTCAGCCCAATAATCGTTTGGCAAATGCTTTGCCTTCAACATGCTCCTCGCCATATCCATGATTGTTCTGTTTTTTCTTTCAGCAACTCCATTTTGCTGCGGGGTGTACCTTGCTGTAAATTGCTTATGAATTCCATTTTCTCTGCAAAAACGTAAAAATTCTTTGGAGATATACTCACCTCCTCTGTCAGTTCTCAAAACCTTGATACGCAGCCCACTTTGATTTTCTACAAGTGCTTTGAAATTTTGGAATTTTTCAAACACTTCACTCTTATTCTTCAGAAAATAAACCCAAGTCTTTCTGGTAAAGTCATCAATAAATGTTAGAAAATATTGGCTGTCTGCAAGTGATGGAGCTTGCATCGGTCCACATAAATCTGAGTGGACAATTTCTAAAGGTGCTTTTGCCCTTATGCTTTTCCCAGTTGGAAAACTTTCTCTGTGTTGTTTTCCCAATACACAACCTTCACAAAGGCGTCTGGCTTTTCTATCAATGGTAATCCTCTTACCATTCCTTTTCTACTCAACAGATTAAGACCTCCAAAGTTGAGACATCTAAATCTCAAATGCCACAACCAATTTTCATCCTTTGGTACACTTTGGAGAGCCTCTTGTGTCACTGCTGCAATTACTTCTTTATTTTTCAGATCTGCCCTTATTCTGAGAGGGAACATCATGTTCCTTGTCATCTTCACTTCAGCAATACAATGTTTGCTGGGTAATCTGTCCATGATGGTGCATACATCATTCTCAAAGAAAACATTGTAACCCTTCTGAACAAGCTGTCCAATACTCAAGAGATTACACTTCATTCCAGGAACATAATAAACATCTGCTATGGTTTTCTTTTCACCTTTCTTTGTAAATATTTTAACTTCTCATTTTCCCATAACAGAAATTTTACTATCAGTCCCAACTGTGACTTGTGACTGCACACTCTGATCTAAAGCAGAAAACAGGGCTATGTTTTCTGTCATATGGTTGCTGCAACCAGAATCTAGAAACCATATATCTTCACTGTTTGTTTCAGCCATATTACAAACTAACAACACATTATCTTGACTGATATTTTCTCTAGTGATATTTGCACTAGATCTATTACTCATATCATGCTGCTTTTTCCTACATTCATTTGCATAGTGACCATATTATTTACAATAATAACATTGGACATTGGATTTTTCATACCTTTGTCCTTGAGCATGATGTTGTCCACTTTGCTGACTGCTTCCATGGCCTTGGTTCTGATTTGGATTGCTGCCTCTTCCTTGAACGTTTGCTGGACTGTTTCTTCCGCCTCTGTATTGGGTTCTTCCTCTTCCTCTCTTGTTTCCTCTGCCTTGACCTCTTCCTCTTCCAAATGACATCTGGGTCTTGAAGGCTTGCTCTAGAGATGAGTTTTCACTTCTACTCAACCTCTGCTCATGAGTTATCAGTGATGCATGAAGTTCATCAACTGAAAAATTTGAGAGATCCTTTGTCTCTTCTATGGTGGTGACAATCACATCAAACTTTGAGGGTAGGCACCTCAATAGTTTCTCCACAATCCTCCTTTCTTCAAGAGTTTCTCCATGAGTCCTTATCTGTGTGACCAAACCAATTGCTTGTGTGAAGAATGAGTCAATATTGTCTGACTCTTTCATACGCAGGTTCTCAAAATCTTTCCTCAGCAACTATAGTTTTGCTGTCTTCACTTTCTCCATGCCTTGATAGGCTGTCTTGAGAGTTTGCCATGCTTCTCTGGATGTATTGGTTGCTGCTATCCTCGGAAACACACTCTCATGGACTGCTTGATATAAAAATACTAGGGCTTTTGAGTCCTTCTTCTTATTGCTCTTCAACAACTCTTTCTCTGCCTGAGTTAATCCAATAAACTCTTCTTCATTTGCTGGTTCTTCAAATCCATATTCAACAAGTTCCCATAAATCATGTGAGGCAAACACGGCTTTCATAGTTATTGCCCAGTAGTCATAATTTTTCCCATTGAACTGTGGGAGCTGGGTATTAAACATACCCACGCTGGTGCTTGCCATTTTTGCAATACTTGACTGTAAAAAAAATCACTTAATTGTCTTCAGCAGCTACACAAAAACTAATCTGAAAAATACCTTGACAGCGTTTCCGCTTTGCTGTGTAATTTGCTGCAGCAACAAATCTTCTTTCAGCTTCTTTGATGTCTTCAAAGAGCCCGGACAAGCTCTGATACCATGACGGGAATTTCTGGTTATTCCAAACAAAATACAGTGGAAAAATCCTCTGTTTCCACTGCTGAGAATTTTCTGATAAATTCTAAAACAACAAAAATATGAACAGAGAGCAATACTCTGCTTTCTGATAATTCAAAAACACAAGAACAGAGCATAAAATAATACTCTACTTTGCCTCAGGATCAAAAACTGATCAAAATAATACTTTGTCTTTGACGCAGAAAAAATACTGTGTTTTTAACTCAGAAAAACAGAAAAATTCGTTCTCTGGAAACGGTGTTGCAGCAACACAGTTTTTTTCAGTTGCTGTTCGTAGTGTTGCAGCAACGTTGTTCGTGGTGTTGCAGCAACGTAAAAATTTTCGCTTGTTGTTCGTGGTGTTGCAGCAACAGTAAATTTTGACGTCAAGTATTTTTCGACTTACGAGAAATTTTTTGACAAAATAACTTTTGGTGAAACAGCAACGTACAGAAAGAAATTTCTATTTATGAAAATAAACCAACACATAAAACTAAGTCTTCCTCACGTAGAGGGATCTTCACAAAAGATTATGCTTAAGAGCATCTTCCTCTTGACAGAGGGATTACAACAAGAACGCTTCAGTACCAGAAAACAACTATCTCAGAAAATTTCAGCACTGCTGTGCAATAAAAAAAAAACTCTTGTTCTACACTGCTGTGTGCTCCGCTTTGCTCTCTATCTCTCTTTTTTCTATATTATACTTCTGTTTCTGTTTCTATTTATAGTGCGGGAAAGGGTCTTCACCGCTTTAACTTGCTGATAAAGTTTGTGCTGCTCATGATTAACAGATTTGATCTTTTGCTGTATTTCTTGAGTCGGTTGTGCTGAAACCCAAGACTGATAAATGCTGCGTCGGCTCGAGGCTGGTTCTTTTTCTGTTTCAGCCGTTCTGCTCATTAATACGCTTGCTGAAAAGTAACGGTGTGGTGCTGGATCTGATCTTCATCCTTTGGGAAACACAAAACTAATTAAAGAGTGAAAAGATGGTAATGGCGGTGATTAAAAATATCGGGAATATATGTGGGGCGCCGGATCAGGACAAATGAATAAAGTAAAATAGCTGCTGCTGCTGCACAGCAGTTGGAATTAATATTCCAACAATCAACACCGGAACAAAAATAATAATTTGGGCAATGAAGAGAGAGTATGCAGAACCCCTTCCATGGAGGTTCATATTCATTAGGATTCTGTTCGCCATCTGACAGCGAAGAATGTGCAGTGTATAGAGAGAGCAGGAGTGGTACAATTTTATTCAATTCTGTTAACATGGTTAATCAATATATCAACATCATATTCCTTTCGACCACACGGTATAGATGGACTAATTGTACTTGGTCCACACGGTATGGTTGGAACGTGGAAGCATACCACGAGTCAAACTTTAGACTTTTGGCAATTTTGGATGTTACGCAGAAAACAAGGCTCCTACTATTTTGGATAATGGTGGACTCATCAACTCTATTTTGAATGGACCCAATTATGTTGGGTCCGCACTTAACTGCCTCCACTGGTTTTTAAATTTATTTTAAAGGTTCGTTAGCTTAAATATATTACTTGTATTTTTAGTTTAAATATAATTTAATTAAATGAAAGGTTATTAAAAACCAATTTTATTATAAAAATAAAATAATTAATAAAATATTGTATTATTTAATGTGATGATTAAAAATTATAATTAATATTGTTTATATATATATATATGGAACACGTATACCAAGCTAAATGTTGGGCAAAAATATAGGGATGAAGATGACTTGTGATTAATTAATGGCTATGAAAATTGGCAAAGGCTTTGGAAAGGCAAAGTGGTATTAATTGGCATTTTATCTATGAAAATAATGGAAATTAGGAGAATAGGAAAATGAAAGGTCATAGGTTGCATGTGAGGAGGAAAATGAAGAAAAATAATGGAAAATTGAATAAATTAGAGGCTTTATTAATAAAAAGGTATAAGGATCAATTTGTAGCTTTTTGTCCGTTCAATTTTGGAGCTCTCATTTAATACTCTCTCTCTCTCTCTCATACTCTTGGACACTTAGAGTTGTTGGAATATCTAATTCCTACTTGTCTCAGTTGTGATTCTTACTAAGTAAAGGAGTCTGTTCCTAGTAGTTAGGATCTATTTCCTACATTGGTGTGTGGTTGAGATATTCCCTCAACCAACAGATTGTGTGTCCAAGATAGTCTACCTATCTTGAGACAACACTTCTTGTATATATGTAATTGCATTTGATTAATAAAGTAATCTGGATTCTCATATTTTAATGGTATCAGAGCCTTGCGGGCCCGGCCCCTGGTGGGCTTGGCCCCTCTTGGGCCGAGGAAATAAAAGAGTTTTTTTTAGTGTTTAGTTTTTCCATCGTCAAGAGACTCTAGATTTGGATTCGGTCTCTAGATTTGTATTCGGGCAAATCTCTGATTTCTGTGTTTGTGAAGCCTTTCGATGGCGTAGTTTGGGACGCTGAGCAGGCGAGCAAGCTACGGGTCAAGCGGTGGCATAAGGAGAACCGTGGTGTGATAGATTTTGCGCACTACCTGGTGCATAGTGTGTTATTGTTCGCGTGAAGGTGTCGAATCTACGTGGGAGACGGATCTAAGTGTGAAATCGCATTGTAGCAGTGGTGACAGAGTGCTGAGAAATGTTGTGTTGATGAGTTGAAATGAAGTGATGTGCGAAGTGAATGTTGCTTCCAGATGAGGTATCTACTGTGTGGAGAAGACTGCGAGAAGAGAGGATGTGTTGCGGTATTGGGTACTATAGAGATGACACTGTTGTGAGTGTGGTGAGGCGCTGCCACTATTGCCTTCTTCCTGTCTAGTGGATTGCCTGTGTGGTTGAGTGACCTGTGGAGCGCAGAACTAGATCATGTTGGAAAATCGGCGAACTGAGGTAGATGTAGGAGTTGGAATAGATTTAGTTGCAAATTACCATGGCTTTCCCTGCATCGATCATGTCCTGTGGCAAACCCACTGTGAGCGTCTTCTTCGTCTTACTTTTGTTGATGATGACAGAGAGAATCAAAGGAGATCCAGAAGCATTGCAGGACTTCTGCGTGGCAGACAACAAGGATTCTGTTTTTATAAATGGACAGCCTTGCCTCAATCCCAATGAAGCTTCTGCTAAAGATTTCATGACACCAGACCTACGCAATCCAAGGAACATATCAGCAAACTCCTTCGAAGTGAGCACCATTACTGCTAGTTCACTCAACATGCCAAGCCTCAACATGCTCGGATTGATCATCCTGTGCGCAGATATTGGTATTGGAGGGCTATTTCCTCCTCATATTCATACTAGAGCCACCGAAATTGTGTACATAGTGGAAGGGAACTGTGTCAAATTCTTGCCTTAGAGCATGATAAACATGCTCAAGCTGCTCTCTCTTCCAGTCAAATCAGGTCTCCATCTATGGGAAGAAGACCATCTTGGAATTTCTTTGAAAGAGGTGATTTTGTGCATAGCTTAATAGGTATGGCCAGTCTATTGGAGCTATGACAATATGTTGATATGAGAGTAAAAATTTTATTTTATTTTGTCATTGGAATAATGAATTAAATTATTGCACCTTATTGAGGCTAGCTAGCTTAATTTAGGTAAGGTTATTTTGTTAGAATTCGTGACTCTAACAAATGACAGGTCAAGCATGGAGTTCAAATATTTAATTGACAAAGACAAATATGCCCAAGATGTGATCAAGAGTTTCCTTAGAGCACTCTTGGAGGAGTATGGCATACTTGGGATTTAGAGCAAGAAGGCAAAGAAGAGCAGGAAAGCGCAATAGGAAATTGGAAAAAACAGCTACCACGAGTTTTTCTTGTAGTTACCGAGTTGCATGTATGATTTCCTTGCTAGCTTTTGGCATACATGGCACATGCATGTGGTTTCTTGGTTATGATCTGTCATTGGCATGAAGGATTGCCTAGATTGACAGTGGTTTTTCCTAACCTTGCCATTTCTTGGATAACCATGGTGTTGTGGGTGCCTTTCCTTTTATTTTTTGGTTGGTTCTCATGTTCTTTATGGTTGTGGGTTGAGTTACTAGTTCTTGGAAGCCTTGGTTGGAAAAACGCTCTATAAGCCCTATAATAGCATGGGTTGAGTTGCTAGTCCTAGAAGCCTTGGTTGGACAAACACTCTGGAAGCCCTTGGTAGGTTGAGTTACTAGTCTTGGAAGCCTTGGTTGGACAAACACTTTGGAAGCCCGGAAGCAGCTATGGGTTGAGTTACTAGTCCTAGAAGCCCTGGTTGGAACAAACGTTCTATAGCCCTGGACAACTTGGGTAGAGACCGATCTAGTGATAGTTAGTGATCTCTGGTCGTGAGGTGGAATCAATGGTTGAGGGTTGAGGTGGTTTGGCATCTGGAAGCTCTGGTTTGGTTTTGTTTTATTTGTTTCATGAGATCCTACATTCATGCTTGGAATATGACGTGGGGGTGATTGGATGAAAGAAAAATTGGCTCAACTAATCTATGGCCGGGTGGTTTGTGGAAGTCCCAAAACTGGTTGGTTTATGCATTCATTAATAAGAGTTCCTTCTCCTTGGTATTTCAACTGTAAATGTGATCGTTCATATATTATTCTTATGGCTGATATATCCTTGTTATTTATGTTGGTTATATGCTGGTTATGAATATTTTTATGACAGACTTGATGTATGACTCTCATCATGTTCTGATTAACAAAAGAATGAAAAATGAATATATGACCTAATAGATGATAATGCATTTATTGTGATAAGGCATCAATGATTCCTTACGAATCTCATATAATTATGCGACCCCTATGCTCAGATTTGTTGTTATGACTTGTAGATTACATATTTGTGATATGTTTGATGAAATGTTTGCAATGGCTAGTAGGGGTCCAGTCAAGTCATTGATCAAATGTTTGCATTAGTAATATTGTTTCAATTTTATTTATCATTTATGACGTTATGAGCAGTGGCCTGAGTTCTGGCCTTCAAAAAGTGGCACAAAATCCGATATTGTTGGCTCATAACTAGCTGAAAAAGTCCACAATTGTTGGCATGCCTTGTTGTGGGAGCGACTAAAAGACCTAAGTCGCATGCATGGCTTGTCATTGGAGCAGCTGGGGGTCCAGATCAATGAAATGTCAAGTTGTTTCAGGGGTTGTCACCTAGAAGGGTTGGTTGGCTCCTGAAGGTTCTGTAGCATGTGTGGAGGGACAAAACGGTTTTGTCTTATCAATTCCACTTCCTTAATTGTACATGGGCATTTGAATCACATCATAGTAGCCTCTCATCACATGTTTACCCCAGTGGACTAGTTAAATTGGGTAAATGTGGAAGGAGGTTGTTATAGAGTGGTATAAGAGCATGGTTCATACCTTGGAACGGATGCGAGTTGTGTGTTGGTCATGCATGCATGTCAATTGCATATGTGTTCCTTATGCTTGTGGTTTATGTTCTTGTTGCATATGCATGACATTGGTCATAGTTGCAGTGGTGTTGCCATGTGAAAAGTTGATGGTGTTGTTGTTGGATGTGGTCATCATGAGCGCATGTATATTTTGCATTGGTCATGCATGCCAGTGTTTATATGTTATTGTGAATACATTGACATGCTGATATTTGTCGTGCATGAGATCATGGTATGTGTTTGGTATGGTCATGCATTGCTGACTGGATAATGGTTGAAACGACGATTAAATGTTTATATGATTATGTTTATATATGTATTGCGCTAATTTGGTTGATCTATCCTCCCCTAAACTAAAATAAGGTATGTTGGTTTGTTTATGATTTGGTTTAGCTGACATGATATACCTTGCAAGAAGAGAAAATTGAAGATGACTAGCAATATGGTAAACTACAGTTCACGAGATTCTCCCCATAAATCAGATGAGAAACATGGTGAGGTATATTCTCCTAACATAGCAGACACTTCAAGAAGTTTGAAGGAAAAAATAAGGAGTTACAAAGAATATAATGACCAAATCATTCAATCACACGAGAGACTTTCTAGGGCACATGAGAAACAAGCAAAGGTCAATGTGGTGATTCTTCAGGGCTTTTCAGACTTGCAAAGATGGGGACCACTTAGAATCAGTCATGGACATGAGGATAGGACTAATGGAACACATGGTAGCAGGTCACATGGTATGCACAGGTTGGATAGAGATGGCACAGTCAAAGATGGAAGATTCTTGGATACACCTGATAGACGAGGCAGTGGACATGGGATTTACTCTAGTTTTGGTTCAGACATGTATCATGGTCATAATATCTATCATCCTTATAAGATGAGTGACAAGGGATATTTTCCGAATGAGTTCAAGAAATAAAATCCACCTACATTTGATGGAGAAATGAAGAAGTCACAGGATGCCGAAGCATGGTTGCTTGGGATGAATAAGTTCTTCAGATTGCATGATTACTCAGAGAACATGAAGGCCAAAATAGTTACATTTAGTCTTAAAGTTAAAGCGGACATTTGGTCGGAAGATGTAAAGAATGTCAGAGGTATTCATGAAGGGGATTTGACTTCGAGTGAGTTCGAGAGACTATTTAGGAAGAATTTTCTATCAGAGAGATAATATGACGACAAGGAAAGAGAGTTTTATGAGTTGAATATGGGATCTATTTACCGATGAGGAGAAGGCCAAGATTCAAAAATTTATCAGTGGGTTGTCGATTGCATTCAAGGACATGATTGAGTTTGATGATCCTAGATCATTGGAGGAGGCCATCTGGAAGCTAAAGCATTGTTATGAACAAGTAAAGCGCAGATATGATACTAAGATGAACTGGAAATTTAATTTAAAGAATAAAGGAAAATGGGACAAGAAGCGAACAAGACCTCAAGATACAAGTAACAAAGAGAATGCGACACCGCATAAGAAGTTCAATGCATCTAATATAGGAAATGGATTTTAATTTGAGGAGCAGAACAAGGGTGCAGGTTGAAAGTGTTTATAGTGTTGGACTTATGGAGGAGAGAATCACAAGAGATATTGTCCACAACATCAGGGTGGTAGACCACAAATCTACAGTGCTCGGGAGGCACAAAGAGCGGGGAATGTTGGACAGAGTATTCCTAGGATTTATGTAGTGTTGGATAATAGGCAGGCATATCACCAAGCATCCATTATAAAGATGGAGTCCCCTTTATAAGATTTACATGCCCAAAATAAGAAACAGATTAGTCATGAGAATCTCATGATTCTCATGCTGATCAATATCGAGAGAGAATAGAAATTGTTACAACAGGTTCTAAATACAAGGGCTATTGTTGTTACATCATTTCTCAAAATCACAATTGCTTTGATTCCTTAACAGCCCATATATAATACAATATTTACGACAGATGTCCTGTGGAATAGTACCTATGGTCCTAGACAAGTGCGATGTAGTCAACATCCCGCGGTGTAACAACAATTCAAGGTGTAACAAAAATGCTTGAGGTGTAGCGAAAATTCGGGGTGTAACAGCAATGGTTTGAAACATCAAGTACTCAAAACCCCTTTGTGAATTATCACACCGATATTCATCCTTTGGCCGTGGACTTTGGAGCATCACCTGAAAGAAATAGAGCCAGAGAACTTTTTTCCATAATTTCCTCAGTTAGCCATCAAAAATATATCACCTCATTCATATTTAACAAAAATGGAAAAATAATATGTCATAGCAAAAATAGATTCTTATAACCGGGAAAAAGGTAATTATGATATAAAGTCCACAAGTTTAGAGGTGAAATGGTCAAGGATGGGGGGGAAAAGGTGTCCAAAATATGCACAAAACCTACACCCAACATCTCCCCCAAGCTGAAGTAATTGCATGTCCTCATGTAAAATACTTCAGAGCCTACTACTATACCTCATATGTAGTTCTATCAGATTATAAGCATTAGCAATGTCCACCTCAGTAGACCTATAGCCTTGAGTGGCCATCAGCTGATGTGGCCAAGATTCCTCCTCATAATCACACAGTTGATACTGAAGCTAGTACTCCCCCACTAGCAGCCAAATCAAAGGATACTTAAGCTTGAGCCCTATCCAAAAGGAACCCAATAGATCCACAATTCGAACATACTCTGGGACTCGTGCAATAGTAACCACGGAATTTTGAAAACCAAATGGGTCACTCTCCTGTATTCCTACACTACTCACCTTTGTTCATTTATGGCACCCTATTAGTGCACGACTCTTCATTTGCACAATAAGGTTGAGGCATAGCTTCACAATTTTTCTCCTATAGATGGCTACCTGTTCCTTGACATCTGGAATACTCAAAAATTTCCTAAAAGGTCGTCTTAGTTCTGCAGCCATACATGGTTCATCCTGGATCATTAATGTTGTCTTCTCTTCATTCGTGTCCGCTGACTTCATATCCATGTGCCATTCTATTTTATTTTTCATAAAAGAAATAAAGGCACACAACTGTAGATCACCCATGTAAGAAAGAACACACGCAACCATGTGCGTACTAGCATGTTCACAAATTATATTATGAAGGAAAAGCTCACAAAGAAATCTTTGATCATGGAAATCATAAGCACGAAAAACGTCCAAAAAGGTTCAGGTAGAATTACCCAAATACGGTCTATTTTCATAGACCACCTTCAACTGAAACAAGAAAAATCATTCCCACAGAAAAACTGGGTAGGATGGAGAGGGTCTTCTACACCCTAACAGATTTAGGCCAAGTTCATGCAGCTTATGTTTATCATTTGTTAAATCTTGAACCTGTTACTGCAACTGCTCTTCTTTCTTCTTTGTATCTGCCTCTTTTCCCCATCTTTCCCATTTTTCTGCCAATTCCTTCTCAGCTCATTTCTCCTTGAGTGAGTTTACTACTTTCTGGTGTGCCGCTAGCAAGATCACTCCTTCCTTCAACAAAAGTGCCTGTTGTTTCCACTTTTGCAACTCTAATGTCAATAAAACTTTCTCCGAACACCATCCTGCTTCAAGACCCTATGTTCCTTTGCATGCAATATCACTTGGGGATGTAACAACATCCCAAGGATTGAGATGCTCTATTTTGGTTGTTGGTTCTTGTGTTACAGCAACATCATTAATGGGTTCTTGTGTAGCAGTCTCTTCTTTTCATCCCTGGGTAGCTTCTGCCTCTACTGCTGGTTCTTGTGTAACAACAGTGTTGTCAGCAGGTTCTTGTGTATCTTCTCTTGGGTCGCTACCCATAGGATGCTTTGTTTTAGCTGTCGGTTCTTGTGTATCAGCACCATCATCAACAGGTTCTTGTGTAATAGATTCCTAGGGTTTGGTTTGAGTTTCCATCGAGATGGTGCTCGCAAAACAGACTTTGTATCCAGTTTTTGCTAGGTTTATGGTGCATTCCGCACACACAAGACCTCGTGTAGAATCCGCACTCATTTTTTCCACTACTTCTGCCAGGGTATCCAGGCCCGGGATCCTTGCTTCTACTTTACTTCCTTCTAATCGTTGCCTTAATTTTTCATTTTCTCCTTCTAAATTTTTTATTTTAAACCACAAAAATTGAGTCTCATCCTTACACGATAGAGGGTCTTCTTCCGAATGGGTTTTTCCCCTTCTTTCTGCTTCCCCGTGTCCTTCCTAAGTTCTTTTCTGGATGAAGGTGAAGGTTCTAGCCATTAACTAACTTTCACTCTTTTCTTGGGTATCCTTCTACCTATCGGCTTCTTCAATGATCTTTTCTTGATCCTACCCTCCGAATATTGGCCTCGTTCTCTAGTCTCCCTTGCTTCCTTTGGGGCGTCAGGGATTTCAGTTTGCCTCTTGTAGGAGGTCCTTGTCTTTCTACTCATAAATTCTTCCCAGCTTCTGCCTTGTCATTCCAATGCATCCAGTACAATCAATTTAATAAGACTATGATTGGTGACACAAGTTTATGGGTGTGCAGCAGTTTTTACAGCTGCAAACATGTGCCTGATGTTTTCTAACAAGAAATATGGAAGGTTAACCAGCTGCCTGTGCCGCAGGTGGTTTAGCAGTGCAAAATGGTAGTTAAACACGATCGTTGCCCTTCCTTCGTAGGTAATGTACTTGATAATGTACAAGGAAACATCTCCCCATGGCTGAGGGAGTGATGATCTGTCAATTCCCCTACCCTTCTTCTCCAATTGTTCCTCTCCTCGAAGGAATTATGCCTTAAGAGAGGGGTCATTGCTTTTTCTACATGTTATAGACATTTTTGTGCCCTACAACTCCAAGCATGAAATGTCCATAAACCAAGGGCTCCTAAGTCCCTAAAAGTGTTGTTCTAACCCCTAAAGGAACAAGGTCAACAGATTACAAGCTTCTCCCAAAAGTTATCCACCAGAAACTGCTCAGAATAGGTCAAAACAGGATCATTTCAGTTGCTCCACTGGCTAGGTGCATTGCATTGCACCTAAATACACTGTGAGGGTGCATTTCATTTCAAAAGTCCCTTCTGTGGGGTGCGATGGGCGAGAAATGACAAATGGCAGTGTCATTCCGCGAGGTGGAGAGACAATGGAAGCTTCCAGAATCTTCTCCTGTGACACTTGCCTCACTGAATTCAACCAAGGATGAGTAAGAGGCCTTCAGTCTCCAAGTGGAAGCAAGAACTGACAGAGAGAAGACACTAATCAAATCACAATCTGACTCATCCTCCTTACAGATATCTATATATGGATCCCTCATCCCAGAGATCCAGAGGCTGGAATTTTGCATATTGTAAGGAATTGTTGTTGGTTTTTTGAGACAAAGATCAGATTGTTGAGTGATCTATGCTTTGTTTAAGGTGAAGAGGGGCTTCTTTGCTGGGAGGTTGATGCTGGGTCAGGAACCACTGGTTGTAACTCCTCCTGGATCTTTTCTTGTTTATCAATAAAAACTATTTGAGTTTTCCTCCATGCTTTTGTATCATTGATGCTTGTTACATTTGTATGGTTAACTTAAATCTGATCCTAAGTTGTTTATGAATATAGATCCATGTCTTTGTATAGTGTTCTTCTTCTGTAATCTTACAGGTACTTTGTGAAGCTGGGAAAGTAAGGGAGCAGGTAGCTGGAGACTGTCAAAGAGGAGAGGGATTGGATCAAAGGATTAGCGCAAGACAAAGGTTGGTTCTTTCTATTCCTCTCTATCTATAGTTCATAAAGGAAATACAAAAGTAGTTTTTCTCTATTTGTTTCTAAGGCAGCTTTCACACCTTAGTTGGATAGAGCAGTTCTAAATAGACACTTTTCCCTGTAACAAAATTGCGACTCCGCTCGGGAGCTAATTAGTTTGTTTGTTTATCATTCTCTGTTTGTTTGTTTCATAAACTTATAAGTGGCATTCGAACTGCATTTGCCATAATAAATGCAAAGTAGACATCTGCTGCTTCAATCCATTCACTGGATCTGTTTATGATTTAAACAACTGATTCACAAACTATCTGATTGCCCTTGTGATAGCTCTTAGATCCTCCTTAGATCTACCCCTGATTTTTGAATTACTGATTGCTTTTTACTCGGCCAAAAACCAAAGACTGAACTGCAAACTGTTACCCGGAACCCGGACAGAGTCTCGTTTCTGGTCCAGCGCAGGTACTGTTAAGAGATCCTGAATTTCAGCGCACTTCCCGAAAGGGCAACCTACGCTGCATTTCAGATTCTCTGTGTTACAGGTGCGCTGATCAGACTAGCTCTGTGCAGCTGTGGTTCTTGTGCTTCATTCTTTCTAGTTCTATCTCTGAATTTTGCTGCCTGTGATCAGTATATGTCTGTTTGAAACCCCTTTTCCTTGTTGTTATTCTGCCTCCTTTGTACAAAAGAACTGTAGATGTTTTTGTGTGTTTGTTGAGTCATTTACAGTTCTCCTTAGCGAAAGTAGCGTAATCGTACTGTCGTCCTTTGATTTGAATCTGTCGTAAGTGTCGATTTCAATCGAAGGAAAGAGTTTGATTGCTGTTGATGTTTGATTATCTTGTTACTTTTGCTTTTGGTCTGAATTTGTGATTTTCTAGTGTAAAAAACGAGTATTCATTTCAAAATCGTAAGGTGTCGTAATCGTCTCTATCTTTTGATTTCGAAAAGAAGCTTGTTTGTGTTTGTCGCTTGAAAGCAAATTCAGATTTGTGCATCAACTTTCTTTTTAGCATCCATATACTAAGAAAGTCGAAAACAAATACATGCATGTGCATTTGCATATAGACAGTCTGTTTGGCTTGATTTAGGAAAGTGCATTTACAGTGTGCTCTTTGCTCTTTGTGAAAAGATTCTGTCTTTCTTTTCCCTAGTAGCTAGAATTTTCATTGCATAAAAGAGATAAAAAGTTTGTTTATCATCTTTAGATTGCATTTTAGGAATTACATCTACATCTCGTGGTGAACCCAAAAGGCAAACTTCATAAGCAAGATCAACTTAAAATAAATTGAATGAATCTAACAACGCTTTGGAACTTAACGCACAACATTTAGAGGTCTAGGCTAGAGACGTATTCTGGCGTCGTAAAGCCTGGTAACTATTGTCCTCACTGTTGGTTGGGTGATTCCTCTACTTTGAGATGATAAGTGCCAGTACGGACTTGTGCTCCCACGTATCGTCGAGTATATTTTGGTAGACCCCTATAGGCTTAAATCCTTTATCCATAGGAAGTCGTGTCTGCCGCCCTATCGATCACAATGCACTGAACACAACATTTGGGAAGATTGACTGTCGTACCGTAAAAAGTATTCTGCAGTTTTTGCGATTGGTTTGGTACTCCCTAATGGAAAAGGTCCATCTCAGCACTTCTCACTTCAGGCTCATTAAAAATCGAAGGAGACTAGAGTCATCTTTTGTTTTTTCTCGACTCTTAAAAACTGAGAAAACAAGTTGTGTCAAAGCGTCTAAAATTTATTTTAAACGGAATATTCATTACCCCTTTCCTACGTTGATCTTGGGTTGAGAAAATGGAGTCCACCAACCAAGGAATTCCCCTTGGAGGAAATCCTAGTCCCTTCTCCTCTTGGGGAGATGTTGGTGCACCCCATATGGCCACATTGTCGCTTCCAAGACTAACAATTGGTTTGCCTGTATGGCTCTTCTCAACCTCTGTCGTTCAGAACACCACTATTCCTGAACAATCGAATCAGCAATTAGACGAGTCCAGAGTTACCCACCAACCTTCTACTTCCTCTAATTCTTCCTCTCTTCCTTCCTCTTCGCTTGATGGGGCTACTAAAGCCAAAAGTCAAGTACCCAAGGAGAAGAAGGAAAAGAAGAAGAAAGAGAAGAAGAAGAAGGAGCCGAAAGCGAATGGGGGCAAACGAGTGTCGTCTAACGAAAATCCACACATTGCACCGACTAGGCCTAAATCGCCATGTGTCATTTGCAAGGGAGACCACTATCACAGAGATTGTCCTTGCATCCACAGGATCTTAAGGGACTGGTCTCCCCGTTTGCACAACCCCGTGTCGTCAACCTCTGATGATCATGTTGAAAACACACCGTCAACTAGTGAAAGTGAAGCCTCAGGACAAAAAGGAAAATATAGATTTCCTTGCAAACTGTTCGAAGGCGATAATGCCGTCCACCGTTGTCCCTTCTTAGATGAGGCTAAAAGAGTTTTGGACGATCGTCCGGTTTCACCGTCACGACTTCCTCCTGGATATAAAAACTCTTGCCGAGTCCGTCACCAGTTGAAAATCCAGCTGGCCCGCTCAGGTGGTCGGCTGAAGCACCTATCACTGAAGATAAACCATCTGAATCCATACCAGACGAAAGTAAAAAGGTCGAGGCGGCAGTTGACCCGGTCTTGCCTTCAGAGGTTTCATCTTCAGATGATACAGTCACCGAAGAGAACAACGATGACACCGTCCAAATTCTCTTCATAAACACAGACTCCAATGAACATGGGGGAAATTTACCTGTTCCTTTACCGCAGGAAGGAAGTTCGTCAAAGTCATACCCGGCCATCCATTCGGTCCCACCTCCAAGCAACCTAGTTGTCTCCTTCGACTGGAATCAACTAGGCAGACCCCGTTTACCAGCTAGTGTACCATTCCGAATTATTGTTCAAATATATAGAATGGTTATGGCTGGTACCATCATAGATGAGGGGGCTTCTGTGAGTATCCTTTCCTCAACTGCTTGGAAAGCACTTGGTTCGCCATCGCTTTTGCCTGAGATGAGAAATCTGACAGGCTTTGATAAAGGAACCAGTCGACCGTTAGGGATCCTTCCCAATGTGCCCATAACATTGAGAGGGAAAACCGTTCACATGAACGTGATGGTAGTTCAAGGACCCCTGGATTACAATCTACTCCTTGGATGAGACTATATTTATTGCATGGGAGCGATTGTCTCCTCACTCTTTAGAGTAATGTGTTTTCCGCATGAAGGAAGAGTGGTCAAGCTCGTAGACCAGCTTTCATTTCCCGGATCACGCAGAGCAAATAGTCATATACCAACCCTGAATGGTCTTTTCATGCAAGAAATGTCTCAATCTCCAGTCTATCCATCTGATGAGTGCAAGTGATTCGGGGGGACATGACTGAAACCCAGGGGGCATGCATCCTGGTCTACTTCGGCTGGAAAACTTCGGGTATAAGGTAGGTTTCCGCGAGAGAATATAACCTCTGTACTCCCGTCCGTGATTGGAAGGGGGAGTTGGACTGGAACAAGATCCTCTTGTCAAAGTTATGTTAGGGACGGTCACGCTATACCATCCGCTCACCTTTGTTTATTTCGGTAGACATCGCCAAAGAAGTGTTTTGTTTGCGCTGTGAATAGAAAAATCTTTGGGTAACCTGTAAGAGGTAGGCCTCTCTCGGTAAAACAAATGTTTTAACGGACTAAAGAAGGGGTAACCTTGAAACTCTGTTTTATACCTGGGGGCATGCAAACCTTTTGGAGTGCAAGCGAAGAGCGACTATTTATTTTTTAAATTTATAGGACCTCTAACCCCTTAAACTCGTAGGATTGGTCGTCTCCTAACTTGCATAAAGAAAGGATGTGGGGCAAAACTCTAAAAGTTGTCGTTTTATATGAGACATTCTTATCATACGACTGGATTAATCGAGCAGTTTTAGCACATAGTTCAAGCTCGTTAAAAAATAAACATAAGACATGAGCAAATGTTTCCACCCGCGTTTAAGCTCATTAAAAAATGAACTATTTCCTGGTACATAACCATTGTGAATGTAGTACTTCAGCCATTAAAGCCTTGGTCGTGTTTGCACCGTCACCTCCACTTTTTCATTGGCCGATCATTCACCTCCATTTGATTGTTTACCCATTTTGAGGAACAGCTGTGAAGAGTGATCTCACTAGCCATCCTTGTGACACTGTTGTGATTGGAAAATTCCAAACCTTACCTGGAATCAGCTGCTACGCATGTTATCATTCGTTCCTCAAAAGACGAGTCTCCTTTAAGCTCTTTCCAACTAACTCGTAAAATATGAAAAGATTGCCAAGTCCTTGGCCTTCCAGCTCGTTAAAGGGAGAGGAAGTGCTATCCCTCCTCTATATTTTAATCCTTTTGGACCTGAGGGATTATTACACAAAAATATTGAGCGCTTGTTTGTTCGGCTCGTTAAAAGTATCGAAAATTCATCCCTTCTGTATTGTTTTATACTTTTTCGAACTTAAGGGATTAGATGACGAAAAAGGAATTTTGGAGTTTCCTTTACTTTCCTTTTCAGACTCTCTAAAATTGAAAAGGACCGAGTTATCTTTTTCGTTAAACTCGTTAAAAAGATTAATAGCGACAAACTTGTCTTTAGACGAGAACGAGTTTCACTATCGCTAGGCTCGTTAAAACATAGCGATGGGTTTGCCCGAAGGGAAAATTATAGAACAAGCATATGTTATCCTCCTCAAGCTTGACAAAAATAAAGAGGTACTGCTCAGCAATGATTGGGAAAAATTGGGAAGAAAACTCAAAGAAACTTTATTGGTAGCAAGTCGCTCTTGAACATGACACTTCCACCCCGTGTCCGAGTCGGGTTGGGTTGTTTCATTCACCAGTCACATCACCATGGTCACGCCATACCATCCACATTTGGGGTTAATGCTACCAATCCATCACATCAGTGTCGCCGATATGTTCAAGAGAAGTCATCCAGAGAAGTCACCTTTGTCTCACCCACTACCATACATTATCCTCCATTCTTTCATGACCGCCACCCTAAACCTTATATCACCAGATCGTTTTCACCTCCATTAAAATCATTTGCTCCGTTCCGTGTCATTGATGTGGGATTCATTAAGGCCCTCCTGTGACGGATCACTTCTTGTCGACATCAGCTAATTATCCAAGAAGTTGATCTAGGAACAACCCATTCAGTACTTTGAAGCTTGCATGCCTCAATGGCAAGTTTCTCACTTCCGGCGACAGGTTTACATCAATGGCCTTCAACCGAAAGATTTTGCGTGGTGTTCGATGCCAAGTCCTTTATTCACACCACGTGAATTGTACTGCAGTACCTTGAGGGTCATTATCATTATCGGTGATTCCTCTCGTGCTTGTTAACGGTTTACATTAATGACCGTTAATGAAGCGATGTATTTCCATGTTCGACTTCAAAACATTTCTCACATGGATCGACTTGTACTTCGAGTGAAGGTCAGACGAGATTGAAGACCCCAGATCTAGTTTCATCCATCCGGGCTACGATATATATTCAGGGAAATAAAGACATTAAATGTACATCATTGCTGCATAGATAATCATCCACTCAAAAGGATGATGGCTCTACCAGAATCATCAGTCTACTCTCAGACGATTGTCTGTCCTATGTACATGAAAATGAATTTATAAAGCTGAGCATGGGAATGCCCGCCTCAGCTAGATCATGAAAACAGTATGAAGATAATGTATCGTATTGTATCTTATTACAGGTCTCCTCCCAGCATTGAAAGAACTTCGGATCCTCATAATAAAGCATTTCACCCGACACCAAAAGGTTAACGGCCTCATACTTTAGGGGGCAACTGTTATAGACATTTTTGTGCCCTACAACTCCAAGCATTAAATTTCCATAAACCAGGGGCTCCTAAGTCCCTAAAAGTGTTGTTCTAACCCCTAAAGGAGCAAGGTCAACAGATTACAAGCTTCTCCCAGAAGTTCTCCACCAGAAACTGCTCAGAATAGGTCAAAACAGGATCATTTCAGCTGCTCCACTGGCTAGGTGCGTTGCATTGCACCTAAATACACTGTGAGGGTGCATTTCATTTCAAAATTCCCTTCTGTGGGGTGCGATGGGTGAGAAATGGCAAATGTCAGTGTCATTTTGCGAGGTGGAGAGACAATGGAAGCTTCCAGAATCTTCTCCTGTGACACTTGCCTCACTGAATTCGACCAAGGATGAGTAAGGGGCCTTCAGTCTCCAAGTGGAAGCAAGAACTGAAAGAGAGAAGACACTAATCAAATCACAAGTTGACTCATCCTCCTTACAAATATCTATATATGGATCCCTCATCCCAGAGATCCAGACGCTGGAATTTTGCATATTGTAAGGAATTGATGTTGGTTTTTTGAGACAAAGATCAGATTGTTGAGTGATCTATGCTTTGTTTGAGGTGAAGAGGGGCTTCTTTGCTGGGAGGTTGATGCTGGGTCAGGAACCACTGGTTGTAACTCCTCCTGGATCTTTTCTTATTTATCAATAAAAACTATTTGAATTTTCCTCCATGCTTTTGTATCATTGATGCTTGTTACATTTGTATGGTTAACTTAAATCTGATCCTAATTTGTTTATGAATATAGATCCATGTCTTTGTATAGTGTTCTTCTTCTGTAATCTTACAGGTGCTTTGTGAAGCTAGGCAAGCAAGGGAGCAGGTAGCTGGAGACTGTCAAAGAAGAGAGGGATTGGATCAAAGGATTAGCGCAAGACAAAGGTTGGTTCTTTCTATTGCTCTCTATCTATAGTTCATAAAGGAAATACAAAAGTAGTTTTTCTCTGTTTGTTTCTAAGGCAGCTGTCACACCTTAGTGGGATAGAGCAGTTCTAAATAGACACTTTTCCCTGTAACACTACAGAACCACTGTTTCCCCATAGTCGATAGTGATGTCACACAGGAAATCACTTCTTCTAACACTTCTAGCTTTAACCCCCAAACTTCCATCTGGTTTTTATGCAAGTTTCGAGTGACTTCCATGACCACTGACTCCTTTGATCCCTTCAGTCGTTCGAAAAATTCAAACCAACCTGCTTCCTTAAATACTTGGCATGCCGCAGGGAAATTCTCCAATGCTTCAGTCGAATGGGTCTCTTGTCGAACTGCTACTCCTCCCATCTCTCTCCCACCACTCTGTACTATGCTCTTTCTCTAAGAATTTTGTATGAAGGTGCAATGCTTCGCTGAGGTTGATGTTAGGGTAGTGAAATAGGAAATAAAATGAGGATTTCGGGTAAGGGGGGATCGTACTGCACAAATTATGGTTTCATTATTGGCCTGAATCATGGAGATTTGGCATTAAATGCGTTTTAATTCTTGGCATGATCGAAATAAACTGATAATGATGAAAAAGTTTTAATAATGATTATCATATTTAAATTTGAGATCATAGGTTACGAAATAATTCATCCTCTCCCCCGAGTTTAATGTGATGTCCATCCTCGATCGTCTAAAGAGATACCATATTAATTTCCATGATTGTTAAACAGAGGGCAGAAGTGATATACCTTTGTATGATGTACCTGACGTGATGTGGCAAGAAAGGACTGGTAACAAGAATCAGTGATATAATTAATTCCAGCGATGATGTGCTAGTTGTATGAATTGCTCCCGCGGCATAACGCTGATGAATACTCTCTCTTTTTTATATTGTGGTTGATGATTTCACTGATGTGACTTCTTATAAGTTGACAGTTGTTACACATGTAACAAAAACCCAATTTCCATGCTATTTCTACAGTTGTTTCTTATTTACATGATTCTTTAAAATACTTACAAAAATAATTTACAAAGATAACAAACATATTCTAATAGAACTTGTAACAACAT
This sequence comes from Pinus tabuliformis, assembly GCA_031772625.1. Lineage (NCBI taxonomy): Eukaryota > Viridiplantae > Streptophyta > Pinopsida > Pinales > Pinaceae > Pinus > Pinus tabuliformis. Next base: position 177,052,379 of record CM062812.1, on the reverse strand, counting down.
AAAAATAGAATATGCATGAGTTACATAATGTTGTTACAGAGGAAAAAGAAATGTGCAACAACTGCCACATAGTGGTTTTCAACTGTCACAATCGGTCTTTTTGCGCCCCAGAAGAGGTTTTCACAGTCAGATTTTTATTTATATGTTTTTATTGCTCTCTTTTTTTTAGTTGTTGGGTGTAACAGCTGCCAACAGAAGCTGGTTTTCGGCTATTACACTTATTAGAGAATTAAGAAATTGGAAGCACAGGGGAATTATCCCCTGCCTTCGTAATTTGAAGGTCAGAATCCATGACAATGTTGATGAATGATTCCTTTGAAGCAGGTTTGTGATATAGCCAAAGATGGTGCCCATTAGCAAACAATGGTGGCATAGCACTGTCTTTGGTTACTAAATTTACAGTCCCATCGTCAAATACTGTGTCAACTTCATAAGGACCTAAACACCTAGTGCAAAGCTTCCCTTTAACATCCTTAAATCTTGAATCATATAATAGAGCCCAATATCCTTTTTGAAAATTCTTCTTTTTAATGAAGTTACCATGCCACCTAACTCTTTGTTGTTGGTCAATTTTTGTTTGATGAATGGTAGCTAATTGTTTCTCATTTAGTTCATTAACCTGATTCAACCGTTGTTTTTGTGCTGTTATCAGATCCAAATTTACTTGTAGTGTTGTTCTTAATGTCTTAATATCAAATTCTATAGGAAACATAGGATTTTTACCATACACTAATTCATATGGTGAGAACCCTGTAGTGTTCCTCCATGTAGTCCAGTATGTCCACAACGCTTCTGGAAGTTTATCAGCCTAATTTCTTCGATGGCTAGCTACGATCTTGGTAAGAATGCCCTCAATAACCTTGTTGGTGCTTTCTACTTGGCCATTTTCTTGCAGATGATAAGGCAAAGTGATTCTATGACAGATTTTGTATTTTTCAACCAGGTTCTAAATCAAATGAGATGTAAACTAGGGTCCTCCATCTGTCACTATTTCTCTGGGTACTCCAAAGCAGACAAAAATATCTTCAAACAAGAAGTATGAAACAACCTGCTCTGTAGCTTTGGTTAATGCTTTCGCCTCAACCCATTTTGTGACATATTCTGTACAGACCAAAATGTAGGATTTCTATTGAGATGATGGGTTAATTGGTCCTACAAAATCTAGGGCCCATTTCTCAAATGGTTCTAAGACTATTTGAGGTTGCAATGACATCTCATCTGATTGGAGTGGTTGACCCATTCTCTGGCAGTTGTCACATCCCTTCATGAATTTCTTAGCATCCTAGAATATTGTGGGCCAATAGTATCTCTTTGAGAGCGCCTTGTATCCTGTTCTCTTATCTGCAAAGTGTCCTCCACAAGGTTCCTCGTGACAAGCTCGAAGGATATCAAAAATTTCATCCTCCCTTACACAACGTCTGATCTGATGTTCTGGCCCAATGTGATAGGGATTTCCTTCTATCCATGAGTATCTAACACTTTGTTGGACAATACTTTTCTTTTCCTTGTAGTATAGGTGTTGGAGGAATTTTCCCGCAGCAAGATAAATAACTATGTCTGCATACCATGGTGAGTGAACTAAAATAGCAAAAATATATTCATCTGGAAAAGAATCTTCAATAGGCATGCTTTCACTACCAACATTCAGCCTAAAAAGAAAATCAGCGACCACATTATCTTTCCCAGGTTTATCTACGATAGTTATATCAAATTCATGTAACGGTAATAGCCACCATGTAATCCTACCATTAGTGACTGGTTTGTTCATAAAAAAATGAGTGTGTACAGAAACTTTATATTCTGTGATGTAGTGCCATAATTTATTGATGGCATGCAGTACTGCAAGGAATTCCTTGTCGGTCACTATGTAATTGAGTTTAGTTGGAGTCAAGGTTATCCTTATATAAGAAATGGCATATGGTTTCTTGTCCTCCAGCTAGCCCAAAACAGCTCCCACAATAGTATTAGATGCGTCTGTAGCTAGATGGAATGGCAGATTCCAGTTCGGACCCCGCAAAATAGGAGTTGTTGATACACAGTCTTTTAATTTCACAAAGGCCTGCTCACATTTTCCTGTCCATACAAACTCTATATCTTTCATAAGTAAATAAAATAAAGGAGATGCAATCTTTGAAAAAAATTCTATAAACCTCCTATAGTACCCTACAAGACCTAAGAAACTACGTACCTCTTTTTGTGTATTGGGGATTGGGATTTTCAATATTACCTCTATCTTAGCAGGGTCCACTTTAATCCCATCAGCTGAAATAAGATTTCCCAACACGATCTCGTCATTCATCATCATGTGACATTTCTCAGTACACAAAGAGACATTATTCATTCACATCGTTCTAATAGTTTTTCCAAATTAACTAATGTTGTTTCGAAGGCGTTCCCGTAGGGTGTAAAGTAATCCATGAAAAGTTCTAGATAGTCATTCAACAGATCCGAGAAAATTCTCATTATCACCCTTTTGAAAGTTGTTAGTGCATTACATAGTCCAAAAGGAAGAACCCTGTATGCAAAAGTTCCCCAAGGGCGGGTAAAGGTCGTTTTATCCTGGTCTTCTGAGGCTTCTGTATTTGGTTATACCCACTAAACCTGTCTAAGAATGAGAAAATTTTCTTTTCAGACAAGGTATCAAGGACCTCGTCTATAAATGGCAAGGGGAAATGGTCCTTTTTAGTGGCTTCGGTAAGTTCTCTATAATCCACACAGACCCTCCACTTGCCATTCTTTTTGGGGACAATGACAAGCGGAGATACCCATTGACTGTCAGAAATGGGATAAATGAAGTTGGCATTCAGGAGTTTCTGCAATTATTCTTTTACTACCTCCTTTAATGCAGGGTTCATGCGTCGTTGTGGTTGTCTCACTGGATTGCAACCATCCTTCAAATAGATGCGGTGAGTGCACAGGCTGGGATGGATACCCTTCATATCTGTATAATCCCATGCAAATGCCTTTTTGTACTTCTGTAACAGTTGTAACAACAATCTGTTCTGCTCAATAGTCAAGTTTGGATTGACATTAAGATATTTTCCTGGTTCTATTTCAATAGGATTGTTGTTAATACTTGGAGCGGTCTTCATCTGTTCAAGGCTCAAATCTTCTACAACATCTTCCTCCCTCGAGTCTTCAATGGAAGTAACAGAAAGTGAATTACTAATAAAACCACTTATGATATCATCTTCTGTTTCATTCTTAAAGTATTGTGCCTTCCCAAGGGTGAGAAATGGTTGTGAGAGGTCTGACTCAGGTTCAAATTCATCCCACAAGGAATTTCCTAAATCCGTATTTGGTTTGGTTAGGGGATAAAGACTAAGATTCTTGGTGGCCTAGCCATCAGAAATCATCATAGACCCCGACCTGCATCTTATGAATGCATCTGTAGTGGCTAGCCATGACCTTCCTAAGATTAAAGGATGCCCCCCTAGGTTTGATTTAGTTTGTAAAATAAGGAAGTTAGCAGGATATCGCCAAGAATATACTATAATCACTACATCTTCTAACATCCCCTCAGGTTTGACATGGGACCTATCTGCTAATTCCAACACTGTAGGTGTGTGTCTTAGTCTGTGTAACCCTAAGGTGATGAAGAGATATTTCATCATTACATTAATGGTTGCCGCTAAATCAATCAATGTATTGGTAATGGGCTTGTCATTGATGTAAACAATGATTGTAGGATTCCCTAGATCATTGTATTTGGTTATAAGGGGTTGATTAATCATCAACTCGGACAACTTTCCCATCACATGAATAGTAGCACAGTCCTTAGGCTTCCTTCCAGGTTTTTGAAAACACAAGCTCCTTACTGCTTTTGCATAAATAGGCACATCTCTGATAGCCTGTAGTAGAGGAATTTGTATGTGTAAGTTCCTCAACTCCCTAAGGAAATATGATTCCAGGTGTGAAGTCATACCAGTGTCTGCTAGCCTTCAAGGATATGGAGGGTACTTATTTGTTATAGTCAAATCGGTTGTTACAGGTGTATCATCTTTACTCAAACTAGTTGTTACAGGTGTTACAACGACTTCAAAATATATAGGACCCCCCGGGTGACTCACATTCTTCTTTGGTTATAACAGGGGAGATATTTGGGTTAGCCACTTTCCCTGAATGAAAATGGATTTCTTTATACCAGACAAGAGTCACATAATAAGTCTGAAAGGTAGTCAAAGGTTCAATGTTCTGGGCTACCTTATTGTTTGGGTTAGGGTTAGGTTGCATAGGTAATTGGGGTCGTATAGAAGGTGTAGCAATATATGTTTGAAGAGGTGGTAGTTGTAACTGTTGTTGTACTGGTATTATGGGGGGGCTGGACCTAGGGAATTTCCTCTCCAATTCTGAGTCCAAGGATATGGTTGTGATGGAGGGTATTGGAAAGGTGATGAGGGAGACCATTGATTCCAAGGTGAAGGATATTGTGTCGGAGGAGGGGTAGAGTACTGCCATGGAAATTGTTGAACATTATATGTATTATTCCATGGATTGAAAGAAGAGAAGTCTTGAGGCATACCTAGGGGTCATGGTTGCCATGGTTTCCTGGATCCGATGAAGTAGGAAGACTGAACCTCCTTGCTTGATTCCTTAAGCATGACTTTCAATATGGGAAGCTCTGCGAAATAACCTATGGAATGCTCTAGATCACAAATGTTACACAGGTTGATGTTGTTTACAATACATTCCTTCCGAGAATGATTGTCTTTGCATATAGGCAAGAACACGGCTAAAGCTGCATTAGCCTTGTCATGTGCTTTCTTCACTTGCGACGTTGTTATTTGAGTAGATAGGGTACTGAGAAGATCAATTTTAAGATTCTCGAACAAATTTTTGATTTCAGCCCTAGTCACACCACTGTTTGAAGATTTTTGTATCTTGGCAGAGCCATCTCGTATCATGCATCTCCCCTTCGATGATCCTCTAGAGAATATCAAACAAAGCTTTATTATATCGGGAAATGGTTCTTGAGATATGCCTTCCTTCCCTAGTAGATTCAGGGTATCAAGGAAATCGTCTCTCATTCCCCTTATGAATATGGTCTTTAAGATTTCTTGATCTAAGTCACTATGTTTAGATCACTGCAAATTGTAATGGAATCACTCCACATAGTCCTCCAAGATTTCTTCCTCCTTTTGTGTCATCCTAGATATTTCTTCCCTCAAATCCCTCATTCTGCAATAATCCTAATACTTAGATAGGAATGTCTCTTTCATGTCGCTCCACATCCAAATGGTAGCAGAGCCTAATCCCATGAACCATCTCAATGCTACTCCTTTTAGAGTAGCAAGGAATAATTTTAGCTTCTAAGCATATGAAATATAATCATAGCTCCTACATAAGACATCGAATTCAAACAAGAAGGTGTTAGGGTCTTCTACAGTCATTCCTTGAATAGATGGGAGAGATGATAAAGGAATGTTTTTCATGGGAGCCTTGCCTCCAATATCCTCTATTGGAAACTCAAAGGTGGTAATGGTGGCATTTTTTTAGTGTTGTTGTCATTGTTGTCCCCATTGTTGATCCTCCTGATCCTTGCTTTGACAGGTCTTCTTCAGACCATTTTGGTGATTATCTTGTGGGTGAAGATTTGTTAATTGATAGCTCATGATTCTTTAAGGTTGGTTGTTTCACTGTGCTGCTCAAATCAGGATATTGATAAGTCAATGAATGCTTTTCTGTCTCAGGTTGCTGGTGTTCCCCACTAGTTTCCCCTTAACCCTCAGTCCTAAGGTCCTGATTACTAGCCTTCCACTACTGATCCTAATTTGGATACTTATTTGGGAGTGGTTACACTAGTTTTAGGATGATATGGTCTGGAGACAAAGGAACCGAATGCTTCTATTCTTATTATGGGTGTAACAAATTTTTGTGGCCCTATTTTCCTTGCGTCCTGTTGTGCCCTACAACAACCCCCCATTTCATAACATTTTTATCACAAACAATTAACATATGAAATGGGTCCCTTTTAAAAAATTTAATTGGCATTAATGAATTTGTTCGAAAAAGGTATGATAATCAAATGAATTTGTTAACAAAAGCCTTTTTGAACAAATAATAAGCAATTTTTGGTTAAGTCCGAAAAAGCAATCGCAAGACCGTTTGCTACCTTGGTTCTTTCCGATGCGATATCGCTATCGGCCATCGGCGATAGCCAATGCACACACAGAAAAAGCACACATCTTTTCCCCGATGCGACACGATATCGGTGATCAAAAATCGGCGCTGCCTCTTATGAAAAGTCTTTTAAGCCTCGACCCGATGCGATATCTCTATCGGTAGTCGGCAGAATCCCATACATCTTCATAAGACGTTCAGATCTTTTTCCCGGTGCGATGTGATATCGCTATCGGTAGTCGGTAAATCAATTGATATGCATTTAGGGATTATGTTCGCGCGCTAATATGATACAATGTCGCAATCGGCATTCGCCAAGATCTCTCCCAAATGATAATGTCACTCACACTCCCGATGCGATGCGATGACGCTTAATGATGACCAGAACTCCTAAAAAAAAAGGTGATTATTTCAAAGCATTAAAGTTATATTTAAATCCGATTTGACAAAAGCACAAATTTCAAAATGCCGTTAAGTAAAGGGATAAGGTAATGCATGCGTATTTAAAGCTTTGCCCCTTCGAATTAACGAGCAATTACGATTAGACCTTTGAAGAAATCTATTGCACGCTTTAAGGGGTCATTCGGTTTAATAACTTAAGTAATGGTCATTTATGGAGCTGCAGGCTGTAAAATCACCATCATTGCATCTGCGGTGCCCTCTCAAATCATTAGATCCACAGCCACTTTTAGAATTAATCTCACCACGCTTCAAGTTATATATCTATCCCGTTATGGATCGTCATTGTTATTTCTTTGATTACGATTTCTCTTGCATTTGTGTAGAATTCAACCGAGAGAAGTCTGAATATGATGGGAAAGAAGTTCAAAAAGGTGGCAGGTTCTACTCCGACACCTGTCTCAGGCCAAGCTGCTATGGTTTCAAAGAAAGGCTTAATCTCAGATACTACATGCACTGGTCTTCCTGGTACTACATGGCAAGGTACATACAATTTGCTAGAAGCAGAACAACCAGAAAAGACAGTAACGGAGGCTAGTGTGGATGAACTAAGAAAGTCTGAGGCAACTCTTAAAGATTTGGCTGACTCCTTTCTGCACAGAATAGCAGCCAGAGAACAAGTCTTGCCTTATACTGATGTGGTACGTTGGGCAATTGAAGAAATTACTCTCACTGATAGAACCTTCCATACTAAGGATGGAAGGATTTTCGGTTCCTTCAAGCCTGATGACTTGAGACGGATGTATCATTTGCCTCAACCCGAGCTAGTCTATAATAGAGCCTTTTTGGAAAAATTCGCGAAGGAGAATGAATCGCCATCCGAACCTCTCCGAGATTGGAGGCAGAATCCAGCTAAACACAAGCATGATATGTCGGGTAAGTACTCCAATGCTTCTTTGGCTTCACCTTATTGCTACGCCGGGATTATGATGTGTAGATTGTGGGGATTTCATGACTCTGCAAATATTCATATTGATATGGTTCCTTTAATGGAAGCGGCCGTCAATAGTATAATCATGGATTGGGCCACTATTTTGTCTGATAAATTGGTCGTAGCTATTCGTGAGTTTAGGGCCAAAACCAGAGTCACTGAGAGAAAAATCCCACCCTTCTATTACTCTGCTTACATTATGGATACCCTTTGTTTTAATTATGAGTTTCCTGTCCTTGGTTGGAGATGGACAACCCATGACCCAACACCCATTCACTTGTACCATTGGAAATTGTGGAAACCCTCCCACAAAGACCATCTGTATCAAATTTTCAATGGTTTTATGGTTCCCGTTCACTATTCTATTTTTGACAGACCTATCCCTAGAATTTCCTATGAAGCTTCTTTTGATCTCCCAGCCGTAGCCCATTGGTTCGGCGAAGAGCATTTTACCTATATTAGAGTTTTTGGAAGCAAGGCTAGGCCACATGTCCTCCCCCTGTACGTCCCAGATAAACTGTTAGCCCGGGAAATCTCCTACCAGATTATGTCTGAGAGTGTCACACAAACTCTCAAGGAGGAGAAGAAGAGAGGATGGCCCTCTTTTCCTTTAAGAATTGGAGTTTATACGCTGCTGAATTACAAACATGCAGAAAAGGAAGCAGCAAAACTCCAATTGATATCCCTGGCTTCTATTCCAAACAGACTTTATGATCCAAAAAAGACTGCTTTCATTGCCTTGGAACAGGCCAAGCTGTCAAAGGTTGTTCATCAAGAAGACCAGTTTGACGACCTGTTCATGAGTGCCGATTCAATAAGCCAAGTCAGACAACTCGCTTCACTGAGATATGAAGATGTGGAGTTAACTGAATTTAATAAACTTAGAAAGCAAAGGTTGCAAACTTTGCCTCTAGATTTATTATCCACAACCCCAACATCTTCCTCAAGCGAGTCTGGTCAGCAGCAAATACACCTATCTCTTGTTACAACTAAAGAATATGATAGACAACAGGAGGAAAGGCAAAACAAGCTGCAAGCAGAGAAGCAAAGAAGAGAGCAGATAGAAAGGCAGCAAAAAGCACAAATTGAACAAGAGCAAAGAAAGCAAAAGGAGTTAGAAGAACAGAGGAAAAGAGAAGAAGAAGAGAAAGCAAAGAAAGAACTGGAAGATAGGCAGAAAAGGGAATTGGAGGAACAGCAGCAAAGAGCACAAGAGGAGCAACAGCGGAAGGCATTGGAGGAACAGCAGAGGATTGAACGGGAGAAAGAACAAAGTAAAGCTCACACAGAACAAAGTGAGCAAATCTCTACTGATCCTGAATTAATTAAAGAATGGAACCAATTCGATTCCATCATAAGTGGTAAGGAAGCCTCCAAAGACTCAGACGCCTCTAAGACTCCCAATACTACTTCTTCTCCGGTTCTAGAAGGAACCAGCGGCTCACCCATGGTACAGAATGTAGAGGTAATCACTCAAGACCCATCCGATCAAATTGATCTTCAGGTGGAGGAAATTCCTCCTCTAGACATTTTCTACAGCCCAAAGCATAGAGCCGTTGTAAGGCGCTCGAGGAAAAGGCGAAGGCTTGATCAACCTTCTATTTTGCCTGAGCAAACAATCACGGGCAATGTGGTCTGGAAGGGAGAATTGGATCCCTCTGAAGATCTGACAAAGCTATCGCAATTTGCGGGAGCTTATTCAGCGGCAACTATTGACAAAGCATCCGAAGTAAGTCTTCTTTTGAAGACTAAAGAGCATGAGATATACGCATTACAAGCAGAAGTGATAGAGGCAAGGAATAAGGCAGCGCAGGCAGAGGAACAATTGCTGGCCCAACAACAAGAGAATCATTTGTTAACCCAGCAAATTGAACAACTGAGGATAGACCAAAGTGACATTCAGAAAGCAAAAGAATTGTCAGAGGCATTATCCCAGTTGAAGGCATCGAATGAGCTGATGATACAAGCTAAAGACGAGCAAATAATTCAGCTATCAGCTCAGCTTGAAGGTATTAAGAGCGCCAAGAGTATCAATGATTTCAGAGCAGAGGCAACTCGAATAAACAGCGCACTGATATCTCAAATCAGGATCTTATGCCAACAACTTGTTGAAGCTGAATCACTGTGTGAAACATCTACAGCAGTGTGTGAACAAATCGAGAAAGCCAGAAGTAAGTTGGATCAGGCTGAAGACGATATAACAGAGTATATTGAATGGCAAGACACTCCAGAAGGGCAAGCCGCAAATTTCTCCCGAATCTGTGTAACATACAAGGACATACTCTTCATGGAATGGAACACACAGATGATGAAAGCAGAAAGAGCAGCCTCCAGATGCAAAATGATTGCCAGTAACATGATCAATCTAGTCAATGATACATTGTATCTGGCAAACATGATTTCACAATGCACACCTGGAAACATAACAACGGCAAACATGCTGGAGCACGGAATTACCCTGATCTGGAGAAACAAGGGCGGTTAATTACTGGAGTAAATACCTTGACCGCCGATGCATACTGGCTTTTCCTGATTAAACCACATTCTCAAAGGTCGGCTCTTAATTGTCTAACAGATGCTCTCCGATACCTGATTGCCGATATTCGAGATGCCACATATGATGCACAGCTGACTTCACGCCTCAATACTCCACCAGAAGTAGAGCCAATGCTGGCGATATGTCAGCAAAGGAGTAAAGGCAAAGAGACCTCTGACTGAAGCATCGCCGCCGACTGCCGAATCACCAAAATGCAAAATGATATTTGTTAATGCCGATTTAGTTGTTTTTCAGTTTTAGATATTTTAGATTAGCATAGTATTTATAGACCCTTTCATTGTTTTGGAAAGGGTCGTAAAATTTTGTAAAAGACTTAAAGGCTGAAGTTTGCACTATTGTGCTTCAGTCTATATTCTTTTTTAAACTCGACCACTGGTTCTTAATTTTACTTGGAAAGCTGTTTTAAGTAAATTGTGCACTATTGTCGTTTGCTTGGAATGCTTTCTGGTCTGAAGGAAGAACCGCGACATAGCGATTAATATATTGGATTGATCAAACAGCTTGCATGGTACTATTATCTGTATCTGTTCTCTTTTCTATTATATGAATTGCTGTGTTATTACTTTTGCTATTGTTGATTACATGTATGCAATATAACAGCAAGTCTGCATTTCATATCACTATTGAATGTTTTGTGATTTGTTATCTCTTTTAATCATGCGCGTAACAATGATATAAATGACTGAGTGCAGTAATTCGCTATTATCGCTCTGCATAACTACTTATGCAGAGCAATCTTAAATGATTTAAACATTTATGCTTATTGTTAGTGTCATCTATATGCCTGCCAGTAAGCCTAAATTATCAAACGTTGTATTCAAATGAATCGATAAGTCCCGGGATTAGCTTATAGTTATTATATTTCTTTTGTAGTTTAGTTATTTATTTATTATCACCTTATATCGTAAATCATTCATCCATCCCGTTTACTTATAATCTTTGGGAAACTGGTCCCATTATCCCCAGTCGGAGCCACTATTCCAAACGGAAAAGGAGCTGCACTAAGTTCCGGACCGGGTGGTTTCCCCGATGTTGTTGCAACGAATTTCGGGGCATCAACATTTTTGGCGCTAGAAGGAGGGCTTCGACTGTGAATGGCAAGTAGGTCCAAATCTGCAAACCATTCTAAGAGTAATTCTCCCTCCAAATCCTCTTCCCCTTCTCAATCACATGCTGGTTCTCCGGCACACAATCGAGAAAAAGAGGAATCAACCACCACTGCTCATACCCATCATATTTCAGAACATTTAAGTCTTGAATCCCCTGAAGTTCAGTCTCTTATCCATAAACTTCAGAGCTTCTCGATTTCACCTCAGAAATCTGAAGTATCACAAAGCAGTGTGACCTCGCAGTTAAACTTATCCCATCCACTTACCAGACTTCAGAGCGAAAAACTCGGTATTGAACCTACTGAGTTCCCTTTACCGAAAAGGAAAAAGGCTAAGAAGATTACTGAAGTATCTGATAGTGAAGATCTTTCTTCCATATCTTCCATCTCAACTCCTCCTCTGCGAAGTCAACCATCCACTCCTCCGTTACACATTGTTGTTCATCAGGGAATAAGTACTACAGCATCTCAAGCTACTCTCTCTCCAACAACTTCTTCTCCTCAGTCATCTGGAATACCAATAGTAGTAACAACTATTATCGCCAGCATAATGGCAGATCCATGGACTACGCCAGGTGCAGTCAATATGCCCGGACCATTACATGATCTACCTGATGCTCCCGAAAAATGGTTGCCTAAATTTAATCCAGATAACGGAACACAAGCTGAAGAACATATTAACAATTTCATGTTAGCAGTTAACTTAAAAGGAGTGACAGAACAAGATGTTGTTGTCAGACTTTTCCCTTATACCCTGCAAGGATCGGCAGGATCCTGGTACTTCTCTTTACCTTCTGGTTCTATTACCAGCTGGACCACATGCCAAGAGCAGTTCCTTACCAAATATGGAGATGACAGGTCTCTGGCGACTTTAATAAACGACCTCTCCAATTTGAGAATAGAGCATAGGGAACCAATAAAGGAGTTTAATGCTCGATTCAACAAACTCCTAAATAAAATCCCCACTGCTTCGAAACCAAGTGAACAAATTAGGAGCGAATGGTACATTACTGCCCTCCCTTCCAATATAGCTATTTTTGTTGACAGGGCTGGCAAACCTACCTTAGCTAAAAATATGAAGGAAGCACTTGCAGTTGAAAAGCGTATTAATGCTCTAGAGAAGAAAGCTGCCTTGGAGGATAGAAAATCCAAAAAAGTTTCATTTAAAGAAGATTCTAAGAAAAAGACCCCAAAGGACCCATACGACATGGAAGGTTTACAAAAGGTCCTTAAAACATTGTCTAATGAAATGGTTGAAATTAAAAAACAGGTGGACGAAACTTCGAACAAAAGACCATTTAGAACTTTCAAGAAAACTGAAACAAAGCCACCCAATGTTATATCTAATGCAGACTCTGAACAGGAAGAAGAAGAAGAGGAATCAACCTCTCAAACGGATGATGAAGAAGAAGTAGTTGAGTGTCACGGCATGTGGGATTTCATACTCCCAAATTCTGACACCGAGAATCAAGAAGAAGCTTTTCCTGTTACTACAAGAAGTAAAATCGCTTCTGAACCTACTCAAACAACTACAAAAAAGAGGAGTGCAGGTGCTGCCACACCAAAAGAAAAAGTTCTTCCAAAGAAGTCTCCGGTAGCAGCCCCTCAAAACCGGCCTCCAATTTCTAACTCTCCTTCAACATCCAAGACACTAGTGGTATCTGACTCTATGGAGTATGATATTGTTGATGATATGAAAAAGACTAAGGCAAACATAACCATGTTTGAACTAAGTAAGTTAAAACATCAGCAGAAATTGCTCCTAAGAGAATTTAACGCTGTCCCCTCTTCTCCTCTTCCCAGTTCAAAAACTGCTAATGATTCAGGACAACCCCCTCCAGATATGGTCGAAGCTACCGATTCGGTTCTGATCGGAGATAGATCCAATTCTCATACCCCACCTTTCTTGCTCACCTATGAAATCTATAATCGAAATCTGCATAACTGTTTAATTGATTCAGGGGCTTCATCTAATATTATGCCAGCTTCAGTTTGTTCTAAACTGAACATAGAACCCCAGAAGTCCGCAATTCATATTGTACAGTTAGACAGAACCAAAGTGCAGGTTATAGGAGAAATTAATTCCGTGACTATCAGGTTGTCTGCTGATCCCAGAATAGTACAGAGAATAGATATTTTGATTGCTGACATACCTGAATTCTATGGTTTAATTTTGAGCAGAGATTGGTCTGAGAAACTGCATGGATACATTTCCACGGATTGGTCACATATGTGGCTCCCCTACAAGGGTAAGCCAAATCAAATAAGGATCGGCCGTGAGAAACACATGACTCACACAGTAACCGATTTCGAACAAGAAAACCAGCCTGTGGCCTTCAACAACAACATTTTGGGAAATTATTCCTCAGAATCATTCTTTGGCAACTTTGTTGCCCAATCTTCCCCTTTTTCAGTTAACCATTGTACATCTCAAGTAGAAAATTTTTCACAAACCAATTTATCCAAATGCTTCAACGCAAATCAAAAAGATGTAAATATTTTTGTTGATTCTCCTTTATTTTGGTCTTTGTATTTTGATGGCTCTAAGTCCAGTGAGGGATCAGGAGCAGGTTGCATTTTGGTTAGTCCGCAAGGCGAAAAAACAATGCTATCCTGTCGATTAGAATTTGAATGCACCAATAACACGGCCGAATACGAAGCTCTAGTGCAGGGACTATATAAGGCAATTGACCTTAAAGTCCAATATATAAAAGTATTCGGCGATAGTGAGATCATTGTTAAACAGGTAAGAAATACAATTCATTGCCTTTCAAGCCACCTTAAGCATTATCAATCGCTAGTGCAAGATCTTACTTTGCATTTCTCAGCATTCAACATTTCTTCAATTCCAAGATCACAAAACTCAGCAGCTGATTTACTAGCCAACGTAGCTTCCAAACTCCTCCCTTCCGAAGACTATAGCCTTGATAGATTTTCTATAGAATTAATTTTTAGACCTTCAGTTCCTGATAACATCATTAACTGGAGGGTTTTCAACCATGACGAGGACATATTGCAATTCTTAACCTCTGAAAAGTCTTATGACAATCAAATCATTGAAGAGCATGACCATGATTCTCAAATGAAAGAAACATCTCAAGATAACGCGATTCCTAAGCCTGTAGTAAAGCTCGAAGACCTTTATGACATTAAAGATAGGTTCAAACCTGTAATTAATGCAAAACTCCAAAGCTCTACTCTTAGGTTTGAATCGATCAATTTGGGAACAGATCAAGCTCCTCAAAATATCAACTTAGGACTAGGACTTTCTATAGAAGAAAAGGAAGCATTCATCAAACTCTTAAGGAAAAACAAGCAAGTTTTTGCTTGGAAGTATGACGACCTCAAGACATATGATACATCTATCATACAACATACTATTCCTATGCTTCCCGATCAAAAACCTATCCAGCAGAAGTTAAGAAAAATACACCCGAATTTGGAGAGCCAAATAAAGTCGGAACTTAATAAGCTCCTAAACGCTAAGATTATCTTCCCTGTCCAACACTCAAACTGGGTCTCCAATATGGTACCAGTCAGGAAGAAAAACGGCGACATTCGAATCTGTATTGATTTCAGAAACTTGAATAAGGCAAGCTTGAAAGATAATTTCCCACTGCCTACCATGGAACAAATCCTCCAATCGGTAGCAGGATCTGAATTAATGTCCTTTCTCGACGGTTTCTCAGGATATAATCAAGTGTTGGTCCATCCTGATGACCAACTAAAGACTACATTCAGGACAAAATGGGGAACTTATGCATATCAAAAGATGCCTTTTGGACTCATAAATGCAGGAGCGACATTCCAAAGAGCCATGGATACAGCCTTTAGAGGGTTAATTAACCGGACAGTAGTCGTCTACCTCGATGATATTACTGTGTATTCTAAAAAGAGATATAACCACTTGCATGATTTAAAACAGATTTTTCAACGATGCAAAACATATGGTATCTCTCTCAACCCGAAAAAGTCTTTCTTTGCTCTCAACCAGGGTAAGCTTCTAGGGTTTATTGTATCTAAAGATGGCATTTATGTAGATCCTGATCGAATTAAGGAAATTTCTGAAATTCCTTTTCCGCACAACAAAAAATCGATGCAGTCGTTTCTAGGGCAGATTAATTTCGTTAAACGATTTGTTCCAGATTTTTCACAGATTGTACTACCACTACAAACGATGATTAAAAAGAATTCAACCTTCAGATGGGGAATAGAGGAAAAGCAAGCTTTTAATGATATTAAGCAATCAATAATCAATGTCCCAGCTCTGAATACTCCAAATCTTTCTAATCATTTTATATTATATACCATTGCATCCGACTTATCTTACGCAGCAGTGCTCACCCAGTTGAATGATGACAATTTGGAAGCGCCCATCTCGTTCTTCAGTTCAAACTTTCAAGGCGCCGAATTAAACTATTCCGATATTGAGAAACAAGCTTTTGCTGTCTTTAAAGCAGTCAAACATTATCGACCCTTTCTTTTAAAAACCCATACTAAAGTGATAGTTCCTTTCTCAGCAGTTAGGCAACTATTAATCCAAAAGGAATTGGGAGAAAAGAGGGCAAATTGGGTCGCAGCTCTCCAAGAATATGATCTAAAAATAAAGCCAGCAAAGTTTGTTAAAGGTCAAGGTTTTTGCAGGATATTAGCAGGAGCATCAAACATTCCGGAATCAAGTGATACAGAGCAAACCCAAGAAGTTAATCAGCTAAGTATTCCTGATTCCGAATCTCAATATGCAGATCTGATCTTTTATTTAAAGAATGGTTATGCACCCACCAATTTGTCCTACAAAAACAAAAGAGCCATTAGATTGAAAGCTAAGAGTTTTTCCATTATTGGCGATGTGCTCTTCAGAAGAAACTATGATTCTGTCCTATTAAGATGCCTTGAGAAACCTGAAGCTCAAAAGGTTTTGCAGGAGCTACACGACGGACCAACAGGAGGACATTTCGGAGCTGATACAACAGCTCATAAAATCATTCATGCTGGATACTATTGGCCTACTTTGTTTAAGGACGCTCACGAATATGTAAGGAAATGCATCAAATGCCAAACTGCCAGTGGAAGACAACAAAAACCAGCTTTCCCTTTGCAACCAATCAACATTGAACAGCCTTTTGAACAATGGGGATTGGACATCATTGGAGAAATTAATCCTTCTTCTTCCAAGCAGCACAAATATATTCTTACAGCAACTGATTACTTTACAAAGTGGGTAGAAGCAGTTCCGTTAAAAACAACAAACTCTGAGGCGATCATTGAATTTATAGATTAGTTCATCATTACCAGGTTTGGTGTTCCAAACGCTCTTGTCTTTGATAATGCTTCTTACTTCTCAGGTAATGCAATGATTGATTTCGCTATCAAAAGGGGATTTAAATTAAAGTATTCTGCTAATTACTATACTCAGGGTAATGGCCTAGCAGAATCAACTAATAAAAACCTAATCAAAATCATTAAGCGAACAATCGAAGAGAATCATAAGAATTGGCATAAATCCTTGGTATTTGCATTATGGGCTGATAGGATAACACAAAAAGCTTCCATAGGGACCTCTCCGTTTAATCTTGTCTATGGAAAAGAAGCAATCGTACCAACCAATCTTCTTTTTCCATCTCTAGCCCTAGTGCAATTTATTGACGAAACTCCTTCTTCCTCTATCCAGTTTAGATATGATCAAATTCTTAAACTTGAAGAAGAAAGGGAAAAAGCCAAGGTTACACACGCTAAACATCAGCAAGTCATTAAAGCAGCTTTTGATCTGGCCTCATCTAGTCCTAAACAATTCCAAGTCAGAGATCTAGTCCTGAAATGGGACAAAGCCCATGAAGACAAAGGTAAACATTCCAAATTTCAAAAAATGTGGCTCGGACCATTTCAGATCTGTGAAAAAGTAGGCCATTCCACTTTTATACTGCAAAATCTATCAGGGGTGAGGGATTCTCTCCCTGTCAATGGTCTGATCTTGAAGAAATTCTTTAATTGAGGAGGTAACCCCTTCTCTATGTAGTTTGATAGTTTTTATATAGTTTGTAGGATTTGTAGAAATAAGGATGTGGGACATCTTCCATTGACCTTTCGTTGTAATTAAAAGTTGTCTCGCCACCACACTATTAATATTTACTTTTGGATAATAGCGTCTTAAACCAAGAAAGATCATTTCTAGGAAATTAGACATCTTTTTATTCTGAACATCACAGTCTAACTTTTGTAAACTTCACTCTGAACGAAGTTCTATGAGTCATCTTGGGTTTTCAAAATAAGTCTCCAAAGGTTATCTATATTAAAAGAGGAGCTAATCCATCTTCAGCATCTTTAACTCTTAAACCTGTCATCCATTTACTCTTAAGAAGATAGTTGTTCATCCCATTCACTAAAAGTTTATGATTTCTCAGAGTGTAATTCTAAAATATAAAAGATCAAAGATAAGAGGTCTTATTACAAGCCTGCTTACCATGTTCATAGGAAAATAATTTAACTGACATTACCAAAACTGCATACCAAACAGGGTAATGGCTTGAAATTTCAAGACAAGGGGTCTCATCACGAGCCAGCTTGTTCAGTTTGATTACTACCCGTGAATGGCATTGTCGTTATCTGGCCACCAAACCAGGACAATGGCTTTTATCTTAAGCAAAGAAGAAAGTGAAATTCAAAAAATACAAAAATATCTTTTGAATTCATTCTGTTTAGTCACACTCTTAAGTGAATGGAACAATGGACAATGACATGGTTAAAAGGTAACCCTGCCGAGACTATGAACGTTTGCTGGCAGCAGAGGCTCTACCTGTGACAGAGGAGTTTATTTTAAAAAGTTGATATGGAGAAGTTTTCTATTTTACTTTTATGAACCAATAAGGACTTGTTTTAAAACTCAAAGTGTGTTTATAAAAAGAGGAAGTCAAATGAAGAAACCTGTTTTATTCAGAATCAATAGACATCTAGTTATATTAGAAGTTTCCTTTCTTTATAAAGATTCTATTTGAAAAGGTGTAAGTATATTTATTAGTCCAGAGATAACTGGTTCTACCAGCGAATCGCCAATTGTTGTGCCCTACAACAACCCCCCATTTCATAACATTTTTATCACAAACAATTAACATATGAAATGGGTCCCTTTTAAAAATTTTAATTGGCATTAATAAATTTGTTCGAAAAAGGTATGATAATCAAATGAATTTGTTAACAAAAGCCTTTTTGAACAAATAATAAGCAATTTTTGGTTAAGTCCGAAAAAGCAATCGCAAGACCGTTTGCTACCTTGGTTCTTTCCGATGCGATATCGCTATCGGCCATCGGCGATAGCCAATGCACACACAGAAAAAGCACACATCTTTTCCCCAATGCGACACGATATCGGTGATCAAAAATCGGCGCTGCCTCTTATGAAAAGTCTTTTAAGCCTCGACCCGATGCGATATCGCTATCGGTAGTCGGCAGAATCCCATACATCTTCATAAGACGTTCAGATCTTTTTCCCGGTGCGATGTGATATCGCTATCGGTAGTCGGTAAATCAATTGATATGCATTTAGGGATTATGTTCGCGCGCTAATATGATACAATGTCGCAATCGGCATTCGCCAAGATCTCTCCCAAATGATAATGTCACTCACACTCCCGATGCGATGCGATGACGCTTAATGATGACCAGAACTCCTAAAAAAAAAGGTGATTATTTCAAAGCATTAAAGTTATATTTAAATCCGATTTGACAAAAGCACAAATTTCAAAATGCCGTTAAGTAAAGGGATAAGGTAATGCATGCGTATTTAAAGCTTTGCCCCTTCGAATTAACGAGCAATTACGAGAAATCTATTGCACGCTTTAAGGGGTCATTCGGTTTAATAACTTAAGTAATGGTCATTTATGGAGCTGCAGGCTATAAAATCACCATCATTGCATCTGCGGTGCCCTCTCAAATCATTAGATCCGCAGCCACTTTTAGAATTAATCTCACCACGCTTCAAGTTATATATCTATCCCGTTATGGATCGTCATTGTTATTTCTTTGATTACGATTTCTCTTGCATTTGTGTAGAATTCAACCGAGAGAAGTCTGAATATGATGGGAAAGAAGTTCAAAAAGGTGGCAGGTTCTACTCCGACACCTGTCTCAGGCCAAGCTGCTATGGTTTCAAAGAAAGGCTTAATCTCAGATACTACATGCACTGGTCTTCCTGGTACTACATGGCAAGGTACATACAATTTGCTAGAAGCAGAACAACCAGAAAAGACAGTAACGGAGGCTAGTGTGGATGAACTAAGAAAGTCTGAGGCAACTCTTAAAGATTTGGCTGACTCCTTTCTGCACAGAATAGCAGCCAGAGAACAAGTCTTGCCTTATACTGATGTGGTACGTTGGGCAACTGAAGAAATTACTCTCACTGATAGAACCTTCCATACTAAGGATGGAAGGATTTTCGGTTCCTTCAAGCCTGATGACTTGAGATGGATGTATCATTTGCCTCAACCCGAGCTAGTCTATAATAGAGCCTTTTTGGAAAAATTCACGAAGGAGAATGAATCGCCATCCGAACCTCTCCGAGATTGGAGGCAGAATCCAGCTAAACACAAGCAGGATAGGTCGGGTAAGTACTCCAATGCTTCTTTGGCTTCACCTTATTGCTACGCCGGGATTATGATGTGTAGATTGTGGGGATTTCATGACTCTGCAAATATTCATATTGATATGGTTCCTTTAATGGAAGCGGCCGTCAATAGTATAATCATGGATTGGGCCACTATTTTGTCTGATAAATTGGTCGTAGCTATTCGTGAGTTTAGGGCCAAAACCAGAGTCACTGAGAGAAAAATCCCACCCTTCTATTACTCTGCTTACATTATGGATACCCTTTGTTTTAATTATGAGTTTCCTGTCCTTGGTTGGAGATGGACAACCCATGACCCAACACCCATTCACTTGTACCATCGGAAATTGTGGAAACCCTCCCACAAAGACCATCTGTATCAAATTTGCAATGGTTTTATGGTTCCCGTTCACTATTCTATTTTTGACAGACCTATCCCTAGAATTTCCTATGAAGCTTCTTTTGATCTCCCAGCCGTAGCCCATTGGTTCGGCGAAGAGCATTTTACCTATATTAGAGTTTTTGGAAGCAAGGCTAGGCCACATGTCCTCCCCCTGTACGTCCCAGATAAACTGTTAGCCCGGGAAATCTCCTACCAGATTATGTCTGAGAGTGTCACACAAACTCTCAAGGAGGAGAAGAAGAGAGGATGGCCCTCTTTTCCTTTAATAATTGGAGTTTATACGCTGCTGAATTACAAACATGCAGAAAAGGAAGCAGCAAAACTCCAATTGATATCCCTGGCTTCTATTCCAAACAGACTTTATGATCCAAAAAAGACTGCTTTCATTGCCTTGGAACAGGCCAAGCTGTCAAAGGTTGTTCATCAAGAAGACCAGTTTGACGACCTGTTCATGAGTGCCGATTCAATAAGCCAAGTCAGACAACTCGCTTCACTGAGATATGAAGATGTGGAGTTAACTGAATTTAATAAACTTAGAAAGCAAAGGTTGCAAACTTTGCCTCTAGATTTATTATCCACAACCCCAACATCTTCCTCAAGCGAGTCTGGTCAGCAGAAAATACACCTATCTCCTGTTACAACTAAAGAATATGATAGACAACAGGAGGAAAGGCAAAACAAGTTGCAAGCAGAGAAGCAAAGAAGAGAGCAGATAGAAAGGCAGCAAAAAGCACAAATTGAACAAGAGCAAAGAAAGCAAAAGGAGTTAGAAGAACAGAGGAAAAGAGAAGAAGAAGAGAAAGCAAAGAAAGAACTGGAAGATAGGCAGAAAAGGGAATTGGAGGAACAGCAGCAAAGAGCACAAGAGGAGCAACAGCGGAAGGCATTGGAGGAACAGCAGAGGATTGAATGGGAGAAAGAACAAAGTAAAGCTCACACAGAACAAAGTGAGCAAATCTCTACTGATCCTGAATTAATTAAAGAATGGAACCAATTCGATTCCATTATAAGTGGTAAGGAAGCCTCCAAAGACTCAGACGCCTCTAAGACTCCCAATACTACTTCTTCTCCGGTTCTAGAAGGAACCAGCGGCTCACCCATGGTACAGAATGTAGAGGTAATCACTCAAGACCCATCCGATCAAATTGATCTTCAGGTGGAGGAAATTCCTCCTCTAGACATTTTCTACAGCCCAAAGCATAGAGCCGTTGTAAGGCGCTCGAGGAAAAGGCGAAGGCTTGATCAACCTTCTATTTTGCCTGAGCAAACAATCACGGGCAATGTGGTCTGGAAGGGAGAATTGGATCCCTCTGAAGATCTGAAAAAGCTATCGCAATTTGCGGGAGCTTATTCAGCGGCAACTATTGACAAAGCATCCGAAGTAAGTCTTCTTTTGAAGACTAAAGAGCATGAGATATACGCATTACAAGCAGAAGTGATAGAGGCAAGGAATAAGGCAGCGCAGGCAGAGGAACAATTGCTGGCCCAACAATAAGAGAATCATTTGTTAACCCAGCAAATTGAACAACTGAGGATAGACCAAAGTGACATTCAGAAAGCAAAAGAATTGTCAGAGGCATTATCCCAGTTGAAGGCATCGAATGAGCTGATGATACAAGCTAAAGACGAGCAAATAATTCAGCTATCAGCTCAGCTTGAAGGTATTAAGAGCGCCAAGAGTATCAATGATTTCAGAGCAGAGGCAACTCGAATAAACAGCGCACTGATATCTCAAATCAGGATCTTATGCCAACAACTTGTTGAAGCTGAATCACTGTGTGAAACATCTACAGCAGTGTGTGAACAAATCGAGAAAGCCAGAAGTAAGTTGGATCAGGCTGAAGACGATATAACAGAGTATATTGAATGGCAAGACACTCCAGAAGGGCAAGCCGCAAATTTCTCCCGAATCTGTGTAACATACAAGGACATACTCTTCATCGAATGGAAAACACAGATGATGAAAGCAGAAAGAGCAGCCTCCAGATGCAAAATGATTGCCAGTAACATGATCAATCTAGTCAATGATACATTGTATCTGGCAAACATGATTTCACAATGCACACCTGGAAACATAACAACGGCAAACATGCTGGAGCACAGGAATTACCCTGATCTGGAGAAATAAGGGCGGTTAATTACTGGAGTAAATACCTTGACCGCCGATGCATACTGGCTTTTCCTGATTAAACCACATTCTCAAAGGTCGGCTCTTAATTGTCTAACAGATGCTCTCCTATACCTGATTGCCGATATTCGAGATGCCACATATGATGCACAGCTGACTTCACGCCTCAATACTCCACCAGAAGTAGAGCCAATGCTGGCGATATGTCAGCGAAGGAGTAAAGGCAAAGAGACCTCTGACTGAAGCATCGCCGCCGACTACCGAATCACCAAAATGCAAAATGATATTTGTTAATGCCGATTTAGTTGTTTTTCAGTTTTAGATATTTTAGATTAGCATAGTATTTATAGACCCTTTCATTGTTTTGGAAAGGGTCGTAAAATTTTGTAAAAGACTTAAAGGCTGAAGTTTGCACTATTGTGCTTCAGTCTATATTCTTTTTGAAACTCGACCACTGGTTCTTAATTTTACTTGGAAAGCTGTTTTAAGTAAATTGTGCACTATTGTCGTTTGCTTGGAATGCTTTCTAGTCTGAAGGAAGAACCGCGACATAGCGATTAATATATTGGATTGATCAAACAGCTTGCATGGTACTATTATCTGTATCTGTTCTCTTTTCTATTATATGAATTGCTGTGTTATTACTTTTGCTATTGTTGATTACATGTATGCAATATAACAGCAAGTCTGCATTTCATATCACTATTGAATGTTTTGTGATTTGTTATCTCTTTTAATCATGCGCGTAACAATGATATAAATGACTGAGTGCAGTAATTCGCTATTATCGCTCTGCATAACTACTTATGCAGAGCAATCTTAAATGATTTAAACATTTATGCTTATTGTTAGTGTCATCTATATGCCTGCCAGTAAGCCTAAATTATCAAACGCTGTATTCAAATGAATCGATAAGTCCCGGGATTAGCTTATAGTTATTATATTTCTTTTGTAGTTTAGTTATTTATTTATTATCACCTGATATCGTAAATCATTCATCCATCCCGTTTACTTATAATCTTTGGGAAACTGGTCCCATTATCCCCAGTCGGAGCCACTATTCCAAACGGAAAAGGAGCTGCACTAAGTTCCGGACCGGGTGGTTTCCCCGATGTTGTTGCAACGAATTTCGGGGCATCAACACGTCCCTCTAAGAATTTGACTGTTCTTTTTCTTCTTTTGAGATCATCTCATGAATAAATTTTTTCCTCCCCAAATATGCGCTCTTCTTATTTCTTTTATGACCCTTTTTTCCTATGATTTATTAGATTTGTTGTACTTTTGGATTTCTATTATTTGTACACTTTACACATGGACCCTATGCATATTTATTCAAGCCCTAAGTCTCTCAGCTTATATAGTGGTGAGCCCACTCAAGTATATTAGAGTGATGCGCAGGTTCTTACCTCTCGTCTTACCGCCTAGCACTTGTAAAGCTAAGAACACATCTAAAGAATCAAGGAATTCACACAGCCTAAGTGTCCTAGTGACCACAGGGGTGAGTCCACCCATGTATATTAGAGCGATGTGTAGGTTCTTACCTCTCATCTTACTGCCCAACACCTGTACACTAGAAACACTCTATTAAAAAAACACACTTGGCTGATTGCATCGTCAACTGCCTTCCCTGACAACGACCCCAAAATGTTGAGTCAATTTAATCACTGTTAATTTGACTGAATCAAAATCATTAATTGTCAACCCAGGGTAGGTCTGTTTATTTCAAAGGAGTATGCACTATCTATGCCAATACACTTCAGCCAAGAGTAAAAATAAAAGACAGAAGCAAATGTCGCTAAATTTAATTGCAGAAAGTAACACTCATGCAGAAATAAAAAACATTCTACAGAAATGAAGCCACACTTTAGGTTACCAAGGAAAAGGCGCGCCACACACCATACCATTAACTAAGCCAATTGGATGAATATTATGCTCAAATCAATCCTGTGTGACAGCATATCAAAAATATGGAAACAGAAATAAACCCATTATAAAAATCACACGGTGAAAGAAATAACTTCACACTTACTGAAAGGAATAATAATTAATCTACCACTATGCTACTATTGCTGCTGCAATCCCTGATAAAGAGGAGGGCCCTTCCTCCCTAGCAGGGCGTAGGGATGAAATGCGAATTAGTTAAGGTCCCAACACCACATCTGTAAAAACATCAGCAATGTTATTCTTTGTATTAAAATGGTTATGAATTACAGAAGCAAAATGATGACATTGTCCATCCCTATTTACATGGAACTGAGTCCCCTTTATAAGATTTACATGCCCAAAATAAGAAACAGATCAGTCATGAGAATCTCACAATTCTCATGCTAATCAATATCAAGAGAGAATAGAAATCATTACAACAGGCTCTAAATACAAGGCCTATTGATGTTACATCATTTCTCAAAATCACAACTACCTTGATTCCTTAACCACCCATAGATAATACAATCTTTACGACAGTTTTCCTATGGAATAATACCCACAGTCCTAGACATGTGTGGTGTAGTCAACATCTTGTAGTGTAACAACAATGTTTGAAGTGTAGCAACAATTCGGGGTGTAACAGAAATGGTTTGAAACAACAAGTACTCAAAACCCCTTTGTGAATTATCGCACCGATGTTCATCCTTTGGTCGTGGACTTTGGAGCGTCACCTGAAAGAAACAGAGCCAGAGAAACTTTTTCCATAATTTTCTCGGTTAGCCATCAAAAAGATATCACCTCATTCATATTTAAAAAAATGGAAAAATAATGTCATAGAAAAAATAGATTCCTATAACTGGGAAAAAGGTAATTATGATATAAAGTCCACAAGTTCAGAGGTGAAATGGTCAAGGATGGGGGGAGAAAGGTGTCAAAAATATGCACAAAACCTGCACCCAACAATCCCCTTGTTCCACCCGTTTGTTTACAAACGCCAGAATTGGGCTTAGCCATCATCCTCTTAGTCTCTTCTCCTTCTTTTAGATGGTGCAATTTATATTTATTACCATCCTTCTCCACTTGGTATGTATTTCCCTTAACATCATGTGTAATAGTCCTTTTATACCAACATGGTCACCCTAATAAGATCTAACAAGCATCAATGGGAAATAGCTGATGGATCTTATCCTTATAACCTGTTGTGGCCAGCAACAAGCCCCCTTTTCATTTAGTATTAGTAATAAAACTAAATAAATGGGGGACCCTTCTAAAAAATAAAAAAACTACCACTTATATTTCCCTTTGAATAAAACACACTATCATAAACTTAGGAAAAACATCCTCAAAACCCAAAAACTTATGTTTTATGATAAGTTTCGAATAAAATCATTCTCTTAACAATAAAACATCGCATCGGAAAAGGGTAATGAAGGACATCATATAAACAAACTTTTGAAATTGTGAAAACACGACGATACGAGATCACACACCTTAAAGACTCATCGCACATCGCAGCTTTCATATGCCATAAGTGACACCTAAGATAAAACAACTATATCCTATGATATGTGATAAAGCATCTCCCAAATTACGTCTCACAGTCGCATAAGTAAATAAATGATTGTTAACGAAGAGGATTAGCGATATTGCGACTTGCGATATTGCGATCTCCGATATTGCGAAGCAAATCACAAAATCGCTTTATCATAGATCGCAGGGCTCATTCTTCAATGAAATCTGTTATGTTTCCAGATTTCCTTTAATGGGTTGGAAGTGGACTATACAAAATCCCTTGCCCATTCACATTTACCATAAGGAATTGTGGGATTCCAAGTTTATCCCGTATTTTTACAGAATTTGTCACAGAGTTATGTTACCTCTTCATAGAATGTTGTATAATAAGGACGCCCCAAGATTTCCCCCGAAGCGGAAGTTGATATTCTCCCTGTCGGAAGATGGTTTGGGGAAGAGTTTTTCACTTATGTCAGAGTATTTGGAAGCATTGCTTCCCCTCATGTGCTACCCTTGTATGTTCCTGATAAGTTATTGGCTCGAGAAATTTCCTACCAGACCTGCGGGGTGGGAGGAATGAGCAAAGAATTGAAAGACAAGAAGAAGGTCGTCTAGCCGCAATTTCCTGTGGCCTGTGGGGCCTTTTCACTATTTGATTTAGGTCATGCATTCAAAGAAGTAGACAACATGCTGAGTCTATGACTGTTTAAATTTCCAGGGAGACAATTCGATCCCTTTGATGTCATTAAGAATTTTACTACAGTTGTCAAGATAAAGGTATTTTCTAAAGAAGATGATCTCTTTGATGACATCTTCCAACAGAAAAGCACACTGAAAGACATTTTTCATATGGCTCAAATTCAATTTCCCCCAACGGAATTCCAAGAATTCAAACTCTACAGAGAGAGGAGATTAGCAAACATCCCCTTAGATAAGTTGCACTTGGAACCAATAAGGGAGCCAACTCCCAGCATCAGTGCAAGTGGAGCTCGGGTACAGACAAGTCTAGGTCTAAGTCTGGGAAAGAATCACCAAAACACTCTAAATAGTCTGAGAGCGACCATAATAAAATTGAAGGGTCAGTCAGAGATACTGCCCAAGCTAAAGAGCACCCAGAGCAATAGGTTTTGACAACACCCCAGGTGAAGGTTCCCCCTCCCCTCATCCAGTCACCAAAGCTAGTGAGAACTGAGCTGGATAAAGAGTGGGAAACATTTAATGAATTGATTAATACTAAGGAGTAGAACATGAAGACACCTGAGAGTACAGTGCAGACAATGACAGATATGGTCATTGAAACAATGAGCAATGCTCCAGAAACGGAGCATATTCCCATAACCCCATCATCTGAAATCATGCTAAAGATAGAGGAGATTCTTCCTCTAGATGTATTTTATAGTCTACAGCACAAGGCATTGGTAAGAAGACAAAGAAAGAAACAGAAATTGGACAGAGTGCTCTCACCTGAGGCAGACCAGCTAGATGTCCTTTGGCAAGACCCTACCACTGACCCTACTGAAAATTTGACTAAATTATCCCCGATCACAGGAGCCTATGCTTCTACTACCATTGATAAAGCATCTGAGGTATAGCTATTACTTAAGGATAGAGAGCAAAAAATCCAAGTTTTGAAACAATAGCTACAACAGGTCAATGCCAACCGAGAAGCAGAGGAGAAATTAGAAAAATTACAATAGAATTTTCAACAGATGCAGCTGGCATATTAGAGCAATTTGGCTGAAAAGGAAAATCAATTACAAGCCATGCTAGAAATGCATAAATATGACCCCAAAATTACATAGTTTGTCTCAGAAGCCCTTGCCTTGAACGACCAACTCTTGCAATAGCAAGAGGCACTCTGCCAAAGAATATCGCAATGGAGCTCCCATTGCGAGATGAGCGATAAAATTACAAGTCAAGTCATGGATTTGTGACTCAATTATGATTTGATTGATAAAAGAATTTCTGATTATTTGATTTGGCAGGAATTGGAGGAAGGAAAGAAAGCAGGCTTGCTCAAAATCAATGAAGCCCATAAAGAAATGTTGTTCCATAAGTGGGATGCACAGATTAAAAAGGTAGAACAGGCAGTAGAAGAAGCAGCGACAGTGGCGAACAATGTCATTGACTGTGTCAATGAAAATCTGCATAGAGCAAACCTGATATCAGAAACCACTCCAGGATTTCTCCCAAAGGCACAACAACTGCAGAAAAACTAGAGACAAAAAGCTGAGGAGAAGGCAGAGTCCATTAAAAAATTAACCA
Organism: Pinus tabuliformis; assembly: GCA_031772625.1. NCBI lineage: Eukaryota > Viridiplantae > Streptophyta > Pinopsida > Pinales > Pinaceae > Pinus > Pinus tabuliformis. The sequence goes on along the minus strand of CM062812.1, from coordinate 177,024,374 downwards.
AGTTGAATTGGGACACTTACTGGCAGTACTTGGTTAAACCGCACAGTCAATGCATGACTCTCAAGTGCCTTACAAATTCTGCCGAGAAGATAGCGCCAACACTTGCCGATTCTGTTTTCGCAGGACAACTAAAATCGGAGGTCAGCCAACCGACGCTCCTCAAGCCGATGCTGAATGCTTGCAATCTCAGAGAACAGATATATAGATAGTTAATTTCCAGATACAGCTTTCGTTTTATTTTTGATTTATTTTCTCCTTATATGAGGACGGTCATTTAAACCTCCTCCTATATTAATGTAATAAACTATTTTTTGTATTTAGTTAGTAGTGTTTTAACCCATCTCATGCACTTGGAGAGGGGTCCAGAAATTTGAAAAAAACATTTCCTCAGAACATGCACTCCTGCACCCTCGAAGGAGGTTTTGATGAATGAATGGAACGAGATTTATTGATATCTGTGTTTAATGTCTGCTACTGAAATGCATTTTTGTACTCTTAGTAGATATTGAATTAGGAAGAGATAAATCTATATTGCTAAAGCTCATGAGTAGGACTTGTTATTAATGGTACTTTTATCTCTTAATGATTTATGCTTATGTGTCAAAGTAATATTTTATATTCAGTTGTTTATATATGAAAGCTTGAATGTTTGAGTTATCATTTGATTCTTTTGTACGGTAGTGACTATTCTGTTTATGCTTTAATGTATGAATGACTTATTATGTGATATGCTTCTCACAATTGTTTCGACTAATTTCTTATACGAAACAATTCATTTTTAATGAATTATTTTCTCGTAGCAATTGAATGATCTTTATTACCAATTTTTGTTAGAAACTATTTTAGATCACATAAGTGAAAAGTTAAATCTTGGGTTAGTTTTAGAATTAGATGTTTCTGTTCATTAGAATATAATTGCATGTTTTAAATTAGACTTAGATTAAAAGAATTTTATTTAGAAATCTTTAGAAAAGGAAACATCAACTCTTATCATCACACACAAATTGGGAAACTGGTCCCATTATCCCCAGTCGGACCCACCATCCCAAATGGAAAAGGAGCTACTTTCAAGGTCCGGACCGGGTGGGTATCCCCCTTGTTGTAGACCCGATTTTCGGGGCCTTCAACATATTTGGCGCTAGAAGGAGGGCCCGAACTGTGAATGGCTAGTAAATCTAAATCTAAATACCATTCTAAGAGTAAATCACCCTCAACATCTCCCCTGACTTCTCCATCGCATTTTGAGTCTTTAAATCTTAAGCAAGAAGTTGAGAAAACAACAACCACTACCACAAACCCAAACATTTTAGATAGATCTACTATCGAACCTCTTGAAGTTGAGTCTTTGATTCATAAACTTCAAGGATTTTCCATATCACCGCAAAAGTCTGAAATATCTCAAGGTAGTGTGACTTCGCAATACAATCCTTCTCATCCTCTTACCAGATTACAGAGTGAAAAGTTTGGTATCGAACCAACTGAATTACCTCTACCTAAAACGAAAATAGCAAGGAAGTCACCTCAAGGGCCTGATAGTGAAACTCTTTCATCATCAACATCCATTCCGACTTCTCCATTGCAAAGTCAACCATCCGCCCCTCCACTTCAAGTTGTTGTCCATCAGAGTACTAGAACTTTAACATCCCCATCCCTACCACAAGGAACTTCATCTTCACTTTCCTCTGTTAGTAGTTCAACGATGGCTCAATGGAATAATCCAGGGGCAATCTCAATGCATGCCCCCTTGAGTCAATTACCGGCCCATCCTGAAAAATGGTTGCCCAAGTTTAATCCTAAAGCAGGAATGCTAGCAAAAGAACACATAAATAACTTTATGTTATAAATAAATTTAAATGGAGTTACAAATGAAGACATTGTTGTTAGACTTCTTCCTTATACTTTACAAGCAACAGCCGGATCTTGGTATTTTCCATTACCATCAGGGTTCATTACTAGTTGGGACATTTTCCAACAGCGATTCTTGACTAAGTTCGGCGATGATAGATCTACAGCAACACTGATGAATGATCTATAAAGACTGAATCAAGAGAACCTATCAAAGATTTTAACTCGTGTTTCAACAAGCTTTTGAATAAAATTCCAACTGCTTCCAAGCCTTGCGAAGAAGTTCAAAGTGAATGGTACATATCCGCTTTACCATAGAACATAGCAATCTTTATTGATAGAGCTACCAAGACAACATTGGCTGAAAACATGAAGGAAGCGATAGCAGTAGGAAAACATATCTTAGCTTTAGAAAAGAAAAATGATGTTGATAAGATAAAATCTAAGAAGGTTACTTTTAAAGATGACCCTAAGAAAAAACAATCAAATGACCCATTTGATTTAGAAGGGTTGCAAAAAGTCCTAAAAACCATGTCTAACGAAATGGTTGACATTAAAAGACAAGTAGTAGAGACTTCTTCTAAGAAACCCTACAAGCCTTATAGAAAAAATCCTTCAACTGATTCAAAGCCTCCCAATGCTATAACAAATGTAGAATTTGAAGGGGAAGAAGAGGAAGTTTCTAATGGAGAACCTATTAATGAAGACGAAGTTGTAGAGTTACAGGGAATGTGGGACTTCATTCTTCCAGATGAAGAGGATCAAGAGGCATTGCCAGTCAGTACCAGAAGTAGAAATCAACTCGATCCTCCACAACCTAGTTCTAAACAGAAGAGCACAAGCTCGATATCTAAGGATAAAGTCGCAGGTAAGAAATCATCACCAAAAGCGACTCAAACAAGCTCAGTCCATTCTGATTCTTCAACTCCATCTAAAACACTGATTGTCTTTGATGAGATGGAGTATAATATTGTTGAAGACATGAAGAAGACTATGGCTAACATTACTTTTCATGAACTAAGCAAATTGAAGCATCAATAGAAACTACTTTTGAGAGAGTTACATGCAATACCCGTTGCTGATCCAGACTTAAACAGGAACACAACAAATTACAGAGATAACCATATACACAAAGATGCAGCGGAAATAATACTTCATTTCATTAATGGAAAATACTGAAATATGCTTACAACCAGAAATGGAAATAAACCAGCTAGGGCGATGGTAGCTTATCTCTGAGAAGAGATGTGTGGCTACATGCCTCTAAACTATGTTACAATGAGGCTCGAAGGCTTATTTATTGTTGAGAAACAATGGAAAACCCTTCACATTCCAAAACCTAACCCTAGAAGATGAAACGCCAAATTGTGGGCCCCGTTTTTGGGTAAGTTGGTACATCAACTTCCCGGGGTCGCGAATTGGTCGTATTATCTTCGTTTGACGCGCATGATAGCCCGTTGGAAAGATCTCTCCGAGGACTACGACGGAAAAGACAATTTTTAGATAGAAAAATTGCTAGGGGTAGATTTCCCAAAAAAACATCGTTTAAGGCCTCAAAACGGCTCCGGAAGTTTAGGACCCGAAAAACTGCTAAAAATAGTAAACTGTGCTATAATTAAGGAAACTAAAAAAACTGAAAGAAGCACTAGAGGGGATCCAAGTGGAATTAGCGGGTGGCCACCAATATCCACCTGGATCATTCCTCCCCCATTAGGAAGCAATAGTCCCCATTGCGTTGAGTTCCCCCATGAGATGAGGGAACTTCTGCTGCACTTGGTCCCTGGTGAGCCACTTGCGCTAGTGAAAGAGTTGTCCTGCTTTGACAACTCGATACAGTTGGATATTCTGCTGGCGAGTGTGCTTGATCTATGTATCCATGATCTGATCAGTTGCAGCTTGTTCCATGCAAGCTGGATTTAACTATGTGGGTGTGAGTTGTTCTGCAATGTCGGACGTGTCTAGTAATGGTGGAAAGTATGGCCGAAGGCGGTCGAAATTGAACACCGGGTGCAGGCCAAGGAATGGGGGAATACTGAGCTCAAATGCATTGTCTCCCACAGCCTTGGTAATGGTGTAAGGGCCATATCAGAGTGGTCTGAGTTTCCGATAGGCTCCAGTAAGGCGTTCCTTTTGCAAATGCAACCAGACTTTGTAACCCATCTGAAACTTGTGTGGCACCCGATGTTGATCATGTCGTTGCTTGTACTTAGCATTTGATTTCTCCAAAATGTCATGGACCTGCTGGCGAATATGTTGGATGTGCTCCATGAAGTTGTTTGCCTTATCTGTTTTGGACTGGACATGAGTAGAATCTACGTGAGTAGCTGCAAATGGCATGGCCACATCGGTGGGACATAGTGGCTGGAATCCCAAGCCCACTTGGAAAGGGTTGTGGCCAGTCGAGCTGTGGAGAGCCCGGTTGTAGCTATGCTAAACATAGGGGAGGCTCTCGTCCCATGTGCGTGGATGCTTTCAGTTGTATATGCGCAGAATGTGTACGATCATCCTGTTGACAACCTCTGTCCAGCCATTAGTTTGAGGATGGAAGGCTGTGGACTTAGTGAGTTTGGTGCCCAGCATCGACCAGAGACTGGACCAAAATGTACCGAGGAACCTGCTATCCCGATCTGAGATGATAGACTCTGGGATCCCAAAGTGTACCCACACTCGTTCAAAGAAGAGTTTAGCAGTGGCTTCTGCTGTGATATTCTTCTTGCGGGCCGCCATAATGGCCATCTTTGAGAACCTGTCGATGACCACAAAAACACAGTCATTTCCATGCTTAGTGGAAGGAAGGCCTGACATGTAATCCATGGAGATGGATTCCCAAGGCCAACTAGGGGTAGGCAGCGGGGTATAGAGGCCTTGCTTCTTGATGGTCGATTTGGCAATGGCGCAGGCAGTGCATGACCTGATGTACTTCCTGACATCCTGTCGAAGATTCGGCCAATAGAAATACTTCTGCAGTACTGCCACCATTTTTTCGACCCCAAAATGCCCAACAGCCCGATTGTAGTGTGCTTCCCAAATCATCTTGGCACGCTCGCTTGAAGGAACACAAAGGTGACCCAGGTGGCATAACAAGTCGTCCTGGAGGTGAAAATCCGGAACATGCTGACCCTCCAAGAGGTTCTGGTATGTGTGGCCGAATTCCGGGTCACTTTTGTAGAGCAGTGGCCAATCAAAAGTCTCGTGCCCACAAGAGGTTAGCACAATGGTTAACGCCATGATCGGTGGTCGACTGAGGCAATCTGCAACATTATTAGTGCTGCCCTTCTTATACTTGATATTCAAATGGAACTATTGCAGGTATGTGGACCACCTCCGATGGCGATCATTCTGCAATCTCCCTTGGGTATGTATGAACTGTAGAGGTTGGTGGTCTGTGTGGATGACCGTTTCCTTCCCCAAAATGTAATGCTTCCATTGTCGACAGGCCTACACAATGGAATACATCTCTTTATCATAAGTGGGATACTTCCGGACTGTGTCTGAAAGTGTTTCACTGTGATATGCCACTGGATGCCCGTGTTGAGTAAGGATTGCCCCAATAGCATAGTTAGAGGTATCTGTCTCGACCTCAAATGGTTATTGTAAATCTGGTAACGCGAGCACTGGTGCCGTGCAGAGGCGATCTTTCAACTCTATGAATGCCTTCTATTGAGATTCAGACCAAAATAATTTTTCCTTCGTTCCTCCCTTGGTGACTTGACTCAAAGGCCAAGTGATATGAGAAAACCCCAACACGAACCTGCGGTAGAAGTTGGCGAGACCTAGAAAGTTGCGGAGCTCTATCAGAGTAGTTGGAGATGGCCAATCCAGAATGACTTTGACCTTGGCTGGATCCACATGCACCCCCTGTTCATCAATAATGTATCCCAGATATTGAACCTGGGTCATGCCAAAAGTGCATTTCTCCAAATTGGCACAGAGCTTGTGTTGCCACAGTGTTTGGAGAACCTGTCGGATATGGTGGAGGTGCTCTTCCCAACTCTGGATGAAGATCAGAATTTCATCCAAGTATACCACTACAAATGAGTTGGTGAATAGCCGCAACATGTCATCCATTAGCCTCATGAAGGTTGCAGGAGCATTCGTCAACCCGAAAGGCATAACCAACCATTTGAAAAGGCCCTCCTTGGCTTTGAAGGCAATCTTCCACACATCAAAGTGTTCGATTGGTACCTGGTGATATCCTGACTTCAGATCAATATTGCTGAAATATTTTGCCCCCTTTAGTTGGTCCAGGAGGTCATCAATCTGCGGGATCGGGTACCTATTACGAACAGTGATCTTATTCAGTGCCCGATAGTCAATACAGAGTCTCCAAGTCCCATCCTTCTTCTGTACCAACACAATTAGGCTCCCGCAAGGCGATGAACTCGGACGGATGTGGCCTTTCTGCAACAGCTCCTAAATCTGCCTCTTGATTTCATCGTTCTCCAGAACGGAGCACCGATAAATTGGTCCATTGGGTAGCGGCGCACCTGGGGTCAGATCGATGGAGTGCTTGACCTGACAGTGTAGAGGAACCCCTATGGGGGAGGTGAAGATGTCCTCGTACTCCTCCACGACCTTGTCCACCTATAATTGTCGTGTAGAGGGGCACTGTCTGGAGGTTGTGGCCATCGTCTTCTTCTTTCCTTAAGGGCGTATCATCAAGAAAAAAAATTTCCAGTTTTGGAAATGAGCTTACTGCATTGTTTTGCAGTAATGAAAGAGATGGCAGCAGGCGGTGCTACCTCTGGTATCTTGTACAACTGATTTCCCAATGTAATAATAACAGCACGGGGCCTTGATTCATACATAGCATGTCGCTTCCACAAGTATGGTTATCCTAATAATACATCACAAACTTCAAGCGGAGCAATGTCACACAATACCTCATCTGTGAAGGGCTTGATGTTGTATGGAAGGCGACACTGTTGGCTCACACGAAGATCCCATCCTTGGTGCAGCCACCCGATGGTGTATGGTTGTGGATGTGATGTGGTCGGTAAGCCCAACTGCTTCACGACCTCTGCCGAAATGAGGTTCTTTTGGCTCCCGCTATCGACAATGAACTATAGCAGGGAGCCCCTTACCCACATCTGGGAGTGGAAGAGACGCTCCTCCTCCTCTGGATCTTTGGGTTCATTTTTCTGGATCTTGGCAGTAGCAACAGTGGCGTTGGGATCCGCATCAATGATCTGCTTCCCTTTATCATTCCCCTTGTCTGGTTCTGACTCAGAGTCAGAACATGCATCTGATTCTGAAACCTTTAGCTCAGCCACCAGTGACTGCTTGGCCCGACACTCACTTGTGTTGTGAGTGGAGCTCTTATGGAACTCACACCATTTTCCCGTGTCCTTTTTCGGCTTTGCGGCACTGTTCTTTGCTTGTAGCTTTGGCGGGTTTTCTTGGGCTGCCCCGCCTTAGCTTTGTCCTTTGTTCTGTGGTTTATGGGTACCTTTCCCTTGCTTTGGATTCACATATCCAAAGTCTCGTTTCTTTTGTTTAAACTTCTGCTCGATCTTGACGGCATATCGGTATGCTATGCCGAGCGATGAGATGTTCAGGAATTCCATTTCTTCCTGGATGTACTTGTGCAGGTAGCCACGGTATTTGAGTATCAAATGCTGCTCTCAATCCTTGATACCCAACTTCGTGCGAAGGGTATGGAAAAGATTGGTGAACTCCGGCACATCTTGATCCCTTCCCTGCCGCAGTGTGGTCCACTTTATGTATTCATCCTCATAGCTTCCAACAGGGTAGTATTGCTCCTTAATGGCATCCCGGAATGAATTCTAGGTGGGTGCGGCTGAAAATAGCGAGCCTGTAGTTTCATCCTTCTGCTCGCAGTAGGTTTCCCACCAGTCCTTGACATGGGGGACTGCTTTGAGAAGAGCGAAAACAACTTTTCCCGACTCGAAAATTCATGAACAGAAAAATAACCCTCTAGCAGATTTAACCATTTATCTACGGCATCTGCGTCTATCTGACCCTCGAATATAGGGATTTCAAAATTAACTTGCACCTTAAAGGGCGTGGCGTTTCTAGAGTAGCTGCTGGAAGCCGATGCGTCACTTTTGGGTAGCCGCTGAAGGATTTGGGCAAAGTTGTCCATCATCGCGTTCCATTTTCACTCGAGGGCTTCTTCGAGCAAGATTTTGATAGGATCTCCTGCTCCCTCGTCTTTCTTCTCATCCACCATGGGAGGCCGTCGGGATTTGTGAGATTGGTCTTGCAAAGGTTCGACCAGCTCAAGCCCTAACTCCTTATATCCCGACCTCGTTGGGGACATGCAAAGAAAAACAGAAAAAAAGAAGACCACTCTGATACCACTGATCCAGACTTAAACAAGAACGCAACAAATTACAGAGATAACCATATACACAAAGATGCAGCGAAAATAATACTTCATTTCATTAATGGAAAATACTGAAATATGCTTACAACCAGAAATGGAAATAAACCAGCTAGGGCAATGGTAGCTTATCTCTGAGAAGAGATGTGTGGCTACATGCCTCTAAACTATGTTACAATGAGGCTCGAAGGCTTATTTATTGTTGAGAAACAATGGAAAACCCTTCACATTCCAAAACCTAACCCTAGAAGATGAAACACCAAATTGTGGGCCCCGTTTTTGGGTAAGTTGGTACATCAACTTCCCAGGGTCGCGAATTGGTCGTATTATCTCCGTTTGACGCGCATGATAGCCCATTGGAAAGATCTCTCCGAGGACTACAATAGAAAAGACGATTTTTAGACAATAAAATCCCTAGGGGTAGATTTCCCAAAAAACGTCGTTTAGGGCCTCAAAACGGCTCCGGAAGTTTAGGACCCGAAAAACTGCTAAAAATAGTAAATTGTGCTATAATTAAGGAAACTGAAAAAACTGAAAGAAGCACTAGAGGGGATCCAAGTGGAATTAGCGGGTGGCCACCAATATCCACCTGGATCAGTTGCACCTCTGCCTGTTGTTGTAATCTCGCAAGCTTCTCATGAGATGAGAAGACCTCCAACTAATATGGCAAATAAAGTTGATCCAAATGATATTGCTTTAATTGGAGGTAGGTCAAAATCCCATACTCCCCCATTCCTTCTTACGAAATTTTCAATAAAAACTTGCATAATTGTTTAGTAGATTCAGGAGCTTCATCTAATATTTTTCCTAAAACAATATGTGCAAAGTTAAATGTCCAACCTCAAAAATCTGCAGTACGCATAGTTCAGCTGGACCGATCGCAAGTTGAAGTAATTGGTGAACTAAATCAAGTTACCATAAGGCTGTCATCTAATCCAAAGGTATGTCAAGTTATTGATATTTTAGTTGCAGACATTCCTGAATTTTATGGTTTAATTCTTAGTAGGGATTGGTCTAAAAAGCTTCATGGATACTTTGCAACCGACTGGTCACACATGTGGCTCCCTTACAATGGTAAACCAAATCAGATAAAGGTTGAGCGAGAAAGACACCAAAAATACATAGTGATAGAATTGGAAGGAGAAAATGAACCTGTAGCATACAACAACAATATAATTGGCAACTATTCTATTGACTCTTTCTTAGGAAATTTTAATGCTCATACTTCGCCTTATTTAGAACATTTTGTTTTGTCTCAAGTAGAAAACTTTTCTCAAACAGATAATTCTAAATGCGTCAATTTTGTAGATAGTCCTGTAAATAACTCTTTATTTTGGAAATTATTTTTTTATGGATCTAAGTCTAACGATGGATCAAGAGCAGGATGTGTATTAGTTAGTCCAGAAGGGAATAAAACTATGCTAACTTGTAGACTCGAGTTCGATTGCACAAACAACACTGCAGAATACGAAGCTTTAGTGCAAGGACTATACAAGGCAATCAGACTAGATATCAAGTATCTACAAGTCTTCGGAGACTCTGAGATTGTTATTAAACAGGTGCAAAATACTATACATTGTCTATCAGGTCATTTAAAGCATTATCAATCTTTAGTGCAAGATCTGATTAAACATTTTATAGCATTCAATATTTCATCCATTCCCAGACTCCAAAATGTTAATGTTGACCTCCTAGCTAATGTAGCTTCCAAGCTCATTCCCTCAAAAGACTATAGCCCAGACAGATTCTCAATTGAATTGATCTTTAGGCCCTCCATCCCTGATAATGTTACCAACTGGAGAATTTTTAATGATGACCCTGATATTGTAAGTTTCCTAACATCAGAAGGATCTTACACTAATCAGAAGGACCAGCATGACAAGCAGTTACAATAAGAGAGCACTAATAATGCCATACCAAAATCTGTAGTCAAGTTGGAAGACTTATATGATTTGAAAGACAGATTTAAAAGGTCTACCAATTCAAAACTTCAGAGTTCAACTCTGAACTATGAATTAGTAAATCTAGGAACGGATACCAAGCCACAAAATATCAACCTAGGTCTTGGCCTAGCCCCTGAAGAAAAATTAGCCTTTGTTAGACTCCTGAAACAGTATAAAAGTGTCTTTGCCTAGAATTACGATGATCTTAACACTTACAACACTTCAATCATTCAGCATACTATCCTGATGATAGCTGATGAAAAACCTATCCAGCAAAAGCTAAGGAAGATCCATCCTAATATGGAAAGTCAGATTAAATCTGAGCTCAATAAATTATTGAAAGCCAAAATTATTTTTCCCATTCGACATTCTAGATGGGTTTCCAACTTGGTTCCAGTTAGAAAGAAAAACGAAGACATTAGAATTTGTATTGACTTTCAAAATCTTAACAAAGCTTGCCAAAAGGATAATTTTCCCCTGCCTCCTATGGAACAAATATTGCAAGTAGTTGCAGGATCAGAATTAATGTCCTTTTTAGATGGTTTCTCCAGCTACAACCAGGTTTTGGTCCATCTTGACAATCAGCTAAAAACCACATTCAGAACCAAATGGGGTACTTATGCATATCAAAAGATGCCTTTTGGGCTGATTAACATTGGCACCACATTTCAAAGGGCCATGGATATCGCATTTAAGGGATTAGTAAACAAATCAGTGGTGATTTACTTGGATGACATAACAGTATATTCTAAAAAACATGGTAATCACCTCAGAGACTTAAAGCAGATCTTTCAACGTTGTCAAAGGTATGGGATTTCACTTAATCCAAAAAAGTCCTTTTTTGCATTAAGTGAAGGAAAAATTCTTGGATTTATAGTGTCAAAATCTGGAATCCATATTGATCCAAATAGAATTAAGGAGATTTCCGAAATATCCTTACCACATAATAAGAAAGCCATGCAATCCTTCCTTGGCCAGATTAATTTTGTTAAAAGATTTGTTCCAGACTTCTCAAGGATTGTGTCACCATTACAAGCAATGATCAAGAAAAATTCACTCTTCAAATGGGGCCAAGCAGAGTATGAAGCGTTCAATCTGATTAAGCAAGCGATTGTTAATGCCCCATCCCTAGCAACTCCAAATTTTTCCGATCCTTTTATTTTGTATACATTTTCCTCTAAGAAGTCATATGCTGCAATACTCACTCAAGCAAATCAAGACAAGGCAGAAGCCCCAATTGCCTTCTTTAGTTCAAATTTTCAAGGGGCTGAATTAAATTATTCTGACGTTGAGAAACAAGCTTATGCTGTTTTCAAAGCAATCAAACATTTTAGACCCTTTCTTCTTAAAACCCATACAAAAATCATAGTACCGTTTCCAGTGGTAAGAAATCTCTTAGTACAGAAAGACGTGGGTGAAAAGAGAGAAAATTGGGTCACTGCCTTACAATAATACGACGTTGAGATCAAGCCATCAAATATTGTAAAAGGTCAAGGTTTTTGCAAGATGTTGGCTTGAGCATCGCTTATTTCTGAAATACCATCTCCAGATAAAGAGGTACAATGTATGAGGTAAGCCTAAACAATATTGAATCAAGATATGCTGATATCATACTTTATCTAAAAAATAGATATGCTCCTCCAAATCTGAATTATACAAAGAAAAGAGCCCTAAGATTGAAAGCCAAGTAGTATCAACTCGTAAACAATGTGCTTTTTAGGATGAATTATGATTCTGTTCTCCTTCAATGTCTTGAGAAATCTGAAGCTGAAAAGGTGTTGCAGGAACTCCATGATGGACCAGCAGGTGGACATTATGCGGGAGATGCTACAACACATAAAATTTTGCACGCAGGATACTATTGGCCTACACTATTTAAAGATGCACATAGCTATGTAAGGAAATGTCAAGTTTGTCAAACTGCTGCCAGAAGATAGAAGAAACCATCATTGCCATTGCAACCAGTCAATATCGATCAACCCTTTGATCAATGGGGATTGGATATAATAGGTGAGATCATTCCTCACTCTTCTAAACAGCATAGGCACATCCTTAAAGCTACATATTATTTTACTAAATTGGTAGAAGCGGTTCCTCTCAAGACAGCTAATGCTGAACATATCATCGATTTCATAGATCAATTCATAATTACCAGGTTTGGCTTACCTTTTCCTTTAATGTTTGTCAATGCATCATATTTTTCTGGAAATGCTATGACTGAATTTGCACTTAAAAGAGGTTTTAATCTTAAATATTCTGCCAATTATTACCCACAAGGGAACGGGTTGGCCGAATCAACGAATAAAAACTTAATCAGAAGCATTAAGCGAACCATTGATCAGAATCATAAAAATTGGCACAAATCTTTGATGTGTGCTCTATGGGCAGACCGCATAACTCAAAAGGCTTCCATTGGCACTTCTCCCTGTAATTTATTTTATGGGAAAGAAGTAGTTCTCCCAACTCATCTAGAAATTCCTTCTTTAGCCTTAATTCAATTTTAATGATGAAACGGTAACTTTATCTTTACAACTAAGACAACTGCAGATCCTTAAGCTAGAAGAGCAATGAGAACAAGCTAAAATTACACATGCTCATCATCAAGCATTAGTAAATTCTTCCTTCGATTCAAACATGGTATCTAGGAAGGATTTTCAAATTGGAGATTTAGTTTTGAAATGGGATAAGGCTCACGAAGAAAAAGGCAAGCATTCTAAATTCCAATGAATGTGGCTTGGACCACTCCAAATTGTTGAAATCATAGGTCCATCGACTTTCATGTTGCAAGATTTAGTAGGGAAAAGAGAATATTTACCTGTTAATGGGCATATCCTTAAAAAATACTTCCCATAGAAGATGACCTCTTCTATTTTTGTAAATTATTGTTTATAGCTTTATTTTGATAATAAAACAGGTTGTAAATGGTTACCTTTGGAATTCACGAAAAAGATAGGTGTTTCTTTTAAATTTTGTTTTTCGCTTGTATAAATAGAACTAATTTGGAAAATCGATCATTATTATTGAAAGATATAGTCAAATGCTACAAGCCTAAAAATTTTACTAGTTTCATTCTTACGAATTTTGATAAAAACAACCTTTAGTGGGAATTTGTTTTATATCAGTCATGAAAAGCATCAATAACAAAACGAAGGTTCTCTGTAGAAAATTTGTCTTCAAAAACTCTATAATTGTCATCCAGAGATATTCTTAAGGAACCAATGACTTCCTCCCCACCTAGGGAATTACGAGTTTCAAGGAGTAATCCAATGATACACTATAGACTTAAAGAATAAGAGGTCTCATCACAAGCTGACTTATCATGATCATAGATATTATAACTTGCTGACATTTCCAAAACTGCATACCAAAACAGGGCAATGACTCAAGATTGTTGCAATCAAAAGACAAGGGGTTTCATCACGAGCTAGCTTGTTTAGCAAGGTTATAAATGAAGTGAATGGAACTGTCATAATTTTGCTACCAAACCAAGACATTGTTCTTTAATAATTAAAAGAAAACAAAAGAAATAAGTGTGGATCTGGATTTATCTTTGAAAATTTTATGTTTCTCCAAGTAGGATACAGGATATTTGCTTGGTAACAGGTAACCCTGTCGAGGCTATGAATGCCTGCTAGCAGCAGAGGCTCTACCTACGACAAATGAGCACACTTAAAACTGATCTACAGAGAAGTCTTTGTTTTTATCTTTATAAACTAAGTAGTGGATGATGTAAATACAATGACTAGCTTTGGGAAGAAAATAATCAGAGTTAGCACGGAAGGAACAAACTACCATTAATGGCTAAAAGCATGATGCACTTTATATTTCTATATTAAAGTTTGATTTTCCAGAAAACTTTTCTGTTTTGGAAGTTTTAGAAAATTCAAAAGATAATCAGAGATAATTGGTTCTTCCTAGTGAATCGCCAATTGTTGTGGCCAACAACAACCCCCCTTTTCATTTAGTATTGGTAATAAAACTCAATAATTGGGGTACCCTTCTAAAAAATAAAAAAACTACCACTTATATTTTCCTTTGAATAAAACACACTATCATAAACTTAGGAAAAAGATTCGCAGAACCCAAAAACCTAAGTTTTATGATAAGTTTCGAATAAAATCATTATCTTAACAATAAAACATCGCATCGAAAAAGGGTAATGAAGGACATCATATAAACAAACTTTCGAAATTGTGAAAACGCGACGATATGAGATCGCACGCCTTAAAGACTCATCGCACATCGCAGCTTTCATATGCCACAAGTACCACCTAAGATAAAACATCCAGATCCTGCGATATGCAATAAAGCATCTCGCAAATCACATCTCGTGGTTGCATAAGGAAATAAATGATTGTTAACGAAGAGGATTAGCGATATTGCGACATGCGATATTGCGATCTACGATATTGCGAAGCAAATCGCAAAATCGCTTTATCGCAGATCGGCAGGGCTCATTCTTCAATGAAATATTTCTCGTAATCCGATACCGAGTTATGTGCATTAATGTCAACTTAGTGGTTTATTGATGGTCATTTATGAGATAAGATTTAGATCTGATCGAAAGGTTGTTTCACGTAGGGTGATATATTTGATATGATTTCAGAATTAAGAGCTTTCCCGTCACCTTATCTCTTACCATTATTCTTTCTTTACTTGAAAACTTGCAGGAGCGGCAAGCAGAATAATATACACAGCAGTGTGCAGAACGTAATGGGAAAGAAGGGAAAAGCTCTAGTTGCTGAGGAAAAAGAGATGATGCCCTTATTCACAGACACCACCTGTACCAGAGATGCCAGCATATCCACTTGGGAAGGCATGTACAGTCTGCTCGAAGAAGAAAACCCTAGAGTTATGGAAGTTAAAGTGACAACAGACTCACGCAGGTCATCTGAAGCATCAATTACTGAACTTGCATGTTCATTCCTGCACCGAATAGCGGCAAGGCCTAAGATACTTCCATATACAGACATGGTTAAGTGGGTATTGGACAACGCTGATATAACAGACAGACAATTCAAGTCTCGGAGCCAAGAGCTCATTGGGTCATTCACCCCACAGGATTTAAGGCTTATGTATCATTTACCAGAGCCGCAGGCAAGCTACAACAAACAGTTCGTGGAGAAGTTCGCCAAAGAAAATGAAGATTTGGCAGAGTGCACCAAGAACTGGTCGGCAAAGGAAGAGCCATTGAAAAAAGACAAACATGGTATGTACAGTACTGGTTCCCTCTCCTCCCCGTATTGTTTTGCTGTTGCTATGCTATGTAGGCTATTTGGAAGGCCTGACATCAACAATTTTTCATTCAAATGGCTACCCCTATTACATGCGGTCACTAACTGTTGTTGGGAAAAGTATCTATTCAGAACGCCCCTATCCCACTCTAACATGTGATAGTGCCTTAGCAACAAAAAAGGAAAACTACTTGAGTATTCTTCTTTATGAAATGTAAATGAGGAGAAAGGATGTAACTAACCTATGTCTTTCGCTAGTTTGTTGATCCAATCGCTCCTCTCTTCAATAGTTCCCAGCTCCCTGCTCCCTTACTCGCCCAGCTTCACTGAATTCCTACAAGATCACAAGAGAGAGAAACTACACGAAGATATAGATATACATTCATAAAAAGCTCAGGATCAAATTAAGCTAAACATGCAAATATAACAAAACATCATTGAAACACAGCATGTAGGAGAAACTCAAATAGTTTATTGATATGATAATAAAGTCCAAGAGGAGATACAACCAAGTGAGTCCCGATCCAGCATCTACCTCCCAGCAAAGGAATCCCTTCCTCTCCTCCAACAAAGCATAAATCACCCAATGTACTAATCTCAATCTCAAACCAACAGCAATTCTCTGCAAAGTACAAAATTCCAACCTCTGGATCTCTGGGATGAGGGATCCATATATAGATGTAAGAAGAGAGGATGAGTCAGCTTATGTTTTGACTTGTGGCTTCTCTCTGTCAGTTCTTGCTTCCACTTGGAGGCTGAGAGCCTCTTATTCATCGCTGGTCGAATTCATTGAGGCAAGTGTCATTGAGGAAGATTCTGGAAGCTTCCAGTGTCTGTACACCTCGCGGAATGATATTGCCATTTGGCATTTCTCGCTCAGCGCACCCTGGTAGTGCATTTAGGTGCGTTGCAACGCACCTAGCTAGTGTACTGGGGTGCATTTCAATGCAGGCAGCTAGTAGAGCATCTGAATTGATCCTGAATTGACTATTTCTGAGTAGTTTTTGGTGGAGAACTTCTGGGAGAAGCTGTCATTGGTTGACCTTGTTCCTTTAGGGGCAGGAACAACTCTTTTAGGGACATTGGATCCCTTGGATTATGGACATTTCATGCTCAATGCTGTAAGGCACAAAAATGTCTATAACAGTTGCCCCCTAAAGTATGAGGCCGTTTATCAGGTGAAATGCTTTATTAGGAGGATCCGAAGTTCATTCAATGCTGGGAGGAGACCTGTAATAAGATATAATACAATACATTATTTTTCATACTGTTTTCATGATTTAGCTGAGGCGGGCATTCCCATGCTCAGCTTTATAAATTCATTTTTATGTACATATGACAGACAATCGTCTGACGGTAGACTGATGATTCTGATGAAATCATCATCCTTTTGGTAGGATGATTATCTGTTCTGCAATGCTGTACATGTCAATGTATTTATTTTTCCTGAATATATATCGCAGCCCGGATGGATGAAACTAGATCCAGGGTCTTCAATCTCGTCCAATCTTCACTCTAAGTACAAGTCGATCCATGTGAGAAATGTTCTGAATTCAAACATGGAAAGACATCGCTTGATTACCAGTCAATGATGTAAACTGTTAACAAGCGCGAGAGGAATCACCGATAATGATGATGACCTTCAAGGTACTGCAGTACAATTCACGTGGTGTGAATAAAGGACTTGGCGTCGAACACCACGCAAAATCTTTTGGTCGAAGGTCATTGATGTATACCTGTCGTCGGAAGTGAGAAACTTGCCATTGAGGCATGCAAGCTTCAAAGTACTGAAGGGGGTGTTCCTAGATCAACTTCTTGGATAATGAGCTTATGTCGACAAGAAGAGATCTTTCAAAGGAGGGCCTTGATGTATCCCACATCAGTGACATGGAACGGAGCAAATGATTTTGATGGAGGTGAAAACGATCTGATGATATATGGTTCAGGGTGGCGGTCATGAAAGAATGAAGTATAATGTATGGTAGTGGATGGGACACGGTTGACTTCTTTGGATGACTTCTCTTGAACATATTGGCAACACTTATATGATGGATTGGTAGCATTTACCCCAAAGGTGGATGGTATGGTGAGACCATGGTGATGTGACCGGTGAATGAAACAACCCAACCCGACTCAGGCACGGAGCGGAAGTGTCATGTTCAAGAGCGACTTGCTACCAATAAAGGTTCTTTGAGTTTCTTCCCAATTTTTCCCCAGTCATTGCTGACCAGTACCTCTTTATTTTTTTCAAGCTTGAGGAGGATAACATATGCTTGTTCTATAATTTTCCCTTCGGGCAAACCCATCGCTATGTTTTAACGAGCCTAGCGATAGTGAAACTCGTTCTCGTCTAAAGACAAGTTTGTCGCTATTAATGTTTTTAACGAGTCTAACGACAAAGATAACTCGGTCCTTTTCATTTTTAGAGAGTTTTAAAAGGTACGTAAAGTTAACTCCGAAAGTCCTTTTTCATCATCTAATCCCTTAAGTCCGAAAAAGTATAAAACAATACAGAAGGGATGAATTTTCGATAGTTTTAACGAGCCGAACAAATCAAGCGCTCGATCTTTTTGTGCAATAATCCCTCAGGTCCAAAAAGATTAAAATCTAGAGGAGGGATAGCTCTTCTGGTCGCTTTAACGAGCTGGGAGGCCAAAACTCGGCAATCTTTTCATATTTTACGAGTCAAATGAAAAGAGCTTAAAGAAGACTCGTCTTTTGAGGAACGAGTGATAAAATGGGTAGCAGTTGATTCCAGGTAAGGGTTGAAATTTTCCAAGCACGGCAATGTCACAAGGATGGCTAGTGAAATCACTCTTCGCAGCTGTTCCTCAAAATGGGTAAACAATCAAATGGAGGTGAATGATCAGCCAATGGAAAAGTGGGGGTGACGGTGCAAACACGACCAAGGCTTCAATGGATGATAATGTTACATTCACGGTGGTTATTTACTGGAGGATAGTTCATTTTTTAACGAGCTTAAACGTGGGTTGAAACACTTGCTCGATCTTATGTTTATTTTTTAACGAGCATGAACTATGTGCTAAAACTGCTCGATTATCTAGTCATATGATAAGAATGTCTCATGTAAGATGCCATTTTTTATGGAGCTTGCGCCTTACAAAGCTATGCCCCACATCCTTTCGTTATGAAAGTTCGGAAACGACTAATCCTACGAGTTTAAAGGGTTAGACCTACGGGTTTAAAGGGAGGACCTAAAAATTTAAAAAAGTAAATAGCCGCCCCTTGCTTGCACTCCAAAAGGTTTGCATGCCCCCAGGTATAAAATAGAGTTTCAAGGTTACCTCTACTTCACTTCCGCCAAAACAATTTTTTTACCGAGAGAGGCCTACCTCTTTCAAGTCTCCCAAAGATTGTTTTATTAATCTTTCAAACAAAACACTTCTTCGGCGATGTCTACTGAGATAAAAAAAGGTGAGCGACGATGCCCGCCAACTCACATAACTTTGACAAAATAATCTTATTCTAGAACAGCCCCTCTTCCAATCACGGACGGGGTACGGACTAGTCATATTCTCCCGCGGAAACCTACCCTATACCCAAAGTTTTCCTGCCGAAGCAGACCAGGACGCATGCCCCCTGGGTTCCAGTCATATCCTTTCGAATTACTCGCGCTCATCGGGAGGACGGACCGTAGGTTGAGACATTTCTTGCGTGAAGAGACCATTTAGGGATGGTATATGACTATTTGTGATGCGTGATCCGGGAAATGAAAGCTGGTCCACGAGCTTGACCACTCTTTCTTCGTGCGGAAAACACATTACTCTAAAGAGTGAGGAGACGATGGCTCCCACGCAATAAATATAGTCTCGTCCAAGGAGTAGGTTATAATCCAAGGGTCCTTGAACGACCATCACGTTCATTTGAACGGGCTTCCCTTTCAATGTGATAGGCACATTGGGGAGGATCCCTAAAGGTCGACTGGTTCCTTTATCGAAGCCCGTCATATTTCTCATCTCAGGCAAAAGCGATGGTGAACCAAGTGCTTTCCAAGCAATAGAGGAAAGGATACTCACAGATGCCCCCTCATCAATGATGGTGCCAGCCATGACCATTCTGTATATTTGGACGATAATTCGGAATGGTATGCTTGCTGGAAAACGGGGTCTGCCTAGTTGGTTCCAGTCAAAGGATACAACTAGGTTGCTTGGTGGTGGGACTGAGTAGACGACCGGGTATCGCTCTGACGAACTTCCTTCCTGCGATAAAGGAATGGGTAGGTTGCCCCCGTGTTCGTCGGAGTCTGTGTTGATGAAGAAAATTTGGACGGTGTCATCTTTATCCTCTTCAGTGACTGTATCATTCAAAGATAAATCCTCTGAAGGCAAGACCGGGTCAACTGCCGCCTCGACCTTTTGACTTTCATCGGGTATGGATTCAGCTGGTTCATCTTCAATGACCGGCGCTTCAGCTGACCACTTGAGCGGGCCAGCTGGATTTTCAACTAACGAAGGACTCAGCAAGAGTTTTTTATATCCAGGAGGAAGTCGTAACAGTGAAACCGGACGATCATCCAAAACTCTTTTAGCTTCGTCTAAGAAGGCACAACGGTGGAGGGCATGGTCGCCTTCGCACAGTCTACAGGGAGATCTAGCTCTCCCTTTTTGTCCTGGAACTTCACTTTCGCTAGTTGACAGTGTGCTTTCAACATGGCTATCAGAGGTTGACGCCACCGGATTGTGCAAACGGGGAGACCAGTCCCTTAGTATCCGAGGGATGCAGGGACAATCTCTGTGAAAGTGGTCTCCCTTGCAAATGACACATGGCGATTTAGGCCTGGTCAGTGCAGTGTGTGGATTTTCGTCAGACGACACTCGTTTGCCCCCAGTCGCCTTTGCCTCCTTCTTCTTCTTCTCTTTCTTCTTCTTTTCCTTCTTCTCCTTAGGGACTTGATCTTTGGCTTTGCCAGCCCCATCAGGCGAAGAGGAAGGAGGAGAGGAAGAATTATAGGAAGTAGAAAGTTGGTGGGTAACTCTAGACTAGTCTAACTGCTGATTTGACTATTCAGGAATAACGGTGTTCTGAACGACATTGGTTGAGAAGAGCCAGACCGGCAAGCCAATTGTCAGTCCTGCAAGCGACAATGTGGCCATATGGGGCGCACCAACATCTCCCCAAGAGGAGAAGGGACTAGGATTTACACCAAGGGGAATTCCTTTGTTGGTGGGCTCCATTTTCTCAACCTAAAGATCAATGCGGGAAAAAGGGTATGAATATTTTATTTAAAATAAATTTTAACGACGCTTGGACACAACTTGCTTTTTCAATTTTAAAGAGTCGAGAAAAAGCAAAAGATGACTCTAGTCTCCTTCAATTTTTAATGAGCCTAAAGTGACAAGTGCTCAGATGGACCTTTTCCATTAAGGAGTCTGAAAAGGAACGAAAGGGACTGCTCTGGAGTTCTAGGTAGGGGGTGTGCCAAACCAATCGCAAAACCACAGAATACTTTTTAAGGTACGGGCGGTCAATCTTCCCAAATGTTGTGTTCAGTGCATTGCGATCAGTAGGGCAGTCGACACAGCTTCCTATGGATAAAGGTTTTATGCCTATAGGGTTCTCCCAATATATACTCGACGGTACGTGGGAGCACAATCCGTACTAGCGCTTATCGTCTCTCAGGAGGAATCACCCAACCATCAGCGAGACCGACAGTCACCAGGTTTTACGACGCCGGAACACGTCTCTAGCCTAGACCTCTATGTTGTGCGTTAAGTTCCAATGCGTTGTTAAGTTCATTCAATTTATTTTAGGTTGATATTTCTTAGAAGTTTGCCTTTTTGGATCACCACGAGATGTAGATATAATTCCTAAATGCAGTCTAAAGATGATAAGCAAGCTTTTATCTCTTTTCAACAATGAAAATCCTGGCTACAAGGGGAAAAGAAAGACACAATCTGTTCTCAAAGAGCATAGAGCACACTGTAAATGCACTTTTCCTAAATCAACATACAAACTGTCAAAATGAAAATGCACATATGCATGTATTTGTTTTCTCTTTCTTAATATTGATGCCTAAAAAGAAAGCTGTTGTACAAAATTTGAATTCGATTTCAAGTGAAAAACACAAACAAGTTTCTTTTTGAAATCAAAAAGACGATTGCGACACTTTATGATTTTGAAGTAAACACTTGTTTCAACACTAGAAATTTATAAATTCAAACCAAAAGACAAAAGTAAAATCGCAATCAACTGTCAACAACAAACAAACTTACTCCTAAGATCAAAATGACACTTACGACGGGTCTAGATCTAAGGGCGACAATATGACTAGTTTACTTTTGTAATGGGAAACTGCAAATGATGTAACAAATACACAAAAACAAATATAGTTTCTTTTATACAACTAAGACAGAATTAAGGCAGAGAAAAGGGGTTTTCAGATAGGTACACACACTGATAACAGGCTGCAAAAAACAGAGATAAAACTGAACACAAGGATGCAAATAACCACAGCTGCACATGGCAAAGGCTGATCAGCGCACCCCTAGCATAGAGAAACTGAATTGTAGCGCAAGTAGCCCTCTCGGGACCTGCGTTGAAATGCAGAACCTCTTCACAGAGCCTGCGCTGAAGTAGAAACGAGAATTGTCTCTGGGTTCTGGGTCACGGTTTGCAGTTTAATCTACGGTTTTTGGTCGGATAAAAGCTATCAATAAGGTACAATTAGGAGGATGATTTAAAGGAGGACTAAGAGCTATCACAAAGGGAAGTTAGAGCATTTGTGGTGTTATCTCCCAAAATTCTGTTTCCAAAAATTGCTCAGATTAGCTTAAAGACAAAGTGTTTTCGCAGCGCATGAATCCTTTAGCAGTTTCGCAGCGCAACCTGTTTTAGTGATTTCGTAGCGTACTACGAAATTGGGGATTTGTTCGAATCCATAGCAGCTGTCATGCAAAATAGTTCTGGGGTGGATGCATTTTACATGTGGCATGTTCTCAAGCTCCTGCATGTATGCTTGTCATCAGTTCTGAATCTGAAGGGAAATATTACGGGTGAAGGAGTGTTTTGAGTGGGATGGTGACTTTTATGCTTTGCATCCACCACTGTTGCCAAGCAGAGACAAGGGAAAAGTCTGAAGTGTTGCAGCCGCAAAACAACCTAATCCCCAAAGGTGCAGATATAACAAGATACAGGGACTACTTGAAGGACCTTGGTAAGAATGAAAGGATTGAAGTGATTGCACTGCCGAGTTCCTTAGTGCAGCGTTCTGTTTTTCAAGATGCACTAGATTTGCTGGTTTCTTTAGATGCTCTGAAGGCACCATCTCATCATAGGGGAAAGTATGAACCAACATTATATGGCAATTTGCTTGGGAGTCTTCCCCTTTCTTTGGAGGAATCAATGCTTGTCATTAAGTTTGGTCAGTGTGAGTTTCTTAGAGAGGGTGCAATAAGTGGTTCATTGATGGATGCATGACCAATGCCTATCATACAGCCATTTGGGCAGCAATCTTTGTTCAATAAATATGTGGACAACTATTACAATGATGCTAATGAATCTGTTGGTTCTTCATATCATACAAAGACACTTATGGCAAATTTTTGTGCAATTCTATTTTGGCAAC
The DNA here is from genome assembly GCA_031772625.1 of Pinus tabuliformis. Classification (NCBI taxonomy): domain Eukaryota; kingdom Viridiplantae; phylum Streptophyta; class Pinopsida; order Pinales; family Pinaceae; genus Pinus; species Pinus tabuliformis. Next base: position 177,001,421 of record CM062812.1, on the reverse strand, counting down.
GGATTTTGAAGGATAAGCATCGATTGCAACGACTCATTCAAGTGGCTGGCAATGAGATCTTCACAACTCAGACGCATGATTTTGCTTCAATTGCTCCTAGGCTTGAGCAGGAGTGGTCTTCTTTCCACCATTTGGTGCCGTCATCACTTCATGCTATTGCTGAGACATGCCCAAGTTTCTCTGCATTTTGGAAGGTCCACCATTGTATTACAATGATTATGATTTCAAGCACACATGCATCCTCTCTCCAGGACAACTTGAAGCAAACTTGAGTTTTGTCGTTGGCACTGAACTAGCAGATGATATTGTTACAGATGTTTATTTTCAGGCTTCATATGTTGACTCAGGGTCCTTGAATACTTCAAGTATAAGAAATGGGAGCACCCAAAAGAAGCTGATGAAGTTTTGGTTAAATATGAGGCTAGATTGGAGGACGGAACTGCTGTATCAAAATCAGAGGAGGGTGTGGAGTTTTATGTGAAGGATGGATATTTCTATCCATCTTTTGCCATAGCTGTCAAAACGATGAAGAAGGGAGAAAAAGTATTGTTGATAGTGAAGCCTCAGTATGGTTTTAGACATCAAGGACGTGAAGCAATTGGAAATGATGTAGCCGCGCCACCAAATGCAACATTGTTTGTGGATCTTGAGCTTGTGTCTTGGAAGGTTGTCGATGAAGTTACTGATGATAAGAAAGTGCTGAAGAAAATCCTGAAGCAAGGAGAAGGTTATGAACGACCTAATGATGGGGCAGTGGTCAAAGTGAAATACACGGGGAAGTTAGAGGATGGCACCATATTTGAGGAAAAGGGATCTGATGAGGAACCATTCGAGTTTATGGCTGGAGAAGAAGCAGTCGAATCCCTTGAAGGTCACTTGTAATCTCAACAATGCAGCTTGTAAACTCAAATTGAAAGACTATATACAAGCAGAAAAATTATGTACAAAGGTTTTGGAGATTGAATCGCAAAACGTTAAGGCTTTATATAGAAGAGCACAAGCATATATTCAGACAGCATATTTGGAGCTCGCAGAGCTGGACATAAAGAAAGCACTCGAGATTGACCCCAACAACAGGGATGTGAAGCTCGAGTATAGGGCTCTTATAGAGAAACTCTGGAGTACAATAGCAAGTAAATAAAGAAAAAAACATTATTCCTGTGCTCGATTTTCTGATAACAAAAGGTATCAAGGACTGTGATTCAAATGCCTCCGGTGAAATTAGTGGTGCTTTCGAAACCTACTTTTCAGTAGCTAAGCGAATAGGTTTATATCTGGCACGCATATGTCACAAAGAATGAGCTTTCACAAAGAATGCTTGAGGATCACATGGAATGAGTGAAGAGGCCAAATGATGGTAAGGATTTGATTGCCACAAGGCCGCCGTTATTGGTGACACCGGGGACCCATTAAAATATACATCGGGGCCACCTCTAAACATTCTTTGGTGATTAAAGGTCTTATTGAAGATCTCAAGGCGATGATGTCAGCTCCACCGTTGTCTGAGGTTCTTCAGGCTCTTTATGATGATAAGAGCGTTTCTCAGGATAAAAATGCTTGTCTGAGTGTGAATTCCTCTCATGAAGTAGAAGCTATGACAAACAGTGGTTTTGATTAGCCTAGTCTACCAGCAGTCCCTTCCAGTGGTAATGTAACGCATCTTAGTGTGGTTGGGAGAGGTGTGTAACGTACAACACCGGTTCCAGTTGATGTCTCAGAACCAGAACCACCCGCCTATGCCTAAAAGATTATTTCCTTTGTTTTCAAGGGAGAATACGCTTATTGTTTCAAATGCACAGCTTGTAAAAAGATCAACAAAACCTACTATTTTAGGATTAGACTCACTGCTTCATCCCTCTTTAATGGATTTTACAGTTTCTGAGCCAGAGTTTTTAAAAGATTTGTCAGAATATTAGAAGTTAGAGGTTTGTCAGTTACCAACTCTCTATTTCAATGAAACTGCAGTAGTTGAATGTTCTCAGAGTTTTTCTATGACTGATGATGGTTCCCCTTCAGAAAGCACAATAATAACCAATGAGTATCTTGTGAAAAAGATGGAGTTTCCTATATCAAATGTTAGAGATGCATCAAAGCCTGAGATGTCCTCTATTTCTGGCAATTTAAGGAGCACTCAAAATGTTTGTAAGTCGGATAGATGCAGCAGTTGTAAAATGGATGTGGATTTTTCAAGGAAAGAATCAACAAAAGTTGAAGCATCCTCTGCTTTTAGTTGCAAGGGAATTTCTGTTGGAAAAACAAACACTCAAGTTTCGTTAGAATCTGTGTCGTCTCATATGGCAGACACTGCAGAAGAAGGTTTGACATCCATGAGATTTTCTCAATCTTAACAAGTAAAGTGTTCTGAGATGATGCACAATAAGCTGCAAAACTTCTTGGAGAATTTGAAATTGAAAGAGAGACACCTGTCCATCAATACAACCTACAGCACATCAGAAACATGGCAGCGTTCCATACCTAGGGTTATTAAAGAGCTGGGAACATGCTGCTACATTTTCGAAGAGTGGTGGAAGACAAGGACCGGGAAAACAGGGGTTCTATCCTAATATTATTGAATCATCAACGCATCCAGCATCCAATGCTAACCTGGAACATTGAATCCTCATCTCATGCTATTACAGCCGCTTCCAGAAAGAGAGCAGATGTCAAAGAATGAAGTTCATTGTAATTAAAGCCATCCAAGCTACCGCTATAGTAATCCACTTGGCAGAGGAGGAATCTTAATTGTAATAAATGCTATGTCCAGCATGATGTAGAATTAGGATCTTATTTGCTTTAGGATTCCAGCGCTGTCAATTAGTGGTCAGCTGTAATTATTAGTTAGTTAAAAGTTAGTAGGTGTCATCATAGGTAATTATTGAGCTCCCCTCACGCTGGAGGAGGGAGCTCGAATCAGGTAGAGTAAGCATTCTATATAGAGCTGAAAGATGAATGTAAAAGGGGTTGGATGTTTTGATAAAGAAGAAGACTATTTTGGTTTATGTATAGCAGAGCTCAGTAATACAAATAACTGTTATTTCTTCTCAGGATTCACAATAGATCTTATTGTTCAAATGTGTGATGGTTGTTCTCTTTAGTGTTCTTTTACAGTCTTGTTATTGCATAATCACTCAGAACTCATGTTTCATGCTCTGACTTCCTGTATTCTTGGCAAACTGTGTTTCATATAGGTTATGTTTGAACATTAGATGTAAAGTGCCCTAATTTCTATGAAAGGATAGTGCCATTGTTTACTGAGATTTTAGTGACTCCATAAGCCCAATGGGAACTAATTTGATATTTGTCCAGCCAGCATATTTCCTTCATGTGTCTTATAAGAGTTAGCCATCTTTCCTTGTCATTAATCAATATTCATAATCTGTGAGAGAGCCCTCTCAGACTAAGGAGGCTAAGCCTTAGTCCAAAGCTTGGTTTGAAATAGTTACACATAATCTTGCTGATTGGCAGCCTTCAGTGTGTGATTTTGTGATAACATTTTGGTGCGTCTGCCGGGAGCCTGAAGATTATTCTTTCCCGAAATTATGAAGCTGAACTTCTGAAGGTAGCAGGAGCTCAGAAGGTTTTTGAGGCTACAAAACTACCTTGGCGGCTCCATTGTTGAAGAGTTCGAAATTCATAGGTTCATGGTGATTCCACTGGAGTTATGAAGGACCCAGAAGCTACCATTCTTAGTTCAAGGTATGCATGCATAGATTTTTCATGAATTCATGGTTTCCCAAATCATTTTCCCAAGGATGCATATTTTCTAAGGAATGGTCCCAAATTTAATGGAGAAGATTTGAGTTTAACTCTGAAGCATATCTCAGATTTCTGTCATTTTGCTGAGCTTCTTAGAGTTAAACATGAGGATGTTTGCATTATGTTATTTTATGATTCACTTCAAGGGAAATGCAAACAATGGGTTGAAAGCTTTCCTGTCAAATCCATTAAGTCATTTCAAGACTTTTGGCTTATGTTTTTGGAGGAATGGATAGATAGGTCAGAGGTGGTGGTAAACTCTCCTTCAGTTGAAGGTTTCAAACAATGGAATAATGATCATAGTAAAGGAGAAACAAATGAAAATTTTTCTTTGTCCTTGTCCTCGTATCTAAAATCCTTTGACTGCAAGGCAGAGGATAAGATGAGATTTTTGGATGAAGTTGCCGAGGACATTGAGAAAGACATTAAAGGTTTGGAAGAACAAATTCAGGCATACAGTCTTCATAATCATGATCATTATTTTCAGAAGCTTTCTATGACAGAACACAAGGAGAGAGAGAGAGTGCCGCTTCCTTTCTCTGCAGAACACAAGGAGAGAGTGCCACTTCCTTTCTCTTTCACGTTTAAGGAGCTGTATATTGTTGTTGAAGATCAGTTTGCACAACCTGAAAGTTACAAGAATCATCAAGCTGATCATATATTCTGGGATCCTATAGCTGATTACATGGAAGAGTTTTACTCTTCAGTGTTTCAGTTTTCCTATAAAGATCAGAGACAATTTCAGTGGCAGCGGTCATCACACTATCAGATTGGCTCTGAACTCCAATGCAGTCAAAGAAATCAAATATCAGATAAAACAGAGGATTGGCTACATTGGAAATTTCATATTGATTGAGCAGAAAGAAGTTGAAATTGTTAGGGTAGGTAGGTAGAGGTAAATGCAAAATAAGCTCAACGTCAACTGAGCATCTTTCAGTAGAAATAGCTTTCTTTCTCCTACAGTCATGCTGGTCAAGAAAATTTCTGTTTGTCAAATAAATTTTATAAGACACTGGAACTGCAGGTTCTTAGTGTACCACAAGGGCACACTATCCCAAGTGGAGCCACTGTTATCTCTCAAAATTCTGTTTCCAAAAATTGCTCAGATTAGCTTAAAGACAAAGTGTTTTCGCAGCGCATGAATCCTTTAGCAGTTTCGCAGCGCAACCTGTTTTAGTGATTTCGTAGCGTGCTACGAAATTGGGGATTTGTTCGAATCCATAGCAGCTGTCATGCAAAATAGTTCTGGGGTGGATGCATTTTACAGGTGGCATGTTCTCAAGCTCCTGCATGTATGCTTGTCATCAGTTCTGAATCTGAAGGGAAATATTACGGGTGAAGGAGTGTTTTGAGTGGGATGGTGACTTTTATGCTTTGCATCCACCACTGTTGCCAAGCAGAGACAAGGGAAAAGTCTGAAGTGTTGCAGCCGCAAAACAACCTAATCCCCAAAGGTGCAGATATAACAAGATACAGGGACTACTTGAAGAACCTTGGTAAGAATGAAAGGATTGAAGTGATTGCACTGCCGAGTTCCTTAGTGTAGCGTTCTGTTTTTCAAGATGCACTAGATTTGCTGGTTTCTTTAGATGCTCTGAAGGCACCATCTCATCATAGGGGAAAGTATGAACCAATATTATATGGCAATTTGCTTGGGAGTCTTCCCCTTTCTTTGGAGGCATCAATGCTTGTCATTAAGTTTGGTCAGTGTGAGTTTCTTAGAGAGGGTGCAATAATTGGTTCATTGATGGATGCATGACCAATGCCTATCATACAGCCATTTGGGCAGCAATCTTTGTTCAATAAATATGTGGACAGCTATTACAATGATGCTAATGGATCTGTTGGTTCTTCATATCATACAAAGACACTTATGGCAAATTTTTGTGCAATTCTGTTTTGGCAACGGATTTTGAAGGATAAGCATCGATTGCAACGACTCATTCAAGTGGCTGGCAATGAGATCTTCACAACTCAGACGCATGATTTTGCTTCAATTGCTCCTAGGCTTGAGCAGGAGTGGTCTTCTTTCCACCATTTGGTGCCGTCATCACTTCATGCTATTGCTGAGACATGCCCAAGTTTCTCTGCATTTTGGAAGGTCCACCATTGTATTACAATGATTATGATTTCAAGCACACATGCTTTCTCTCTCCAGGACAACTTGAAGCAAACTTGAGTTTTGCCGTTGGCACTGAACTAGCAGATGATATTGTTACAGATGTTTGTATTCAGGCTTCATATGTTGACTCAGGGTCCTTGAATACTTCAAGTATAAGAAATGGGAGCACCCAAAAGAAGCTGATGAAGTTTTGGTTAAATATGAGGCTAGACTGGAGGACGGAACTGCTGTATCAAAATCAGAGGAGGGTGTGGAGTTTTATGTGAAGGATGGATATTTCTGTCCAGCTTTTGCCATAGCTGTCAAAACGATGAAGAAGGGAGAAAAAGTATTGTTGACAGTGAAGCCTCAGTATGGTTTTGGACATCAAGGACGTGAAGCAATTGGAAATGATGTAGCCGCGCCACCAAATGCAACATTGTTTGTGGATCTTGAGCTTGTGTCTTGGAAGGTTGTCGATGAAGTTACTGATGATAAGAAAGTGCTGAAGAAAATCCTGAAGCAAGGAGAAGGTTATGAACGACCTAATGATGGGGCAGTGGTCAAAGTGAAATACACGGGGAAGTTAGAGGATGGCACCATATTTGAGGAAAAGGGATCTGATGAAGAACCATTCGAGTTTATGGCTGGAGAAGAAGCAGTCGAAGCCCTTGAAGGTCACTTGTAATCTCAACAATGCAGCTTGTAAACTCAAATTGAAAGACTATATACAAGCAGAAAAATTATGTACAAAGGTTTTGGAGATTGAATCGCAAAACGTTAAGGCTTTATATAGAAGAGCACAAGCATATATTCAGACAGCAGATTTGGAGCTCGCAGAGCTGGACATAAAGAAAGCACTCGAGATTGACCCCAACAATAGGGATGTGAAGCTCGAGTACAGGGCTCTTATAGAGAAACTCTGGAGTACAATAGCAAGTAAATAAAGAAAAAAACATTATTCCTGTGCTCGATTTTCTGATAACAAAAGGTATCAAGGACTGTGATTCAAATGCCTCCGGTGAAATTAGTGGTGCTTTCGAAACCTACTTTTCAGTAGCTAAGCGAATAGGTTTATACCTGGCACGCATATGTCACAAAGAATGAGCTTTCACAAAGAATGCTTGAGGATCACATGGAATGAGTGAAGAGGCCAAATGATGGTAAGGATCTGATTGCCACAAGGCCGTCGTTATTGGTGACACCGGGGACCCATTAAAATATACATCGGGGCCACCTCTAAACATTCTTTGGTGATTAAAGGTCTTATTGAAGATCTCAAGGCGATGATGTCAGCTCCACCGTTGTCTGAGGTTCTTCAGGCTCTTTATGATGATAAGAGCGTTTCTCAGGATAAAAATGCTTGTATGAGTGTGAATTCCTCTCATGAAGTAGAAGCTACGACAAACAGTGGTTTTGATTAGCCTAGTCTACCAGCAGTCCCTTCCAGTGGTAATGTAACGCATCTTAGTGTGGTTGGGAGAGGTGTGTAACGTACAACACCGGTTCCAGTTGATGTCTCAGAACCAGAACCACCCGCCTATGCCTAAAATATTATTTCCTTTGTTTTCAAGGGAGAATACGCTTATTGTTTCAAATGCACAGCTTGTAAAAAGATCAACAAAACCTACTAATTTAGGATTAGACTCACTGCTTCATCCCTCTTTAATGGATTTTACAGTTTCTGAGCCAGAGTTTTTAAAAGATTCGTCAGAATATCAGAAGTTAGAGGTTTGTCAGTTACCAACTCTCTATTTCAATGAAACTGCAGTAGTTGAATGTTCTCAGAGTTTTTCTACGACTGATGATGGTTCCCCTTCAGAAAGCACAATAATAACCAATGAGTATCTTGTGAAAAAGATGGAGTTTCCTATATCAAATGTTGGAGATGCATCAAAGCCTGAGATGTCCTCTATTTCTGGCAATTTAAGGAGCACTCAAAAGGTTTGTAAGTCGGATAGATGCAGCAGTTGTAAAATGGATGTGGATTTTTCAAGGAAAGAATCAACAAAAGTTGAAGCATCCTCTGCTTTTAGTTGCAAGGGAATTTCTGTTGGAAAAACAAACACTCAAGTTTCGTTAGAATCTGTGTCGTCTCATATGGCAGACACTGCAGAAGAAGGTTTGACATCCATGAGATTTTCTCAATCTTAACAAGTAAAGTGTTCTGAGATGATGCACAATAAGCTGCAAAACTTCTTGGAGAATTTGAAACTGAAAGAGAGACACCTGTCCATCAATACAACCTACAGCACATCAGAAACATGGCAGCGTTCCATACCTAGGGTTATTAAAGAGCTGGGAACATGCCGCTACATTTTCGAAGAGTGGTGGAAGACAAGGACCGGGAAAACAGGGGTTCTGTCCTAATATTATTGAATCATCAACACATCCACCATCAAATGCTAACCTGGAACATTGAATCCTCATCTCATGCTACTACAGCCGCTTCCAGAAAGAGAGCAGATGTCAAAGAATGAATTTCATTGTAATTAAAGCCATCCAAGCTACCGCTATAGTAATCCACTTGGCAGAGGAGGAATCTTAATTGTAATAAATGCTATGTCCAACATGATGTAGAATTAGGATCTTATTTGCTTTAGGATTTCAGCGCTGTCAATTAGTGGTCAGCTGTAATTATTAGTTAGTTAAAAGTTAGTAGGTGTCATCATATTTAATTATCGAGCTCCCCTCACGCTGGAGGAGGGAGCTCGAATCAGGTAGAGTAAGCATTCTATATAGAGCTGAAAGATGAATGAAAAAGGGGTTGGATGTTTTGATAAAGAAGAAGACTATTTTGGTTTATGTATAGCAGAGCTCAGTAATACAAATAACTGTTATTTCTTCTCAGGATTCACAATAGATCTTATTGTTCAAATGTGTGATGGTTGTTCTCTTTAGTGTTCTTTTACAGTCTTGTTATTGCATAATCACTCAGAACTCATGTTTCATGCTCTGACTTCCTGTATTCTTGGCAAACTGTGTTTCATATAGGTTATGTTTGAACATTAGATGTAAAGTGCCCTGATTTCTATGAAAGGATAGTGCCATTGTTTACTGAGATTTTAGTGACTCCATAAGCCAAATGGGAACTAATTTGATATTTGTCCAGCCAGCATATTTCCTTCATGTGTCTTATAAGAGTTAGCCATCTTTCCTTGTCATTAATCAATATTCATAATCTGTGAGAGAGCCCTCTCAGACTAAGGAGGCTAAGCCTTAGTCCAAAGCTTGGTTTGAAATAGTTACACATAATCTTGCTGATTGGCAGCCTTCAGTGTGTGATTTTGTGATAACATGTGGATCAGCTGTTCAGATCATAAACAGGCCCAGTGAGTGGACTAGAGTGGCATATCTCTACTTTGCATTTGTAAATGGCAAATGCAGTTCGATTCGGCACTCCTGATTTTATGAAAAGAACAACAATAGAAACACAAATAAACTAACTAGATACGTTCCCCAGTGGAGTCGCCAATTTGTTGTTGGGAAAAGTATCTATTCAGAACGCCCCTATCCCACTCTAAGGTGTGATAGTGCCTTAGCAAAAAACAAGGAAAACTACTTGAGTATTCTTCTTTATGAAATGTAAATGAGGAGAAAGGATGTAACTAACCTGTGTCTTTCACTAGTTTGTTGATCCAATCACTCCTCTCTTCAATAGCTCCCAGCTCCCTGCTCCCTTACCGGCCCAGCTTCACTGAATTCCTGCAAGATCACAAGAGAGAGAAACTACACGAAGATATAGATATACATTCATAAAAAGCTCAGGATCAGATTAATCTAAACATGCAAATATAACAAAACATCATTGATACACAACATGTAGGAGAAACTCAAATAGTTTATTGATATGATAATAAAGTCCAAGAGGAGAGACAACCAAGTGAGTCCTGATCCAGCATCTACCTCCTAGCAAAGGAATCCCTTCCTCTCCTCCAACAAAGCATAAATCACCCAATGTACTAATCTCAATCTCAAACCAACAACAATTCTCTGCAAAGTACAAAATTCCAGCCTCTGGATCTCTGGGATGAGGGATCCATATATAGATGTAAGCAGAGAGGATGAGTCAGCTTATGTTTTGACTTGTGGCTTCTCTCTGTCAGTTCTTGCTTCCACTTGGAGGCTGAGAGCCTCTTACTCATCACTGGTCGAATTCATTGAGGCAAGTGTCATTGAGGAAGATTCTGGAAGCTTCCAGTGTCTGTACACCTCGCGGAATGATATTGCCATTTGGCATTTCTCACTCAGCGCACCCTGGTAGTGCATTTAGGTGCATTGCAACGCACCTAGCTAGTGTACTGGGGTGCATTGTAATGCAGGCAGCTAGTAGAGCATCTGAATTGATCGTGAATTGACTATTTCTGAGTAGTTTTTGGTGGAGAACTTCTGGGAGAAGCTGTCATTGGTTGACCTTGTTCCTTTAGGGGCAGGAACAACTCTTTTAGGGACTTTGGATCCCTTGGATTATGGACATTTCATGCTCAATGTTGTAAGGCACAAAAATGTCTATAACACTAACGCCACTATTATGGATTGGGCCCAGATATTGTCTGATAATTTAGCCTCAGCCATTTGGAACTACCGGTCTAAAAGAACTCCCTCTCAGAGGATTTATCCTCCTTTCTTTTTAGCTGCTTATGTTATGGATGCAATCTGTTTTGTTTCCAAATTTCCTTTAATGGGTTGGAAGTGGACTATACAGAATGACTTTCCCAATCACATTTACCATAAGGAATTGTGGGATTTCAAGTTTATCCCGTATTTTTAAAGAATTTGTCACGGAGTTATGTTACCTCTTCACCAAATGTTTTATAATAAGGATGCCCCAATATTTTCCCCCGAAGCAGAAGTTGATATTCTCCTTGTCGGAAGATGGTTTGGGGAAGAGTTTTTCACTTATGTTAGAGTATTTGGAAGCATTGCTTCCCCTCATGTGCTACCCTTGTATGTTCCTAATAAGTTATTGGCTCGAGAAATTGCCTACCAGACCTGCGGGGTGGGAGGAATGAGCAAAGAATTGAAAGACAAGAATAAGGTCGTCTGGCCACAATTTCCTGTGGCATGTGGGGCCTTTTCACTATTTGATTTAGGTCATGTTTTCAAAGAAGTAGACAATATGTTATGTCTATGACTGTTTAAATTTCCAGGGAGACAATTCGATCCCTTTGATGTCATTAAGAATTTTACTACAGCTGTCAAGATAAAGGTATTTTCTAAAGAAGATGATCTCTTTGATGACATCTTCCAGCAGAAAAGCACACTGAAAGACATTTTGCATATGGCTCAAATTCAATTTCCCCCAGTGGAATTCCAAGAATTCAAACTCTACAGAAAGAAGAGATTAGCAAAAATCCCCTTAGATAAGTTGTGCTTAGAACCAATAAGGGAGCCAACTCCCAACATCAGTTTAAGTGGAAACTCAAGTACAGACAAGGCCAGGTCTGAGTCTGGGAAAGAATCAGCAGAATGCTCTAAACGGTCGAGAGCGACCATAATAAAAGTGAAGGGTCAGTTAGAGATACTACCCAATCTAAAGAGAACCCGGAGCAACAGGTTTTGACGACACCATAGGTGAAGGTTCCCCCCCCCCTCATCCAGCCACTAAATCCAGTGAGAACTGAGCTGGATTAAGAGTGGGAAACATTTAATGAATTGATTAATACTAAGGAGCAGAACACAAAGACACCTGAGAGTACAGTGTAGACAATGACAGATATGGTCATTGGAACAGTCAGCAATGCTCCAGAAATGGAGCATATTCCCATAACCCCATCATCTAAAATCATGTTGAAGATAGAGGAGATTCCTCCTCTAGATGTATTTTATAGTCTGCAGCACAAGGCAGTGGTAAGAAGACAAAGAAAGAAATGGAAATTGGACAGCATGCTCTCACCTGAGGCAAAGCAGCTAGATGTCCTTTGGTGAGACCCTACCACTGACCCTACTGAAAATTTGACTAAGTTATCCCAGATCGCAAGAGCCTATGCTTCTGCTACCACTGATAAATCATCTGAGGTACAACTATTACTTAAGGATAGAGAGGAAAAAATCCAATTTTTACAACAATAGCTACAGCAAGCCAGTGCCAATCGAGAAGCAAAGGAGAAATTAGAAAAATTAAAACAGAATTTTCAATAGAAGCAGCTGGGGTATCATAGCAATTTGGTCGAAAAGGAAAGTCAATTACAGGCCATGCTAGAAATACATAAAGATGACCCCAAAATTATAGAGTTTGTCTCAAAGGCCCTTCCTTGAACGACCAACTCTTGCAACAGCAAGAGGCACTCTGCCAAAGAATATCACAATGGAGCTCCCATTACGAGATGAGCGATAAAATTACAAGTCAAGTCGTGGATTTGTGACTCAATTATGATTTGATTGATAAAAGAATTTCTGATTATTTGATTTGGCAGGAATCAGAGGAAGGAAAGAAAGCAGGCTTGCTCAAAATCAATGAAGCCCACAAAGAAATGTTGTTCCATAAGTAGCATGCATAGATTACAAAGGCAGAACAAGGAGTGGAAGAAACAGCGATAGTGGCGAAAAATGTCATTGATTGTGTCAATGAAAATCTGCATAGAGAAAACCTGATATCAGAAACCGCTCCGGGATTTCTCCCAAAGGCACAGCAACTGCAGACAAACTGGAGACAGAAAGCTGAGGAGAAGGCAGAGTCCATTAAAAAATTAACCAAGTTGAATTGGGACACTTACTGGTAGTACTTGGTTAAACCGCACAGTCAATGCATGACTCTCAAGTGCCTTACAAATTCTACCGAGAAGATAGTGCCAGCACTTGCCGATTTTGTTTTCGTAGGACAACTAAAATCGGAGGTCGGCCAACCGACACTCCTCAAGCCGATGTTGAATGCTTGTGATCTCAGAGAATAGATAAATAGATAGTTAATTTCTAGATACAGATTTAGTTTTATTTTTGCCTTATATGAGGATGGTCATTTAAACCTCCTCTTATATTTTTGTAATAAACTATTTTTAGTATTTAGTTAGTAGTATTTTAAACCCTCTCATGCATTTGGAGAGGGGTCTAGAAATTTGTCAAAAAAATTTCCTCAGAACATGCACTTCTGCACCCTCGGAGGAGGTTTTTATGAATGAATGGAACGAGATTTATTGATATCCGTGTTTAATGTCTGCTACTGAAATGCATTTCTGTACTCTTAGTAGATATTGAATTAGGAAGAGACAAATCTATATTGCTAAAGCTCATGAGTAGGACTTGTTATCAATGGTACTTTTATCTCTTAATGATTTCTTCTTATGTGTCAAAGTAATATTTTATATTCAGTTGTTTATATATGAAAGCTTGAATGTTTGAGTTATCATTTGGCACTTTTGTACGGTGGTGACTATTCTGTTTATGCTTTAATGTATGAATGACTTATTATGCGATATGCTTCTCACAATTGTTTCGGCTAATTTCTTACATGAAACAATTCATTTTTAATGAATTATTTTCTCGTATCAATTGAATGATATTTATTACCAATTTTTGTTAGAAACTATTTTAGATTGCATAAGTGAAAAGTTAAATCCCGGGTTAGTTTTAGAATTAGATGTTTCTGTTCATTAGAATATAATTGCATGTTTTAAATTAGACTTAGATTAAAAGCATTTTATTTAGAAATCTTTAGAAAGGGAAACATCAACTCTTATCATCAGACACAAATTGGAAACTGGTCCCATTATCCCTGGTCGGACCCACCATTCCAAACGGAAAAGGAGCTGCTTTCAAGGTCCGACCAAGTGGGTATCCCCCTTGTTATATACCCGATTTTCGGGACCTTCAACATATTTGGTGCTAGAAGGAGGGCCCCAACTGTGAATGGCTAGTAAATCTAAATCTAAATACCATTCTAAGAGTAAGCCACCCTCAACATCTCCCTTGACTTCTCCATCGCATTTCAAGTCTTTAAATCTTAAGCGAGAAGTTGAGAAAACAAAAACCACTGCCACAAACCCAAACATTTCAAATAGATCTACTATCAAACCTCCAGAAGTTGAGTCTTTGATTCATAAACTTCAAGGATTTTCCATATCACCGCAAAAGTCTGAATATCTCAAGGTCATGTGACTTTGCAATACAATCCTTCTCATCCTCTTACTAGATTACAGAGTGAAAAGTTTGGTATCGAACCAACTGAATTACCTCTACCTAAAAGGAAAAGAGTAAGAAAGTCACCTCAAGGGTTTGATAGTGAGACTCTTTCATCATCAACATCCATACCGACTTCTCCATTGCAAAGTCAACCATCCACCCCTCCACTTCAAGTTGTTGTCCATTAGAATACTAGAACTTTAACATCCTCATCCCTACCACAAGGAGCTTCATCTGCACTTTCCTTTGTTAGTAGTTCAACGATGGCTCAAAACCCATGGAATAATCCAGGGGCAGTCTCAATGCCTGCCCCCTTGAGTCAATTACCGGCCCATCCTAAAAAATGGCTGCCCAAGTTTAATCCTAAAGCAGGCATGCTAGCAGAAGAACACATAAATAACTTTATGTTATCAATAAATTTAAATGGAGTTACAAATGAAGACGTTGTTGTTAGACTTTTTCCTTATACTTTACAAGCAGTAGCTGGATCCTGGTATTTTTCATTACCATCAGGGTCCATTACTAGTTGGGACATTTTCCAAGAGAAATTCTTGACTAAGTTCGGTGATGATAGATCTACAGCAACATTGATCAATGATCTATTGAATCTAAAGACTGAATCAAGAGAACCTATCAAAGATTTTAACTTGCATTTCAACAAGCTTTTGAATAAAATTCCGACCGCTTCCAAGCCTAGCGAAGAAGTTCAAAGTGAATGGTACATATCCGCTTTACCATCGAACATAGCGATCTTTGTTGATAGAGCTGCCAAGACAACATTGGCCGAAAACATGAAGGAAGCAATAGCAGTAGAAAAATGTATCTTAGCTTTATAAAAGAAAAACGTTGTTGATGAGAGAAGATCTAAGACGGTTACTTTTAAACATGACCCTAAGAAAAAACAATCAAAGGACCCATTTGATTTAAAAGGGTTACAGAAAGTCCTAAAAACCATGTCTAACGAAATGGTTGACATTAAAATACAAGTAGCAAAGAATTCTTCTAATAAACCCTACAAGCCTTATAGAAAAATCCTTTAACTAATTCAAAGCCTCCCAATGCTATAACAAATGCAAAATCTAAAGGGGAAGAAGAGGAAGTTTCTAATGAAGAACCTATTGATGAAGATGAAGTTGAAGAGTTACAGGGAATGTTGGACTTCATTCTTCTAGATGAAGAGGATCAAGAGGCATCGCCAGTCAGTACCAGAAGTAGAAATCAACTCGATCCTCCACAACCTAGTTCTAAACAAAAGAGTTCAAGCTTGATATCTAAGGATAAAGTCGCAGGTAAGAAATCATCACCAAAAGCGACTCAAACAAGCCCAGTCCAATCTGATTCCTCAAATTCATCTAAAACATTGATTGTCTCCAATGATATGTAGTATAATATCATTGAAGGCATGAAGAAGAGTAGGGCTAACATTACTTTTCACGAACTGAGCAAATTGAAGCATCAACAGAAACTACTTTTGAGAGAGTTACATGCAATACCCGTTGCACCTCTTCCTGCTGCTGTAATCTCGCAAGCTTCTCATGAGATGGGAAGACCTCCAACTAATATGGCAAATAAAGTTGATCCAAATGATATTGCTTTAATTGGAGGTAGGTAAAAATCCCATACTCCCCCATTCCTTCTTACTTATGAAATTTTCAATAAAAACTTGCATAATTGTTTAGTAGATTCAGGAGCTTCATCTAATATTTTGCCTAAAACAATATGTGCAAAGTTAAACGTCCAACCTCAAAAATCTACAGTATGCATAGTTCAGCTGGACCAATCGCAGGTTGAAGTAATTGGTGAACTAAATCAAGTTACCATAAGGCTGTCATCTAATCCAAAGGTATGTCAAGTTATTGATATTTTAGTTGTAGACAATCCTGAATTTTATGGTTTAATTCTAAGTAGGGATTTGTCTGAAAAGATTCATGGATACTTTGCAACCGACTGGTCACACATGTGGCTCCCTTAAAATGGTAAACCAAATCAGATAAAGGTTGAGCGAGAAAAACACCAAAAATACATAGTGACGGAATTGGAAGGAGAAAATGAACCTGTAGCATACAACAACAATATAATTGGCAACTATTTGTTGACTCTTTCTTAGTAAATTTTAATGCTCATACTTTTCCTTATTTAGAACATTCTGTTTTGTCTCAAGTAGAAAACTTTCCTCAAACAGATAATTCTCAATGCGTCAATTTTGTAGATAGTCCTGTAAATAACTCTTTATTCTGGAAATTATTTTTTGACGGATCTAAGTCTAATGATGGATTAGGAGCAGGATGTGTATTAGTTAGTCCAGAAGGGAATAAAACTATGCTAACATGTAGACTCGAGTTCGATTGCACAAACAACACTGCAGAATACGAAGCTTTAGTGCAAGGACTGTACAAGGCAATCGGACTAGATATCAAGTATCTACAAGTCTTCAGAGACTCTGAGATTGTTATTAAACAGATGTGAAATATTATACATTGTCTATCAGGTCATTTAAAACATTATCAATCTTTAGTGCAAGATCTGATTGAACATTTTATAGCATTCAATATTTCATCCATTCCCAAACTCTAAAATGCTAGTGCTGAGCTCCTAGATAATGTAGCTTCCAAGCTCATTCCCTCAAAAGACTATAGCCCAAACAAATTCTTAATCGAATTGATCTTTAGGCCCTCCATCCCTAATAATGTTACCAACTAGAGAATTTTTAATGATGACCTTGATATTGTAAGTTTCCTAACATCAGAAGGATATTACACTAATCAGATAATTGATGAGGACCAACATGACAAGCAGTTACAACAAGAGAGCACTAATAATGCCATACCAAAATCTATAGTCAAGTTGGAAGACTTATATGATTTGAAAGATATATTTAAAAGGTCTACCAATTCAAAACTTCAGAGTTCAACTCTGAACTATGAATTAGTAAATCTAGGAATGGATACCAAGCCACAGAATATCAACCTAGGTCTTGGCCTAGCCCCTGAAGAAAAATTAGCCTTTGTTCAACTCCTGAAACAGTATAAAAGTGTCTTTTCCTGGAATTACGATGATCTTAAGACTTACGACACTTCAATCATTCAACATACTATCTCGATGATAGTTGATGAAAAACCTATCCAACAAAAGTTGAGGAAGATCCATCCTAATCTGGAAAGTCCGATTAAAATCTGAGCTCAATAAATTATTGAAAGCCAAAATTAATTTTCCCGTTCGACATTCTAGATGGGTTTCCAACTTGGTTCCAATCAAAAATAAAAACGGAGACACAAGAATTTGTATTGACTTTCAAAATCTTAACAAAGCCTGCCAAAAGGATAATTTTCCCCTACCTCCTATGGAAAAAATATTGCAAGCTATTGCAGGATCAGAATTAATGTCCTTTTTAGATGGTTTCTCTGGCTACAACCAGGTTTTGGTCCATCCTGACGATCAGCTAAAAACCACATTCAGAACCAAATGGGGTACTTATGCATATCAAAAGATGCCTTTTGGGCTGATTAACACTGGCGCCACATTTCAAAGGGCCATGGATATCGCATTTAAGGGATTAGTAAACAAATCAGTGGTGATTTACTTGGATGACATAAAAGTGTATTCTAAAAAACGTGGTAATCACCTCAAAGATTTAAAGAAGATCTTTCAACATTGTCAAAGGTATGGGATTTCACTTAATCCAAGAAAGTCCTTTTTTGCATTAAGTCAAGGAAAACTTCTTGGATGTATAGTGGAGATTTCCGAAATATCCTTACCACATAAGAAGAAAGCCATGCAATCCTTCCTTGGCCAAATTAATTTTGTTAAAAGATTTGTTCCAGACTTCTCAAGGATTGTGTCACCATTACAAGCAATGATCAAGAAAAATTTGCTCTTCAAATGGGGCCAAGAAGAGCATGAAGCATTCAATCTGATTAAGCAAGCGATTATTAATGCCCCATCCCTAGCAACTCCAATTTTTCCGATCCTTTCATTTTGTATACATTTGCCTCTGAGAAGTCATATGTTGCAATACTCACTCAAGCAAATCGAGACAAGGGAGAAGCCCCAATTGCATTCTTTAGTTTAAATTTGCAAGGGGCTGAATTAAATTATTCTAACGTTGAGAAACAAGCTTATGCTATTTTCAAAGCAATCAAACATTTTAGACCCTTTCTTCTTAAAACCCATACAAAAATCATAGTACCATTTCCAGCGGTAAGAAATCTCTTAGTACAGAAAGACGTGGGTGAAAAGAGAGCAAATTGGGTCACTGCCCTACAAGAATACGACGCTGAGATCAAGCCAGCAAATATTGTAAAAGGTCAAGGTTTTTGCAAGATGTTGGCTGGAGCATCACTTATTTCTGAAATACCATCTCCAAATCAAGAGGTACAAATGTATGAGGTAAGCCTAAACGATATTGAATCGAGATATGTTGATATCATATTTTATCTAAAAAACGGATATGCTCCTTCAAATTTGAATTATACAAAGAAAAGAGCCCTAAGATTGAAAGCCAAGCAGTATCAACTCGTAAACAATGTGCTTTTTAGGATGAATTATGATTCTATTCTCCTTCGATGTCTTGAGAAATTTGAAGCTGAAAAGGTGTTGCAAGAACTCCATGATGGACCAGCAGGTGGACATTATGCGGGAGATGCTACAACACATAAAATTTTGCGCGCAGGATACTATTGGCCTACACTATTTAAAGATGCACATAGCTATGTAAGGAAATGTCAAGTTTGTCAAACTGCAGCCGAAAGATAGAAGAAACCATCATTGCCATTGCAACCAGTCAATATCGATCAACCCTTTAATTAATGGGGATTGGATATAATAGGTGAGATTGTTCCTCACTCTTCTAAATAGCATAGGTACATCCTTACAACCACATATTATTTTACTAGATGGGTAGAAGTAGTTCCTCTCAAGACAGTTAATGCTGAACATATCATTGATTTCATAGATCAATTCATAATTACCAGGTTTGGTTTACCTTCTGCTTTAATGTTTGACAATGCATCATATTTTTCTGGCAATGTTATGACTAAATTTGCACTTAAAGAGGTTTTAAGCTTAAATATTCTGCCAATTATTACCCACAAGGGAACGGGTTGGCCGAATCAACGAATAAAAACTTAATCAGAATCATTAAGCGAACCATTGATCAAAATCATAAAAATTGGCACAAATCTTTGATATATGCTCTGTGGGCAGACCGAATAACTCAAAAGGCTTCCATTGGCACTTCTCCCTGTAATTTAGTTTATGGGAAAGAAGTAGTTCTCCCAAATCATCTAGCAATTCCTTCTTTAGCCTTAGTTCAATTTATTGATGAAACACCAACTTCATCTTTACAACTAAGACAACTGCAGATCCTTAATCTAGAAGAGCAACAAGAACAAGCTAAAATTACACATGCTCATCATCAAGCATTAGTAAAGGCTTCCTTCAATTCAAACATGGTATCTAGG
The DNA here is from genome assembly GCA_031772625.1 of Pinus tabuliformis. Lineage (NCBI taxonomy): Eukaryota > Viridiplantae > Streptophyta > Pinopsida > Pinales > Pinaceae > Pinus > Pinus tabuliformis. The sequence goes on along the minus strand of CM062812.1, from coordinate 176,981,987 downwards.
AAGGATTTTCAAATTGGAGATTTAGTTTTGAAATGGGATAAGGCTCACTATAAAAAGGCAAGCAATCTAAATTCCAATGTGTTATCTCAAAATCAGACCCTGATAGGCTGCTATGATCAGGTAGATTTCAAGTAACTCTTTCAAACCAATCTTTTGGCCAAGGATTATCCTCCTCAGCCTGAGAGGGCTCTCTCAAAGGATTAATGATATTGATTGATGATAATATAGATGGCTAACTCTATCTTGGTTTTGTGTGTTTGTAGGTTGAAAAGATGAAGGCTTGCTACCATTGGGCTATGGAGTCAACAAGTCAATAAATTCAGTGGCAAGGTTTCTTGACATGAGAGCTGAGGCAAATGGGGTTTTCAAACAAAGATAATTCACTCAAGGAAATAGGTCATCACAATAATTCCATTACTAAAGGAAGTCAGAGCATAGGGTTATGAAATCTGAGTAATAGTAATGAAACTTACTGCTAGTAGTTCAAAGATAGTTTACTCACAAACTGCAAAAAGACACAGTGATCTCATTTCTAAAAGAAGTCAGAGCAAATATTTGTGAATTCTAAGTAATAGCAATGAGATCTACTACAAATCATTCAAATTAATATATAAATCAAGACAACATTAACCCCATGAGAACTCAGATCTGTTCAGAAAAACCTCTTTGCATTACTGATTATAGTTCATAACATAAAGCAGCAGCTAGGCCAAAAAGTCTTCAACCCCTTGCTAATTCGACCTCTTGCTCTATATATAGAATTTAAAATTAGGATTCCATCATCCCTCATCAAGAGAATTCGAATTTTCCATCAGTGACACCTATTCTAACCATAAAACAAACCTTTAAATGCATTTGACAGCTAACTAGCAGTCCTAGAGACCTAATACAACTAGGAGTGTAACTCCTTATTATGATTACAAAAACCTTATCTAAACATTTAAATACATTCTTTGACAGCTACAACCTCATGAAGTCGAATTTGATGAAGCCTCCCACGTGGTCACCCAACTATTGATGACAAACCCTAGAAATTAAAGAACATGTTTCCCTGTTTTTAGGTTTAGATCCTTGAAAATTGGCACGTGGGACAGAGCCTTTATCTCTTCACCCATGACACATTTTATGAAACTGAAGGAGGTTTTTGTATCCCATGTCGTCTACAACAGAAACCTCTCCTGGTTTTTTAAAAAATTCTTCCAGTTGTCCAAAATCTGTCCTTGAAAAACACGTGTCAAACAGGAAAAATCCATTTTCTGAAATTAGGGTCTCAATTAAAGCGTATTATCTTCCAACTGAAAACACTTATGAAGAAAGTGAGATAGGTTATTGTATCTGGAGAGTTGATGAAGATAAACCTCTCTCCAAATTCCAAAATACGTTTGCATGTTACAAGAAACTGATCTTGAAAAAGACTGCTAAAACCATAAGACCAAGCTTGACTTTCAACAGTTTCGTAGCGCAATTTTAACCATAAATTCCTCCCACCTCAGAATGGATTTGAAGAAACTAAAAGATGTTTTTGTATTTTAGCATGTTAGGAAGAAAAGCCTCTTTAATTTTGCAAAATTGAGTTCTCAGCTGCTCAGGAAAGCTTCTGGAAGTTAACTAGTAAAAACAGTTTTTCTGCTAAAACAGGCTGCTTCAGGGGTTTCGTAGCGCGCTACGAAAACACTGATTTCGTAGCGCAAAACAGGATTTTTACACTGTCTGCACTACGAAAACGTGGATTCGTAGCTAGTTTGAAAATTTCTCCAAAATGATGTGAGATATGACTTCTAAACTCATGGTGAGGCTTCTAGGACATGGAATGAGGCTGTCAAACTTTATTTGGAAAAGAGATATGACCTTGAAAGACTTCTAACCTTATGACCTAACCCTTAAAGCATGAAATGACCTAGAGACCCTTTAACACCATGACTAGAAGAAGGGTTTGTAAATGAGAATGACATTAATTGTGATGAGATGACTCAAAACTTATAAGACTATGACTAGAAGCAAGGCAACTCTCCAAAGCTTAGAGACAAAGATTTTAGGGTGATAACACAACGAATGTGGCTTGGACCATTCCAAATTGTTGAAATCATAGGTCCATCAACTTTCATGTTGCAAGATTTAGCAAGGAAAAGAGAATCTTTACCTATTAATGGGTCGATCCTTAAAAAATACTTCCCATAGAAGATGACCTCTTCTATTTTTGTAAATTATTGTTTATAGCTTTATTTTGATAATAAAATAGGTTGTAAATGGTTACCTTTGGAATTCATGAAAAATATAGGTGTTTCTTTTAAATTTTGTTTTTCGCTTGTATAAATAGAACTGATTTGGAAAATCGATCATTATTATTGAAAGATACAGTCAAATGCTACAATCCTGAAAATTTTACTAGTTTCATCCTTATGAATTTTGATAAAAACAACCTTCAGTGGGAATTTGTTTTATATCAGTCATGAAAAGCATCAATAACAAAACGAAGGTTCTTTGTAGAAATGTTGTCTTCAAAAACTCTATAATTGTCGTCCAGAGATATTCTTAAGGAACCAATGACTTCCTCACCACCTAGGGAATTACGAATTTCAATAAGTAATCCAATGATACACTATAGCCTTAAAGAATAAGAGGTCTCATTATAAGCCAACTTATCATGATCATAGATATTATAACTTGCTGACATTGCCAAGACTGCACACCAAAACAGGGCAATGACTCAAGATTGTTGCAATCAAAAGACAAGGGATCTCATCATGGGCCAACTTGTTTAGCAAAGTTATAAATCAAGTGAATGGCATTGTCATAATTTGGCTACCAAACCAAGATATTGTTCTTTAAGAATTAAAAGAAAACAAAAGTAATAAGTGTGGATCTAGATTTATCTTTGAAAATTGTATATTTCTCCAAGTAGGATAGAGGATCATTGCTGGGTAACAGGTAACCCTGTCAAGGCTATGAACGCCTGCTGGCAACAGAGGCTCTACCTACGACAAATGAGCACACTTAAAACTGATCTACAGAGAAGTCTTTGTTTTTATCTTTATAAACTAAGTAGTGGCTGATGTAAATACAATGACTAGCTTTGGGAAGAAAATAATCAGAGTTAGCATGGAAGGAACAAACTACCATTAATGGCTAAAAGCATGATGCACTTTATATTTCTATATTAAAGTTTGATTTTCCAGAAAACTTTTCTGTTTTGGAAGTTTTAGAAAATTCAAAAGATAATCAGAGATAACTGGTTCTTCCTAGTGAATCGCCAATTGTTGTGGCCAGCAACAACCCCCCTTTTTATTTAGTATTAGTAATAAAACTAAATAAATGGGGGACCCTTCTAAAAAATAAAAAAACTAGCACTTATATTTCCCTTTGAATAAAACACACTATCATAAACTTAGGAAAAACATCCGCAAAACCCAAAAACTTAAGTTTTATGATAAGTTTCGAATAAAATCATTCTCTTAACAATAAAACATCGCATCGCAAAAGGGTAATGAAGGACATCATATAAACAAACTTTTGAAATTGTGAAAACGTGACGATACGAGATCGCACACCTTAAAGACTCATCGCACATCGTAGCTTTCATATGCCACAAGTACCACCTAAGATAAAACATCCAGATCCTGCGATATGCGATAAAGCATCTCACAAATCGCATCTCGCGGTCGCATAAGGAAATAAATGATTGTTAATGAAGAGGATTAGCGATATTGCGACCTATGATATTGCGACCTGCAATATTGCGATCTGCGATATTGCAAAGCAAATTGAAAAATTGCTTTATCGCAGATTGGCAAGGCTCATTCTTCAATGAAATATTTCTCATAATCTGATACCGAGTTATGTGCATTAATGTCAACTTAGTGGTTTATTGATGGTCATTTATGAGATAAGATTTAGATCTGATCGAAAGGTTGTTTCACATAGGGTGATATATTTGATATGATTTCGGAATTAAGAGCTTTCCCATCACCTTATCTCTTACCATTATTCTTTCTTTACTTGAAAACTTGCAGGAGCGGCAAGCAGAATAATATACACAGCAGTGTGCAAAACGTAATGGGAAAGAAGGGAAAATCTCTGGTTGCTGAGGAAAAAGAGATGACGCCCTTATTCACAGACACCACCTGTACCAGAGATGCTGGCATATCCACATGGGAAGGCATGTATAGTCTGCTCGAAGAAGAAAACCCTAGAGTTATTCCAGCAAAACCCCTCAACAACAAAGGCATCCTCTTGAAGCCAAAAACAACTTTGATACTAAATGTAGGTTTTAACCCCATACAGAAATTACTTGCATACCAATTCTAAAACACAAAAAAATAAACAATGTGAGAGAATAACACATAAAACACATATACACAGAGATTTTCCCACTGGATCCCAAGACTAGGACTACCAGCTTGATTTTTCAATATGTTCCTTTCAATGTTATAATACATATTTATACATGCCGAAGCATCCAATACCATGGACCAAAAACCATCGCGTCCAATACCATGGACTGAAAACCATCACGTCCAATACCATGGACCGAAAACCATCACGTCCGATACCATGGACTGAAAAACCATCGCGTCCAAAAAGCATGTGCGAAAATCATGCACAAAACCATAGGTGGGTCCGCCAACCTAACATAGGGTCCAAAATCAAAATTTTCCGGGGCGCTGCCCTAGACCTCATAAAGTGGGGTTACGGGTACCCCTCAAACCTCTTGTTAACTACATGGAAACAATATAACGCAACCCAACATTCTCCTACTTGTTGTTTTCTTTCCATAGGGGGCCACAAGAGAGCTTAGTCATTTTTCCAGCCTTGAAAAGCCCATTGTTTCTCTACACCAGGAGAACTTCTCAGAGCTCATAGATTTTGTCAATGCATCTGCAGTATTCTTCAAAGTGTCCACCTTTACTAGCAACACCTTTTTGTCTTCTATCATATCCCTCACAAAGTGATACTGAACATCAATGTGCTTTGTCTTTGAATGATAAGCAGGGTTCTTTGCCAAGAAAATTGCACTTTGGCTGTCACAGTCTATCCTTATAGCTCCCTGTACTAACCCCATACTTGAACACAATCTCTACAACCAAACTGCTTCCTTGCTTGCATGAGTGGCTGACATGTATTCTGCCTCTGTAGTTGAAAGTGCCACTATAGATTGTTTCTTACTCATCCAACTGACTACACCTCCAATTAGGTTAAACACATACCCACTTGTAGATCTTCTCTGATCCAAATCTCTAGCCCAGTCTACATCAACAAAGCCATGGATATCCAAAACTTTGTCCAATCCTGGTCTTCCTTGGTAGCACAAACCATACTTACTAGTGTCACGCAAATACCTGAAAACCCGCTTCACCGCTGTCCAATGCTCCTTCCCTGGTTTTGACATAAACCAGCTCAATACCCCCACTGCATGTGCAATGTCTGGTCTGGTATCCTCTTCCTCTTCTTGTGTCTTGGGACACTGTTCAGCAGATAACTTTACACCTACAGGAATAGGAACCTTCACCGGTTTACTATCCTGCATATTAAACCTCTGTAGTATTGTCTCAACATACTTCCTCTGGTTTAACCAGAGCTTCCTCTTTTCCCGATCTCTTTTAATTTCCATGCCCAAAATATAGTTTGCAGCACCAAGATCTTTCATGTCGAATTTGGAGGACAATTGGGTCTTCAAATCCTGGATAATTTCTTTGTCATTTCCAACCAGCAACATATCATCCACATACGAGACCAAATAAATAACACGGTCACCAATTAATTTAAAATACACACAATGATCTGCTTTGCTTCTGGTGAAGCCAAGTCCCCATATAAATGTATCAAATTTCTGATACCACATCCTTGGTGACTGTTTTAACCCATACAGAGACTTCTTTAACTTGCATACCAGTTCTTTCTTACCCTTCACCGCAAAGCCTTCAGGTTGCTTCATGTAGATCTCCTATTCCAGATCCCCGGGAAGAAATGTTGTCTTCACATCCATCTATTCTACCTCAAAATCAAAAGCAGCAGCAACAGATAAAAGTAATCTAATAGAAGTTACCTTGGCAACAGGAGAAAAAATATCACCAAAATCAATTCCCGACAGCTAGGAATAACCTTTTGCTACCAACCGAGCTTTGTATTTCTCCACCTTTCCTTCTGCATTTGTCTTCTTCTTGAACACCCATTTTCTACCAATGGGTTTCCTTCCAGCCGGCAACTCCACCAGATCCCAAGCCTCATTTTTGTGTAAAGATGCCATTTCATCAACCATGGCCTCTTTCCAGAGTTTTCCATCCTCTAAATCCACTGCTTCCTTCACAGTTCTGGGATCATCATCAGTAATAGATAAAGCAAAATTTGAACAGAAAGCAGATGGACTATACCTTTCTGGTTGCCTTCTTTCTCGAACTGATCTTCTTACACCCGGAGTTTGTGGCTCTTCATCTTCTGATTCCTCCTCTGTTGTAGAGTTTGATTCTTCCTCCTTTAGCTCAAACTCTATCTTCTCAGGTTCCTTTGGTTGGACTTCATGTTTAATAACATCTTTAACCTCTCTAAACACCACATCTCAGTTGTACACAATCTTCCTTGTTACTGGGTTCCAAAACTTATAACCCTTCAAACCATCCTTATACCCAATAAAGATGCATTTTTCAGATTTACTATCCAACTTGGTTCATTTCTCCTTTGGAACATGTACATATGCATCACATCCAAATACCCTCAAATGTGAAAGAGATGTTTTTTTACCAGTCCATACCTTTTGTGGAGTTTTATCCTCCAACACTAATGAAGGTGATCTGTTGACCAGGTAACATGTTGTCTCCACTGCCTCTTCCCAGAATTCCTGTCCTAACCCAGCACCACTAAGCATGCTTCTTGTGCTTTCCATCAACATCTTGTTCATTTTTCTACAACTCCATTTTTCTGAGGTGTATATGGAGTAGTCTTCTTCCGTGCTATACCACACTTCTTACAGAATTCTTCAAATTCCTTACTGCAAAACTCTCCACCATTATCTGTCCTCATCACCTTTATCTTCTTCTCTATATGGTTTTCCACCAGGGACTTGAATTCTTTAAACCTGTCAAAGACTTCAGATTTCTTCTTAGGGAAATATATCCATGTATTCCTTGAGAATTCATCTATAAATGATACATAGTACATAGACTTACCCAGTGATGGAACCTTCACAGGTCCAAACACATCACTGTGCACAAGCTCTAATATCTGTTTCACCCTCTTACTTCCAAAGGGGAAACTCACCTGATTCTGCTTCCCATATACACAATTTTCATAGAAATCAAAATCTGGAGAGCTATTACTCATGCCTTATACCATACCTTTACCATGAAGTATTTGAAGTCCCTTCTCTCCAATATGTCCAAGCCTTTGATGCCACAACATGGTCCTCTCTCCAGAGACCACTAGATTTTCTGCTCCACTTTCAGGAACCACAGAACTGTTGCACCCATGAACAACAGTGCTACCTTGCAGCTTTTACAGAGTTCTAGTCCGAACTCCCCGCATCAATACCAGTGTTTCCCGAATCATCTTCCAGGTATCCTTATCGAACACTGTTTTTACACCTGCATCATCCAACTTGTTTACAGAAATTAGATTTCTGACCAATGCAGGAATATGTAGAACACTCGGAAGTGTTCTAACCCTTCCACCTTGCAACTTCAACTTTACTTTTCCACGACCAATGATTCTAGCCTTCCTGTCATCCCAAGAAGACATCACCACAATCATATTTCTCATACTCACAGAACCACTCTCTATGGGGAGTGAAGTGAGAGGATGCACCTGAGTCAATCAACCATACCTCATGGTCTACATGTGTACTTGAAGAAGCCAAGTACACATCCCCACCTTCATCTGAGGTGTTTTTCGCCTTTGTAGAAGGAGCATCAATAGATCCCTTTCCTTTATCAAGATTTTTAGATTTACAGTCCCTTTTGAAGTGCCCTTCCTTTCCACATTTTCAGCACGCCACCTTTACAGGTTTTCCTGGAGATTTAGATCTCTCTCTAGATTTAGATCTCCCACTCAATAACTTATTTTTGTTTATGTTCTAGGACCGTCCTCGTATAGACAAGGCATCACCATTCTGGCTCTCCATATTTTTTCGCCTCATCTCCTTCGTCAACAAGGATGAGACTATTTCATCAAAATGCAAGGCAGTTGCATTGCTACCTATTGCAATAACCAGACTATCCCACAAATCTGGTAGAGAACACAACAAACTGATGCACTTATCTTCATCTAAAATTTTAATATCAACAGATGCTAACTGACTTACCATAGTATTAAACGCATTCAGATGCTCTATCACCGAGTCTCCATCTTTGATCCTCAGGTTATACAGCTTTTTCCGCAAGAACAGTTTATTCACCAGAGACCTAGATTGGTACAAAGTCCCTAACTTGTCCCATAAAGCCTTTTCCATAGCTTCCCGTGATACATTCATCAATACTGAATCTGAGACACACAATCATATTGTGCTCTTTGCCTTCTGATCCAACTTCTTCCATTCTTCATCGGTCACTCCCATTGGTTTAGTACCTAGATGTACCGCGATCCACTGATCTTTATCCACCAACAGATCCTCCATCCTGAGTTTCCACAACACAAAACTCTGACCATTAAATTTTTCGATCACTATCTTTCCACCGCTCGCCATCTTCTTTCACCACCAGAATCGATCTCGCAGATCTCCCACTAAAAAAGGTCTACCACAGGTCCGAGAAAAACCCCTCAGCAACAAAGGCGTCCCCTTGAAGCCAAAAACAGCTCTGATACCAAATGTAGGTTTTAACCCCATACAAAAATTACCTGCATACAAATTCTAAAACACAAAAAAATAAACAATGCAAGATCATAACACATAAAACACATATACACAGAGACTTTCCCACTAGATCCCAAAACCGGGACTACCAGCTCGATTTTTCATTATGATCCTTTCAATGTTATAATACATATTTATACATGCCGAAGCATCCAATACCATGGAATGAAAACCATCACGTCCAATACCATGGACTGAAAACCATCGCATCCAATACTATGGACTGAAAACCATCGCATCCAATACCATGGACTGAAAAACCATCGCGTCCAAAAAAGATGTGCGAAAATCATGCACAAAACCATAGGTGGGTTCGCTAACCTAACATAGGGTCCAAAATCAAAATTTTCTGGGGTGCTACCCCAGACCCCATAAAGTGGGGTTACATGTACCCCTCAAACCCCCTGTTAACTATGTGGAAAGAATATAACACAACCCAACAAAAGCGACAACAGACTCACGCGGGTCATCTGAAGCATCAATTACTGAACTTGCATGTTCATTCCTGCATCGAATAGCAGCAAGGCCTAAGATACTTCCATATACAGACATGGTTAAGTGGGTATTGGACAGCGCTGATATAACAGACAGACAATTCAAGTCTCGAAGCCAAGAGCTCATTGGGTCATTCACCCCACAGGATTTAAGGCTTATGTATCATTTACCAGAGCCGCAAGCAAGCTACAACAAACAGTTTGTGGAGAAGTTCGCCAAAGAAAATGAATATTTGGCAGAGTGCACCAACAACTGGTCAGTAAAGGAAGAGCAATTGAAAAAAGACAAACATGGTATGTACAATACTGGTTCCCTCTCCTCCCTGTATTGTTTTGCTGCTACTATGTTATGTAGGCTATTTGGAAGGCCTGACATCAACAAGTTTTCATCCGAATGGCTACCCCTATTAGATGCGGCCACTAACGCCACTATTATGGATTGGGCCCAGATATTGTCTGATAATTTAGCCTCAGCCATTTGGAACTACCGATCTAAAAGAACTCCCTCTCAAAGGATTTATCCTCCTTTCTTTTTAGCTGCTTATGTTATGGATGCAATCTGTTCTATTTCCATATTTCCTTTAATGGATTGGAAATGGACTCTACAGAATCCCTTACCCATTCACATTTACCATAAGGAATTGTGGGATTCCAAGTTTATCCTGTATTTTTACAGAATTTTTCACAGATTTATGTTACCTCTTCACAGAATGTTGTATAATAAGGACGCCCCAAGACTTTCCCCCGAAGTGGAAGTTGATATTCTCCCTGTCAGAAGATGGTTTGGGGAAGAGTTTTTCAGTTATGTCAGAGTATTTGGAAGCATTGCTTCCCCTCATGTGCTACCCTTGTATGTTCCTAATAAGTTATTGACTCGAGAAATTTCCTACCAAACCTGTAGGATGGGAGGAATGAGCAAAGAATTGAAAGACAAGAAGAAGGCTGTGTTATAGACATATTTGGGCACTTCAACCCCAAAACTCATATGTCAATAAACTAGGGCTCATCAACCCCTAAAAGAGTTGTTTCATACCCTAAAAGAACATGGTCATCTGATTACATAATTCTCCAAAAGTTCCACCTGAAAAACCATCCAAAAATGGCCTAAACTGAACCATATTGACTGCTACAGTGGCCAGGTGCGATGCATACTGAGTGATACACTGCTCAAGTGCGATGCATACTATTTGAGCCTTCTATAGGGTGCGATGGGCGAGGATGGACAAATGTATGAGACAATTTTCTAGGTGGTTGCTCATGGAATCTTCTAGAAACCTCTCCTATGATACTTGTCTCTCTGAATTCGCCCAAGGATGAGTAAGAGATCTAAACTTCAGTTATCTCTCCTCTTGTCGAACCAATTGTAACAAGTGGAATGACACTAATCAAAACCCCAGAGATGACTCACACCCTTGCACACATCTATAAATGGATCCCTCATCTAAGAGATCCAGAGGCTAGAATGTTGTGAATTACAAGGAAGCGTTGATAGTTTGCATTTGAGGAAAGAGCATTGTATTGTTGGTGTGATCTTGCTATTTCATGAGGTGAAGAGGGCTTGATGTTGGGAGGATGATGCTAGATCAAACAACTGGGTTGTAATTCTCCCTTCTATTTAATAAAGTTCTTCAAGTTTTCTTCCATATGATTTTGCAATTGTGAATGTTATCATTTGTGAATGCTACTATATGTTCATTATATATCTGATTCCGTAATGTTTATGATATAATAGATCAAGATGCTTTGATGGTTCTTTGCTACTGTGTTTCTACAGGTACTCTCCAAGCGGGATAAGTATGAGGAGGAGTTGCAAGCTCTGTCAAGGGGGAGAGAGATCAAGCAAGGGATTAAGCAAAAGTTCCAGGTTGGTTCCATTGTCTTTCTCTTATCTATTAAACGTAGAAGAAATCGTGAATTGCTCTAAACTGTTGTTTCTAGGGTAGCTGCCAAACCTAGAGGGCTAGTCACTCGAAAAGACACTAGTTTTCCCACCACCAAATTGGCGACTCCGCTGGGGAGCGAATAGATGTTTGTTTGTTGTTATTGTTTGTTTTATAAACTATAGATAGAGCCTGAAGTCAGCCAGGTAGCCTTCGAACTGCTCTTGCTCTGCAATTGCATAGTAGATGAATGTTGCTTCAGTCAATCTCTGGTTTAGTTTATGAATTAAACATTTGAATTACAAGCATTCTAGATGCCCTTTTGGTAGCTCAGTAACCTCTCAAGACATTCCTCTGTACTTTGCTCTTTACTTTCCATCATAGCTCAGCTTTACTCACTGAAAACAGTTGCACATCTGAGCCAAAACCCACTTCAGTTGCGCTCCCTGGCCCATCGCACTGTCTGTCACTGTAAACCAGTATGCATCACACCTCTCGAGTGTGCTAAGTGCGATGCATCCCTGTTTCTGAGAAGCCCAGGTGAAATGACTGATTGAGCCCTTTTCCATTCTAGAAATTGGGGGGTTTTGTCCTTGTTTTCAGCTTTGTTTAGTTGTTTTGCTGCTTAATAGCAATGCCTCCTTACTGAAGCCTGCTTGTATCACATAGATCATTCTCCATTGATTAGGATTAGTAAATGTTTTTATGTATTTGTTCATCATTTATAATCCTTTGTCGAAAAGTTGCTTAAATCGATCTGTTGCTTTGGTACAAAAAGTGTCGTAACTGTCGTTTTGTGTCAAAAAGAGAAGTGTCATGGATTCTTCCTTCCCTGGATAGTAGATTGAACTTTTCTTCATGTATTTGATTTGATTTGTTTTTATTCAAAGTGTCGAAAGCATTTTTAATTCAAAATTGAAAAGTGTCGTTTAGTCTTCCTTTCTCTTTTGAAGAAGAAATTGAAAATGTCATTTTGAAAGAAACATTTCAAATCTTTGTTGTATTCAATTTTCCTTTTTGGCATTTTCACATTAAGGAGAACGAAAAACAAATACATGCATTTGCATTTGCATTTAGTTTGTGTGCGAAAAATAATTTAGGAAAATGCACTAGTGTGTGCTCTTTGCTCTTTGTTTAAAAGAATTGTAATCTTCTTTCCCTAGTAGCTAGAATTTTCATTGATCAAAATAAACAATATCATTATAGATTACATTTTAGGAATTTCAAATCATCATCATGCGGTGAACCATTGAAAGGCAAACTTTACACAAGATCAACTTTAAAATAAATTTCAATGAACTTAACAATGCTTTGGAACTTAACGCAACACATCTAGAGGTCTAGGCTAGAGACATGTTCCAGCGTCGTAAAAACTAGTAACTATCGTTTTCATCGAAGGTTGGGTGATTCCTCCTCCTTGATACGACAAGTGTTAGCACAGACTTGTGCTCCCCGTACCGTCGCGTATATATTGGGAGACCACAATAGGCTTATATCCTTTATCCATAGGAGCTGAGTCTACCACCTTATTGATCACAATGCACTGAACACAACATTCGAGAAGATTGACTACCATACATAAGTCCTTGGTAATTTCTCTTTAATTTATCACCAAGGTGTATATTGCAGTTTTGGGATTGGTTTGGTAATCCCTCTGTCTAGATTTTCCAGAGCAATCACTTTCATTCCTTTTCGACTCTTTAACAGAAAAGGTACATATGAACACTTGTCACTTCAGGCTCATTAAAAATCGAAGGGGACTAGAGTCATCTTTAGGATTTTCTCGACTCTTAAAAACTGAAAAAGCAAAGTTGTGTCAAAACGTCATTAAAATTAATTTAATTCGAAATAACATCCCTGTTCCTTAGTTGATCTTAGGTTGAGATATATGGAGTCCACCAATCAAGGAATCCCTGTTGAGGGGAATCCTAGTCCTTTTACTTCTTGGGGAAATATTTGTGCTCCTCATATGGCCACATTGTCCCTCTCGGGACTTACCATTGGCATGCCAGTATGGTTGTTCTCAACCTCTTTGGTTCAAAATATCGTGATTCCTCCGTAATCGAATCAGCATCCAGTTGATACTAAAGCTGACCCTTTGCCTTCTTCCTCGTTTTTTTCTCCCCCCCCCCCTTCTTCCTCTTCACTTGGTGAAAGTATTGATACTAGTAACCAGGTGGCTAAGAAGAAGAAGAAAGGGAAGAAGAATAAGATGAAGCCAATTCAGCAAGAGGCCAACCAAGCAACCATTGCTTTGAATGCAACATCTGATGAAAATCCATTCATTAAGCCACACAAAGTGTGTACAAGAGACCATTTTCATCGAAATTGTCCTTATTTTCCTCGGATCATGAAAGAATGGTCTTCTCGTTCACCACCATCCCGTGTCATCAACCTCTAGAGATCATGTTGGTAACACACCATCAACCAATGATAGTAAATTTCATGGACGGAAGGGAAAAGTCAAGCTTCCATGTAGGTTATGTGAAGGTAGGCACCCCTTTCACCTTTGTCCCCATTTGGATGAAGCCAAAAGAGTGTTGGATAATTGTCCTGCCTCACCGCAGCAACTTCCATCTAGTAATAGGGAACTCTCCCAAAATCCTTCACTAGGTGATGAACCGACTGACTTAAATCAACCTTCAGTCAAAACCACTCTCTCTGAAAGTGATTCAAATCAACAGGTCGAGGTAACAGTAGACCCGGTTTCACCTTCAGCTAATCGTACCTTTCCCGAAGAGATTGAAAATGGTACAGCTCAAGTTCTTTTTGTTTCCTCAGATTCAAATAAGCTTGGGGGCAGTCCACCTGTTCCATCTAAACGGGAGGAAAATCCTCCAAATCTCATAACTCAAGGGGTTAATTCTCCCGTTTCTACAGTACCCCCTCCAAGTAGTCTAGTCACTTCCTTTGATTGGAATCGACTGGCAAGTTCTCGCCTTCCTTCTTATGTTCCTTTCCAGATCATAGCACAAGTTTGTAATATGATGGTATTTGGAACTATTATAGATGAAGGAGCATCAGTGAGTATCCTTTCCTCAACTGCTTGGCAAGCGCTCGGTTCGCCACCGCTTGTGCCTGTTACGCAAAATATGTTGGGCTTTAATAAGGGAACCAGTCAACCATTAGGGATCCTTCCTCAGTTACCTATCACTTTGGGAGGAAAAACCATTTATCTGAACGTGATGGCAGTCCCAAGACCTTTAGATTACAATTTACTTCTTGGGCATGAATATGTTTATCACATGGGAGCTATTGTTTCAACACTCTTTCGAGTGATTTGTTTCCCACGTGAAGGAAGAATTGTCACCATTGACCAGCTTTCATTTTCTGGTCCAAATATGGCTCCTAGTCAACCATCTTCCCTAAATGGTCCTTTTGTACCAATGGTATCATCTCTACCACGGGTTAATTATGTGGCAACCTGTCCCATACCTACATCGACTGACGATCAATTCAGTGATGTTGTACATCATGTACTGGGGGCATTAGAACCACATCTCTCCTTCATGACCAATTATGAGTTGTGAATAAGGTCTCCAAGGATAGTTCGTTGTCTTGTGTCAACCCCGTTAAAAAATGAAACCAAGGGTCTTCAAGGAAATTTCGTTATCTTGTGTCAACCTCGTTAAAAAATGAAACCAAGGATGTGAGCATAATTCCTTGTATTGTGTCAAGCTCATTTAAAAATGAAACAAGGTCCCAAGTTCAAAGTCGAATCTCTGATTAGATCTCGTAAAATCCCAGTCGAGTCTTTCACTTGATCTCGTAAATGAACTTTCATTCCATCCACCTAATTTCCATGAGTATTCTGGTGAATGTAACGAAGCTTAGGGGGCATGCACCCTTGTCTATTCTGCGGACACACCTAGCTGAAAAGATAGGTTTCCCTGTAGGTTATGTGATTGGTCTAACACACCATTCACCTCTGTCTATTTTGGGGACGAAGCCAAGGAAGTGTTTTGTCTTCTGGACGAAACCATCCTACCTAACCACAAAAATTTCCATATGGCTACTGGAGACTCTCCTTTTCGTCATGTTGGGGGCATGCAATATTTTCATTTCCTTTTTCAATTTTCATTTTTATTTTTAGTTTTGTTGTTTCTAGCTTTTCAGTTTTGTCATTTCTAGCTTGTGTAAAAATGAAACTAAAACCGAGCATAGTTCCCCCATGGTTCAAGCTCGTTAAAAATGAACCCACCATCAGTAAATAACCTCTGTGATTGCCATGCTATCAGCGTTTTGAGTCTTGGTTGTGTACCTCCCATCACCTCCATTCTTTTGGTTGATCATACGCTTCCACTTGGTTGTTTACCATGTTTAGTCAATTTAGTCTTGTCTAAATTGCTATGATAAATTGTCAACCCAGGGCTCGTAAGCTGATGAAGTGAAGGTGTACAGTATGTACTTAAGTAACCTCTTAGATCTTTTTGTCGTTTGGGGGTGTTGTGGTCAATTTAACTTCCTACGATGGAGTGATGATTTTATAAACAAATGAGTAATTTGTGTGTGTATGGTGGTTTCTAAATGAGTGAGTGTGTGTAACTGGTGGTTTCTAACTATCTTCTAAACTTGCAAAGAAAGAGCTTGAAAGAAATAACTTGAAATGAAACTGAAAGCAAAGCATAAAAACCACTTTCTAATGGCACTAGTCACTACTCATGCTGCTGCAATAAAAAGGTAAGAAAAAACCACTTTAAAGACCAATTATAATGTTCATCTCTTCCTAACACTTTGCTTCCAACATATAGTACTATGTGAAACACGATTAAGAAGTAGTTAGATATAAGTCTAAAAAGTAATCAAGCTCTAAGATGACAAATTATAACACCACTGTGCCTCTCTCCAACATTCTGCTTCCAACATACATTGTAATGTGTAACAAGTGAAGAAAGAGTTAGTGATATAATTCAAAAACTACTCAAAGCAAGCTGTGATTTATTAGTATTCTGATCTCTTAAAGATGAACAACTTATGATAAGGAGACCATCAATATGTTAGCATACAACTTGAGAAACTAAACTAGAAATCAAGCTAGAAAAACAGAATAAAGGCAACAACTATGAATATGACAACTGAAAATACCATTAGAGATAAAGCAAATAAAACAAAGACACACAATCCCGGGCTAACACCTGCAGAAAACAATCCTGATCAGTTAAAGTAAATGCTGGAAATGAGATGA
Source organism: Pinus tabuliformis (assembly GCA_031772625.1). Classification (NCBI taxonomy): domain Eukaryota; kingdom Viridiplantae; phylum Streptophyta; class Pinopsida; order Pinales; family Pinaceae; genus Pinus; species Pinus tabuliformis. The sequence continues at coordinate 176,965,589 of CM062812.1, read as the reverse complement.
CAGTGAAAGTAAATCAAAACTGTACATGTATTAAAGAAAAGGAAAATTGCTGAATTCAAAAGAAGGAAATGGCAAGAACATAAAGGTAAATTTACTGTACAAAGGCTGTTATGAATGGGGGCCCTCCATCCACAAAACCCCAAGGAAAGATCAGCTACTTGAAGGAGTCAAAACAGCACAGTCTTCTATTAACTCATATGCAGAAATTACAGTAAAAAGTGCTGAAACAGCAGCTTCAAAACAGAGTTTCTGTACGCACTAAAATCGTAGCAATTACATAAACAAAGCAACTAAAAACTAATCCTTAAGCGTGCGCAGACGCTGGATTTTATAGACGTATAAACGATTGCCTACTGCGTAAAACATGAAACTAGAAATTAACTGACAGTCATGCTAATTAAATGGTACAGCAACACGTAAACAGGTCCGTGTGTTATCTGGAGGGTACGGTCGTCATGGATGTTGAATCCAAGGTTGGATCCTGTCTCCCATAACCTGCATAGCGTGGAGGAATCGCCATCTGGAGTGACGCGACCTATCAGCTCACGCAGCACCGTTTGAGCTGACTTTGTTGACCGAAGTTTGATCCACGTTGACCGGAGGTGTGCGTGGCGTTGCTGACCGAACCAATAGCATAGGAACCTTTAACACCTTCATTCCCACGTGCCCATGTGATTCGTTTTTCAAAATGACACGTGGAACATAGAGATCAATGAAAAGGCTGCGGAATGACTAGATAGCTGCGGAATTGTTGAATGGCTGCGGAATTGCCAGACAGCTGCGGAATCTCTGTGCATATGTCAAAAATCTAGACAAACAGTCAAACATTAGCAAAGTTAACCAATCATGCTTAAAGACATCAAATGTAATGATCTGGATAGGTTTATGAGGAAAATAGGGCAAAAGAGAGGGATAAGTGAGGAAAAGCTGTAGGTAATGATAGATAATTAGGTGCAAGTTAGAGGCTCTACATACCCCCACTACGAGGGTGTTGCATGTCCTCATGCAACGAAAACATTGTTTAATCCACCTGCTGAGATGCCTCTGCTAGGACATCTAGTCTTCTCCTCTTCCTCTGTGTAGCCACATTGACTCTTGGTTTCCTCACCAAGCATCTGAATTTTAAATTGACCAAAGCTCTGCTTAGCTTCCTGCATTTCTTCTTTAGCTTCATGTTCTCCTTGTGCCAAAGGCCCAAATGAAGCATTGTATTATTGTGGACCATTTTGTCCACTTTACCTTGTTCCTTTAATGCTTCATTCTCTTGTGTGATGTGGCGGTTTAAAACTTCAAGCTCAAAAATTTCTTGTTTAAGTGAGTGAACTTGTTGTTCAAGAGGTATAACAGTGCTTGGACCAGCAGCAGCTTGTTCTAATGTCTCCAAGTAGTTATATACTCTCTGCTGATCTGGGTCAATCTCTGGTGACCTCTTTGGACTAGGCTCATGCTCAAATTCGATTTCATGCTCCTGTTGAAAAGGGCTTTCCTCTCGTGGAGGAGTAACCTCAACATGTGGTGGCCTTGCCTCAAAGTCAAGTCTTGTAGCAACATTTTTAGGTGTGCTCAAGTCAATAAAGAGTGACTCTTTGTCCTTTGTGGCCGCCACTTTGTCTTGTAGCCTGCTGCTCCTCCTCACGGTGGTGATGCTCTGTTTTTCCTTTTGTTGCTTTTGCTTTTGTTTTTGCATCTTCTTGGAAAGGGCAGCCTCATGAAATTGGGCCAATCTATGTGCCAATCGCTGAGTGTCCTCTTCACTGGAATTTTCAGGAGTAAGGTAGGTTTCTTGGGCTATAGCTTTTCCCTTATCCTTCTTTTGTCTCTTCCTACTCTCCTTTTTCTTTTGAGCAGCCTCTTGGACAATTTCTTGCAGGGTTTCTGTAATGATTTCTTGGGCTGTTTGGTCAATATCTATAGCAAGCTCAGGGTCAATTTCTTCCTCAGAGTTATGGGCAGCAATTTCTTCTTCAACAAGGTCTTGGACAGTTTCTTCTTGGACAACAATTTCAGGGATAGTTTCTACTTGGACAGCAATTTCTGAGGTAACCTCTTCTCTTCTTCTTCTTCTACTCTTTTTGGGAACTTTAGGTGAACTACCAGAGGCTTCTCCTGCCTCTTGGAAGTGGTTCCTCACAAGAAATATTTCCCATGTATCCCTTTTGGCCTTTAACTGTTCTTCAATTAGCATTTTGACAAGCCCGTGATGGTATAAATGTGGCTCAATATTATTTATGTTTCTTTGGACTGTTGAGCACATTTTTCTAAGGCTAGATAGTAGAAAATAAGGAAGATTAATGTCATGCTCACCCATGAAATGCATCATAATTTTAGCATGGTAAACATACAAAATTCTGAATCTTCCTTCACATGTAAAGAATTTCTGTACTAACAGAAGCAAAGTTGTCCATTCTTCTTTGACAAGACTAACAGGGATTCCCTTTTTAAAAATACTAGTGTCTATACCTGGATTTTTCAATATTTGCTTCCATTCCTGGTCTCCCACTGATCGATTCTTGAACCACCTTTCCCCAGTTTGAGGTAATGAAGTTGCTTGTGCTAAACTGCCTTCTGTAACTGTAAATTTCAGATCTCCAATCTCCACTTTGTTGTCTTTGAAAGAACGAGCAAAAGCCTTTGTGACTTCCTTATGGTATCCCTTGAATTTTTGAATGAACTGGAGCCAATTGGCCTTTTGCAAAGCGTCTTTAGTTTGGGGATAGCCTTCTAAAAATTTAGAGCCCTCAGGCTCTGCCCTCAATAGCTTACCCATCAGCTCTCTGGCTGCCTTAACAGCACTGTTTTAACACTTGGTGAAAGAGTTATACGGGAGAAAAGTGTTTGGACAGTGGGTTTACGGCTACAGCAAAATAGCCGTGATGCACTTACAACAGTGGTCAAGGTTTTAGTGGAGAAATGAGAAGAAAATGAAACAGAGAGTGCTTCCGGTGGACAGAATATTGAATAAGACAGAGCAGTGAAGAACAATGGAAATGAGGGAGTGAATCAACAGCGGGAATGGAATTATGTATGCGTAGGAGGGTTACGAGTAATGGGTGAAAACGGTTAAATCCCATAGACGTCGGTCATTGGTGTACATCTGGCTGCGGAATTATAACTCAGAGTGTCGTAGCACAGTTGTATACGTCACTCTGGTACGAGAGTTTTAATGAAAGAGCAGTCGTGTTTGGGTTTGAAACTGTAATGAGTAGGGACCGTTAAGGCTGAGAGATACGTGGATTTCCAGTCGAGTAATGGAAAGGATTGGTAATCATTACATTAGATGGCTAAAAACACAATCCGGAAACCATGCAAAATGTTATAACCGTAGGTTTAGAAATTAGATCATACCTTATGTATCCGCGCTTTGATTCCTTTTGCTCATATGACACTAACCTTTCATTGTTTATTGCTGCTACATGACCTTTTTTCAATTATTGCTGATGACTTTTGGACTGCAGACTCCTTCTTAAAACAGACTGTGTTTTTTTTTTTATGCAGGTGCAGAAAGTGTATCGGCTGCGGAATTGGGATGTTGGCTGCGGAATTGCTCCTCAGCTGCGGAAACTGCAGTGATACCCTCTGTCTGCACAAAACAACTTTAGCTGTGTGAAATAAATCTGACAATGACTTTATTGGTGAGATAGAATGTAATGGATGGATGGATGGAAAGAAATGAGGTGGAGTGAGAGTGATTGGATGAATGAGATGGTGAATGAAGTGGGTGAAATGAGATGGAACAAGGAGGAGAGAGAGATTTTTTTTTTTTTTTTTTTGGAAAATGTGAGGTGTCAGGTGACCCTGATTTTCACCTCAGATTTTCTGCATAGGACTGCCAATCAGAGACTTGTTTTCAGGCCTATACATTTGTATTTTTTTATTTTTTTTTTCTCTTTTTTTTTTTTTTCAAAAACCAAAGATTAGGCTGATGGAGGAGAAGAATCCTTCTCCACCAACCTGATTGCAGAATCTTCTTTAAACAACTTGACAAATTCCTCTTTTGAGAGTGGCTTCTGGTAGATCTTCGAGCAATGGCCATCCACAATAAGAGGAGTATGAAATTCATCAATAGTTTTCACTCGAACTGCTCCATTGCTAAAGACTTCATCAGTCTCATCTGGCCCAAGCCAATGAGTTTGAAATTTTCCTTTGAAGTCTTTAAACTTTGAATCAAACAATAGAGCCCAATCTCCTTTCTGAAACTTCTTCTCCTTGATGTATCTATCATGCCATTTTGTTCTTTGATGCTGAACTAGATCGGTCCTTAAAATGGCATCTTGTCTTATCTCATCTAGTTCATTTAACTGCTCCATTCTGTGCTTCTAGGCTTCTGAAAGATTCATCCCCAACTGGACTGCCATCTTGAAAGTTTTGACTTGGAACTCAATGAGGAGCAGGACTTCTTTCCCATAAACAAGTTCATAGGGAGAATATCCTGTAGTACTCCTCCATGTAGTTCTATAGGCCCATAAAGCTTCAGGTAGCCTTTCAGCCCAATCTCTTCTATGCAGATGAACAGTCTTGGTGATGATATTCTCAAGGACTTTATTTGTAGATTCCACTTGACCATTTGCTTGCGGATGGTAAGGAGTAGATGTTCTATGCTTGATCTTGTATTCCTCCATCAGCTTCTCCATCAGATTAGATGTAAATTGGCTTCCTTGATCTGTTACAATTTCTCTTGGGACACCAAAACGAGTGAAAATATCCTCAAAAAGAAATTGAACAACTGAATTTTCAGTGGCAGAAGGCAAAGCTTTTGCTTCTACCCACTTAGTAACATAGTCAGAACAAACCAATATATACTTCTTTTGTTTAGATGGCGGATTAATGGGTCCAACGAAATCTAAAGCCCATTTTTCAAAAGGTTCGATGAGTACCTGTGGCTGCAATGGCATCTCACTTGAAAGAGTTGGTCTCCCAATTCTTTGGCAGTTGTCACACCTTCTGACATATTGATTTGAATCTTTGAAAAGAGTAGGCCAATAATATCCCAAAGAAAGGATTTTATAGGTTGTTCTTTTTTCAGCGAAGTGTCCACCGCATGGCTCGTCATGGCATGCCTTAAGGATGTCAGGCATTTCATCCTCCCGAACACATCTTCTAATCACACAGTCTAGCCCTGTTTTGAACAATTCATTAGAAATCCATGAATAACTTGAACTCTGCTGAATAATCTTTCTCCTTTCACTAGGAAAAAGATGTGGAGGTAGTTTCCCTGTGACCAAATAATTAGCAATATCTGCATACCAAGGGGTTTTAGTAGTTATTGCAAACAAATACTCATCAGGAAACTTATGCTCTACAGGAGAATCTTCGTTAGTATTTTGGATTCTAGACAAGAAATCAGCTACTGTATTTTGTTTTCCTGGTCTATCTAACACAGTAATATTGAATTCTTGTAAAAGTAAGAGCCAACTGGTGACTCTGCCATTAGTAACAGGTTTGTTCATTAAATATCTTATGGCAGAATGATCAGTATGAACAAAAGTTTCATAGCCGGTTATGTAATGTCTAAACTTATTGATCGCATGTACCACAGCTAAGAACTCTTTTTCTGTCACAGTATAATTTAACTCAGTGGGAGTCAAATTTTTACTGGTGTAATAAATGGCATAAGGGATCAAATCCTTTTGTCACAAAACAGCTCCTAGAGCTGTATCTGAAGCATCTGTAGAAATATGGAAAGGAAGTTTCCAATTTGGCCCTCTTAGAATGGGTGCTTCAGATATTCTCGTTTTTAAAGCTTCAAATGCAGATTGGCATTCAGGATCCCATTTGAATTCACAGTCCTTTGTAAGTAATTTGAAGAGAGGAGATGCTATCTTGGTGAAGTTTTCAATAAATCTTCTATAATATCCAGTAAACCCAAGAAAACTTCTAACATCTTTCTGGCAATTTGGAATCGGTAACCTAGAGATGACTTCAACTTTGGATCTATCAACCTTAATCCCATCTCCTGAAATATGATGTCCTAAAACAATCCCTTCAGTAAACATCATAAAACACTTTTCATGACTTAAAGAAAGATTTGTTTCCTTACATCTTATCAGTACTTTTTCCAAATTTTCCAAAGCTTCTTCAAATGTATTACCGTAAACTGTAAAATCATCCATATAGACCTCTACACAATCATGGATTAGATCTGAAAAGATACCTAATACAGCCCTTTGAAAAGTAGCAGGTGCATTGCATAATCCAACAGGGAGTACTCGGTAAGCAAAATTTCCCCATGGATAGGTGAATGTGGTCTTATCTTGATCTTCAGGTGCTACCTGAATTTGATTATACCCACTAAAACCATCCAAGAATGAGAAATACTTTTTACCTACTAAAGTGTCTAGTACCTGATCAATAAAAGGTAGAGGGAAATGATCTTTTAAGGTTGCCTTGTTCAATTCTCGATAATCAATGCAAACTCTCCATTTACCATTCTTTTTGGGCACTATAACCAAGGGAGAAACCCATTGGCTATCTGAAATGGGGTAAATGAAGTTTACCTTGAGTAATTTCTGGAGTTCTTCTTTCACGATTTCCCTAAGGTTTGGATTCATCCTTCTCTGCGGTTGCCTAATAGGTCTGTTGTTTTCTTCAATATAGATGTGATGAATACAAGTCTTAGGATCGATTCCTTTCATGTCAGTGTATTCCCATGCAAATGCAGTAGAATGTTTATGCAAAAGTTTGGTTAATTTTTCTTGTTGTGGTCTTTCCAAGTTTCTATAAATGTTCAATGTTTTTCCTGGAAGGATTTCAACTGTAGAACTACCAAACTCTTCCATTGAGAAAAGAGACATCTGTCTAGAGGAGAGATATTCAATGTCCACATCTAACTGAAACTGTGTAGAGTCATATTCTAAAGATATTTCAAAATTTTCTGATGTATTTAGGATTTGACTGTCTTCACTGATCTCAAAGATGGTTAGAACAGGTTGTATAGTATCCTCATCATTGACCCACTCATATTCTCCTATTTCTGTTATTGCCTTTGCTGGAGGATACAAGTTGAATTTCTTGGTGGAATTACCATCTGATATATACATGTCCCCAGACCTACAACTGATAAAAGCATCATCTGTTGCTAGCCAAGGTCTTCCTAAGATAAGAGGATGTCCTCCTAGATTGTTCTTGGGAGTTAAAATCATAAAATCAACTGTATATTCCCAAGAGTCTAGGGAGACTGGAATGTCTTCCAATACACCATCAGGTTTAATGATTGATCGATCTGCAAGTTGCAGTAAAGTAGGTGTAAAGAGAAGGTTAGGAAGCTTTAACTGATGTACTCATGATGTTGATAGCGGCTCCTAAGTCAATCAAAGTATTTGGGATTTCAACCCCATTAATATGAGTTTTGACAATAGGGCTACCGGGATCCACATACTTTTGCATGGTAATCTTACCCATCATGATGTCTGCAATTTTTCCAACCAGATGTATCCTTTTGGTATCTCTGGTTCTCTTTCCTGTTTTCTTCAAACTCAACTCCTTTATTGTCTTTGCTAGAATGGGAATTTCCTTAATGGCTTGTAACAAGGGGATCTTGATACAAACATTCTTCAATTCATCTAGAAAATTATAGTCAGGCAACCAAATTTGCTTTTCCACTCCTTTGTCAATTTGTAATCTTTCAGGAAAAGGAGGTGTAGCTAAAGATGTAGGTTGCTCAACTATGGGAATTGTGGGGGTTGATTCTTTTTCTTTTTCTTTTTGGATATTTTGGTTTTGAAGTGATACTTCAGAACCCTTATTGACTTTAAGAGATTCTTCCTCAGAAATTCTTGGCTGTTGAACATTTATAGAAGGTTGATCTAGGATTCTACCTGATATGAGTTGTACTTCATTGAGAGGAACAATCATATAGGTAGGGAATGGTTGACCTTCCATCATGTAAGAATTTTGAGGGTTCCTATTATTGGGATTTGGTAATGGCTGAGAGGGAAGTTGATCTAACTTCTGTTGGGATTGAAGCAAGAATTGAGAATTTTGATTTTGTGGAGGAGGTTGTTGTTGAGGGTATGGCAATGATAGTTGTTGACCTTGATTTGGAAGTTGTGGAGCTTGCTGGTTCTGAAAAGATGGAGGATATTGATAGAATTGAGCAAATCTCCCATAAGGATTTTGCATGCTTTGCATCCATGATTGAAAAGGATTTTGAGGTTGAGACCAGGGTTTTTGCCAAGGATTCCAATTTGGTTGGGGTTGAAAATTCATAGAGTTGTTAAACCCTTGATTCTGTTGCCCTTGCCAAGGTCTCCTTGCAACAAAACAGAGAGATTCAAGTGTATTTGGATCTTCTTGAAAGACTGCTTTGAGGCCAGGAATTGAAGGACAATCCTTGGTCTCATGAGTTTCTGAGCAAATTACGCATGTTTCTACAATGTGTGCATCCAAGGGACATTCCCTTAAAGCATGTTTCTTTCTACATTTCGGGAAAAAAATGGCCAAAGCCTCAGCTTCTGCTTTTTGTTTATTGTGAATCTTAAGGGTATCTAATTGTTCACTAAGACTCCCTAAGATGTCAGTTTTGAATTCATCAAGCATATTGCCGATTTCAGCCCTACTTACTGATCCCGTTGCAGATTTATTTGCTCTAAGGAGAGAAGGATCTCTAGGCCCTTTTTGAGTGTTTGATTTTCCCCTTGAGAGATGGATACATAGTTCTGCTATATCATTGAGTGAAAGTTGAGATATATCCCCTTTCCCCATCATGTTCAAGATATCTATCCATTCATCTCTAATGGCTTTTAATAGGAGGGCTTTTAAGGTCTCTTCATCCAAGTTACTCATTTTTGCTCTTTTCAGGTTATATTGAAATCTTTCAAGTAAATCTTCTAAGCTCTCATCTTCTCTTTGTATCATTTTAAATACCTCGTCCTTGTGATTAGTAGGCATACAATAGTCCAGATACCTATCCAAAAATGTTTGTTTCATTTCATCCCAAGACCTAATGGATTGAGTGAGTAACCCCATGAACCATTTCAAAGCTTGATCTTTCAATGTTGAAGGGAACAATTTGAGTTTCTGAGAGTCATCCAGATAGTCATAAGTTCGACACACAACTTCAAACTCAAATAAAAATGTTTCAGGGTCCTCAGTTCTTAACCCATGGAAATTTGGGAGGACAGATGGCGATATGTTTTTCATAGTAGCTCGGGAATCCTCATTAACAATAGGAAACCCAAATGAGTTATCCCCATCTCTATTTCCTCCTCCAAGGGGACCTCTACCTCCTCCATTGTTGTTTCCTCCTCCTCCTCTACCTCTACCTCTACCACCTCCTTCTTCCTCTGCCATGATGGTTCCCCTAGGGACTTCAAGATCTTCTGGTTCTTCTACAAAGGGTGAATGAGAAGAGATTTCTCCTTCTTCTTCAGATGATTCTACTTCCTCAATTACAATTGGTCTTTCTGTAGGAGAAAGAGAAGGGTCTCTTCCTGGTTCAAATTCAATAGAAGGTGCGGGAGAGTCAATTCTTGGCTCTTGAATTCCAAGAATTCTAGGGCTAGGAGAGTCGGTTGGAGATGAGGGAGGTGTCTCTTGTCTATTCCTTGAAGCAGATGGACTTGTAAAAATTGAACTTCGAGCTCTAGCTAAAAACCTTCCCCTAGAATCTCTAGCTCTATGCATGTGATTTTTTTTATTATTTTTCTTCAAGTCAAGTTAATAGTTCTTTTTCTGATCTTCCAGGTCACTCTAGGTGCAAGAAGAGAGCATACTCAAGAAACTACTAAATCAATAACTTTCTCTTTTCTGATCCTCCAGATCACTTTGAAGTGCAAGAGGAGAGCATACTTTGATAGGTTATCAACTTATTTTCTTGAAATTTTATGCTTTTTTTTTTAAGAATATGGCTACTTAATTTCACTTCCCCGGCAACGGCGCCAAAATGTTTAGTCAATTTAGTGTTGTCTAAATTGCTATCATAAATTGTCAACCCGGGGCTCGTAAGCTGATGAAGTGAAGGTGTACAATATGTACTTAAGTAACCTCTTAGATCTTTTTGTCGTTTGGGGGTGTTGTGGTCAATTTAACTTCCTAAGATGGAGTGATGATTTTATAAACAAATGAGTGATTTGTGTGTGCATGGTGGTTTCTAAATGAGTGAGTGTGTGTAACTGGTGGTTTCTAACTATCTTCTAAACTTGCAAAGAAAGAGCTTGAAAGAAATAACTTGAAATGAAACTGAAAGCAAAGCATAAAAACCACTTTCTAATGGCACTAGTCACTACTCATGCTGCTGCAATAAAAAGGTAAGAAAAAACCACTTTAAAGACCAATTATAATGTTCATCTCTTCCTAACACTCTGCTTCCAACATATAGTACTATGTGAAACACGATTAAGAAGTAGTTAGATATAAGTCTAAAAAGTAATCAAGCTCTAAGATGACAAATTATAACACCACTGTGCCTCTCTCCAACATTCTGCTTCCAACATACATTGTAATGTGTAACACGTGAAGAAAGAGTTAGTAATATAAGTCAAAAACTACTAAAAGCAAGCTGTGATTTATTAGTATTCTGATCTCTTAAAGATGAACAACTTATGATAAGGAGACCATCAATATGTTAGCATACAACTTGAGAAACTAAACTAGAAATCAAGCTAGAAAAACAGAATAAAGGCAGCAACTATGAATATGACAACTGAAAATACCATTAGAGATAAAGCAAATACAACAAAGACACACAATCCCGGGCTAACACTTGCAGAAAACAATCCTGATCAGTTAAAGTAAATGCTGGAAATGAGATGACAGTGAAAGTAAATCAAAACTGTACATGTATTAAAGAAAAGGAAAATTGCTGAATTCAAAAGAAGGAAATGGCAAGAACATAAAGGTAAATTTATTGTACAAAGGTTGTTATGAATGGGGGCCCTCCATCCACAAAACCCAAGGAAAGATCAGCTACTTGAAGGAGTCAAAACAGCACAGTCTTCTATTAACTCATATGCAAAAATTACAGTAAAAAGTGTTGAAACAACAGCTTCAAAACAGAGTTTCTGTACGCACTAAAATCGTAGCAATTACATAAACAAAGCAACTAAAAAATAATCCTTAAGCGTGCGCAGACGCTGGATTTTATAGGCGTATGAACGACTGCCTACTGCGTAAAACATGAAACTAGAAATTAACTGACAGTCATGCTAATTAAATGGTACAGCAACACGTAAACAAGTCTGTGTGTTATCTGGAGGGTACGGTCGTCATGGAAGTTGAATCCAAGGTTGGATCCTGTCTCCCATAACCTGCATAGCGTGGAGGAATCGCCATCTGGAGTGACGCGACCTATCAGCTCACGCAGCACCGTTTGAGCTGGCTTTGTTGACCGAAGTTTGATCCACGTTGACCGGAGGTGTGCGTGGCGTTGCTGACCGAACCAATAGCATAGGAACCTTTAACACCTTCATTCCCACGTGCCCATGTGATTCGTTTTTCAAAATGACACGTGGAACATAGAGATCAATGAAAAGGCTGCGGAATGACTAGATAGTTGCGGAATTGCCAGACAGCTGTGGAATCTTTGTGCATATGTCAAAAATCTAGACAAACAGTCAAACATTAGCAAAGTTAACCAATCATGCTTAAAGACATCAAATGTAATGATCTGGATAGGTTTATGAGGAAAATAGGGCAAAAGAGAGGGATAAGTGAGGAAAAGCTGTAGGTAATGATAGATAATTAGGTGCAAGTTAGAGGCTCTACATACCCCCACTACGAGGGTGTTGCATGTCCTCATGCAACGAAAACATTGTTTAATCCACCTGCTGAGATGCCTCTGCTAGGACATTTAGTCTTCTCCTCTTCCTCTGTGTAGCCACATTGACTCTTGGTTTCCTCACCAAGCATCTGAATTTTAAATTGACCAAAGCTCTGCTTAGCTTCCTGCATTTCTTCTTTAGCTTCAAGTTCTCCTTGTGCCAAAGGCCCAAATGAAGCATTGTATTATTGTGGACCATTTTGTCCACTTTACCTTGTTCCTTTAATGCTTCATTCTCTTGTGTGATGTGGCGGTTTAAAACTTCAAGCTCAAAAATTTCTTGTTTAAGTGAGTGAACTTGTTGTTCAAGAGGTAGAACAGTGCTTGGACCAGCAGCAGCTTGCTCTAATGTCTCCAAGTAGTTATATACTCTTTGCTGATCTGGGTCAATCTCTAGTGACCTCTTTGGACTAGGCTCATGCTCAAATTCGATTTCATGCTCCTGTTGAAAAGGGCTTTCCTCTCGTGGAGGAGTAACCTCAACATGTGGTGGCCTTGCCTCAAAGTCAAGTCTTGTAGCAACCTTTTCAGGTGTGCTCAAGTCAATAAAGAGTGACTCTTTGTCCTTTGTGGCCCCCACTTTGTCTTGTAGCCTGCTGCTCCTCCTCACGGTGGTGATGCTCTGTTTTTCCTTTTGTTGCTTTTGCTTTTGTTTTTGCATCTTCTTGGAAAGGGCAGCCTCATGAAATTGGGCCAATCTATGTGCCAATGGCTGAGTGTCCTCTTCACTGGAATTTTCAGGAGTAAGGTAGGTTTCTTGGGCTATAGCTTTTCCCTTATCCTTCTTTTGTCTCTTCCTACTCTCCTTTTTCTTTTGAGCAGCCTCTTGGACAATTTCTTGCAGGGTTTCTGTAATGATTTCTTGGGTTGTTTGGTCAATATCTACAGCAAGCTCAGGGTCAATTTCTTCCTCAGAGTTATGGGCAGCAATTTCTTCTTCAACAAGGTCTTGGACAGTTTCTTCTTGGACAACAATTTCAGGGATAGTTTCTACTTGGACAGCAATTTCTGGGGTAACCTCTTCTCTTCTTCTTCTTCTACTCTTTCTGGGCACTTTAGGTGAACTACCAGAGGCTTCTCCTGCCTCTTGGAAGTGGTTCCTCACAAGAAATCTTTCCCATGTATCCCTTTTGGCCTTTAACTGTTCTTCAATTAGCATTTTGACAAGCCCGTGATGGTATAAATGTGGCTCAATATTATTTATGTTTCTTTGGACTGTTGAGCACATTTTTCTAAGGCTAGATAGTAGAAAATAAGGAAGATTAATGTCATGCTCACCCATGAAATGCATCATAATTTTAGCATGGTAAACATACAAAATTCCGAATCTTCCTTCACATGTAAAGAATTTATGTACTAACAGAAGCAAAGCTGTCCATTCTTCTTTGACAAGACTAACAGGGATTCCCTTTTTAAAAATACTAGTGTCTATACCTGGATTTTTCAATATTTGCTTCCATTCCTGGTCTTCCACTGATCGATTCTTGAACCACCTTTCCCCAGTTTGAGGTAATGAAGTTGCTTGTGCTAAACTGCCTTCTGTAACTGTAAATTTCAGATCTCCAATCTCCACTTTGTTGTCTTTGAAAGAACGAGCAAAAGCCTTTGTGACTTCCTTATGGTATCCCTTGAATTTTTGAATGAACTGGAGCCAATTGGCCTTTTGCAAAGCGTCTTTAGTTTGGGGATAGCCCTCTAAAAATTTAGAGCCCTCAGGCTCTGCCCTCAATAGCTTACCCATCAGCTCTCTGGCTGCCTTAACAGCACTGTTTTAACACTTGGTGAAAGAGTTATACGGGAGAAAAGCTTTTGGACAGTGGGTTTACGGCTACAGCAAAATAGCCGTGATGCACTTACAACAGTGGTCAAGGTTTTAGTGGAGAAATGAGAAGAAAATGAAACAGAGAGTGCTTACGGTGGACAGAATAGTGAATAAGACAGAGCAGTGAAGAACAAAGGAAATGAGGGAGTGAATCAACAGCGGGAATGGAATTATGTATGCGTTGGAGGGTTACGCGTAATGGGTGAAAACGGTTAAATCCCATAGACATCGGTTATTGGTGTACATCTGGCTGCGGAATTATAACTCAGAGTGCCGTAGCACAGTTGTATACGTCACTCTGGTACGAGAGTTTTAATGAAAGAGCAGCCGTGTTTGGGTTTGAAACTGTAATGAGTAGGGACCGTTAAGGCTGAGAGATACGTGGATTTCCGGTCGAGTAATGGAAAGGATTGGTAATCATTACATTAGATGGCTAAAAACACAATCCGGAAACCATGCAAAATGTTATAACCGTAGGTTTAGAAATTAGATCATACCTTATGTATCCGCGCTTTGATTCCTTTTGCTCATATGACACTAACCTTTCATTTTTTATTGCTGCTACATGACCTTTTTTCAATTATTGCTGATGACTTTTGGACTGCAGACTCCTTCTTAAAACAGACTGTGTTTTTTTCTATGCAGGTGCAGAAAGTGTATCGGCTGCGGAATTGGGATGTTGGCTGCGGAATTGCTCCTTAGCTGCGGAAACTGCAGTGATACCCTCTGTCTGCACAAAACAACTTTAGCTGTGTGAAATAAATCTGACAATGACTTTATTGGTGAGATAGAATGTAATGGATGGATGGATGGAAAGAAATGAGGTGGAGTGAGAGTGATTGGATGAATGAGATGGTGAATGAAGTGGGCGAAATGAGATGGAACAAGGAGGAGAGAGAGATTTTTTTTATTATTTTTTTTTTTTTTTGGAAAATGTGAGGTGTCAGGTGACCCTGATTTTCACCTCAGATTTTCTGCATAGGACTGCCAATCAGAGACTGGTTTTCAGGCCTATACATTTGTATTTTTTATTTTTTTTTCTCTTTTTTTTTTTTTTTTTTTTCAAAAACCAAAGATTAGGCTGATGGAGGAGAAGAATCCTTCTCCACCAACCTGATTGCAAAATCTTCTTTAAACAACTTGACAAATTCCTCTTTTGAGAGTGGCTTCTGGTAGATCTTCAAGCGATGGCCATTCACAATAAGAGGAGTATGAAATTCATCAATAGTTTTCACTCGAACTGCTCCATTGCTAAAGACTTCATCAATCTCATATGGCCCAAGCCAATGAGTTTGAAATTTTCCTTTGAAGTCTTTAAACTTTGAATCAAACAATAGAGCCCAATCTCCTTTCTGAAACTTCTTCTCCTTGATGTATCTATCATGTCATTTTGTTCTTTGATGCTGAACTAGATCGGTCCTTAAAATGGCATCTTGTCTTATCTCATCTAGTTCATTTAACTGCTCCATTCTGTGCTTCTAGGCTTCTGAAAGATTCATCCCCAACTGGACTGCCATCTTGAAAGTTTTGACTTGGAACTCAATGGGGAGCAGGACTTCTTTCCCATAAACAAGTTCATAGGGAGAATATCCTGTAGTACTCCTCCATGTAGTTCTATAGGCCCATAAAGCTTCAGGTAACCTTTCAGCCCAATCTCTTCTATGCAGATGAACAGTCTTGGTGATGATATTCTCAAGGACTTTATTTGTAGATTCCACTTGACCATTTGCTTGCGGATGGTAAGGAGTAGATGTTCTATGCTTGATCTTGTATTCCTCCATCAGCTTCTCCATCAGATTAGATGTAAATTGGCTTCCTTGATCTGTTACAATTTCTCTTGGGACACCAAAACGGGTGAAAATATCCTCAAAAAGAAATTGAACAACTGAATTTTCAGTGGCAGAAGGCAAAGCTTTTGCTTCTACCCACTTAGTAACATAGTCAGTACAAACCAATATATACTTCTTTTGTTTAGATGGCGGATTAATGGGTCCAACGAAATCTAAAGCCCATTTTTCAAAAGGTTCGATGAGTACCTGTGGCTGCAATGGCATCTCACTTGAAAGAGTTGGTCTCCCAATTCTTTGGCAGCTGTCACACCTTCTGACATATTGCTTTGCATCTTTGAAAAGAGAAGGCCAATAATATCCCAAAGAAAGGATTTTATAGGCTGTTCTCTTGTCAGCGAAGTGTCCACCGCATGGCTCGTCATGGCATGCCTTAAGGATGTCAGGCATTTCATCCTCCCGAACACATCTTCTAATCACACAGTCTAGCCCTGTTTTGAACAATTCATTAGAAATCCATGAATAACTTGAACTCTGCTGAATAATCTTTCTCCTTTCACTAGGAAAAAGATGTGGAGGTAGTTTCCCTGTGACCAAATAATTAGCAATATCTGCATACCAAAGGGTTTTAGTAGTTATTGCAAACAAATACTCATCAGGAAACTTATCCTCTACAGGAGAATCTTCGTTAGTATTTTGGATTCTAGACAAGAAATCAGCTACTGTATTTTGTTTTCCTAGTCTATCTAACACAGTAATATTGAATTCTTGTAAAAGTAAGATCCATCTGGTGACTCTGCCATTAGTAACAGGTTTGTTCATTAAATATGTTATGGCAGAATGATCATTATGAACAAAAGTTTCATAGCCGGTTATGTAGTGTCTAAACTTATTGATCGCATGTACCACAGCTAAGAACTCTTTTTCTGTCACAGTATAATTTAACTCAGTGGGAGTCAAATTTTTACTGGTGTAATAAATGGCATAAGGGATCAAATCCTTTTGTCCCAAAACAGCTCCTAGAGCTGTATCTGAAGCATCTGTAGAAATATGGAAAGGAAGTTTCCAATTTGGCCCTCTTAGAGTGGGTGCTTCAGATATTCTCGTTTTTAAAGCTTCAAATGCAGATTGGCATTCAGGATCCCATTTGAATTCACAGTCCTTTGTAAGTAATTTGAAGAGAGGAGATGCTATCTTGGTGAAGTTTTCAATAAATCTTCTATAATATCCAGTAAACCCAAGAAAACTTCTAACATCTTTCTGGCAATTTGGAATCGGTAACTTAGAGATGACTTCAACTTTGGATCTATCAACCTTAATCCCATCTCCTGAAATATGATGTCCTAAAACAATCCCTTCAGTAAACATCATAAAACACTTTTCATGGCTTAAAGAAAGATTTGTTTCCTTACATCTTATCAGTACTTTTTCCAAATTTTCCAAAGCTTCTTCAAATGTATTACCGTAAACTGTAAAATCATCCATATAGACCTCTACACAATCATGGATTAGATCTGAAAAGATACCTAATACAGCCCTTTGAAAAGTAGCAGGTGCATTGCATAATCCAAAAGGGAGTACTCGGTAAGCAAAAGTTCCCCATGGATAGGTGAATGTGGTCTTATCTTGATCTTCAGGTGCTTCTTGAATTTGATTATACCCACTAAAACCATCCAAGAATGAGAAATACTTTTTACCTACTAAAGTGTCTAGTACCTGATCAATAAAAGGTAGAGGGAAATGATCCTTTAAGGTTGCCTTGTTCAATTCTCGATAATCAATGCAAACTCTCCATTTACCATTCTTTTTGGGCACTATAACCAAGGGAGAAACCCATTGGCTATCTGAAATGGGGTAAATGAAGTTTACCTTGAGTAATTTCTGGAGTTCTTCTTTCACGATTTCCCTAAGGTTTGGATTCATCCTTCTCTGCGGTTGCCTAATAGGTCTGTTGTTTTCTTCAATATAGATGTGATGAATACAAGTCTTAGGATCTATTCCTTTCATGTCAGTGTATTCCCATGCAAATGCAGTAGAATGTTTTTGCAAAAGTTTGGTTAATTTTTCTTGTTGTGGTCTTTCCAAGTTTCTATTAATGTTCAATGTTTTTCCTGGAAGGATTTCAACTGTAGAACTACCAAACTCTTCCATTGAGAAAAGAGACATCTGTCTAGAGGAGAGATATTCAATGTCCGCATCTAACTGAAACTATGTAGAGTCATATTCTAAAGATATTTCAAAATTTTCTAATGTATTTAGGATTTGACTGTCTTCACTGATCTCAGAGATGGTTAGAACAGGTTGTATAGTATCCTCATCATCGACCCACTCATCTTCTCCTATTTCTGTTATTGCCTTTGCTGGAGGATACAAGTTGAATTTCTTGGTGGAATTACCATCTGATATATACATGTCCCCAGACCTACAACTGATAAAAGCATCATCCGTTGCTAGCCAAGGTCTTCCTAAGATAAGAGGATGTCCTCCTAGATTGTTCTTGGGAGTTAAAATCATAAAATCAACTGGATATTCCCAAGGGTCTAGGGAGACTGGAATGTCTTCCAATACACCATCAGGTTTAATGATTGATCGATCTGCAAGTTGCAGTAAAGTAGGTGTAAAGAGAAGGTTAGGAAGCTTTAACTGATCCATGGTCTGTCTACTCATGATGTTGATAGCGGCTCCTAAGTCAATCAAAGTATTTGGGATTTCAACCCCATTAATATGAGTTTTGACAATAGGGCTACCGGGATCCACATACTTTTGCATGGTAGTCTGACCCATCATAATGTCTGCAATTTTTCCAACCAGATGTATCCTTTTGGTATCTCTGGTTCTCTTTCCTGTTTTCTTCAAAATCAACTCCTTTATTGTCTTTGCTAGAATGGGAATTTCCTTAATGGCTTGTAACAAGGGGATCTTGATACAAACATTCTTCAATCCATCTAGAAAATTATAGTCAGGCAACCAAATTTGCTTTTCCACTCCTTCGTCAATTTGTAATCTTTCAGGAAAAGGAGGTGTAGCTAAAGATGTAGGTTGCTCAACTATGGGAGTTGTGGGGGTTGATTCTTTTTCTTTTTCTTTTTGGATATTTTGGTTTTGAAGTGATACTTCAGAACCCTTATTGACTTTAAGAGATTCTTCCTCAGAAATGCTTGGCTGTTGAACATTTATAGAAGGTTGATCTAGGATTCTACCTGATCTGAGTTGTACTTCATTGAGAGGAACAATCATATAGGTAGGGAATGGTTGACCTTCCATCATGTAAGCATTTTGAGGGTTCCTATTATTGGGATTTGGTAATGGCTGAGAGGGAAGTTGATTTGACTTCTGTTGGGATTGAAGCAAGAGTTGAGAATTTTGATTTTGTGGAGGAGGTTGTTGTTGAGGGTATGGCAATGATAGTTGTTGACCTTGATTTGGAAGTTGTGGAGCTTGCTGGTTCTGAAAAGATGGAGGATATTGATAGAATTGAGCAAATCTCCCATAAGGATTTTGCATGCTTTGCATCCATGATTGAAAAGGATTTTGAGGTTGAGACCAGGGTTGTTGCCAAGGATTCCAATTTGGTTGGGGTTGAAAATTCATAGAGTTGTTAAACCCTTGATTCTATTGCCCTTGCCAAGGTCTCCTTGCAACAAAACAGAGAGATTCAAGTGTATTTGGATCTTCTTGAAAGACTGCTTTGAGGCCAGGAATTGAAGGACAATCCTTGGTCTCATGAGTTTCTGAGCAAATTACGCATGTTTCTACAACATCCAAGGGACATTCCCTTAAAGCATGTTTCTTTCTACATTTCGGGCAAAAAATGGCCAAAGCCTCAGCTTCTGCTTTTTGTTTATTGTGAATCTTAAGGGTATCTAATTGTTCACTAAGACTCCCTAAGATGTCAGTTTTGAATTCATCAAGCATATTGCCGATTTCAGCCCTACTTACTGATCCCGTTGCAGATTTATTTGCTCTAAGGAGAGAAGTATCTCTAGGCCCTTTTTGAGTTTTTGATTTGCCCCTTGAGAGATGGATACATATTTCTGCTATATCATTGAGTGAAAGTTGAGATATATCCCCTTTCCCCGTCATGTTCAAGATATCTATCCATTCATCTCTAATGGTTTTTAATAGGAGGGCTTTTAAGGTCTCTTCATCCAAGTTACTCATTTTTGCTCTTTTCAGGTTATATTGAAATCTTTCAAGTAAATCTTCTAAGCTCTCATCTTCTCTTTGTATCATTTTAAATACCTCGTCCTTGTGATTAGTAGGCATACAATAGTCCAGATACCTATCCAAAAATGTTTGTTTCATTTCATCCCAAGACCTAATGGATTGAGTGAGTAACCCCATGAACCATTTCAAAGCTTGATCTTTCAATGTTGAAGGGAACAATTTGAGTTTCTGAGAGTCATCCAGATAGTCATAAGTTCGACACACAACTTCAAACTCAAATAAAAATGTTTCAGGGTCCTCATTTCTTAACCCATGGAAATTTGGGAGGACAGATGGCGATATGTTTTTCATAGTAGCTCGGGAATCCTCATTAACAATAGGAAACCCAAATGAGTTATCCCCATCTCTATTTCCTCCTCCAAGGGGACCTCTACCTCCTCCATTGTTGTTTCCTCCTCCTCCTCTACCTCTACCTCTACCACCTCCTTCTTCCTCTGCCATGATGGTTCCCCTAGGGATTTCAAGATCTTCTGGTTCTTCTACAAAGGGTGAATGAGAAGAGATTTCTCCTTCTTCTTCAGATGATTCTACTTCCTCAATTACAATTGGTCTTTCTGTAGGAGAAAGAGAAGGGTCTCTTCCTGGTTCAAATTCAATAAAAGGTGCGGGAGAGTCAATTCTTGGCTCTTGAATTCCAGGAATTCTAGGGCTAGGAGTGTCGGTTGGAGATGAGAGAGGTGTCTCTTGTCTATTCCTTGAAGCAGATGGACTTGTAAAAATTGAACTTCGAGCTCTAGCTAAAAACCTTCCCCTAGAATCTCTAGCTCTATGCATGTCATTTTTTTTATTATTTTTCTTCAAGTCAAGTTAATAGTTCTTTTTCTGATCTTCCAAGTCACTCTAGGTGCAAGAAGAGAGCATACTCAAGAAACTACTAAATCAATAACTTTCTCTTTTCTGATCCTCCAGATCACTTTTAAGTGCAAGAGGAGAGCATACTTTGATAGGTTATCAACTTCTTTTCTTGAAATTTTATGCTTTTTTTTTAAGAATATGGCTACTTAATTTCACTTCCCCGGCAACGGTGCCAAAATGTTTAGTCAATTTAGTGTTGTCTAAATTGCTATCATAAATTGTCAACCCGGGGCTCGTAAGTTGATGAAGTGAAGGTGTATAGTATGTACTTAAGTAACCTCTTAGATCTTTTTGTCGTTTGGGGGTGTTGTGGTCAATTTAACTTCCTAAGATGGAGTGATGATTTTATAAACAAATGAGTGATTTGTGTGTGTATGGTGGTTTCTAAATGAGTGAGTGTGTGTAATTGGTGGTTTCTAACTATCTTCTAAACTTGCAAAGAAAGAGCTTGAAAGAAATAACTTGAAATGAAACTGAAAGCAAAGCATAAAAACCACTTTCTAATGGCACTAGTCACTACTCATGCTGCTACAATAAAAAGGTAAGAAAAAACCACTTTAAAGACCAATTATAATGTTCATCTCTTCCTAACACTCTGCTTCCAACATATAGTACTATGTGAAACACGATTAAGAAGTAGTTAGATATAAGTCTAAAAAGTAATCAAGCTCTAAGATGACAAATTATAACACCACTGTGCCTCTCTCCAACATTCTGCTTCCAACATACATTGTAATGTGTAACAAGTGAAGAAAGAGTTAGTGATATAAGTCAAAAGCTACTCAAAGCAAGCTGTGATTTATTAGTATTCTGATCTCTTAAAGATGAACAACTTATGATAAGGAGACCATCAATATGTTAGCATACAACTTGAGAAACTAAACTAGAAATCAAGCTAGAAAAACATAATAAAGGCAGCAACTATGAATATGACAACTGAAAATACCATTAGAGATAAAGCAAATACAACAAAGACACACAATCCCGGGCTAACACTTGCAGAAAACAATCATGATCAGTTAAAGTAAATGCTGGAAATGAGATGACAGTGAAAGTAATTCAAAACTGTACATGTATTAAAGAAAAGGAAAATTGTTGAATTCAAAAGAAGGAAATGGCAAGAACATAAAGGTAAATTTACTGTACAAAGGCTGTTATGAATGGGGGCCCTCCATCCACAAAACCCAAGGAAAGATCAGCTACTTGAAGGAGTCAAAGCAGCACCGTCTTCTATTAACTCATATGCAGAAATTACAGTAAAAAGTGTTGAAACAGCAGCTTCAAAACAGAGTTTCTGTACGCACTAAAATCGTAGCAATTACATAAACAAAGCAACTAAAAACTAATCCTTAAGCGTGCGCAGACGCTGGATTTTATAGGCGTATGAACGACTGCCTACTGCGTAAAACATGAAACTAGAAATTAACTGACAGTCATGCTAATTAAATGGTACAGCGACACGTAAACAGGTCTGTGTGTTATCTGGAGGGTACGATCGTCATGGAGGTTGAATCCAAGGTTGGATCCTGTCTCCCATAACCTGCATAGCGTGGAGGAATCGCCATCTGGAGTGACGCGACCTATCAGCTCACGCAGCACCGTTTGAGCTGGCTTTGTTGACCGAAGTTTGATCCACCTTGACCGGAGGTGTGCGTGGCGTTGCTGACCGAACCAATAGCATAGGAACCTTTAACACCTTCATTCCCATGTGCCCATGTGATTCGTTTTTCAAAATGACACGTGGAACATAGAGATCAATGAAAAGTCTACGGAATGACTAGATCGTTGCGGAATTGCTGAATGGCTGCGGAATTGCCAGACAGCTGCGAAATCTCTGTGCATATGTCAAAAATCTAGACAAACAGTCAAACATTAGCAAAGTTAACCAATCATGCTTAAAGACATCAAATGTAATGATCTGGATAGGTTTATGAGGAAAATAGGGCAAAAGAGAGGGATAAGTGAGGAAAAGCTGTAGGTAATGATAGATAATTAGGTGCAAGTTAGAGGCTCTACATACCATTTTGAGGAACAGCTGTGATGAGTGGTCTTATTAGCCAACCTTTTCCCAGAAACGACCATGTTTTGAGAAGTTCCAAGCTTACCCGGAACCAGTTGCTACCCTACACACCACTCGTTCCTCAAAACTGAGTCCCCGTTGAACTCTTTTTAGACTCATTAAATATGAAAAGATTGTCGAGTAATTGGCCTCTCCAGCTCGTTAAAGTGATTGGAAGCGCCATCCCTCCTGCATATTTTAATCTTTTTCGGACCCGAGGGAAAATCTCACGAAAAATTTCGAGTGCTTTTCTTTTTCGACTCATTAAAGTGATCGGAAAAGTCATCCCTTTTGTATTATTTTAATATTTTTCGGACCTAAGGGATTATCTTACGAAAAAGAACTTCTAGAGTTTCCTTTTCATCCCTTTTTGAACTCTCTAAACATGAAAAGGACTGAGTTATCCTTGTCGTTAAACTCGTTAAAACAATAGCGACAAACTTGTCCACCTAAACAAAAACAAGTTTCACTGTCACTAGACTCGTTAAAACATAGCGACAGGTTTGCTCGAAGGGAAAATTATAGAACAAGCATATGTTATCCTCCTCAAGCTTAACAAAAATAAAGAGGTATTGGTCAGCAATGACTGGGGAAAAAGGGAAGAAAACTTGAAAACTTTGTGGTAGCAGGTCGCTCTTGAACATGACACTATCACTTCATCTCCGTGATTGAGTTGCGTTGGGTCATTCCGTTCACCGGTCATCTCACCATTGGTCTTTCACACCATCCATGTTTTGGGGTTAACGCTACCAATTCATCTCAGTGTCGTCGAT
This sequence comes from Pinus tabuliformis, assembly GCA_031772625.1. Classification (NCBI taxonomy): domain Eukaryota; kingdom Viridiplantae; phylum Streptophyta; class Pinopsida; order Pinales; family Pinaceae; genus Pinus; species Pinus tabuliformis. Next base: position 176,942,311 of record CM062812.1, on the reverse strand, counting down.
ATGTTCAAGAGAAGTCATTCAATCGAGAATTCACCATCTAGTAAATGTCTCATCCACTACAATACCCTCAACCTTCATTTTTCATGACCACCATTCTTGATCCTTGTGTCTTCAAATCGTTTTCACCTCCAGAAAATCATTTGCTTCATTTCGTGTCGTAGATGTGGGATACATCAAGGCCCTCCTATGACGAGTCACTTCTTTTCGACATCAGATCATTATCCAAGAATTTGACTTAGAAACAACCCTTTTAGTGCTTTGAAGCTTGCATGCCTCAATGGCAAGTTTCTCGCTTCCGGCAACAGGTTGACATCAATGGCCTTCAACAGAAATATTTTGCGTGGTGTTCGACATCAAATCATATATTCACACCACATGAATTGTACTGTAGTACCTTGAGGGTCATCATCGTTATTGGTGATTCCTCTCGCGTCTGTTAACAACTCACATTATTGGCTAGTAATCAGACGATGTCTTTCCATGTTCGACTTCAGACCATATTTTCACATGGATTGACTTGTACATCGGGCAAAGATTGAACAAGTTTGAAGACCCCGGATCTAGTTTCATCCATCCGGGCTATGATATATTCAGGAATATAAAAACATCAAATTTACAAAGATGCTACAAAGATGGTCATCCAAACCAAGGACAATGACTCTACATCTGAAGAGTCACCAGTCAGCATCTGCCGACGACTATCTAATCTATGTACATGAAATGAATTTATAAATTTGAGCATGGGAATACCCGCCTCAGCTAGATCACGAAAATTATATTATGATGATGTATTGTATTGTATCTTATACAGGTCACCTTCCAGTTCGAAACCTCGGATCCTCATGATAAATCATTTCACCCGACATCAAGATTTACAACTTCATGCTTTAGGGGGCAACTGTTATAGACATATTTGGGCACTTCAACCCAAAAACTCATATGTCAATAAACTAGGGCTCATCAACCCCTAAATAGTTGTTTCAAACCCTAAAATAACATGGTCATCTGATTACATCATTCTCCAAAAGTTCCACCTGAAAAACCATTCAGAAATGGCCTAAACTGAACCATACTCACTGCTACACTAGCTAGGTGCAATGCATATTGAGTGATACACTGCTCAGATTCTATTCATACTATTTGGGCCTTCTATAGGGTGCGATGGGCGAGGATGGACAAATGTCCGAGACAATTTGCTAGGTGGTTGCTCATGGAATCTTCTAGAAACCTCTCCTATGACACTTGCCTCTCTGAATTCATCCAAGGATGAGTAAGAGATCTAAACTTTAGTTATCTCTCCTCTTGTGGAACCAATTGTAACAAGTGGAATGACACTAATCAAAACCCCAGAGATGACTCACACCCTTGCACACATCTATAAATGGACCCCTCATCTAAGAGATCCAGAGGCTGGAATGTTGTGAATTGCAAGGAAGTGCTGATAATTTGTATTTGAGGAAATAGCATTGTATTGTTGGTGTGATCTTGTTATTTCATGAAGTGAAGAGGGCTTGATGCTGGGAGGATGACGCTAGATCAGGCAACTAGGTTGTAATTATCCCTTCTATTTAATAAAGCTCTTCAAGTTTTCTTCCATATGATTTTGCAATTGTGAATGTTATCATTTGTGAATGCTATTGTATGTTCATTATATACCTGATTCTGTAATGTTTATGATATAATAGATCCAGATGCTTTTGTGGTTCTTTGCTACTGTGTTTCTACAGGTGCTCTCCAAGCGGGATAAGTACGAGGAGGAGTTGCAAGCTCTGTCAAGGGGGAGAGAGATCAAGCAAGGGATTAAGCGGAAGTTCCAGGTTGGTTCCATTGTGTTTCTCTTATCTATTATACGTATAACAAATCATGAATTGCTTTAAACTGTTGTTTCTAGGGTAGCTGCCAAACCTAGAGGGCTAGTTGCTCGAAAAGACACTATTTTCCCCAGAAACAGGTCGTTTGGTTGCAATTTCCTGTGGCCTGTGGGGCCTTTTCACTGTTTGATTTAGTTCATGCATTCAAAGAAGTAGACAATACGTTGAGTCTACGACTATTTAAATTTCCAGGGAGACAATTTGATCCCTTTGATGTCATTAAGAATTTTACTACAACTGTCAAGATAAAGGTATTTTCTAAAGAAGATGATCTCTTTGATGACATCTTCCAGCAGAAAATCACACTGAAAGACATTTTTCATATGGCTCAAATTCAATTTCCCCCAGCGGAATTCTAAGAATTCAAACTCTACAGAGAGAAGAGATTAGCAAACATCCCCTTGGATAAGTTGCACTTAGAACCAATAAGGGAGCCAACTCCCAGCGTCAGTTTAAGTGGAAGCTCGGGTACAGACAAGTCCAGGTCTAAGTCTAGGAAAGAATCACCAGAACGCTCTAAATGGTCCGAGAGCGACCATAATAAAAGTGAAGGGTCAGTCAAAGATACTGCCCAATCTAAAGAGCACCCAGAGCAACAAGTTTTGACAACACCATAGGTGAAGGTTCCCCCTCCCCTCATCCAACCACCAAAGCCAATGAGAACTAAGCTGGATAAAGAGTGGGAAACATTTAATGAATTGATTAATACTGAGGAGCAGAACACGAAGACACCTGAGAGTACAATGCAGACAATGATAGATATGGTCATTGGAACAGTCAGCAATGCTCCAGAAACGAAGCATATTCCCATAACCCCATCGTCTGAAATCATGCTGAAGATAGAGGAGATTCCTCCTCTAGATGTATTTTATAGTCTGCAGCACAAGGCAGTGGTAAGAAGACAAAGAAAGAAACAGAAATTGGACAACATGCTCTCACCTGAGGCAGAGCAGCTAGATGTCCTTTGGCGAGACCCTACCACTGACCCTACTGAAAATTTGACTAAGTTATCCCAGATCGCAGGAGCCTATGCTTCTGCTACCATTGATAAAGCATTCGAGGTACAGCTATTACTTAAGGATAGAGAGGAACAAATCCAAGTTTTGCAACAACAACTACAGCAGGCCAGTGCCAACTGAGAAGTAGAGGAGAAATTAGAAAAATTACAACAGAATTTTCAACAGATGCAGCTAGGGTATCAGAGCAATTTGGCCGAAAAGGAAAATCAATTACAGGCCATGCTAGAAATGCATAAAGATGACCCCAAAATTACAGAGTTTGTCTCAGAAGCCCTTGCCTTGAACGACCAACTCTTGCAACAGCAAGAGGCACTCTGCCAAAGAATATCGCAATGGAGCTCCCATTGCGAGATGAGCGATAAAATTACAAGTCAAGTCATGGATTTGCGACTCGATTATGATTTGATTGATAAAAGAATTTTTGATTATTTGATTTGGCAGGAATCAGAGGAAGGAAAGAAAGCAGGCTTGCTCAAAATCAATGAAGCCCACAAAGAAATGTTGTTCCATAAGTGGGATGCACAAATTAAAAAGGCAAAACAAGCAGCGGAAGAAGCAGCGACAACGACGAACAATGTCATTGACTGTGTTAATGAAAATCTGCATAGAGCAAAACTGATATCAAAAACTGCTCTGGGATTTCTCCCAAAGGCACAACAACTGCAGACAAACTAGAGACAGAAAGCTGAGGAGAAGGTAGAGTCCATTAAAAAATTAACCAAGTTGAATTGGGACACTTACCAGTAGTACTTGGTTAAACGACACAGTCAATGCATGACTCTCAAGTGCCTTACAAATTCTGCCGAGAAGATAGCACCATCACTTGCCGATTCTATTTTCATGGGACAACTAAAATGCGAGGTCGGCCAACCGACATTCCTCAAGCCGATGCTGAATGCTTGCGATCTCAGAGAACAGATACATAGATAGTTAATTTCCAGATACAGTTTTAGTTTTATTTTTTATTTATTTTTTCCTTAGATGAGGACGGTCATTTAAACCTCTTCATATATTTTTGTAATAAAATATTTTTAGTATTTAGTTAGTAGTATTTTAACCCCTCTCATGCATTTGGAGAGGGGTCTAGAAATTTGTCAAAAACGTTTCCTTAGAACATGCACTTCTGCACCCTCGGAGGAGGTTTTGATGAATGAATGGAACGAGATTTGTTGATATTTGTGTTTAATGTCTGCTACTGAAATGCATTTTTGTACTCTTAGTAGATATTGAATTAGGAAGAGATAAATCTATATTGCTGAAGCTCATGAGTAGGACTTGTTATCAATGGTACTTTTATCTCTTAATGATTTCTGCTTATGTGTCAAAGTAATATTTTATATTCAGTTGTTTATATATGAAAGCTTGAATGTTTGAGTTATCATTTGGCACTTTTGTACGGTGGTGACTATTTTGTTTATGCTTTAATGTATGAATGACTTATTATGCGATATGCTTCTCACAATTGTTTCGGCTAATTTCTTATACGAAACAATTCATTTTTAATGAATTCTTTTCTCGTAGCAATTGAATGATCTTTATTACCAATTGCTGTTAGAAACTATTTTAGATCGCATAAGTGAAAAGTTAAATCTTGGGTTAGTTTTAGAATTAGATGTTTCTGTTCATTAGAATATAATTGCATGTTTTAAATTAGACTTAGATTAAAAGCATTTTATTTAGAAATCTTTAGAAAGGGAAACATCAACTCTTATCATCACACACAAATTGGGAAACTGGTCCCATTATCCCCAGTCGGACCCACCATCCCAAACGGAAAAGGAGTTTCTTTCAAGGTCCAGACCGGGTGGGTATCCCCCTTGTTGTAGGCCTGATTTTCGGGGCCTTCAACATAACCCCAGAGGTGATAGTTAATTTCATGCTTCTAATGTACAATTATTATTTGTCATTTCTACAACCATGACACCTTTTATGTATTTGGGTGAGGTGTATAATTCAATTTCATATTTTATATGAATTTTCTACTAATTAGATTATTAAAACTACTTCCATCAACACTTAAAGTTCAACATATACTCCCTACATTACACTTGGTTTTAAATATACTCTTCCTCTACTCTCATTCTTTGTCAATCTCTTACTCTGGATGAAACAATATCCTTTTAAAGTATCATATTCTCCCCTTATTCATAATGTATTATTGTAACTGTCATCTTTGCTACTTTACACACAAAAAAAAATCTTTCTTGTTGTCTCCTTCATTCATTTCACAACTTTGACATCTATAGAATCTTTGTCTTTGAATTCCACATTTGAAAAAAAATATCTTCCTCTTGTTGATCCTCTTCCTCTATTAACATCATTTCTCATTTCAGTAGTTTGAACTAAACACTTAATCTTGTTCTATATATACTCTACCCCTCTTAGTTTTCAACTTCAAAATTATAGACCTCTTTTACCTTTAAAGACATTATATTCTCAACAAGTTCTCTTCAATCCTTATGGTTATCTTATACTGATGTACTCAAAAGTATATTGAGAAACTACTTGTTGAATGTAAAATTTAATTTTGCATCGAATGAGTATCTACCATCAAAGATTGAAATCATGGACTCTTTTTTGTCACCTTTTACTAATTTTTCCATCACACTTTCACAAACCTGCCTGCCATATTCACTGTCATATACTACATTATTATCATTTTGATAAAAAATCATGCTTTGAACAACGAGGATTAAACATGAGAAAAGCCCAAGGTAAAGTGTCCATTATTTTCATGTTTTCAAGCATTATTTTATAAGAAAAATGAAATTAAATGCTATACGCACAAAAACAATAGCTCTGTAGCCAGGTGCTAATTTTGTAGACGAGTCACAAGTATGTATGAATACAAACATACATAATAAGATTTTGAGTTTGAAGACGTGGAAAAATATAACGTCGAACTTTTCCACCCATCAGAGTTAAGCCATCCCCTACCAAATTAGCATAAGAGCAGAGTGAAAAGTATAATCAAATCAATATTAGAGTATGGTAGACTATGGCAGAGTCTGTGGGCCGATACAAAGCTGTTAGCGCAGGCTGCAAATCAAGATAAATCAAAGTCAATATCTTGTATAAAGAAATTTGAACATCTAAACATGAATTTCTCATATGTGGATCACAACCCTTACTCATTTTGTCATCATAAAATCTGGAAGCTTATATATGAAAACGATGGAAAACTATCTTGATTTTCCATGATAACATAATACAAAAGTTTTGTTGTTGTTTTAAATACTTGTCCTGTGCGTTTATATTGCATGAATGATTTCATAGTTTAGAAGCTTTTTTTACAATTAAAGCTTATAAGGACTTCTTCAACAACACATAACCAAGCCATGAGGGCCCACTGTGCAAGGTAAAGTATTGCTCTTCTTTTCTTCATTGTTTTTATAGTTGAATGCATGTAATTTGGATGTCGTTCATTGTTTGAGTGAGTGTGATTTCAATACTTTTTAATTGTTGTTCATGTGCGGTGTGCTAGCACAACAAAGGCTATTCATATGAATTGTTCAATTGAATAAAGAACTATGTATTTTAATTGCAGAATTTTATATAGAGCATTAATAAAATGAATGACTAAGTGATTATGTTATTTTTTATGGCAAATTTTACATGGTGATAGTTTAGAAGTGTTTAGAGCTATTGATCTATTATTCTTTTTAAATGCAATTTCTTTCAATAGTTTAAATTTTGCTTTCAAAAGTAAACAATAAGTAGCTTGCAAGTAATTTTCAATATATAAATTAGAAACCAAGTCCTATATATATTGTGCATTATACTTCACAAATTTACCAACTTAAAATGATAGATTAAATGTAACAAATTCTAATTCAAAAAGATTGAACGAACCTAAACATAAACAATATTCATTATTTGCATGTTAGATATGCTTCTGCGTGTAGCATCAACAATTGTATTGAATTTATAATCTTCAAAACTCTTTTCTTAGTTGCCTCCCTCAAAAATATCACAAAATTACAAGTATGGGGAGGCTCCAAATTAGTAATTGAAGTCAACAACATTTTCCTTCAATCTCTATTGGCGGACATTTAAGAGGCAATGTGTTCATATGAATGGTTATCTTTCAACTGCATTCTCAAAGAGCTTAACACTAAAGCAAGCACACTTTCAAAAGAGGCTTTGCAGCTTCCTTTTGGCTACTCTATGGCTACTCTAGGATCACTTAATTCCTAAATGAAAATGAAAATGAATTTGTAGAATTTGATCTCTAAATTTTTTTGGACTCTTTATTATGATTAATTGGATTGTTGTAATGTATACTTAATGATAAGTAGAAATCCATCTTATGAAATTTATTTGTTATAAAAAAATATTAAATTTTAAAATATTAATTAATAAATTTATAATCTAAATTTTTATATATTAAAACAATTTCTTCAACTAATTTTTTAGATTTAGCTCATTATAAATTTTTATTGCATATTCAAGTTATTAATATCTGTGCTAGGCATTCAGTGTTCTTTTGACTTTTTATTAGTTTGCCTTTGAACATAAATGTTTGCCTCTTATCCATAGTTTAACATTAGGAATTTAATTATTATTATTTATTATTATTATTAAATTTATTTATTTGTAAGATAGTTGGTTTGGGTCTTATTATGGGCTCTTTAATAACTTCCATTTCTATTTTTATTAGTTATTAATTTTTTTAGTTTTGTTTCATATTTATTTATTTATTTATTATTTTTCTATTATTTCTATTTTTATAAATTATGTTTTTATCCTTATTAATAATATATATTAAAATGTATATAAGTTATTATAAATGATATTAATTAATCATATTTCCTATTTTTGATAATCAAATAACTTTTTAATTATTTTACTTTTATAATAAAATTAATTTTTATTTAATTAAATTATATTTTTTAATTGTTTTACTTTTATAATAAAATTAGTTTTTATTTAATTAAATTATATTTAATCTAAAACCTAGTATGTAGCCTTATGTAACCAACCTTTAAATAAATTTAAAAATCAGTGGTGGCAGTTAAGTGTGGAACCAAAATAATTGGGTCCATTCAAAATAGAGTTGATGAGTCCACCATTATCCAAAATACTACGAGCATTGTTTTCTGCGTAACATCCAAAATTGCCAAAAGTCTAAAGTTTGACTCGTGGTATGCTTCCACGTTCCAACGATACCGTGTGGACCAAGTACAATTAGTCCATCTATACCGTGTGGTCGAAAGGAATATGATGTTGATATATTGATTAACCGATGTTAACAGAATTGAATAAAATTGTACCATTCCTGCTCTGTCTATACACTGCACATTAGGCCAGAGCTTGTTATTGGGCATTAAATATCTGATTATATGAGTTTTTGATAGCTTTATATATACACACTATTATTTTCGTTATTATTTTTTATTTATTTAATCACCACATGTGTGTTATTAGACTATCACATATAACCAGACATTTAATGCCCTATAACAAACTGATTAGCTTTTGCCTTGCACATTCTTCACCGGCAGATAGCCAACAAAATCCTAACGAATATGAACCTCCATAGAAGGGGTTCTGCATACTCTCTTTTCATTGCCCAAAATATTATTTTTGTTCCGGTGTTGATCATTACTCTTAATGGGCAGATTTGCAACGGAGAAATGTCGGAAATGCCAACATACAAGTGTAAAGCTGAACAACTTATTAGATTTTAAAAAATTAAAATAATTTAATTAAAAAAAAAAAAAATTAAATTCGTTACTTAAAGATAATTTTGATAAATATAATTTAATTTTTAGTCAAATGTGAAATTAATTAGGAGTCGAACAAATTTTGAACGCGCATAATAAGGTGGATAAGGGGGCGCGTAGATAAATTTAAATGGTCCAGGGAGCATAAATGCCTTTCATTTCATGGAATAGTCTGTATTGGACTTTTGGGAGATGATGTGACATCGCTATGTATGTCATACATGCCCATTGACATCGGGATGCAATCGGATTTTTCTAATTTCTGTTAAGTTAATATTCCCCGAACATTGTACTGTCTCCGTTTACTGGGCAGACTTGCTTATAGTTTAAACTGTTTAATAAAAATAATATATAGAAATGCTTATAACTTATTGATTTTGTTATCGATTTTGTTATCTTAATCTGTATAGTTTAACTCGTTTAATAATAATAAAAAAAAATTATTTTTTTAATTTATAGATTTAAATATATATGTTTTTAAAATTTTAATATTCAAATATTTACATAAAAATAAAAAATAATAATATTTTTATTAAATTAAAAATTACATAATAATAATAATAATATTTTATTATTATTTAAGTCTGATTTAGTCTATTTTAATTTGTTATATCGTGTAGAGTTGTTTTAATTATTTTTCAATTTCAGACTATTTAAAAATCAATGTGAAATAAAAACCATTGTTATTTACATAAGTTTACTTTTATAATATTTATTTAATATATAGTAATATATTTTATTTATGTTGATGTATCTTTAACTCAAACATGTATCAATTGTTATTTAATTATTATTTTTAAAATATGCGTGTTTGTTATTGGGGTGTTTAAAAAGTATAATAAAAAAATTATTTTTTATTAATGGTATTTAAATTAAAAAGTAATGGGATATGATATTAAGATATTTATTGTATTAAGATGAAGATTTCAAGTTTAAATTTTTTAATTTAAAATAGTTAAATATTTTGTATACATAAATTAAAAAATTAATAATAATAATAATATAATTATGTTTAATTTAAAATCTCTCTCAAATTTTTACATACCAATTTTAATAATTTTATACTTCTAAATTTTTAATTTAATTTTAAAATATAAAATATTGGGCATTACTTCATCGAACTTTTGAAATATAAATTTTAAGAAAATTTTAATTCAAGTTATTTTAAAAAGGAAAAACAATTAAGGAGAATATGATTTTAATATATTTTCAAATTATTTATTTATTTACTTGATAATACTTTTTCATTAGAATATAATGACTATTTTTTCCTTTTAAATTGAAGAAAATATTCATTTTTTATACACATTTAAGAATTTTCTAAGATTTGAGTATGATTGTTAATATTCACAAAATGAAAATCATGAAAAAAAAATTAAAAAAAAAAATCATTTATAATATTTAGGCATATAACAACTAGCAATATTTTGAGGAATTTCAAATCAATTTTGGAATTCATAACACAAGTTCAACTAGAATTATGGCATTCAGAATAAGATTATTAGAGTTTGGAAAGTTTATTATGGGTATCGAGGAAGTTTTGAAAAAGGATATAACAAATTAAAAAAAATCCAAATTAAAAGAAACATTTTATTTTAGTCTCTTTATGGAAGCAAATCATTTCCTCATTGAGAGCATGACTATGACTATGTATCTAATGTATAATAAAAGGTTAAGCCACATAGACAACAAGAGGCTTTATAAGATAGCTTCAAAGTCTAGCCACAACCACTTTTGAATCATTGTATAAGGAGACATTATTTTGGTTAGACCATGGAGGTGTAAAGGAAGACATCATTTTGCACATTAAAAAATAACATTAAAAATTATGGTGCCATGAGGAGTTAGAGATATTCACAATGTTAAAATTAAGAACAAATTTTCATGAGCTTAATTCTCAAAACCTTTGAATAAATCCAGAAAATTTTTCTCATGCTTTTAACCTTTTTAAGGTTTTAATTATGCAAAACTAAGGTGATGTTGAAATGTTTTTGAAATGTTTTTCGTGATGTATTTCGAGCATAGAAACAAAATTGTAAATAATTTCAAGTAATATTTTACTTGGATTAAATTTAAACCTCAAAATAATTGGCCTTTTAATTCAAATAACACTATAATGATCTTGAAACACTTTTGCTTAAAGTTTTTTAAGCATAGAAACAAAATTCTAAGAATTTCAAGTAAAAATTTACCTTCTTAAAATTCCATAAACCATTTTTTGTCTCAATGCATATTTATCACACTTTCTATCATATATATATTAGATTCATCTTAACTTGGATCTATCAAACAATGTGAAGAATATAACTTTTTAATCCAAAATCATTTAATTTTATGTTGCTTATTAAGAAATTTCGCTAGCTTCAATACTTAACAGATCAAGGTCTTAGTTAAATAGATTTAGGGTAATCTTTAATTATTTTAAATATTGTTACATATATTTTTAAAACAATGGGAAAACCTATCATAACTCAATTATCAAACCAACAGTGGGGACAACCATTATTGGCTATTATCCACAAATGTAAGTTGGCTCATCATTGTTGTTCAAGGAAAAACATGCCACTTGTATTAACTTGTTGGTGATCAGTAAGGGGGCATAGAGATGCCTCTAGGTCTTGGGTCAGTAACATGTTTCCTTATATTCAAGGAAGACAAAATCTAAACCAAGAAGAGGAAAATTAGGGCATGATCTAGGCCTATAATATTGTTACATCTATAATGATTTATTTATTTTTTATTTAATTTATATTTATTTTTTAAATATTTTCAATAAAAATTTACGGGACAACATATGCCCTATAATAAATGGTAAAACACCTCACCACTCTTAATGCAATATTTTTTAATTTAATAAGAATATAACTTAATGGTAAAACACCTCACCACCTCACCACTTAAATGTGTGTACATTAGAGTTCATTCGTATTTTAGTAGTGTTGATTTTCCTCTTTGTGTTGGTTAGTACTAAAAGATACTTTTAATATTTTGGATTATAGTTGACCACCTCTTTGTAGTATATTTTATGTTTTTCTCCTTTTGTAACTCTTTATTCTATTTAAATTTAGATATAATAATATTATTAATATCCCTTGTATCTTGTATGATGACACCTTCCTGAATCCCCATTGATTAAGCCAAGACTAGATGTCTTGATGACATCCTTGTGTTAGCCATCAATGGTTATTCGAAAGTGATTTTAAGAAACCTCTTGTCATGCATTTTGTTTATTTTATTATTCTACTTTAAGTATCTAACCATGGTCATGCACTTAGTGAGGGAGAAGCTCATTTTTATGAGGTGGGTAGGATAAGGTGTATTGATTTTAATATTAAGATTATAAGTTATAATCCCACACACAACTCATATGTATTGGATGCAGTGGGAGACTCATAGGGGGTACAATAGCCTTCCCTATCTACTTCCAACAATTTTTTTGGGTAATTTTTTGCATTCGGTTTTAATGGTTTTCAACACACGGTTTTGGCTTTTAGCATTTTTGTAATGCATAGTGTTTCATCCCATTGTTTTGTAATTTCAATTAAGGAACTACAATTGTATTTTAATATAGGATTAATAGATTGGGGGTTTATGGATGTTGTGAAATATACACACCACACAAATCTAAAATCTATTGATATACATATTGTGAAGTAAAATTGTATATAAATAACACATCGAAAAACATTTAAGTATTTTATTTTTTGTTTATGGATTTCCATGGTAAAATCTCAGTGTTAAATGTAACATCTCAGCTATACACAACATTGTTAGTTTCTAGGATCTAAAGGTTATAACCTTTCAAACCATCTTTATATCCAATAGAGCTACACTTCTCACCTTTATTATTCAACTTATTCCTATTTTTCTTTGGAATGTATACATAAGCATCATAGCCAAATACCTTGTGATGTTTAAGGGATGGTTTCTTTCCAATTTATATATCACATGGAACTTTTTCATCGAATGTTGGTGAGAGTGATCAACTTGCCAGATAACATGCAATATCCATTGCATCTACCCAAAATTCTTCTCCTAATGCTCGTTTTTTCGATCAATGTCCTATTCATCCTTTCTACAACTCCATTATGTTGAGGTGCATATGGAGTAGCTTTCTTCTTTTGTATATTGCATTTCTTATATAATTCATCAAATTAATCCTTCAAAATAATCTGCAGGCATCATTCCTCAACAACTCAATTATCTTCTTTGTCTGATTATACACAAAAGCCTCAAACTCTTTAAATTTGTCAAATAGTTTATATTTCTTCCTAATGCAATGAATCCATGTATTTCTTAAAAAATCATCTATAAATGAGATACAGTATATAGATTTACCCAATGACGGAACTGAAATAGGACTAAACATGTCATTTTGTACCAACTATAATATTCTTTTGTCCTCATAGCACCACATTATAATCTTACATGATTCAACATCCCATATAAATAATGTTAACATAAATACAAATGCAGAGAGCATTTAGGCATACCTTTAACCATACCTTTACCGTTGATTACTCAAGGGCCTTTCTCTATGATATTTCCTAGTTTTTCCTTCTACAAATTCATTGTACGAAACAATGAAACTATTGCACCCATCACTGATAATGTTTCCTAGCATCTGATATAGAGATCCAATATAAAATTTCCTCACACGCAACATTTCTCCTCAAACCATCCTATAGGTTTTTTTTCAAACCCCATTTTTACACCTGCATCATTCGTCTTGCTTACATAAATCAAATTCTTGATTAATTATGGGTTGTGAAAAACATTAACGAGTGTTCTAATCCTTCCTTACATGAGCTTCAACTTGACTTTTCTTCGCCTTATGATTTTGGTTATTGGGTCATCTCCTAGGAAAACATCACTGCCATCATACTTTTTTTGCCCCAAAATCACTCCCTATGAGGAGTCACATGAAAAGATGCACCTAAGTTGACTAGCCATGTCTTATGATTTACATGTGTGGTTTAAGAAGCCAAGTACACATCCTCTACTTCATCTAAAGAGGTTTTTACTTTTATAGGAGTATCATCAAAGCCCTTCCCTTTCTCAATAATTTTGGATCTATAATGTTTCTTGTAATGCCCTCTTTTCCACATCTCCAACACACATTTACGAATTTTCCAATAGATATAGGTCTTCCTCTATATTTCGATCTCCTACTTAAGGAATTATTTTTATTCCTATCCTTGGAGTGTCCTCTTCTATATAATGCATATGCATTCTGACTCTCTATGTTTTTCCATTTCACATTTTCAAATATGAAGGATGAGACTATTTCATCAAAGTTTAAAATAGTTGCATTACTACCTATGTCAGCAACTAAACTATCCAAATAGTCTAGCAAAGAACACAATATTGAAGATGTTAAAATGGTTTATCATTGAGTCTTCATCCTTCATTATCAAGGCATACAATATCTTCTGTGAGAACAATTTGTTCAATAGGAACACAAACTAATACAAAGCCCCTAACTTATTCCACAATTCCTTCATTGTAGCTTCTCTTGAAAAAATTAGTGATACTTAATTTGGGATACATAACTACATTGTGCTCTTCACCCTCTGATCCAACTTAATCCAATGTTTCATCGACATCTCCATCGATGTAGTATCTAAATATCCATTGATCTCTATCGAAGTATCTTCCATATTGAGCTTCCTATTAGATTAATTTTGAGGTATAAAATGGACTTCCTAAAGAATATAATAAAATAATAGTAAATATTATAAAATAAGAGTTATGTGTTTTTAAAGGAAGACAAATAATTTGTTTTTGTGGTATTTTTGTCTTATTTTCTTATGCATTTACTCAAATTTCAAGTGTTGGAACTATTTGGATGTATAATTAAATTATGCATCCAATGGGTACCCATTGCATATACTTTTGAGTAGATCCATATAGATTTTTTTTTGTAAGCTAATACTTTGTATTATAAAAAAATCATAATTACATTGTTGTAGCAACCATGACGCATCGATTCCAAATAGCAACAAAATTATTTCCTAACATAATCCATGGCCCCAAAACTCAAAATTACAACTAAATCCAAATAAAAATAGAGAATACTAAAAGCTATATTATTTGGCTATCCAAAAAAATAAACTAGATATACATAACAAAAAAACTAAAAGAACTGACAGACAAAATGAGTCATCCAGACTCTGAAGATGAGATAGTAGCTAGAGCTCTAACACTTGATCCTGGAGGTTCATCATTATCAAATTCATTATGGAAGTGTCCATCCACATGGGCAAGTTTTGCATCCAATTTATTCATGGTGAAATGTTTGTTCCTCAACATTCTCTTAATTTCTTCCAAGGTGGAAAATACATTTTGCCCCAACAAAGTTTTCATATGCATTTGTGAATCCACCGAGTTCAAATACTGCTTTCTTCCCCTAGTCTGTCTAGGGTTTGAAATCTAGGTAGACACTTTGTCCATGCTTTCAGAATCAAAGTAATGTTTCCTCTCCAACCCAGTTTCAGTTCCCAACTTACATATTTCTCTTCTTGCTTCTGGTGGCACTACATATATGTGGTAGAAACATATTGAGCGAAGAGCCTCACCCTCTAATATCCTTGCAAATTACTACCTCCCCCCCCGCACCGACAATGCATAAATTGCATGGGAAGCATGGTAGCAATAGAGTGGGTGAGCATGTGGAAGCTACTGAATCTTCCTCTACCTATAAAGAAACAAAAAATAACACCAAAAGTAGTCTCCCCTAGACTTAAAACACCATCCCACAACATCATCACCAACACTCATAACAAAAACCATGAAACAAGAAGAATTCCCAAGTAATTGCCCCCGAGATGCAGATAACCCTGCCACATAAACCTTATGCCCCAACACCTTTAACTATAAACAAAGCCACATGGTGCCCAACGACCACAAGTTTCAAATAACTCTTGAAACCGAAAGGAAAAATAACAAGAAAACACATATGCCCAAGACCATGCCCCCTTATGAACCACCAACAAGGTAATACAAGTGGCATGGTTTTCCTTGAACAACAATAATGGTTGTCCCCATTGTTAGGTTGACAAATGTTGAATTTGTGTTATGAATTCCAAAATATATTTGAAATTCATCAAAGTATTGTTAGTTGTTATATACCTAAGTATTATAAATTATTCTTTTAATTTTAATTTTCATGATTTTCATTTTGTGAATATTAGCAATCATACTCAAATTTTAGAAAATTCTTAAATATGCATAAAGATTGAAAATCCTCAATTTAAAGGGAAAAATAATCATTATATTTTAATGAAAAGGTATTATACTTAATAAATAAATAATATATCTGAAAATATTGTTAGCCTCACTCTCATGTGATGAAAACAATTATAAGTCCAAAACAATTAAATTAATTAAAATCAAGAAAGTTGGATTTAATCCTATCTTTCTAGATTGAGTTTGTTCCTCATGATTAGGTGTCAGTTTAGGCTTAGTTGGTTGAGAGATTCTCTCCAACTAGTTAGGCTCCTAGATTAGTATTTGGTTGAGAGATTTACTCAACCATAGTGTCCAAGATAGACGTACTATCTTGAGACAAACTTCCTCATGTATTTATTTGTACTATTATCATTATTGGTACATTGAGATTACATTGAGAGTGTGAGGAATATAATACAGTGAGCCTCGTAGGCCTTTTCCACCATGTCTGATTTGTGTATATGTCTGCTGTTTATTTTATTAATGTTTTATTAGTTGATTTAATTCCCTTCATGTGGTATCAGAGCCTATGGTTTCCTCTTTGGGATTGAGAGAGTGATAATATTTGTTTGCAATCGCGTTGTTGAATATATGAGAAAATTGTTGTGTGGTAGAGCTATCTTGTCCAAGCAAGAGGAAAAATTCGCGGGTTCTTGGTGTAGTAGGAGGAAATTTCTACTAAAATTGGTCACCCACCAATCTATGCAGAAGCTAAAAAATGACGAGTATTATGTTGTAAGAAAAGCCGAACTTCTCACCCATCCTATGTTGTTAACGTGGAAGATGAGTTTGATGACAATTTTGGTTCTAACACAACAAAAGGATCTTCGACAGGCTTTCGGGGAGAAGCAGTAGGCACACGATGCTTTGCCCTACTCTCTCCTGCTGACATATTGCAGTGTTGAAATCAGGGCCCGCAAATTTCCCTCTTTCCTTATTGCCCACCGCTTTATTTCAGCATCCAATGTTTCTGCTAGTCTATTTTTCTTTGCTTGCTCTCTTTGTGCTTGCAAATCACGGTCATTCTTTTGTGCTAATGCTTTCGCCGCGAGTTCAAGGGTACGTTGATGTCATTCCAGCCTAGCTCTTCTCCTTTCCGCAAGACTGGCTGAGTTCTATGCCTTGGGGAGGTTGAGGTATTTGATATAGAGTTCAAGTGGAATTGATACAAGAAAGGGTCAAATTATATGTGCACGTAACTTGCGGATAGCACTGCATGCACATGTTATTTTTTCCATTGGCATTTGAATCATTGAAACGAAGGTCGTAGCCTAGGTAGATTGAAGACCAAGCCAAATATTTTGTGTCTGTACAGTGGATTTTTAAGACCAATCTTGGCAAGTTAATTAGGAGATCGATCAACAGACCAAGATAACATCATTTTTTCCAAGATATTGAGGGTACCAGCATTATCTCTCCACATATTTCTCTCAGTATGTTGTTCAACAAGGAGACCGAGTAATTTGACATTAGAAGTAATCTTTGGAGGCTAAATTATTACACTAAAAGGAGGTCCTGAATTCCTTGGCTGATTCAACTTATTCACGGGCAACATTCAACCTTGCTTCAATAGAGCTACACCTGGTCTTTAGCGAGGCCATTTTTGCATCAAATATTTCTTTCCTTTTTAAAGATCAGAGTGTTATATTGCAGAGCTGATGACCAAGAGGTGGTGGTCAACAACAAGTTCTTGAGAGAAAATTACCCATTGTTGTTGATAGACTTTTATGAGAAACATCTTCGGTATAGCACTGCATAGTACAGATATAAGATATACAAAGCAACCTGATCAAAGCAAAAAAGTATAATTGTTTCGTGAGTATCTTTTAGGAATTCTAGGTTCCTGCCTTCTTGTCCTATAGTTAGTGTTATTTAAAGAAAATTTCTCAAAATTGCTCTCAGTTCCTTCTATAGAGAACTATGGGAGATGTTAGTGTTCTATTCTGGAAAATCTGTGGTCACATTTTTACCATAAGCTGAAGGTCACCAAATCATGATTTCAAACAATAAACAAGTCAATTCTATCATGTATTTACTTTGAACTTTCATGATGTTTGATGCATATAATGGATTTATGGATGTAGCGTGTAATTGATCTCTCCAACAAGTTTTTGTGGGAACAATTTTAGAATCATCAGAAAAGAGGTTGGAGATTCTCTAATTCTGCTTTTAAAAAAGTTTTTTAAAGATTTAGTGACGCTGGACTGGAGGCAGAACCACCGTCCACCTCTGACTTCGAAGCGAGGAAGCAAATTTAAAGGATCTACGTGGATTCCAGAACCTGTGGGGAGTGGCCAACATCGTGAAGCCTGAGGAAGCCACCTACAAAAACTAGCCTTAAGAAGATGCATTAGGGAGAGCGTTGATTATGCTCAAGAGAAAAACTTGTAGAGTGTTGATAGCATCAACCCGCCAGTTCCTTGGAGTAATGCAACCACAACCACCCAAGATAACAACTTTACGTGGAGTACATGTGGTTGAAAAGTTTTTTCATTGGTAGAATTGGGTTGAGGTTGTTGAAAAGTCTCTCCAACGAATTATATTTTATGGTGCATAAGCATATGATGGTGTGTGATTTATAGTTTTTACATGCACATTTGAAATGTCAAGTCACTTTTTTATAAAGTGATTTTAGAAAACCCATAAAATTATTTTTTAATGGAAAGTATGTAAAAGCATGATCATAAAGGCTTTTTAAAGAGTGATCTTAATTTTTTTATGGAGGGATAAGAGTGGTATGTAATAGTGTGAGCATATTTTGTATTTGGAGTGATAAGTGAATTTTTTTTTAGAGACAGTCATTGTTGCACTCAAAAGTAATATTTTACTTTGAGAGAGATTAAGTGAACATCCAGATTTTGAAGACAATTTGCCTCAAAGAAGAAAGGTTGATGTACTCAAATACTTAAAAAATACATATTTTTTGTGGTGTTGAAGTGTCCTAAATCTGCGCAAAATTGAATAAGGGGATCTTAGGTACACCTTGCGTAGTGATTGATTGTGCATGTTTTGTGTCTAGTTTTGACACTACAATTATCTTATTTAACACACACAAGGAGTCTAAAGTAAGTGAATGTAACAAGCACAATAATCAAAGCACCTGAAATTAAGAAGTTGCAACGAGCATCCAATCAAGCACAAACATTTGCGCAACTACAACACATAATTAAAATTGGCAACATCAACATTCTACATCAACAAGCAAATTCACGCAAGGAAATCAAGTTAACCAAACACATGCATTTCAAAAGACTACATAAACATTCAACGACAATTGGTCATTGTGTAACTTGCAAAATCATAATTTGTAAGTTGGCTTGTAATCAAAGTCAAATTAAGTTGAATTGTAAGGGTGCATTCTCGGTCTAAACCGACACCCAAATTGTGAATTTATAGGAGGTAAAGTGAGTCAATTCTCTTCAAGTGAGTCAGTATCATTTGAACTTGTCATTGTAAACATTGGGTGCATTTCCGGTGGTATCCAACACCCTCATCCTTGTACAAAATTAAAGCGAGTGTGAAGTTAATTAAAGCAAATCAAGTGAGCGTGAAATTTGTTAAAGCAATTTCAAGCGAGCGTGTCAAAGATCAACATGGGTAAAGGAGGAAAACTTCTTCAAAGTGCAAAACTGGAGATTAAAGATTTGAAAGATTGCAATCATGAGTTACAGAACACGGTTGAAATACTGGAATGGAAGCTGAAGCAGAATCAAACTTTAATCAATCAAATGACCAGTACATTAGAAGCAGCGAAAGACTTTCAAATTGAGCTCGAAGTGAAAGAAAAACTCATTCATGCACTCCAAATTAAGTTAAGTGAAAAGCAAGATTTACTTGATGCAGAATGTGTAGAGAAGACATATGCAAGTTGTGACACATAAGACCTCATCACAACAACAAATGAAAGTTGTGATACAAGTGATCTTATTCAGCATATTAATGAAGGTTGCAACATAGATAATCTAAGAAAACAAGTTTATATAAGTTGTGACACAAGTGATCTCATCCAATCAGTTGTGCTACTAAATGATGCAATAAGTAGTATCAAAGATCAAATTGATCAGTTCGATGCAGCATGTCAAACAGATGAACTGTAATGCTTGATGCCCAATGTGATACAAAGGGTTTAATAAATCAACGACAAAATGTTAGCAACAACCACAAGTATGAAGAACAACAACAGGATAGTCTTTCCAAGAAAGTGATCAGACCTTGGGAAGAAATCTCCTTCAATAAAGATCGACATGGACTAGGATACAACAAAGAAAACACTTAGTTTGTTCTAGATTTCTCAAAGCCAATTTAGTTTGTATGCTGGTTTTCTAGACAGTGATAAGAATATGGTTAAGTGTAACCATTGTAAGCAAAATGGCCCGATGGAGAGTAAATGCTTTGACCTCCATCCTTGTCACAATTGTGGCAAGAAAAATCATTCATCCGAAAGATGCTGCAAGTGAAATCAACCACCCAGAGTGAAGATCAATTACTCATGGATTGATCCTTGGAAGTGGTCATATTCATTCAAACATTTGTTTATGTGTTACCGAAGGATTCAGTCTCACATCAAGACCAATTCTACAGTAAAATGAAGATGGTGAAACTCTCCTACACTTGACGGGGAGGAGTTCAGAATCAAGTGAAAATAATTGTCTCTCTTTTCAGCTGACAAAGGGGGGAAATGATAATGGAATTGAAGGTGGTTGTCAGACTGAAAGTCTCGACAACATCATCAAAAAATCAGCCAGTGGGCGTTCAGCAACAAAAGCAGTAGTGAGTAGTTTTCAACAAACAACAGTGAGCAGTTTTGACATCAACAAATTCTCCAGTGGGCGTTATCAATATTTTGTTAGTGGACAAAGCAAATTCACCAGTGGGTGTCATCAACATTTTGTCAGCGGACAAAGGATGCTGATTGAAAGCAAAGGATAAATGGATCCTTTTTTATCTTGGAACATGATGGAGTCGTCAAGCAAATTTCAAAGATGAATCAAACTTGCAGTTGATTCATGTTCTCTTCAGATTTGAGTTTTTTCAGCATCGAGCTTTGGCATTTTTCAGGCAGCGTTTTTGAGGATCAACAGTTTTAGCATGAGAACTTGGAAGATGGTTCCTGGTTCTTATTTTGGACCTATCATTGAGGGGGGGAATGTTAGCCTCACTCTCATGTGATGAAAACAATTATAAGTCCAAAACAATTAAATTAATTAAAATCAAGAAAGTTGGATTTAATCCTACCTTTTTAGATTGAGTTTGTTCCTCATGGTTAGGAGTCAATTTGGGCTTAGTTGGTTGAGAGATTCTCTCCAACTAGTTAGGCTCCTAGATTAGTGTTTGGTTGAGAGATTTTCTCAACCATAGTGTCCAAGATAGACATACTATCTTGAGACAAACTTTCTCATGTATTTATTTGTACTATTATCATTATTTGTACATTGAGATTACATTGAGAGTGTGAGGAATATAATACGCTCTCGGGCCTTTTCCGCCATGTTTGATTTGTGTATATGTCTGTTGTTTATTTTATTAATGTTTTATTAGTTGATTTAATTCCCTTCAAATATATTAAAATCACATTTTTTTGGATTGTTTTTCCTTTTTCTTTTAAAATAATTTGAATTAAAAATTTCCGACAATAAATTTCTTACCATTTATATTTTAGAACTTATGAAGTAATGCCCAATATTTTATATATTCATGAAATAAATCACAAATTTTAAAGTATAAAATTATTACAATTGATAAGTCAAAATTAGATAATATTTTAAGTTAAATATAAATATATTATTATTATTATTATTATTATTATTATTATTATTATATATAAAAATATTTAATTGTTTTAATTTAAAAAATTTAAATTTTAAATCTTCATCTTAATAGAATAAATATTTTAATATCATATCCTATTACTTTTTAATTTATATACCATTAATAATAATAAAAAATTGATAAAAAAAATATTATTTATTTATTATATTATTTATTTCAAAAACACCCTATAACAAATTCAAATATTTCTTAAAAAATAATTAAATAACAAATGATACATATTTGAGTTAAATACAACAACCTAAAAATATTCATAAAATATAAAACTATATATATTAAATAAATATTATAAAAATATTCATAAAATATAAAACTATATATATTAAATAAATATTATGAAAGTAAAATTATGTGCATACTTATTATGTTTATTCTACATTAGTTTTTAAATTGTGAAAATTTGAAAAATAATTAAAATAACTTCACATGATATAACACATAAAAGTAAACTAAATAATATTTAAATAATAATAAAATATTAAAATTATTACTATTTCATATTTCATTTTTTTTTAACAAGTTTGGATAGATGTTATATTACCAAAAAAAAGTCTTGGAGCAAGCTCCTATTACATTCCACTATTCTGATATGATGGACTGAGTAGTAAGATAGGCACGCAGACCTTTCTCCTGTGCTTAGTGTCAAAACTTCAGAAGTTTTTTTAGCTATTCTAGAATACTGCTTGAAATATTGACCAACTAAGAAAACAAATTTGCATAACATATATTCACTGAGCTTTATGGTTTATAAACTGAGTAGTCCTGGGCTGCTTGCTACATGTTGTTGTTGTTAACTAAGTTCTCCCCTTCACTGCTAGTGGCTTTGCTTTTATAGTAGTCCACTGCTTCCTCTAAGTGCTTGCACTTAGATTTCAGAGCCATGATCTCTTCTTTATGAACTGCCATATTGCGCTTCTAGAAACTGTACTCCATCCGCATTTCACTTCGGAGATCCTTTAATGACTGTTGCAGCCAGTGTATCATGATCTTATTTCCCTTGCACGCTGGGCAAGAGTCATTCCTTGCTGCCTTATCAATGGGATTGAGCTCCATTTTATTGCTCCTTCCTCTTGCTTTGCTTGTCTCCCTGATTCTTGTTTTTTCTGTTGTAGCTTTCCTTCTACTGCTGCTTGCTAGCCTTTGAGCCTGTGCAGTCCTGCCTTGTTGAGCAATGTTCTGGCTTGATTGAAAGATAGCAGAGGCCTGGATGACGAGCTTGGGGGTGAGCATGTTAATAAAACTCTTTTGAAAAATGACATCGGTGACAATTTGGAGAGAGGCAAGGGACTGATGGCCAACAATGTGGCCAAGATTACAATGAGGCTGGGGGATGGTCTGCGGAAATGGAGGAGTGAAGATAATACAGAGATCAATTGCTACGATGGGAGGGTGCTGGGCATGCTGAGGTGAGCCAGAGGCAAGGGACTGTATGCCTGTGGTGCGACTGAGAATACAATGGGACCGGGGGATGATCAGCGAAGATGGAGGAGTGGAAATGAAATTGAGATCAATAACTGCAATGAGAGGATGCAGGGCATGCTGAGGTGGGACAGAGAGTTGTGCGATGGAGAAAACAATGTTCTAAGAGCTAATAGAAATGGATTTAAGATACAAGAAGGGACTGAAGGAAAAATCTTTGCGCTCGACAAAGGTCTTTCTGAGGACACACTCATACTTGCTAATGGAAACCTTACCATTTCTCTTATAGCCCGTTCTGCCTTCCCTGAGTCTGCAGTTGGAGGTTGTCGCTTGTGAGCGATCGTCCTTCCTAGATTTTCTACCACGCTTTTTCCCAGTGCATCTGATTTTTCTCTCATGAAACTTGTGATCCAGGATGCCTTCACTGACATCATTCATGTGCGACTCCCTGCTATCATGATTTTTCCTTTGACTGTCCGAGTTTTTTTGGTTTTCTCGTTGGCTGTGGATTCTTTGAATTGCTTTGCTTTCTATACTTTGATTTTTCCCTTTTATCCGCCTGCTTTGTCCCTTGGTATTCCAGAACTTTGGGCTTATCATTTTTCGATGGTGGTTATGGCACAGTGTGATGATATTCTTCTTGATTCTCTCTGACTATTCCTTCTTCTTTCTCCACAGCTTGATTTGCATGGTGGTCCGCTTGCTGATTATGTATCCTCAGGACATGCTTGAAGGTTGCATTTCCGGAGCCTGCTAAATTCCTTCTGATTCTTCTGATGATTCTACTCATAAACTCATTGCTTGGGTTCTTGTTTTGAACCATTACCTCAACTATGATGGCTGAGTCTCCTATAATTATAGGATTTTGGATTTCTCTTTTTTTAATCAGTCTTGTTCCCATCAGTAAATTGTATGCTTCCGCCTAATTATTTGACATTTGTCCTAGTCCCCATTCATAAGTGACTATTTTTCCCCATTTGGATCATAAATTATTCCACCAGCTCCTGCCTTTCCCAGATTATTCTTTGAGGCTCCATCAAAATGCATACAATGTCTGTTCTAAAGTTTTTTCCAGCTTTCCAGCTCCTCTTCAGTCATTCTTAATTTCTAGGTTTTTTTTAGTTTTCTTTTCTCTGTCCTTTTTTATCATTGTTTCTAATATGGCTTTGCTAAGCCAGTCCCTTTCCTCTTGTTGGAGAATATTGTAATCCATTGGTGCAGTTCCTTTTGCGTTGAGAATTTCGGAAGTCAGTCCCCAAGTTTTTGAGAGTGTTTTCCCAATTCTTGGGTTTTGGTTTTTGAAAATGCACTTATTTTGAGTCAGCTAGATTTGCCAACATAGGATTGTTGGGATACATTTCCATATTCTTAGAATTGTGGCTTTCTTCTTTGTTGCATAAGGGTAAACTTCTCAAGAGTTTCGAGAAATTCCGGCAATGGTTTTTTGAAGTTTATGTTCATTTCCAGTGGTTGTATAAGCTACTCCCAGCACTCTTTTGAGAAATTTGCACTCTTGGAATAAGTGTTGAATGCTTTATTCTGCTTGTTGGCATAAAGGGCATCGTGATGGCCCTTGGAAGCCCCATTTTTTTAAATTTTCATTGGTCAAAATCTTCCCTTTTAAAAGCGTCCATATGAAAATTTTTATCTTTGGCAAACTTTCAGATTTCCAAGCTAGTTTCCAGAAGTCCCATTCCTGATGATCAATCTGCTCTTGGAGGATATTATATCCAGATTTAACTGTGTACTGCCCATTGCTTGGATCCCATAGATAGTTATCTTCCTCATCATAGTGAATTGGAGCTGCCCCTTTTAAATGTTGTTTGATTTTTGTCCATTGTCCTTCCAGATTTGCTGGTATGGCTGGGATTTTCCACTCCTTCCATTCCTTTTGATTCCACAACGAGATTGAATGTAGAGTGTTGAATCCTTCTCCTTTTAGCCATTCTTGTATGCCTTCAACTTCCGGGTAATTCTAAATTTGGTCTTTTCCCATGACCCTATCCTCCCAAATCGAAATTGTTTTTCCGTTACCTAGAATTTTTGAGATGTGGCTGCTCATTCATGGGATTACTTTTTTGACTAACTTTCATACTTGGGTGCTTTTTCTGCTTGGGATGTTTCCCTTAAGCAATTTTTCCTTGGATCCATCCATGTATTTGTTAATGAGGGTTTTTTTCCACTAGTTGTCTTTACCTGTAATGAGTCTCCACACTATTTTCATTCCAAGAGCTGCATTCATGAGTCCAGACAGTCGGATGGATAGCCCTCCTTTTTCATATGGTAACACTACTTGTTCCCACCTGACCAAGCTGAACTTCTTGTTTTCTTGCTTCCCACCTTGCCATAGGAAGCTTCTTAAGATTAACTCCATCTGTTTGTGGGCGCTTGCTGGTGCCATGATTATAGCATATTGATAAATCGGTAGTACAGCAAGGAGAGTTTTAATTAGTATCACCCTTCTAGACATGTTTAACCACATCATCCCCGAATTCTTTATCTTAGTTTGCATTTTTTCAATATGTTTTGTCCATATTTCTGCTTTCATGCTTCCTTTTGAGATTGGGAGTCCCAAGTAGAGGAAATGGCTCCATTTTTCTTGTGCTGCGATTTCCATGATTTAGGATATCCTTTGCATGATTCTAGGCAGAATATTCCAGCCATAGATCCTGTATTTTGTGTTGTTTAATAGCCCACCTGACACCTGAACAAATTTATCTAGAGTTTTTTTTAATCTTCTGGCTATTATTGTTGATGCTCCTCCCAGCAACAAAGTATCATTCGCAAACAAGGAATGGTTTATAGTTTTTATTCCTTTTGCTATTCTCAGCCCTGTTATAGTTCTTTCTTTCCTCTGGGCTTCCAAAGCTCTGCTTAAGGTCTCTGCCATTATTATGTAAAGAAAAGGGGAGAGAGGGCAGCCTTGCCTTAGACCTCTAGTGCTTTGGAAGAAGTCACTGGGTCTTCCATTTATGAGTGGGGCTATCCATGGGGTGGAGATGCATTCCTGTATCACTCCTGTTATTTCTTTAGAGAAGCCAAGTTTCTGGAGGACAACCATTAGATATGGGTGGATGACTCTATCAAAGGCATTTTCCATGTCTAATTTGATTATCATACCCTTTTCTTGCTTTTGAATACTGGAGTGGACAACTTCCTGGACAATTATGACATTATCAATAATTTTTCGGTTTGGCACAAACCCTCCTTGATTTTTTGATATGATTAGGGGCAGCACTTTCTTAATCCTATTTGCCACTATTTTTGTTATTATCTTATAAGAGGAATTACAGAGAGAGATAGGCCTGAACCTATTAAAAGTGGTGGGATTTGACTCTTTTGGGACAAGGGCCAGATAGGAGGATTTTGTGTTGCCTCCCATCTTTTTTTTTTGAAAACATTCTTCACCATTCTTATGAAGTCCTTTCTGATTGTATACCAGTGATTTCTAAAGAAGGCTATGGTGAAACCGTCTGGACCTGGTGCTTTATCCGGATGCAGGCTCCATATGGCCTCCACTATCTCTTCCTCTGTTGGTTCTTTGCACAAATCTGCATTTTGTTCTTTTTTTATTTTCTTTTTTGTGTGCTGCAAAATTTCTTCATACTCAGCCGTTTCTTCTGTGGCTGACAGTAGATCTTTGAAGTGCTTATGAGCTGCTTTTTTTATTTCTTCCGCTCCTTTAACTTCTTGATTTTCCACTTGGATCTTTTCTATCTGATTTCTAGCTCTTCTAATTTTCATAGTATTATGAAAAAAAGAAGTGTTCTTGTCACCTGCCTTGAGCCATAAACTTCTGGACTTCAGTTTGGCCTCTTCTTCTTCTTTCCTGTTTTCCCTGTAAATCTCCCAAAAGATTTCTTTCTCTTTTAAGTAGTCCTACTTGATTTCTTCTTTGCCCTCTTTCTCCACTTGCATGCTGTCCATTTTCTGTTGGAGCTTTTTTCTTTCGTTTGATCTTGCCCATTCTTTTAACTTGACTCTTACATTTTTATTTTTTGTCTCCCATATGTAGTGAGGTGAACCTGTTACTCTTGGTTCCCATACTGTTTTTACTAACTCGCTGATTTCTGTGCTACTGTCCCAGGTTGAGTGGTATCTAAAGGGGAGGGGACCTTGGTTCTCCATTTTACCCAATATTATTGCTACTGGTT
This sequence comes from Pinus tabuliformis, assembly GCA_031772625.1. Classification (NCBI taxonomy): domain Eukaryota; kingdom Viridiplantae; phylum Streptophyta; class Pinopsida; order Pinales; family Pinaceae; genus Pinus; species Pinus tabuliformis. The sequence goes on along the minus strand of CM062812.1, from coordinate 176,915,063 downwards.
TATGATCTGATGCCGTGGTGTGAATGATTTTTTACTTGATAGAGCTATAACCTGCTGTTATACTTTCGTGGATTAATATTCTATCCAGCCTTTCTTTAATATTGCTTTTACCTACTCTTTTATTGTTCCAAGTGTATTTCCCATCGTTTGGGGGAATGTCCAGAAGGCTATGCTACTCCATAATTTCTTCTAGAGAGTTCCTGGAGGGATCCGTTTGATAAACTCCTCCAAATTTTTCCTCAATACTTCTTACCAGATTTAAATCTCCTCCTAAAATCACCTTCCCAGCTTGTGTTTCCTTTAATATTTCCTTCAATGTGGCCCAACACTGTTCTTTATCCTTATAGTGGTTGGGGGCATATATATTTATGACCCTGTATCTCTCTTTTGTGCTGGTTTGCCTGAGGTCCGTTATTATCCAATGCTGATCTGTTTTCTTTTGGGTTAATTCCCATATATCTTTTTTTCCATATTGTGCATATACCCCCTGACGCTCCTGTTGCCTGTATAGCTTCCCCTTCGTAGTTTCTAAACTTTTTTTTAAGATTTTCAGTGTCTTGATTGCCTGCCTTTGTCTCATGGATCATTAAAATATCTGGGTTTTCATTTAATAATATATCTCTTGCTACATTTTCTTTAATAGGTGTCCCCATTCCTCTACAGTTCCAGGAGACTATTATCATTATTTACCTATTAGGTGGTACATGGTTCCCTTCCCCTTTTGATATCTTTTCTCATTGTTCCCTGTGCTTTTTCCTAGGAAAGTATCCATAGGTTGTTGCATTCCTAGAGCCATTTCTTTTGCTGCTGCTTCGTCCCTTAGTTCCTTGTTTGTCTTCCTTCCCATTATATATATATATATATATATATATATATATATATATATATATATATATATCTATATATCTATATATATATATATATATATATATATATATATATATATATATATAATTTATTTTTCAGTGTTTGGGAATGCTTCCTTTGCTTACTTTCTGGTTAATATTCTGTCTACTGAGGGAGGTAGAGAGTGGTGGGGGTTTGAGGTTCTAGGGAAGTGAGGAGATTGAGAAGGATTGGGGGAGTGAGGGGTTTTGGATCTAAATCTAGATCTAGATTTAGGTCCAGGGGATGAGGGAGCAGAGGGATCCAGTGGATCGAATGGATTAGTAGTGGCCAGGTCTGCATTTGGCGAGAGAGGTTGAACTTTAGTGGATGCTGAGGGCTGCGAAGGAGGCTGCATTGGTTGTTTGTTTGTTTTTTTTTTTTTTTTTCCGTTGACCTGTTCCTATTTACTTTCCAGATCCTTCGTTTTTCACTTTAATTTTCTTTTCTTTTAGTACTTCTATTTGCGAAATGACCATATTCATGACATACCTTGCATTTGAAGGGAATCTGCTCGTAGTCTAGTTGTTGTATTTGCGTCCATTGGTCCACTTTGATTTTGATGGCTTCAGGGAGTCCTCTCCCTAGATCCACTTCAACACATATTTGGGCGCATGCATGCATATTTTCCTTTGGCTCGCATCTGTCAGTGTACTTCCCCACTGCATTTCCTATGGCTTTAACTGAATCGTCTCCCCAGCAGTAGGGAGGGAGATGTGGCAATCTAACCCAGACAGGTACAACACTTGGGACATTCATTTCTGGATCAAAGCCCAATGTCCATCTATTCAGATACAGCCCCCTTGTATCCATAAAATATGGCCCATTCCTGAATATCAAGTCTCGATCCTCCTTGGTCTTGAAATGAAAGGTGTAATATCCTCTACCACAGAACCTGATCGAAATTTTCCCATTTATTGAAGCTGAGTAGTTTCTTTCTACCCATTTTTGGACAGTCTTGGGTGATGGCCACAACCTAGTGAGCTGCCTACTAAGCCTCGTTCTGCCAGGGAGTGTGCTACTTTTCGTGGGAGAGCCGGAGGGAGTGATATCTTTGGTATTTCTTCCATTCTTTTAACAAACTTTGAGATTGTTGATCTATTCTTTGCCGACCCCATTACCAAAATGAGGGAGGCAAAAGATTTGGCTGTTTGTTCCAATTCCTGGTGGTGATCTGTGTGATGATCTTCGTTCTCTGATGGATCCATATTGCTCGAACCTCAGCAGCAGAAGGCCGCTGAGGGCAGCTGCAGACGGATGCGTGCTTGCTGAAGAAAGGGTTTACGATCTCTCCTTACAAGGTGAAGTCGAGCCTCAGCAGCAGGAGGCCGCTGAGGAGCGGTAGGGGCTGCGGCGCTGAGTGCTGCAACAACAGTTAGGGCTACGCACGGGCATCCTTGGCAGCCCTCATCGCAGATCTTTTTTTTCAAAACCCTCATATTTCATTTTTAATGTAATAAAATTATTATAATTTTTTTTAATGTAAATATTTGAATATTAAAATTTTAAAAAATATACATATTTAATATATAAATTAAAATACAAATATTTTTGATTATTAAATTGTTTAAACTATATATACATTAAAAAAAAAACTATTATTAAATTAAACTATATACGTTTAAATAAGAAAATGAATATAGTCGTTGGAATATCTGCTCTCCTTATCTTCAACTTATCATGAGGATAAACCACATTGATTGGTTCGAAAGGCGTTTTTTTTTTGACAAAAATATTATAATGTGATCTCCGCCCAAAAATCTTCTCATAAAATCAATAAATTATAAACATTTATATATCATACTATATGTAATTATATTTTAAGAATTTATTTTCAATAAAATAAGTTAAATTTACAATTACCCACATTCCTTACTCCATAATGAGACAAAAAAATGATGATGGAAAACCTATTTTCCTATGTAAATATATTTTAGTGAATTTTAAATTTATAACTAAACACATCCTTAATAATATAATGTGAAATGGCGAAAATTGTTCGTCACAAATTTAAAAAAATTCAAAAGTTAGACGAGGGAGGAGGAATGCGGTAAAGCAAGTTTATGAAGTTTTAAAAAATTACACGCCCGAAGAATGAAGTACTTGGATCATTGAAGTGTAGATGTACCCTTTCTTTTCAGTGTCAATGTCGGCTGATTACCAGGCACGAAGTGCAGCTGGACGGATGGGACCGTTAAGTCGGCGCAGGAAACTGAGACGGTACAATGTTCGAAGAAAATTAACTTAACGGAAATTAGAAAAATCCGACTGCATGGCGATGTCAATGGGCATGTATGAAGACATACATAGCGATGTCACATCATCTCAGAAAAGTCGCAATATAGACTAACACGCTTTTTAATTGTCAATTTAATCCGCATTTAATTGTCAATTTCCAACTAACACGCTTTTTCATGACCTTTCATTTAATTAACCACTGGAAAATTACTTTGAGAATGATTGACGTGAGAATAAATGCCTTGCATTTAATTGTCAATTTCCAAGTAATACGCTTTTTCATGATCCTTTATTTAATTGCCCACCACGAAATTACTTTGAAAATGATTGATTTTATTGCCCCCGAATAATTTACATTGCAAATGATTGATTATGAATTTTTGAAAGCAATCAATTAGATATTATAAATATTAAATATTAAATAAGGAATGGTTTGAATTATAGATAAACTTATAATTGAATTATTTAGTAAAATATAAATAAAATAGGTGTTAAATAGTTAATAAGTATTCTATTAAAATATTTATTTCATAATTATATTATTAAAATTAAAATAATTTAAAATAATTATTTTATTTTATTTTAAAGGGGAAATTAAACTAAATGAGATTTATTTTAATTTTAGATTTATTAAATGTCTTGAGAGATCAAATCTCTTGAGATGCAAATTTTGTTAATAATAAAAAATCTTTGATCTTTCTAGGTTTGATGAAAAGAAGTTAAATGGATCTAAATAGATTTAAATTAAACAATTTAATTAAAAAGATAAGAAAAACATAAGTATTTTGAAAATAAATCTCAATTTTTGAATTATACATAATACTATTCTAAAATATTTTATAGAATTTAAATACCTACTATTTACCTAATAATTATTAATAACTAAATTAAAATTATAAAATCTTATTACAAAATAAACATATATAACTTTATAAATTACATATTTTAAAAATAAAATGATAAAATTATTACTGTAATTTTGTAATTTTATTTTTATCGTTCACACTTTTTATAATAATTATTAATAATTAAATTAATATTATAAAATCTTATTTCAAAATAAATATACATATCTTTTTAAATTATATATTTTAAAAATAAAATGATAAATTTATTACCCGTAATTTTATCGTTCATATTTTTCATAATAATTATTAATAATTAAATTAAAGTTATGAAATAAAATTTCAAAATAAAACTGTATATTTTAAAAATAAAATGATAGATTTATTATCTATAACTTTATCGTTCACACTTTTCACGGGCATTGTTATTAGTCTCCTTTAATTTGGATATTTTTTCGAAGGTATATATTTTAAATACGGGTAGTCTGGTAGAGATTTCATTTTTATCTTATCTTTCATTTAATTAACTTAGGAATATCTAATTGTCATTGAATTAACTAGTAGGGTACATGAATGCACATTCCCATTGCCTCTATGGTATTCACAAACATTAAAATAAATTTATGAGACGGAAGTTTGGCTTGTTAATTGGCAATTGACGTTGGGGCTGTAATAAGTGCATTGAAAATATACATTCAAACGAATGGGTAGACTTGTTCCTTTATTAACTTGCTGTGAGTATTCAAACTATTCATGAATTTGCCAATTTATGGAATATTCAAATAGTTATTCGGATAACATTTAAAATCTCAATCCAGTGGTCCGACTTGTCAATTTTTCCGAGAGTCGTTTCAAACGCCAACACCGTGTGGACGAAGTTAAATAAGTCAAACAAGCTATTCAGCTGATGTCGTTTATATTGATTAACCATGTAAAAGAATTGAATAAAGTTGTAGCATTATTGCTGTGTCTATAAACTGCACATTCTCCACTGTGCGATGCGGAACAGAGTCCTAACGAATATGAACCACCATGGAAGGGGTTCTGCATACTCTCGCTCCATTGCCCAAATTATTACGATATTCTACACAATTGTTGTTGTTCCGGCGTTGATCATTACTCTTTATGGACAGATTTGCAACGGAGAAGTGCAAGAAAGCCCGACATATAGCTGTGACACGAGCTCTACCTATGCAGAGGGCAGTACGTTTGAGAGCAATCTGAATATTTTATTGGATAGTCTTGGTCAAGGTGTGAACCAAACTGAGTTTAATATCTCTTCCTATGGCCAAAGTACCGACAAAGTATATGGTCTCCTCCAATGCAGGGAAGACATAACAGTCGACCAGTGCTACACTTGCTGGGAACTGGCGAAGACCAACCTTCTACAAAATTGTTCGAACCCCCGTGGTGGTAGTATCTGGCCTTTTCACTGCTTCCTACGTTATGAGGACTTTGATTTCACGGGAATGCTTGACACAGAACTAGGGTCGAATTACAGTGAGAGCTTCCGCGGGGACACGGGTGTCTTTATCCCGACTGGCTTCCAGTCGTCTGTTGAGAATCTCTTAAATAATCTATCAGTGGAAGCAGCACCTGAAACGAAAAGATGTGCTTGGGGTACAGCTGTAGAGTCGTCTCAAACGATCTACGGTCTGGTCCAGTGTACCAGGGATTTATCTAGTCACAACTGCTCCGCATGTCTAACCTACGCACTCAATGCAATATTCACGTCTCTTTCTGGAAGTGGAGGAGTTCAGTATTGGAGCCAAAGCTGCATAGTTCGTTATGAAATATATCTTTTTTTTAATATGAGTGCAGTTTCACTGGCCACTGCGGAAAGACCAGTGAATAAACCGCCGAAACAGATCAGGCACTCAAATAAAACACCCATAATTTTAGATGTTGTGGGTGGTTTGATTCTCGTGTTAATCATATGCGCGCTCGCAACAGGGAGAAAACTGAGGTCTGCCCTATTTCGAAGGGGATCCGAAGGTATGACTGCCACATGACAATTGTTTTTCAAATTTTATAATATTTTTCCATAGATCAATTGAATTTTTATTACAGTTAAATGAGATATCTATAAAATTTATTTTTATTTTAGATTAAAAAGTTTAAAATAAACTTTTTTTAATAAAAAGATAAAACACTTTTTGGACAAACACATATTATTATAATTTTTTGAAATATATCAAGCTATGCAATTCGGCTTTTGTTCCATATATATTTTCTGATATGGTTGCTTATTTCCATAATACAGATGATGCACAAATCGAAGAAGGCACACTCATCGAGAACGACCGACCAGTAATATTTACAATGGGAACATTACTCGCTGCTACTAAAAACTTTCATGATGATAACAAGCTCGGACAGGGAGGATTTGGCCCTGTATACAAGGTAACATAAGCTAAGGAACCTTCTGGTATTTCTGGTTTTTACAATCTTAAATTATTATATTATGCAGACTGCTCTGATCGCACAATTGACAGTTGGATGTAGGAAGGCCATTAATCTTAAATGCTTTACAAAATTTTCATAGGAATCTTTTTGTTTGAATCATTCCAGGAATCAAGCTTAAATGTTTACAAATTTTTCTATCTTTCAGGGAATCACTGCTGATGGAAAAGAAATAGCCGTGAAAAAACTGTCATTGAGATCTATGCAAGGAAGGAAAGAATTTATGAATGAAGTTAAATTTCTAGCCAAAATTCAACATCGAAATCTTGTGAACCTACTAGGCTGTTGCGTAGACGGATCAGAAAGGTTGCTTGTTTATGAATACTTACCCAATAAGAGCCTTGATAGAATCCTATTCGGTGAGTGACTTCGGCCCCCATTTTAATCTGGTGGGATAGAAAACATTACTGTTTCGAGAAATTTATTCAATCATAATAATTAAATATTGTTCTGAATATGTACGGATACAGATCCAAACAAACGCAACCAGCTTGACTGGCCAAAGCGTTACAACATCATAATGGGAGTTGCTCGCGGCCTTCTCTATCTTCACCAGGATTCTCCACTGAGGATTATTCATCGTGATATTAAAGCAAGCAATGTGTTATTGGACAGGGAACTAAATCCTAAAATAGCAGATTTCGGCCTAGCAAGACTTTTTCCTGAAGAGGAAACCCACATCAGCACAAGAGTTATTGCTGGAACATAGTAAGATTTCAATCTAATCAAATATGTTTTACTCTGCTGATTTTATTTCAAGAGTCTGGTTAGTATTGTAAATGTAATTTATTCCACCTTTATTCCATTCTTCATTTAACCTTTTACTTTCTAGGATCTAGAACAGTTTTCTTTGCAAATAAGGAATCATTGCCCAATTCTTATATTTGGCCTCATTATGCAGCGGGTACATGCCACCGGAGTATGCCATGCAGGGGCAATTATCTGTTAAAACTGATGTTTATAGCTTTGGCATTCTTCTCCTAGAACTTATTGCAGGAAGAAAAAACACTGATTACAATTTGTCAACTGAAATACAGGTTCTTCTAGGATCGGTGAGATACTGTATCCGTTGTATCCTAGATTGAGCATACCTACTTTAACTCACCTTTGCTATTTAGTTCATCCATAAACAGCGAAGCATGGTATCATGGAATTCACTGCCTATCTTATGAATCTTTCCTTCTCCTGGTGTGGCTATGCAGGTTTGGAGATCATACCAGAGAGGAAATGTTGCGCACATGATTGATCCAACAATAATTGAAACATGCGATAAGGCGGAAGTATTGAGATGCATTCATGTTGGTCTTTTGTGCACACAGGCCGAACCATCACTTCGTCCACCAATGTCTACAATCACTTTGATGCTTTCAAGTGATTCTGTGACGTCCTTACCAGATCCCACAAAACCTGCTTTTGTGAGTTTTCTTGATTCCCAAAACACCAAGTCCACCAGATCTGGCTCTGGGTTGTCACTTGCCTCAGCGAACGCATCTTCTGCGAGGGCACGTTCTGTGTCATCAGTTCACACTCCTCCCGCTCCTGCGTCTTAACGCTGATGCTTCCGTTACCGACTTGGTACCCAGATAATACTCAATCTGCAGCTGAAAAGAAACAGATTTCGGTTAATGTTGTTACATTAATTTCTCATTCAGGGTTTAGCAAAGCGACCAATGACACAGATCTGCGTGAGCCTAATGGCAAAAACATAAAGAAATTGGAGATTTTTGTAATAATCATTAATTTATAAGAGTTGGGATATGGAATCTCTCATTTAATTTAATTTGTGGAGAGTTCTTTTACATTTAATGAAGTTGGGTTTTTCCTATTATAAGAATACCATTCATAATGTAAAAAGGAAAGCATTTTTCTTTAATATAATTTTTTAAAAATTACTCTGATTTTCTTAAATTCATATATATATATATATATAAAAAGATGTATAGCTTTTTATTATTTTATTATGGTGAAAATGCATAGGTTAAAGTTCTTTTATATTATTATATAGAGAATAGGGCATTTTAAAATCAAATGATATTTATTTGAAGTAAACTTTAGACATTGCACTTATAAATATTAATTTGTGTATCACTCTTAGATGTAGATTGTGGGAGGCTCCTCATCCCTCCACCACTTGTAAAATATCCATGCTATGCATTAGGATTTGGTGGAGATATAAGTTTTTAGTTAGAAGATGATGTGGGATGCAAGGGGCTTCGTACTTTGCATCTGCTTCTCTTCTTTGCAGGAGGCTCCTCATCCCTCCACCACTTGTAAAGTATCCTTGCTATGCATTAGGATTTGGTGGAGATACAATTTTTTAGTTAGAAGATGATGTGGGATGCAAGGGGCTTCACAGTTTGCATTTGCTTCTTTTCTTTGCAGGAGGCTACTCATCCCTCCACCACTTGTAAAATATCTATGCATTAGGATTTGGTGGAGATACAAGTTTTTAGTTAGAAGATGATGTGGGATGCAAGGGGCTTCACACTTTGCATTTGCTTCTCTTTTTTGTAGTTGATTGGAGACATTTTTTCTAATGGGAATTTGCATGATTATCAAAGGTTGACCTCTATATTTATTTTCGAAGACTCTTTATCAATGAATAGTTTACACGTCTTTAAAACAAGGTCTTATCAAGCCCTGGGATATCTTCTTTGCTTGAAAAGAAAGAAATTGGTTTGTGGGACAAGATATTCATAAGGAAAATTCATTTATGAAAGATAAGATGGATATTTGTAGCTGCAAACCTTTAAAATATAGAAATCTAATTGAACTAACCCTAAGGATGCTCTTCCAATAGATGTCCCTCCTTAAAAATTTACTGACATCTTGCTAAAAAGGACAACGTCATTAATATATCAACAACCATTCGCTGCCTGATTTTTTTCTTCATTTTCTTATTTCCTCTTTTTTCTCTAAACTTCATTTTATTAACATGTTTATCTCTTTTTTCCTCCTCATATTTAGCTTCCTCTCCTTATCTCTTCTAGCCATCTTTTTTATCTCACATTACAACTCAAGCCCAATGGAATTTGTTGCCTCATTTTCCTCTCGATTATGATTTACTATTTTCTCTCTTGTAATATATTATCCTCTATAACATAAATTGGTGCAACTCTTCAACTATAGACTATTCCCTCCCTTGATGTTTCTACTCCACAAGCTCCTTCAACTCAATATCCTCATTGCAATTCTCCTCAACGATGTTGTTTCTTTCACTATACCATTATAGCGATCCCTTTATTTTGCCCCTTTTTTTACACATGCTAGAATTGGGCTTAACCATCATCCTCTCAGTCTCTTCTCCTTCTTTTTGATGGTTCAATTGACATTTATTACGTCCTTTCCACTTGGTATGTATTTTCCTTATCATCATGTGTAATAGTCTTATTATACCAACATGGTCACTCTAATAAGATATAACAAGCATCAATGGGAAATAGGTGATGCATCTTATCCATATAACCCCAAATGTGATAGTTAATTTCATGCTTCTAATGTACAATTATATTTGTCATTTCTACAACCATGACATCTTTTACATATTTGTGTGAGGTGTATAATTCCATTTAGTATTTTATATAAATTTTGTAGTCATTATATTTTTAAAAGTACTTCCATCAACACTTAAAGTTTAGCACATACTCCCTACGTTGAACTTGGTTTTAAAGATACTCTTCCTCTCCTCTCATTCTTTGTCAATCTCTTACTCTAGATGAAACAATATCCTTCTAAGTACCATATTCTCCCCTTACTCATAATATATTATTGTAACCTCCACCTCTGCTACTTTACAAAAAATTTGTTCTTTCTTGTTGTCTCCTTCATTCATTTCACAACTTTGACATTCGTAGAATCTACGTCTTTGAGCTCCACATTTGAATTTTTTTTTATCTTCCTCTTGTTGATCCTCTTCCTCTATTAGCATCATTTTTCATTTCAGTTTTTTGATCTCAACACTTAATCTTGTTCCATTTATACTCTTCCCCCTCTTAGTTGTCAACTTCCAAATTCTAGACCTCTTTTATCTTTAAAGGCATATTGTATCCTCAACAAGTTCTCTTCAATCCTTATAGTTATGTTATGCAGGTGTAGTCAAAATTATATAGAGCAACTACTTGTTGGATGTAAAATTTAATTTTACATCCAATGAGTGTCTATGGTTGAAGATTGAGTAAACCTACAAGGAGATAAGTTAAAAACACAATTAAAAAAAATATTCTTCTTTTCCTTGCAAACATATTTACCCCTAGAGGTAATTCATCCTCTTGAATCCTATTGGTTGTTTTAAAGTTGATTTTGTTAGTATATTTTTTTATTTCAAGATGCATTTTTTACCTCAAATTTCTTCTTATAATTGAAATCAAATAAAATTAAATTTTGGAAAAGGCAATACTCCAAGATGATTAAAAAATAGAAAATAAGTTTCAAGGAAAATATATTGGATGTAAAGTAACTATATGAAAAAGAGGAAGCATGCTAGACTATTGGGTCCTTCATTTTTGTGAGCAATTTTGACCATTTTTCACAGAAAAGAGTTGTAGGAATATGAAGCACAAGTGGAAAAGAAAATGGTCAAACAAGATGGAAAGCGACAACAAAAAGAAGAAAGTGACAAGCAAGGAAAGGGAACAGCTATGTTGGAATCCGTCGAAATTTCAGAAGAAGGATCAAGATGCTGAGTTTGAAGAAATCAAGCAAAAGTGGACCTAGCAAACAAATTTAGTCAATCTAGCTAAGTTAGACCATCTCAAGTGAGTGCATGCAAGATCCAAGGAGTGAAATCTATATATAGTCACATGTATCAAGCTACAAAGAGAGAGATGATGAGAAGGGTCATCATGCTGTTGGAATGAGAACTTTGATTATATGGCTATATTATTTTTTTCTTTTGATGTAATGTGATTCTGTAGTGAGAATTGGGATGAAGTTCTGGAAAGATACTACAGAGTCTTTGTGGATATATGATGTAATGATTGAATTTCTCTGAATATAATATAAAACAAGTTTGTTGTGGGGATATATGTGAGAGTTTATAATTAAATGTGATTGCATTGTATAACCCTTTTAAAAATGTAAAAATTCTCTATTAAATTCATTGTTATGCATTCATTTAATTTTGTGCAAGATTTGTTCCAAAGAACTGTGAATGTTTTTGGGTTCAATGTGTATTTTAGTTGATGGGGAATCTTGTTACCTTCTAAATTCACAACACATCGGTTGTAAGTCTCAACACGCATTGGCTGAGACCATCTTCCGTTATGGAGGATTGAAAATTCCATTGACATGCTAGACAATCATGGGCCCTCTATTAGCACCCTGTTGTCGAATTGTGGGTCAACACAGTAAAACTTTTCACCAACAAATGGTTATGTTGCTAGGGAACGAAGATTAATTGGGGATTATGGATAATGCTGACAAGGATTCTCAAGAGAAATATTTGGGAATGGTGGGAAGAGAAGCTTGATTTATTTGTTCATCAATAAGTTGAGCCATGGTAGAAAAACCTAGATTGGGTTAGGTAAGAGATTCTTTTCGCAGAGCCTGTATGCGATTAATATGAAATCTTCTGGTGAAAATTTACCAAAGAATTGTATCATTGGATGAGTAGGTTGAAGCATACCTCAGGAGTTGGTAGTGCTAGGTGAATATTCAAAACCTAGACCGCAACTGACTTGGCTACCTTACATTGACTAGATAACAAAATAACTAGGGTTTTGATTTTTGGGTTTAAGACATGTTGGAAGGCTATATTATTGATTTTGTTGTGGAGAATCATCTGTCATTTTCTAAGGCTGAAGCAATGTTCAAGTATGGTTTGAGAGGTAAATTGCTAAAAGAAATTCCTTTGTGGATTGAAGTTCTTATGGTGGAAGAAGGATTTTGTTGTTCCAACAAACCAATATGGCATCATAAAATAATTATATTGGGGGTAGGGTATGTGGGAAAGATGTCGGCTAGCTGCAAAATATGAGAGGAAGTTGTGATGGAAAGAGAGGAGTTGTGGAAGGCACAGGAATTTAGAGCACTTAGAAAGGAATGACTAGTTGGTGAATGGAGGGAATAGAAGTTGTGTGAGATTAGGAGAAGACAAAGAGAGTTACAACATATAGGTGAAGTGTTGAGAAATCCGAGGTTGTGGATAGGAGGAATGGGATGCCCAAAGTTGTGGAATGAGGAAGTAGGCGAAGGACCAAGTTCTAGCGTAATAGGAGGAGCTAGAAGGGATGAGGTTGGGGATCCAAAAAGGGATAATGGATCTTAATAGAAATCATAGAGGATCTAAATGTTAGAAACGCCAAGACAGACAGTTCCGATGATTAATCAAAATACTCTCATGGATGAGAAGATGCATTTCATTATGAGAAATTTATTTCATGAGGATGATTCTTTCTCCGCTAGTAGTATTATACCAGACAACAACGTGGTTGTTTCTCTCCCTAACCTCCCCCTCGTACTTTATCAAAATCCTTTCAGTTTTATTTCAAATTTAGTCAAAAGATTGAAGTTTCAGAAATTTCATAAGGTGTATGCAACATGTAATTTTGGTAGTAGTACTTAGTCACATTCTATAAATTTTATGCAACCTAGTTCGTAAGACTTTATTCTAGTTTCGCTTAGTCATACATCAATGGATGGGAATGTGGCAGGATAGTTTAATTAGTATCGTGGGTTTTCAGGCCAAGGAGATGAAGGTCTAAAGCAACATTGGTACCCATGTGAAGCTATTTGGAGGGCTAGACAAACTCCAGATGATTCTAAAATCATTAAGTTCCAGATGACCTTGTGGGATAAAGCTCTTCAGTGGTTTGTCAAGTGGCCAGCGACAAACCAAAATCCAACTCTAGATACATTCAAACAAGAGTTTATTCAGGAGCACAAACTTCCTCAAACGTAGCACTAAGGCTTAGCTAAATTATGGGATAAAATAGCGAGAGGGAGAAATTGCATGGGAATGCATGCAATAGTTTAAAGATGTAGTTGAAAATTTGAATTATCATATTCATCCACATCACCAAAATACTGGTTCATCAAAGCATTGTTACCACTAACCAAAATTCCTCTAACAAAATAGAAGATTGACACTATACAATGTTCACACCTAATCCTCAGCGGTTGGGTAAACTGGAACGTGAATAGTCATCAAGAAGATGAACTGATCCATCTCATTTATGTATATAAACAATAGTTCTCTAATGAAATAATCAATCAGTTTTCTTCTGCCCATTTCGGAGTTACCCTGGCCTGACATGGTATCAGAGCGCAGGTCCCAGATTCCTTGTAACTCCCTTACCTCTGTCCTGAGCGCTGCTCTGTCCTGAGCGCTCCTCTGTCCTGAGCGCTGCTCTGTCCTGAGCGCTCCTCTGTCATGCGTGTCATTAATTCTCTGAGCATCGGTTAACAGTCATTGATTGTCCTGCGTTTCATCCGTTTCGCTGCCTCTCCACCGCTGCCTCTCATTGATTGTCCTGCGCATCTGCGGAGTAAACGTTTCCAAGCAAGTCTTTCTTGCTGTCCGAAGAATCACCAGAAAAAAAAAAAGGCCTCTGTCATTTTCCCTGAGGCCGAGGCCGGACTGTATTTTCCTCACTGGTCCTTAGCTGTCTCTGGCTGTGGAGGCTCGTCCAAGTATCTAAATACATCGACTGTGTGAAATTCCATTTTTTCCATTCAATACGCCCAAGAGTCCACAGTCTTTATCTCTGCTGTATAGTCACTATAGTCTAGTGAGATAATCTTATCATTTATCGCCGCCATGGTTGTTGTATAGCTCATCTCTCCATTTGGTTCTGGGCGGCCAAGCTTGCTCGAATCCTGATAAAACCTGAATACCATTTGGTGGCGCCACTCCGATCTATCTATGCTCAACGCTTTTTTGAGACACCAACAGTCTTTCCCCTGCGATTAGTGGTCTTTGTGTGCTGTCCATGCATCCAAAGGCCCCAGTAGTGACGAAGACCGTGGTGGTTCCTGATCTTCTTCAAGCGTTCCAAGTCATCCCTGAGTTTCATGTCAAGAGCATTAGATACCACCTGAGTGGTTCGGCCATCCTTGATATCTTTCTGTCAGTTAATTTATTCTTATAGTCCTAAAGCAGGACAACAAGAAAAGGGGCAGGTCAAGAGTCATCGACTTCCAAAAGAGACATCCCAACCTATCATGGAATGGTTCAAGACATTTTTTCATATTATGAATGATGAGCAGTTATTTGGTCAGTTGCGTAAGAAATTGAGGAGTGTTGTAAAATATTAATATTTTCAGAGCGACTTATTTCTACTAACTTGCTAGAGCTACATTCTAGACATGTTCACCGCAACAAGCATAGAATAGGTAAGGAGTTTTATATTAATGCCTAGATCGCTAGATACCAGATTAAAGACACTATGTTAGATTTGGGTTTCGATGTGAATATCTTGTCGAGGAAGACTTGGGAAGCATTATGGAAGGCCTAAACTAGTATTCTCTTTGATCCAATTGTGTATGGCCAACCAATACTGCATTCTCCCAATTAGCCAATTGGGGGATGTAGAAGTTGATATTTATGTAGTGAAGACATATGAGAACTTTGATTTCATTCATATTATTAGCGATAATGATCCCTATCCAAATTTGTTGGGAGTAGACCGGGCATTTGAAAATTATGTTGTCATTGATCTCAAGCGATAAGATATGACCTTTGAGGTGGCTAGCGTTAGGGTCATACAACCATTGGATCCTTACCAGGGTCCTAGGTTCACAGAGCCCATTGATGATGCAGAGAAGTCTAATGTTTTGGATCATCTATGTCAGTTAATTGCAGGGAAGAGATGATTATATTAATCCTACAATAGATGGTTCTCTTAGTTGGAGGAGTGTTCAACATGCTGAGGCTGGTTCAGAAGCTACATTGGAAAAATGGTAATTAGGAGACCATGAGCTATACTCTAGACGTTGTGCAACCATTCATTGTACTAGATGGATCAGTACATAGGTAAGGAATTATCCTACTTTTAATGGCCTTGGTCTTGTTGTTAATTTCATTAAAGAATTTGAGTTACACATTGAAGAAAATCAGATAATTCTGCTAATGGGTGTTTCTTTAAAAGAAACCCTTGCACGATGGTGGGGGGCTCATCACAACCAGTTCCAAAATTGGGACTCGAATAAAAAGTTACCAATAAAATGGGAACTGTGACCTCAAAATGAGAACTCTAGCAAAAAAACCCCCAAAAAACATGAAAAAATAGCCGAAAAATGAAAATGTGTATTGGTGAAACAATACTTTTTTTTTAGGGTAAATTTTTAACGTTTTTCAAAAATGCTAGTGAAAATCAAATTTTTAACATGAAAAAACTCCCTAAAAGAAAATGTGTTGATGCTAAAACAACACTTTTTTTTGGGGTAAATTTTCAACATTTTTTAGTAATGACGTTAAACATAAAATATCATGACTTCAAAAAACCTTAAAATTCCAATAAATTTCAAGCATAACATTAAAGGTAAAATATCACGTCTCTAAAAAGCCTTAAAATTTCAACAATTTTAATGATAAAATATCATGACTCTGAAAAACCTTAAAATTCCAACAATTTTCAGACATGGTGTTAAAGATAAAAATAACACGTTTATGAAGCCTTAAAATTCCAACAATTTTCAAACATGGCGTTAAAGATAAAATATCACGTTTATGAAGCCTTAAAATTCCAACAATTTTTGACCACTATGTTAAAGGTAAAATACTTATAACTTCTTTCGACCATAACATTAAAGATAAAATACCATGACTCGAAAAAGCCTTTAAATTTTGGAAAATTTTCAACCATGGAATTTAAACCAAATATCATGACTACAAAAAACCTTAAATTTTCAACATATTTCAACCATGGTATTATTGAAAAATTATATGACTAAAAAAACTTTAAATGAACACCGGAATGAAAGACTCATTATACGAAGAATAATTTCTTTTTTAAATGCTAAAATTATAGCTATTTTAAAATCTTAGACTAAGACAACTTGGCACATTGCAACGGAAATTTAAAAATCAACCATCAAATTGACACGCAATGGAGACAAACTCCACCTATTACAATGGAAACTTAAAAGTCAACGATGAATTTGACACACAATGAGGACATAATTGATCCATTATAACGAAAACTTTAAAATAATTTATGAAATTGACACATAATGGGGTCCAGATGTTAGTCGAGGATCGACACAAACCTTGCACAAAAAGAAATAAATTAATAATAAATAAATACATAAATAAATAAAAATGAAAAATACAAAAAAAAAACAAGTAAACAAAAATATATATTAAAACATTAAAGGAACATATTTAAAAAAAAAGTCAAACATAAAAATAAATATTAAAAACACAAGAAAAACATAAAAAATGTAAAAAACCAAAATTAACTGAATATATATATATATATAGATATGAAAAAAAAACAACAAATAAATAAAGGAAAATTAGATAATTAAAAATAAACAAATTAATAATAATAATAATAAAATTGATTTAAATCATAATAACTATTACGTTAAGAAGAAAAAATTACATATAAAAAAACACTAAAAAAACAAACAAACAAACAAACATTAAAAAAAATTAAAAGACAAAACATTAAAAGATTATAAAAGAAAAACCATTAAAAAATATTTAAATTGGAAAAAATAATTATTTTTTTAAAAGAAAATAAAAAAAGGAAAAGAATTGATTAAAAAAATTAATTTATAAAAAGAAAATTAAAATTATAAAATTATAAAAAAACATTAAATTAAAATTAAAATTTAAAATTTAAAACAAATTAGGGAAAAAAACAACCCTGCCAGCCTTGGTCAAAAGATTGCCAGCCCTGTGGTGGCCTTTTGGCCATGAAGAGGGGAATTTGTTTTTTATGTTTTAACTTTTCTTCTTTTTAACATTTTTTTGTTATTTTTCCTTAAAAAATTTGTGGATCATTTTTTTTGGAAAAAAGAAAAATTTCAATGTCATAATCTTTGGATATAAAATTCATAAAATTTCATAAATTTTGTTACTTTTCCAAATTTTTAATTCATTTTTTAATAAAAATCTTTTATCTAACATGTCATTTTCAACGAAAAGATTCCAAAATACATATTTTTTTAATTATATCTATATGTGAAATGTGTATTTTTTGTCATGTGTTTAGAATTAATAATTTTTAGTAACAATTATGTGTATTGAGGTATTAATTAATGATATATAAATATATAAAAAATCCTAACTTCGAAATACCAATTTTATTATCTTTTTAAACTTTGCAAAAAAAAAAAATCATTATAAAAAATCATTTCAAAGAAAAACAAAGACACAAGTTTGGAAAACCATTAAAAACAAACATATTAGGATGAAAAATAAGAAGAGGAATAAGACAACTTGAAAAATAGTTAAATAATCAACATTTAAAAATTTTTATGCATACTCAGGACATAAGAAAATTTAAAGTGTTAAAAATATGTCTAGAAAAAAGGTTGGTGCTTTTCAAAATTTGCATGAAAATGACCAACATTTAAAAAAATTTATCCATACATAATACATCAAAAAATTTTAAGTGTCAAAAATAAGCCACCCAATAAAAGGGTTGTTGTTGCATCAATGCTTTTCAAAATTGGTATGTATTAGGCCAGGAGGTAACTCCTCAAACGAGATTATGTTTATTCATTTGGGTTGTTCATAGTTATATACATGAGGCAGTGACTGTTGAGTTTCATCCCCCGATAACTTTTCATTTCCTCTTATTAATTATTTGCACTATTTACAATTGTTCACCCAATCCCTATGATTAGGTGTCAACCTTTTACTTTCT